>JAWNON010000196.1:3047500-3725000 GCA_035045945.1 Drosophila anceps
TAGTTTCGTTGCTTGCAGTGATTCATGTTCTAATTGATTGATTTTTTAAAATATTTCAATCAGTTATAAAATGCTGATTAAGCTCTTATTAGTGCTGTAGCTAATGCTAAGTCCACTACTAACTGTTGTTGTATTTCTGACTGGGAAATAATCAGCATTAATTGCTGTTATTGGTGTCATCCATTGAAATCAAGTAAATTAAATGTTGGGTTTTTGTACAACTAAAGCGAGGCAAAGACTGATTTAAAACTCAATCGATAAGAAAAGGGCTGACTCTGAAAATACCCTGTAAGAATCTGAGTTTTCTATGAATAAATAATAAAAATGAGCAAAACAATTGCACTCGAACAAGATTTTTTTTTCTTAAATATTATGCAGTTTCTTTTAATATTTTAAAGCATCTATGCATAGATGGAATAGCACATCATTATGAAACTCAAGTTTGCGGATCGAATTATGAAGCTTCAATACTGTTTGGCTCCCTGTGGAATATTCAAAAAATTCTACTCATAATTTAATTTTATAATCCGAAAAGATGAAGCACAGGTTACACAAAGGCAACTGAATTCAAATGCATTAAAAATGGCAAAATCGTTTTGAATATTTGAAGAGTTAAACTATCCAATGTAGTATGATTCTTGTTGGGTCAACATATATACATAAATATAAATCAATTAGTTTTTTTTTACAGAAAAATAGTAGTGCGACTGAGCACTAAATGATATACAAAATAATTTACTTATAAATACCATATTTTGAAAACAACTTGAAACGAATATTAAAATCAATATGTATTGTTATTAATTTAGATATTTTATATTTGAGACTATTCTTTGGGCATGTTCACACAAGTTCATTTATTATTTATTATTTTCCATTTTTCATTCATTTACTTTAAATTAAAAAAAAATGAGTAACTGCTAGTCTTGCATAGTCGACGTAGTCAAATGTTGTTATGGTTCAATGCTATAGGCAAAGCATATAAATAATCTATTGAAAAGCTGTAACTCTACAAATGCATATCAAAACTGTGTGAGCAAGCGAAACTGTTGTTTACAATAAACCGGATTGCAAATGTGCAATTACATATGTCACAGCTTTACGATGCTAATATGAATTTGATTTATGTATATATATTTATATACATATACGTATATATATATATATATTTGTATATATACACATAAGTATAATCTCCGCTTGTATGTTTGTCTCTGTGCATATGATACGAAACTTGATTCTGGGAATCTCCCTAAAGCGATTACGCCTGGGGTCAGTTTTATACACAGTATAGACTGCTATGGCATAGACTACACACATACATACATACACATTTCCATATATATACATACATATATAAGCGCTCGCAATTGCTATTGCCAGTTAGTACTTACTGAACATTGAGACGACAAACAAACAAACAAACAAAATGCTCGCGCGCTCGTTGATGCTTGCTTTATATTTCGTGGTGCTGATTGTCCTGTGCGTGGTGGTGGTCCACAGCAAGCCCGCTTGCAATGAGGGCTTCTACACCAAAAACGGGAATCTGGTCTTAGATCTGCACAATTTCCAAGCGCAATTCGATTGCGTGCAGAAAATGCACAGAGGCTAAAAGCAACCATGTACAAATACATATAAGTAATTATATATGTATATATAAATTTGTTTACAAATAATAAATGTGAAATATTGCTTTGAAAAAAAAAAACAAAACAACAAAAATGTCTATTAATTAAAAATAAACAAACAAATCCAATTGTTTGTAGTGCAATTTAATCTATTCATCTATTGAGCAAAGCCTCCTCATGGCTTTCTATAAGAAGATTTCATTACTTTATGCAATTCGTGAGTGTGAGTTGTGGCTGCACTAAGTGACTATATTTGATGAAATATCAAATGGTCTAATATAAAAGTGATGTGCATTATATATGTGCATAAAGTGCATTAGTTCTTTAAATGCCAAAAGAAGCCAAACTTATTCTCATCTATAGAAGTTGCATTTAGGTGGAGAGTCTTAAGTTGAGAGAATGCATTTAGAAGCTTAGAGCGAAATGTGTTTCACATATAATATACACTTGTATTTAATAAAAATGATATAAATAAAAGAATAGTATAATATATATATAAATATATATCCTATGAAAAGGATAGTGTCCGTCCGAACCACTCCAAACTGGGATCAGAATCAGTAACAGCAACTGATGGTCTTTTCACGCACTTGATTACACCATTAGCTTCAATTTTGTACTATCTTCATGCAGTTTAGTATTGAGCGCACCCGTAGAGCGAGAATAGAAGAGCGAGCAGCGGGATGAATGAGCATAGCGGGATCGACACTTCCGTTCTCACCATTAACTGCTGCTCTTTACGGTGATAATCGTTTATAATCTACAGTACTTTGAAATTCAAGTAATTTCATGCTTAAATACTGATGTAATATGATTTGACAATATATATGTATATATATATATATATATATATATTATATTTATTTTATTTATATTCTATTTAACACTAAGGTATGATTCATATTAAGCTACTTAATATTTATTTTTCTATTTATTATTTAAAAGTATTTTAATAATATCAATGCAATAAAATAAATTATTTTAACCTGTATTTATGCCTAACTTTAAATTATATTTATTTCTAATTATTTAATTTATATATTATATACTTTCATAACTTATTTTTATACGCTGAAACCATTGCAAATGGGAATTCAGGCTATAAGAATAATTTGTGAATATGTATGTAACAGGCAACTGGAGGCGTGGCGGACACCATACATATTTTTGATCAGCTCGATGAGCTGAGTCTCGTCTGTATGCCTGCGTAGCTTAAATGGCAGGCAAAAGAAACAACCAAATTTACTTCTAATGAGTACACAGATTTCGTGTATTTTGCATTTCGGATACCTCCCCCTATCATCACCCAAACGTATTTCAAATTCTAGAGACTCACTAGTCTCTCTCTGGCAAACAGAAGAAAGTCTGACAAGAAAAGTTATTGAATAACTAATCTGCGCAGAGTTCAGGGTATCTTTTAGTCTACTTCATATCTTTATTCTAAAAGAAAGTTGAGCATTGTTGCTGCTGTCATTAGCTTTGATATTATTCATACGCATTGTTTGCAATTTGTTGGTCATTTGCCGCCTCAGTTAATCGAATTTAGCATTATGCAGCGATAATATATATACAGATATACATATATATATATATATATGTATATATGTATGTGTGTGTGTGGCACATTCGTGCGTCTAATCTGTGAGACCAATCAAATAATTAGTGCTGGCCGATCCATCCATATATGTATATATAAATTCATATATGTATGTGTGTATATATAACACGTTATAAATCTATTTGTCAACACACGTCACACAAACTAAAGGACAGACAGACGGACAGACAGAGAGACAGACAGGCTGAGGCAAACATTTAACTGACCCATAAACAGGGCATTGTCAACGGCGCGTATACGTGATATTATTTAAACACAACGCGCGGCACCCGCACAATTGACCATTGAAAGGACAACGACGACGACGGCGAGGACGTTGGCAAATAGTGACAGGAAAAAAACACACTCACACACACACCCACACACACACATGTCAGGCTATATTTGCTGCGAAAGCGCAACCAGGATGTCAGAGCCAACAAGCAACAACCAACAACAACAAAAACAACAATCAAACGGAATTGACTGTTTGCTCAAAAAGAAGAAGAAAAAACAGCTCAGGGCTGACAGTCAAAAATAAAAACAATAAAAAATCATAAAAATATCACAAAGAAAATATAAAAACAATAGTACATTAAATATATATACATATGTAGTTTTTTTTTTTATGTAAAAACGTTTAGGTTAAAGAAAAACAAGAAGAAAAACGTTTAATTTTTTGCTATTTATTGATTTAGTCTTTAAATTTTTAGAGATAATGAATAGAGGACTAAGAATCAGTGCTTCGTACTCGCATGAGCAATATTGAATAGAGCGTCAACAGAGGGAAAAGCTCTGTTCGATTAACGTAAGAATTGAACAAGTTTATTTACCTAAGTAAAATGCTAGTCTTATGTACAGCTGTGTTCATAAAAATAGTAGTGCGACTAAAATGTTGAAAAGCCAATATTTTCTAAGAAATAAATCATTTTTAAATATAGTATTTACCACTAAATTGTGTTGTCCAACACGTACTGCTCAGTCGCACTACTATTTTTCTGTATAAAAACTAATTGATTTATATTAATGTATATGTGTTGACCCAACAAAAGTGATACTACATTGGATAGTTTAATATCAGCAGCTGCTTCAGTTATCGAAACCAGAAAATTGTTGAAATTTTCAACGAGATTTGCCACTTGCAATACATTTTAATTCAGTAGTTTATGTGCAACCTGAGCTTCATCTTTTCAGATTTTAAAATTAGACAGGTAGAGTTTTTTTAATGTTCCACTGGGAGATTGGTATAAAGCCTAGAAAATTAAGCAAACACTATTAAAGCTGAGCAAGAAAAGTAGAAGTAGGCTTCATAGTTCGAGCCGCACGAGAGTATGTTTATCTCAAAATGTTGGTTGTCCAACATTTCAGTTGCACTACTATTTTTATGAACACAGCTGTACATGCCATGAATGTCTTAAAACTACTTCCAATCAGTGGAAGATTTGTATTTGTCTGAAAGTCTCCTCCTATATATCAACGGACTGCCTTACTATCGATAACAATCGATCAGTTAATTTCGTTTTTTATGCATAGCTTGAATTGCTCAAAAACTTTAGATTTCAAATTTACTATGGGAGTTTCTATGATGAATACACAGATTTTATATGTTTCGGACTTTGGATACCTCCCGTCCATTTGTGTGTTGGCAAATACACAAAGGTTAACAAACTTCAACTAGAAGAAAAGTCATTCAGTTATTAATTTCCCATAGTAAAGCCTTTGCACCCCAAGCGCATATGTGTGTGATTTTTTTTAAGTATGTACATATGTATAAAAGAAACATTGAATGATATGGAATAGATACACGAGATATACAATGTTATAGCACCTCTACACACAGATTTCAGGGTATCTGCTAGTCAGGCACGCCCTATTGCAATACGCTCATTTCTTTCTGTTGTTGGTAGTCCGTTTGGGGTCGTCGGTTTAAGCACTTTTCACACAAACAATTTGCACTCGTGTCGAACATGAGAAATAATGAAAAACGAAACGATTCGTGCGTGGCGCTGCCCTCAAATGCCACACACGCCCACACGCGTTCCATCATCATCGTCATCATCATCATCAGCAGCGGCAGTAGCAGCAGCGGCAGTAGCAGCAGCAGCAGCAGCAGCAGCATTGTCATTATAAACATTAACATCATCATCAACATTATCATTATCATTATCATTATTATCATCATTGTAGTCGTGCGCTTGGGCACCTGCAGTTGGCCTTTGTCTCTGTTGGCGGCATTAAAATGCTAATTGCCTGTAAACATAAAGGTAACTGCAGCTCGCACACACACGCACACACACACGCACACACTCACGCACACACTCACACACACACACGCACACAAAGTGCAGTTGCTGCTGCTCTGTGCTGTCCTGTCACACGCAGCGTATGCGTAATTTTTGATGTGGTGGCCAACGTGGTGAATGCTGCTAATTCAATTTCTCGGCGCGCTGTCAATATGCCCGTTATAGTTTAGCAACAGAGTGACAGAGAGCGAGAGGGAGTGAGAGCAACCGCAGCAACCCACCTTCCTCCCTCGTCCACACACGCTAATAGTTGCTGAGTGCATGAGTGTGCGAGCGAGAGGGAGAGAGCCTGCCGCTGTCGCTGACAGGCTTTATTTGTGTTAAGTTCGAAGTTTAAATTGACTTTAAAATTGCATTTAATGGTCAATGCTTTTACAGTTTTTTTTTCCAACCCCCACCATACTCTATTCATTAAAGGGGAAAAGGGGTATATAAGGCATAAAGAAATGTGAAATTTGTAATAATATTAATAATAATAATAATAATTTTCTACTTTAAGCTACTTAAATTAACATTCTTAACTTACCAAACAAGTTTTTGCTGCACAGTCACAGAGTTAGTCTGTAACAAGTAACAGTTTAAAAAATATTGAAGCTTGCTAATAAATGTGATAGTCATAGTAGCGCCTATCTAACTAGTTTTTCAGTTTTTTTTTTTCATAAAAATGATTATTCTTGAGCTATTTTTCTTTTTTGTAGGGTATTTTGCAGTCATTTTCGTTAAATGCTATCAGGTTTTTGATTCTCTTTTCTGTTAAAGCAACGCCCGCAAATGAGACGCCCTCTGTGGGCACAACTCTTACTCAAACTCAAACTCTCAGCCGCTTGTTGGCTGTCATTCTATGTCTCTGCTTCTCGCAATGTTCCGTTGCGTCTCGCTGCTGCTGCTTTGCTGCTGCTGCTTGGTTGCTCGTAATCATGTTTGTTGTTGTTGCTGTTGCTGCTGCTTTTGGTGTTGTTGTTGTTGTTGACTCCTTTGCTATAATGCCACTTGCACTTTGACGTTGACATTGTGCGAGGTTTGAGTGCGGACCAAAAAGGTTTCAATGTGTGCGTATGTGTGTGTCCCACTCTCGCCCGCTCACTCGCTTGCTCTTGCTGGGTTTCTCTATTGAGCTTGTATTGAAAAGCTGTTCTAGCTCGTCGCCTGCATTTCTTAAATAGAAGCATATGGAAAAAAAGAAATGTCTTTACGCTAAAAGCATTCGCTTAATACGTTCGTCTCTCTCACTCTTGTGGAATATGTTGACATTTGTCTCGCTGCAATTTTGATGTGTTTGCTGTTGATTTATATGTGTATGTTGGCTTGGCTATGCGTTTAAGTATCCATCATGGTCCACTTGCCAGGCAATCAGCTAGAAACTCTTGGTAAAAAATTAAATTTAATTGGCTTGTCTCAATATTGTATTACTCTATGTACATATGTCGGAATTTTATAATTATTACTAGAATATGTTAAGGCATGCAAGAGCATGCATTTTAACAGCGTAAAGCTAACAGAACAAAAGTGGATCACAAGGAAGTAGAAAGACGAAAGAGAGCGATGATTAGCAGAGCTTAGCGTTGCACAATAATTAAATGGCAGCGTGCGCAAGAGAGACAGCTATTGATGAGCCTTAAGTAAAATATGTAAATGTAAAGCAAATCAGTTCCACATGCTAACATTGCAATGTAAGCTTAACAGATCAGCCAATGCAGTGCTAGTTAAAGTAGGCGTATATCAGATAAACGACGCGTGAGTAAGATAATGAGCGCAACACGTTAACAGTGGAATGTAAGCTTTACAGATCAACAGAGAGTAATATAATGTAATGTATAAAGAGCTGAATAACATTTTAAATTACAACTACGTAAAGTTAACAGCTCAAGAGAGCATAAGTTAAAGGTATTCAAAATAATCTTGAAATACCTAGAAGATTGAAAAGTTTTTAAATTAACTGAAAATAAGACATAACAGGTGAACTGTGCCATGCGCCTTGGTCAAAAAGAAACTTATTTTCATTGCATAAGCTGGAAAAACCACAGCGCAAGTTGTCCAGACTTAAAGCAAACACACAAAAAATTAAGAGACAGAAATGGAGAGCAAAAAGTGGAGAACTAGGATAAGCATCTACGTTGCTGGCAATGCATAAAAGCACTCACCACAGCCAAATGCGTTAATAATCCTTAAAGTAAACCACATCAACTGTGAATGTGAGAGATAGAGAGCGGAAGCGAAAAGGAGAGAGGCAGAGTGGGAGAGTGTCTTTGCAGACGTGTGCACTAGAGTCCGTAATAGTCGTTACACTAGGCAGGCAGGCAGTCAGCCAGCGGTGCGGTGCAGGCGAGCGGACAGGTGTGCCAGGTGTGGAGTTGAAATTCGCTTGCCTGTCGTCTATCTGTCTGTCTATTTGTCTGCCAGCTGCTTAGCAACTGCAGTCAAAAGAGTCACAAATCGCAGTGCACACTCGCCACATTTCCCCGCTGCCGCTTTACAGTCGCCTCCAATAAGTTGGCTGGCATAAGCTCGGCTAAAGACGCAAATATTTAACAAATCTTTGACGAAAAAAAGAGGGAAAAAAACAAATAAAATACGGAAGCTAATATAAATTTCTTATACAAGTTATTGCCTCAGCATTTGGCACGTGCACTCAAACGGAAAATATATTGCTAAGAAACGAAAAGAATATGTATTTATATATGTGATACATAAGTATGTATGTAGGTACATATGTGTACGTATGTCTGGCTGGTTATATGTATATATAGAAAACTGAACTATAAGAATTGCAGATAGGTCTGCAGTGAACTTGACGCATATCTAATACACTTTGCTATTCGGGAATATAATCAAAGCTAATTTTTAATCAAAATTAGGATAATTTTTCATTTGCAAATTCAAATGCAATAAATATATTAAAAATATATATAACTAAAAGACAAAATTTTTTATTTTAGTACTAATAATAGGGGTTTATTCTATAAAAAAAATTATGATAAAATAAAACTCTAATATAAATATCAATACACAAAACTTTATTAAATATTTGTTGCTCTTTATAACTATTTAAAATAATATTTAAAGCCAACTAGTATTTTATTCCTAATATTTTATATTTATTTCTTAATATTTTATGTTTAATATCAACTATTATCTAAATATATATTATTAAAATATTTATAAAATTTTATTAAAATATTTAAGGTACTCATGTTTATTTTTTTTTTTCAATTTATATATATATATTTATTTTTTATTTTTAATATTAATTTTTATATAAAAATTTTTCAAAATTTTTTTTATTATTTTATTTCCGAAGGTATATTTCCAGAAAACTGTTGGTAAATAATTTATTGAAATTAATAAATATTATAAATAAATTTAATTTATTTAATTTAAAATAATTTAATTAATATTAAAAATATACTCTATATAAATATATATACACATAATTAACTAATTTTATTAATTTAAATGGCAAATTTAATAATAAAATAAGAAAAAATATTTTGAACCAAGTTTATCAAACTAAATGAAAAAGGAAAGATATATATATATATATATATATATATACAAATATATATACTTATATAAATTGATGTAAATATTTACAAATGTGTCACGATCAGCCGCAGCTGCACCGCAGCTAGAGTGTAAGCCAAGTTGCGTTGAGCCGCAAAATATCGCTCATACGCCACCGTCAGCCAGTTGACTTGGCAAATGGTCAAAATGTGAACTCTCGTTGCGTTGCCTCTATTTGGCTGCATTCATTTGTGTTGCATACTTTCAGGCTGCCGGCTGCAGTTGCTGGCTGCAGCCAACGCCCAAGCGCTTGCCACGCACTTTTCTTTGGCCAGCCTGCGCCACTTCCCTCTCTCTCTCTCTCTGTGTCGTTCTCTTTCTCTTTCTTATATGTCTTGCGTGCAAGTAGCTGCATTTTGCCTTTTTGCTAATTCCGTCTACGCTTTGACATTCGAGCAGCTCGAGTCGAGTCGAGTCGAGTCGAGTCGAGTCGCCTTTGCCGCTGTCATTGTTGGCTTTTGAATGTTAAGATGTCGACAGCTGCCTTCGGGACCGGGAGACGGACTGACGGACGGACAACAGCAGCTGCAGCTGCTGGCAAATGAAAAAAAAAAAAAAACAACAACAACCATGCCCGTAATCTAATCAAAGCTGACGGGTTGAATACCCTGTAACAAAGTTTGCTGTAAAGCTGAAGTGTTCTGTTTGCATTACAATATTTGACATTTGTGATTTAATAATTAATATTTTAATCTATAAATTTTTGGAAATGTTTAAAAATGAAAGATATTTTAAAAAATATAAAATAATTCTTGATATATTATATATTATATTTTAAATATATAACTTATTATTATGATTACTTTTACATTTTAATGAAGGGAATATGAAGCTTTTATTATTATTATGAAATTATTTATCAAACTATATTTTTTATTTAAAATTTTAATTTATTTTTATTTATTTTTAACATTCATATATGTATAATATATAAATTTTTAAATTTATTTTTTATTATAAAATCTTTTAAGCAAAATATTTGATTATTTTAATTTTTAGATACTTATTAATTACACTTCATTTAAGTTTTATATTCCTAAATAGAACATTTTTATTATTTTATAAGACTAAATTTTTTAAATTTATATTAAAGAAATATACTTACTCCGCTCATTGAGTACAGGGTATACATACGTAGTCAAACCCTTTCTGCACAACTTTGCCAAAATTGATATAGCTCGCGTCATAAGTGCATAAAATTGTAAAAGCAAAAAGACAAATTTGCTAAGCATGTTTTTATTTTTTTAGCCTGTCTCTATTTTCATGTTCAGTGCTGTTCCATTTGCTGTGTTGTCGCTGTCCTGGACATGTCTGACGAATTATGAAGACACATGTTCCTCCACTATTCGACAGTTCCTTGTTATGTTGGGATGTTTGCCATAAAAGTTTCCTCTTTATTGCCATGTTTAAGCTGTCAGTGAAACGTTTATGAATGAGCCATAGATATTAGGCAAAAATATGTGTATCTAATATATTAAATATAATAATAATATAATGGATGAGCATTTACATATAAAATGTAAATTAAAGTGCCAGTAAAACGTTTACGAACAATACGCAAGGCGGAATTAAGCAATTTTAGAGAGTATGCGTTGAGCAGCATCTCTCTCTCTCTCCCTCTCTCTTTCTTTCTTTATACCTTTATCTTTGTCACTCATTCTTTTTCGCTCTCTCTCTCTCTCTCTCTCTCTCTCTCTGTCTCTGTCTCTCTATCTCTCTCTCCACTATATCTGCTCAAAGCTTTAATGCCACATCAACTTTTTCTTCGTCCACTTTCCCGCTATCTTTACTGAAGCAGAAACTTTTTAAACGACTTATCAAATTGATTTTATTTTTTGCCTTTCGACTTTTTATACTTTCAATTTTCCACTTGAAAGTCGATTTTGAATTCCTTTGAACTTATTTTTTTAAATGACTTAACTAGCTGCGCTAGTCAACACCTTTGCTAGGCTAGAAGATGTCAAATCAATTTACGGCAAAGTTTGTGCAATGAAAGTTTTGCCTTTACTTTCTTTCTATACAAAGCAATAGAGAGAGAAATGTATGAAGGAAGAGTAACAATTAAATGCGCTCTTTTTTAATTGTTCACCTTAAAACTTTAAGTGAAGAGTTGAAGGCAAAGGATAGGAACATGTTTACATTAGTGTAAAAGAGCTGAAATGAAGTAGCTCTGTTAGTTAACAGAGCGCATTACACAAACAATTGTTAGCGCAAAAAAAACAAACAGTCCACAAAATACATAGACCGCAGCTTGGATAATAAGCACCACAATTGAGTAATACTGAGATCTAACAGTGGATCATAAGAGTGCTGAGCTGGGAGAATGTATACTAAATTTAGAGCCTTTTCTAATGCACACTCATTAGCTGCTGAGAGCGCATTGGTCAGATAAGAAAGGGCCACCTTGAGTGATCTAAGTTGTAATTGTATTAGTGTCTGCTTTGAGCTAGCAGCATAATTAGGTTCCACACTTTGCCTGGCTGCTGCACTTTAGTTGGTATTGAACTTTTGCTTATTTTTTTCACGTGAAATTACAAATATGAAATTAACAATATATTGCTATGTGTATTAATTGTTAAAATTATTTTAAACTAAAAATATGCATATTTACATACATACATATGTATTTATGTATGTGCAAGTGTATGTGAATATGTGTGTGTATGCAGGGAAAAATCTTATTTTATTTCTTAATTTCTAAACTTTACAAAAAGTAAAAGTTATAATGTATTTATTCATAAGTAAGTTGTTAATTGAATCAATCATTTTCACAATTCATATACATATGGATGTATGTGAGTGCATTTGTGTGTATGTATTGCATTGAATGTGTAATGATCCATTGCCGAGTACCGTTTACTTTTCGCCTCCTCTTTGCTCTGCTCGATTGGATGTTTTTACAGTGTTGCCCATTTAGCTATTTTCCCGTCCGTTCTAGTTTGCATGTTACAAACAGTTTGTTTGCATGTTATAACGGCTGGCGGGAATTGTAGCTGTATTTCTTTATTGAATGGCTTGTTTTCATCATTATCAGAATGGAGTTCAATGAATAAAATTTTATTGAACTAATCAGAATTAGAATTTATTAAATCTCAACTAACTTCATTGTGTGTTTTTTTTTAATTAAACAAATAAATTCCCTTAACATCATGAAACCTACTTTTAAATCTTCTAGTGTTATTAACTTATAGTAGCTATTTCTGGCTTTTTTTTGACTAGTTGATCTGGCTTGTCGCAGCGCTAAAGGGTGGGCAACATTGCTTCTCTCTTTGCTCTGCTCGATTTTGTTCTTTTTTGCAGTTATGTATATGTGTTTGCATGTACATACGTATATATGTATGTATGTATATACATATGTACGTATGTAGTGAAGCGCAACTTTGTGCCGTTTGAGCGCGTAATGACCCAGCGCTAATTCCCGTTGTCTTTTTGCTAGCTTTTTGCCTTGCTGAGCTTTACTTTTTTTTGTTTCTTTTTTTTTGAGATTGCTTTTATAGAACCGTTCGATGTTGAATTTGTGGTTAAGGCGATTAATGGCAATTGCTTTGCTACGCATATGATGAGTGAAAATAGGAAGTTAAAGGAAATGCGAGAAGGAATTAAAATAAAAATACCTGAGAATACATGAACACACATAGAATTCATACACAAAAAATATGATTTTTTTTCTCATGATTGAGTTGTCTAGGTTTTAAACTGATTGTATACCCATTAAAATGAGTTTGGAGGGTATATTCACGAAATTTCAGTTCATATTACAAGTTAATATATGTAAATGAATTTCCTTGTTTGTTGCAGTGTAGCGCAAAGTCCAAAAAAAACAGGTATTTGAACTATTTAAATGCACCCACATGCGGCAGAGCAGCAGCTCCTTCTTGTTGCTGCTTGGAGTCCTTGGCAGCTGCAGCCAGCCAAGCAAAAGGCAGTCGGCATCTTTAGGGAACGAGCTCGCCTTCTCTCTCCTACTAAAAACATCTCTGTTTTTAGCCCAATGTCTATGACTGCAGGTGTTTGTTAGCCTGCATTTTGCTTGATCCGCAGCCTACTTTGGCTGCTCCTGCTGCCAGCTACTGGTGCTTGTCCTGGCCCTCATCCTTGTCGCGTCTAATTTCACTGCAGCTAAAGTTTTTGTTTGTTTCTTATGAAAATACACACACACACACACACACACACACACACACACACACACACACACAGAGCCAAGTTAAACTTGTGAAAATAATTTGTGCGCCAAGTTGCAAAAGCAGCTTCAACTTCAGCCAACGCACAGTGGTTTGCAACTGCTTGAAAAACTGCTGAAGAAAAGCTTAAGTGAGAGACCATATAATAAACTAATGTTTAGCTAAAATAGAATAGAGATACACAGAGATAGAGAGAGAGAGAGAGAGCAAGTTAGCTAAAGCTTAAAAATTTCTCTTTATTAAGGGATATTTTAATATAAAACTTTGTTGCTCTTATAAAAATAACTAAAAATTATAACATTATTGAAAATTATTGTTAACTAATCTAGCCAATAATAATAATAATTATTATTATTTATATTACAAAATTTAAAAACATTTTGCAGCCACTGTATGCACTAGGGAATTATTCAGACGAATATCCCAAGAACTTTGAATTGCTTACACTGCACACACACACACACACACAGACACACACGTATATTAATATGGAGGGCACAAAGTTCTGGTTCTGGGAAGTAGAGTTTTCGATGAGAGAGAGAGAGAGAGGGAAGATAAGTAAACTCTGCTCATCGAACTGCGAGCGCTTTGTGCAATTTAAGACGCCCTCTAGCGAATAAATTGCACAAAGTAAAGCTGGAAAAAACTTTAGTTTTTCCCAAATTAAACAGATTGATGAACGTGTGGAAAAGTAGAGACTGATATAGATATAGAGAGAGAGAGAGTGAGAGAGGGAGAGAGAGAGAGAGAGAGAGCAGAGCAGAGCAGAGCGACTGACTGTCCAAACTAATGCCAATTTATTTGCTTGATTCACAGCGCTTGATGGACTCGGCTGAGCAGGCAGCGCTCTCCGAACTGGATGGTCAGAGCAGCAGCACAGAGTCTGGCCAATTGGGTCAGCAGCAACAGCAGCAGCATTACGATGCTCGACGCATCAATGAGTACAATGCCGATGGCAAATTGGCGGACGGAGCTCGTCACATGGATATACGATTCATGCGTCGCTTCGAGCGCCTGCCGGTTAATCTCAGTCTAAGCTCGATTCTGGTGCCGCACGGCGTCGATTTGGATGAGACGGACGTGAAGGCGGCATTGCAGTGGAGCGCCCATTTGGATCCACTCTTCCAGAATAACTTGGAGCGAGATCCGGCTTTGTCCTGGCAATACTTTGGCTCATCGTCCGGTTTTCTGCGACGCTTCCCAGGCACTGCCTGGCCACCGGAGGGCTCCAAGGGCAGCAAACTTATCCATGATTTTCGCACACACAACTGGTTCGTGCAGGCCGCCTCCTCGCCCAAGGATATTGTAAGCGATTTGCCTTGAAAAACATTCAATACTCGTTCTTTGACTATAATATCTAATTTCTGCTCAGATGATACTGCTGGATGCCTCGTCCAGCATGTCGGAGAAATCGTTTGATCTGGCCACGTCTACGGCTTTCAATATACTGGATACTCTCGGCGAGGATGACTATGTGAATTTGATAACCTTCTCGGAGGTGGTCAAGACACCTGTGCCTTGCTTCAAGGATCGTATGGTGCGCGCTACGCCCGATAATATACAGGAAATTAAATCGGCTGTCAAAGCAGTCAAACTACAGGACACGGCGAACTTTACAGCGGGTCTAGAATACGCCTTCAGCTTGCTGCATAAGGTAAACACAGGCGCGGCATGGGAATGGAAAACAATTCAAGAGTAGATGAAGATGTGATGGATGATGTTGATATAGCTCGAGAACTCTATATTGTGTAGACTCTAGTCAAGAAAACTGTTTGTTTAATATACTAAAAAGATATGCTTTCATCCTAATAGTTTAACTAATCAAATTATGAGACTAAGACGATAATGAAAGATTGTGGATGGATACAGACTGGATACAGGGTATCCTCTTGTCAAACAAATGGTTGTTTAATATACTTCAAAATGATGTCGTTAGCCTGATATAAAAGCTAATCAAATTATGAGACTAAGACGATAATGAAAGATTGTAGATACAGAGTGGATACAGGGTATCCTTAGTCAATTATCTGCTTGGTTAATATAGTTCAAATGATAAAATATAAAAGCAAGATGATATAAAAGATTGTAAATAGATGCAGAGTGAATACAGGGTATCCTCTAGTGATGTCTTTAGCCTGATATAAAAGATAATCAAATTAGGAGACCAAGATGATAATGAAAGATTGTAAATAGCTGCAGGGTGGATACAGCGTATCCTCTAGTCCAAGCAACTGTCTGAGTTACAGACTTCTAAATGATAACTTTATTCCGATAATAGATTGATAGACAGAAGAATTTAGTTCGATATATAGAGATAGCTAGGCAGAGGGTGTCCTCTACTCAAACTCATACCAACTATGCTGACTAACCTATCATCTCTCATGTTCGCAGTATAATCAATCTGGAGCGGGTAGCCAGTGCAATCAGGCCATCATGTTGATTACGGAGAGCACCTCGGAGTCGCACAAGG
The DNA here is from genome assembly GCA_035045945.1 of Drosophila anceps. Lineage (NCBI taxonomy): Eukaryota > Metazoa > Arthropoda > Insecta > Diptera > Drosophilidae > Drosophila > Drosophila anceps. The sequence goes on from JAWNON010000196.1 coordinate 3,063,241, forward strand.
AGATCATCAAGCAATACAACTGGCCGCACATGCCCGTCCGGATATTTACATACCTAATTGGCAGCGATTCGGGCAGTCGCAGTAATTTGCATGAGATGGCGTGCTCGAATAAGGGATTCTTTGTGCAAATCAATGACTACGAGGAGGCGCGACGCAAGGTGATTGACTATGCGCTGGTGATGGCGCGACCCATGATTATGTATCAGGCGGATCATCCGGTGCACTGGAGTCCGGTCTTTGTGGCTGGGAAATCGGGTGGACTGGGCAGAGATTCGGAATATCAGCGACGTTTGGTGACGACAGTTTCAACTCCGGTCTTCGATAGACGAAACCATTCGGTGCGCGTGGCCAATCTGCTGGGTGTGGTGGGCACCGATGTGCCCATCGAGGAGATACGCAAGATGATACCGCAGCACAAGCTGGGACCGAATGGATATTCGTTTATCGTCGATAACAATGGGCGTGTGCTGTACCATCCCGACCTGCGGCCCCTAAGCGATGGTAATCAGTATATCGATCAGCTGCGACCCAAATACGCGTCCGTCGATATTACGGAGTTGGAACTGCCGGAAACAGAAATTGGCAACGATCACGAATTGGTCGAAATCAACAAAAATCTACTCAATGAGGTAAATTACAAACGTAATCTCAATCTAAGTCTGTGATTCAACTAATTCATTTCTTTGCTCTTCGCTTTTCGCTTTGCAGATGCGCGGTGACATGATTCGTCCCAAGGAGGGCGAGACAGAGTTCACTGTGCTCAATCATTACGATGAGTCGAAGCGCGTCTCGACGCGCACTCATCGCTACTTCTATGGACCCATTGAGGATACGCCCTTTACGCTAGCTATTGTATTGCCCGAAAAGTATGGCAGCCATGAGTTGGTCTCCCAACAGGAGATTAGGCACTCGCGTAACAATGGTATGCATTAATCTATATATACAGTTCACTTTGGTTCACTTTGACGAACTAATCATTTTTGTTTATTTTAGTTACCGAATACTTTAAGGGCGACAATTGGCGCGTACATCCCGATTGGGTCTACTGCGAATACAATAGCGTCAGCGATTTAGAGAAGGAGCGTGAGAGCTCCGGCGAGTATACGTCGCGCGATCAAGAGCCCAGCTTTGGGTCGCCAGAGGAGCAGGTATTGCACTTTCTGGCACGCGCCGGACGCCCTGGTTGGAAGTGGATGTCGGTAAGATATCCCAGCTCGATGCAACCATATTCCGTTGTATTCATCTTTGGTCAATCTTCTTCTTAGGTGCGACCCAAGTCGCCGCAGCCACATCATAACCTGCACGGCACCTCGCCCAGTGCTGCCCACTTTGGCGCGCAGCATCTGAATGTGCAAGGTTCTCGCAAGGCTGAGCCCTACTACTGCGATCGAACCCTCATTCAGAGCTTGGTGCGCGATGCAATGGTCACCGATGGTCTAGACAGGAATACGACAAGCACTTCAAATGGCAAGGAGGACAAGCAGTAAGTTTGCTCTCATTTCTCTATGATTTTCTTTTTTCGTTTTGTCCAAACAAAGCACTTTCGTAATAAAGTATTTAATTTTATTTATGGTTTTAGTTTAAATATTATTTTATATTTTATTTAAATTCATTACATAATTAAATATATTTTTTATATAAGTTAAAAAATAATCTTTTTTATTTATTTTCAAGCATAAATAAAGAAATTTTATTATAGTCTAAAACTTTAGCAGAAAAATTAAATTTATTTTATTTAAATTTTATTCAAACTTTTATAATTTTTATTTTTATTTATTTTTTTTTAATTTTAGTTTGTATATTTATTTTGTATTTTTTATTTGAATTTATTACATAATTATAATATAATAAATATATAATTTTTTATTCAATAATTTGGCTTTTTTTAGCTTTGTTTTAATTTTATTGGTTATATAATCAATAGTTAGACTTAAAAAAAAAGTATTTAATTTATTTTATTTTGCCTTTCAATTATTTATTTTTTGTATTACAAACTACAATATATTTATATTTTTTTTTTAAATATTTATTTTATATATTCCTGTTTTATATCTTAGTTCTATTTAAAGTTCTCAGTCTTATCTTTTTCAAATGGTTCATAGTCCCGCCTCGTTTTACTTTATTTTTTTAAAACAAGAAACTTAAATTGGTTTTGATTATATTCGTTTAGCCTTAGATATTCGTTAAAAACTTATTTTCAAACACTAAAGCACAACAAAAATTTTCTCTTGCATATATTTCCCTCACTCTATTCTCTGAAATGCAAATATTTTCGATTGCATCCACCAAACTTTTCTCTCTATAATCAAATATAATTACAAAAAATATATATATTCTTTCCACAATGCATCAATAAATTTATAACTTTAATTTATAATGCAATTTATAACATAATTTAAATGCACATTTATTAAAAACAAAAAACAAAAAAAAAACAATTTAGTCCAATCGCCACATTGATGGCAATTTTGAAGAGGTAAATGAAAAGTGTTTAAACAAATGGTCAAGTAGTTGTTGAGAAATGCAAACGCTTTGAGAGGAACCAGCAGAATGAAAACGCTCGGAACCAGTTCCCCTATTGTAACGATGTATAGCTCTGCAGTCGCTAGTTGTAGCCGAATTTATACATTGTCCAGATTTGCTTACTAATATATATTTGGTTATCTATTTGCACGCAGGCAAGGCTATCAGAAGTTCGTGGTGGCTACATCCTTTGTGGCTACACGATCGGGCCTATTGCGCTGGATCGATCATATAAAGAGGCCTGAGGACACGCCAGAACCGTAAGTAGATCAGAGTAAGAACTTGCTTTTGTTCAATATATCTAATGTCTGCTTCCTTTGCACAGTCACTTCAGCGAGGATAATGTGCGCGCCATGGACACGTCGTGGTATAAACGTGCCGTCGATCAACACACTGTGGAACCGGATAGTTTTGTCTATAGCGTGCCATTTGGTTCGGGCTATGCTATAAAATCGAATGCGACTCTGGTCACCGCATCGCATGCCATATTCGTGGAGCATCGTGGCCACAAGGCGCCCGCTGGCGTTGTGGGTCTACAGTTTCAACACGATTCGTTGGCCAAGCACTTCATCAACATAACCTCAGCTGTAAGGCAATTTGAGTGATTGATCCTTTCATATGGAACTTTATCAATAATGATCTGTATTCTCAGTGCACTGGCATGACGGGCTGTAAGCGTACCTGTGCTTCGGATAATCTCGATTGTTATGTGCTCGATAACAGTGGCTTTGTGATCATCTCTGAGGAAATGGAGCATACGGGCAAATTCTTTGGCCAAATCGATGGCACCATTATGGACTCACTTGTCCAGGATCGCATATACAAGCGCGTTACAGTCAATGATTATCAAGGCGTTTGCTCCGACTCGGATAATCCGTATACGGCAGCTGGTGGCCTTTTGCAGCCTCATCGCTTGGGCAGTTGGTTTATGCAGCATTTAGTTGCATTGAGCGCCAGTTGGTTAGCCTTGATGCCGGCCTCGTTGCGCGCCTGGCCACAGGACGACTATGAGACATACGACAATGAGGATGTAGTCTTTGTGGAGAACAACTATTCGGATGAGTACGAAGAGAATTTCGACAATGAATACACCATGCCAGTAGATCAGGAAATGGATGAGTTCTTTACCACAGCAGATGTGGTGAGTGCTTAAAGTATACCTAATTAGCTATGTATGCATATTAATATTGATCTATTTGGAAACTTAGGAATATACGACACAGCCACCCAAACAGCATAGGCCACACAGTGGACCCCGCTTCGCGCCGGATCCGCAAAATGCGCGTCGCTGTGATCTGCGCACCGATCTTTATATGCTGCAACCGGAACGCTTGAATCAAGGCGGCCAAAATAATCCACTCAAGGTGAGATTTGCAAACGTATGGATTGCAGATTAGATTGCCAATGAAGCTGATATAATGTAGCCGAAATATTTATAATGAAGCAGAAGCATAGATTAGATGTAGACACAACTGATACAACATGATATCAATTAGGGAATCTTAACTATGATCTATGAAAGAGTATATTACTTTTGTATAATAATACAACTTTTGCTGTTTGTATTCTATATTGGAAATTCTGTTCATACAATTAAGTCTTCAGTTGAGTTACAGCAATTGTGTATTAAGCAGTATTAGCTCTAATTCTAACTCTATTCTTAAACGCATCTCAACACTATTCAAAACTTTTTCAGGGTAAACTCACCAATTGCCATGTTTCGGGCTGTGAGCGTCCGTTCAGTGTGCAAAAGATTCCGCACAGTAATTTAATTTTGCTCGTCGTGGACACTTTGTGTCCTTGCGGCTCCAAGCAGTTGGACATTGAGCCCATGGAGGAATCGGGCATTGTGGGTAAGTCAACGTTTCCGACATATCAAATATGCATGAGATTACGTATTTTGGTGATGGATAATATATGAGTGAAATGTCTATATATATATATATATGTCTAGGAGCCTGCAGCACGCGTCGCCAGAGTCAGGAGCAGGAGTCGCGTCGTCGACCCAAGAAATGCATCAACTATCATCCCGAAGAGATTGAGATACAGCAATGTGGGCGTGGCAGCACTCTACTACATATGTCCGCCTCCCTCGTAGCGGCGCACCTGCTGATGGTCAGCGTGACCTTCGTGCTGGCCAATGCGTGATACGAGCACTAAATCTAATTAAACGAAATCAGGACTTGGTAAACAGCAAAAGCAGAGGAAGAAGCATTAGAAGGAAAGGGATAAAACCGAAGCACAAGCAGCAGTATGGATGTTATGTTAAGGCTTTTTTTACGAGCAGTGCAAGAAATTTCAAATGAATTCCAAATGACGTAAAGAAAAATAAAAAAAAATTAAAAACAGTTAAAAAGATCACGCGTAATACTAAACAGTTAATATTTATATATATCCATATATATATATATATATATATATATATATATATATATATATATATCTATATGTTTGTAGACAATAATTTGAAAAAGATGAGTAAATGAAAGAGCAAACTATATTTCCATTGACAATTAGACAAAAGTAATTATTAGCTAAATATTAGTTACGCAAAACTAAAACACAATTTAAATCAAATATTTGTAGAACAAGAAATGCAAACTTATTTCCTTAATATTTATTTACAATTTTCCAAAAACTAAAAAATTATTCATTAGCAAAAAAAAAAAATAAAAATAAAAATAAATACGAAATTAATTTAATATAATATATATAAAATAGACAGTTTTATGTAAATAGCAAGTGAAAGTATTTGAAAGAACAAAATTCCTACCGAAAACATTTAATTCAATAATTCAAAAGAAGAACGAAAAACCAAATGTAAACAAAATTAATGATTTGCACTAACTGCGTACGCACAAATATCGAGTATTATATATTTTACAAAACCAAAAACCAAAAACCAAAAACCAAAAAACAAAAAACAAAAACACAAGGAAAATTATTAAAACATATTCACTGAACAAACAGAAGACTTGAAATACCAAAACAGCAAAACAAAAAAATAAAAATAAAAACAACAGAAACCAGTTCATATCGAAGACATATGCATGGCAGCCAATTCTGAACAGCAATACAATAATAATTAAAGAAATAAAGTACACGCATGCATATATATACGTATATAAATGTATATTAAGTAATTAATTAATTAATAAAAAATATATGCATGCGTGTAACAGATGAGTTTTGCAAAGGAAATGAACTTTATTTTATATACATTTTTATACAAAACATCATTTTGACAAAACGCATATATGTACATGAATATATATATGAAATATTATATATATAGATATATAAGCAAACGAATCCGCAGAGCCATCGTCAATGAGAAAAACAAGAATTCATTTTAATATTTTACTTCGAGCTTTCGAGCAGATCCAACTGAATATTCGAAAAGTGCGTAGCATTATTTAATTTAATATAATTTTGTTTTTCCTACTCAAATATATTAGAAATTCACATATCGTTGTTAATTTGGCAGAGACGTTGAGTTCCAGTTACTAAAGCAAATAACAAGCAAAAAAGAAAATGAAAAACAAAAGTAAAAACTATTTAAACAACTTTTTGAACACACATACACATACACAAGCACACATAAGTATAAATATACTCACACACACACACACACACACACACACACACACATGAACACACTCATACACAACTCTACAATATATATATATATATAAAGAAAAAATATTTTCTGTGTCTTAAACTTGTATAAAAAATGTCTTCCATTACAAATACTTAAAGCAAAAACAAAACAAAAAAAAAATCAACAACAAAAATATTAAATTTATAACTTAATAACTACTAATTAACTAAATATATATACATCTATATATATATATATATATATATATTTAATATTTAACTTAAAGAACAAAAGAAAAGAAAAAAATCATTAACCATGCATAAAGAATTTAAATGTTTGGCTCATTTTGCTGCCAGCTAAAAGCTGACAAAAAATAGCAAAAAAAAAAAAACTAAATAAAATAAAAATTTTATAATAATAATTAAACAAAAATCAAGTAATGTAAACATTTGAGAAATTCTTAAACATTTAGTTGTAAGTGCATAGTAAATAACTAAACAAACATAGTTAGAGACAAGCTGGGATCGGTTGGTTCTTGAGGCAACTGTGCGGACAACATCGAACGAAGTTAGAGCAGCAACAAAATGAAATCACAGCAAAGTTTTGCACTAGACAAAATATTAGCCCAACACACACACACACACACACGATATATATATATATATATATATATATATATATATATATATATATATTTATAATTGTATTATTAATAAACATACATATATGAATAACATACTGAATAGTAGTTGTAAGTCGATTAAAGTTAAGAGCTGTTTGTTAAACAAATTTGTTTATATGTTGCAAGAAAGTTGTACAACAGTGCGTATGCGTAATGAAAGAAACAGTTGACAGTGTATGCATGTGTGTGTGTGTGCGAGTGTATGAGTGTGTGCATGAGTAAGAGTATGTGTGATTGTATTGACATTGACTGACGTTTGTAGCCGAGAGTTTTGCAGCGCGTGTTGAGTTATGATTCTTAACTAGTTAATGTACGAGTATACCTGGTAGGCCAAATCACGCGTATATATACATATATATATACATATATATTTATATATATATATATATATATATATATATATATATATATATATATATATATATATATATATATATATATATATATATATATATATATAGCATGCAAACAATGATTCTGTTTTTAAACCATAAACAAAGATTATATATATATATATATATATCTATATATATATATATACTTCAGATAGCTCTACTCTCCTTCTCTCTATCTCTCTCTCTCTCTGTAATTCACTGTAAAACTGCATTTAATTCCTTCACTTAAATGAAAAACGAAAACGAAACTAAATAAATGAATAACAAACAAAAACTAATATACTTATATAGTACCTACATTTATGTATTTGTACTTAACAAAATTCCATATCAAAAACAAACAAAAACAAAAAAAAAAAACAAAAAGAAAAACTTTTGCAAAATACATAAAACATTTTCTATGTTTGTTTATTTTTATAAATGAGAAAACAAAAACAAGAAATTTAATAATGTTTGTATGTGTAGTCCATAATTTTCTAAAGCCACACACACACACACACACACACACATGTATACATATATATATATATATATATATATATATATATATATATATATATATATATATATATATATATATATATATATATATATATATATATATATATATATATATATATATATATATATATATATATATATATATATATATATATATATATATATATATATATATATATATATATATATATATATATATATATATATATATATATATATATATACCATATATAGATATATATGTATGTATATGATAAAAAGGAACTACCATTATTAACTTACGAATTAAATCAAATTTTTGACAATGCGATTTTTGCTTTTTGGAAATCGTGCTTTTTGCTATATAAGAAAAATACCAAAATACAAAAAAAATAAGAAACAAAATACGGATCGCTATAATTATAATACCATACTTTCGCTCTCTATAAACCCTATATACAAGCAACTTTCTATATGGAAAACATTTATATCAAATATACTTATATCGTACATGCATACCAAAAGACAAAAAAAAAAAAGAAAAAAAAACTAAATCAAACCCGATTCTGCAAGCTCTCCTAAAAAAAAAAAAGAATAAATGAAATTGTTTTTCAATTGTTTTTTTTTTTCATTTGCAAATCTTAAGTTAAAAGACCAAACTAATGATTGGAATCCCAACTACGCATACATACATAGCATATTGAAATGAGAAACGAAAAACATATTGCGAAATGCTCTTTAAATTCAGAAACTCATTTGAAACGAAAGAAGTCAGTCAAAAATAATAAATATATGAATATAGAAGATGAAAAATAAGAAATGCATAAATTTTGTTATTGTTGTCAAAGCATTTGAAAACAACTTTTAATATGTGAGATAAATTGTTGTTTCATTAAATTTGTCACGAATTGAAAACTGAAATCGAAATATTTAATGTTTAATGCATAACGTAAACCATTTAAAGCATATATATATATAACAAATATATATATATATATATAAATATATAGATAACTGTATATTCCAAAAGAACATTAAAGATTTCAATTATTTGAGCAGCTTCAAAGAGAAACAATTTTTGATTTCTTTCATACAAAAGAGAAAATAAATAAACAAAGTAAAATATAAAGCTGTAATATATTTATGACACCCAACGAACACGCCACACATACATACATGCGCATTGCACACACCAACACACCCACACACACACACACACACACACACACACATATATATATACACTCACAAATATGTATACAAAAAGCTTTTGTTATTTTGTATGAAAAGTCTACAAAGAATTTCACCTAATAATAGTTTAACAACTATAAAATAACAGCAACAACAAATATCAGAATTGGAGAACTTAACTATTAAGGTTAAAATGCATACTTAAATAATTAATTATAATTAATATAAAAATTGCTCATTACTCTAATTATAAACAAAACGAAAATACAAGTAAACTCGTAATACTTAAATAATGCAAATAAAACCAACTTAAGATTAATAGAGAAAGCAACAGAAAAAGAAACAGAAACAGAAACAGGTGGAGTACTAAATAAATATTATTTATATATAATATGTATAAAAATAATATAATAATATAATAAATTATAATAATAATAACAATATGGAAAGCGTGCAGTAAAACGAAATTCAAAACAAAAAACATGACGAATGAGAATAAAATGAAAAGTATTACAAATAACATAAATGCGTTTCGATTTGAATTTGAATTTGTTTATTTATAATTAACTTTTATATACTAATTAGACATACTAATTATTATTTTAAATTGGATTGTCATCGTATTTGTGTTTTTACTTGTAATATATTTCATGTATCACATTATTTATTTTATATAAAATACATTCATTACTTTTTACCAATCTTTTATAACTCATTTATCACATTTTCTTAATTTTTTATTTATTTTGAATTTTGTTTTCTTTACACAGACAAACAAGACCTGAATACATTAAATTCACAGTCTATATATTAACCCATACCTTGGACGTGCTGCAGCCGAATCTGAATAACAGAAAAAGCATACATCATACATCAATCATACATACATCATCAGGGCTACCAGATCACTGAAGTATCGTCTGCTGAAAGCGACTTGCCGAACGCGAGACATAGATAGAGGAGTATAGAGAGAAAGGGAGGAACTAGTGCTAGGTAAGTGTTTGGTAAATTCAATTTGCTAACTAAAACAAAAACATATTTTACAAATTAAGAAAATCAAAGGCTTTGAAGCAGAAGAGTAGATCTTGAGCGTAAAACTTGAGCAATTCGATACTTGAAATCTTGAAAACTTCAATTGGGTTTCGTTACGGTTTCAGTTATGCATTTAGCACATTTAAAACATTGCTTAAGAAATCATACAGTTCTTGGTCACTAAATTACTCTTGTTAATTTGTGTTTTTTATTGCATTTAAATTTAGTTTGTTTTTAAAATGTTGCTGACTTTGAAATTTACTTTTATAATTGAGCTAGACATGACAAATATCGTTTTTCATTTCATATATTATTTTATTTTATTTATTTTTTTTTTTAAATTTTATCTTGATTTAAATTTCTCTCTCCTTAGTTCACCTACGAATTGCCAATCAATAATCAAAACATAAAAATAATCAATGAATGTGAATTAGAGCCACAAAACTATCTAATATCTGTGATAAAATAATCAAACTTATTGAAAATAATAAGTCTGAGCATGGGTAAGTTTTGGCTTTAATTATATATATATAGAATATATTATTTGATATATATATATTTTTTTATATTTGTGTATAGTTATAAGATATACCTTACTATGCCCATATTCTTATCATATCTTATTCTATTTCTATTTACTTTTTTATTAAAACTAATTCTAATCAAATTTGTAATAGTAAAGTGTCTGTTAGGTGTGATATATGGGCTATATATACTAGCTAAATATAGCTAATAAGCTATTTATATTATATGTCTATACATTACTATTTAACCAGATTACTTCTTCATAGAAACATCCTCTCACTTTTGACCAAAAAAACACAGTTTGAAGCATGCGCAACACTAAACTTCGCTTTGCTTCTTCAACGCACACACACACACACACACACACACACACACACACTCAAGTTTATATTTATAATTAATATACTTACGTTTGTGTGTGGAATCACGCTGTTATCAGGCAAATGCTCATGCATGTAACATAGCCCAATGCCATGATTTTGAATTTTTATGCCACAATAAAGCCAACTGAGCATAGTATCTAAGATCTGTGCCAAATGCGCCTTGTCACAGTCTTTTGCCGCATGTCCCGAAAAATTCCCCTACAGCTATAATCAAAGGCGGATCGGCAGAGAGTGAGAGCGCTACACGGACAGACAAAGAGAGCTAGAGCAAAGGGGTGTATGAGTGAGATAGCGAATGAGCTGAGTGGGCGAACGTAAAATAAAAATACGCAGCTAAAGCACGCAGCGCTTATCACTTGAACATGAACTTGCGCTGCCCGCTGATAAGATTGAACGGCACAAGCCAGGTGGAATTGAGGCCTCAGACAACAAATAAATAAACGAACACACGCATTTAATAAAAAGTGAAAGTGTTGGCCACAGAAGGGGCCACAGCAGGGGCCAGCTACATGGTGGACTGGCTATCTTTGTTTGTTTATGCTCTTAGCTTGTCTGCATTGAACCAGATCGGCGATTGGCCAGATTAGATTTGGCCAATTGGCTGCGTCTTAACTGACATCTGCTATTTCATTTCTAATTTTAGCATTTGGTCACTATGCTCGTTCGTGAAGCGAAGAGAGTATATAGGCTTTAAACGTGTCTCTTCGTATGAAAGCTGCTATTGAAATCAGCGTTTGGCAATTTTGGTAAATATACTTGGATAACGTGTTCAGATATTTCTATATTTTTCTATATTTTTCATAGTCTACATATACTATAGCTAAGCCCTTTTGGGGGCGCAGCGAATTCGGGGCTTAAACAACAATTAGAAATCTGAAAAAATTAATGTTTGGCCTATGAATTGATATTCATATATGCCTTTCAAGGGCGTGGCACATCAAGATTAACTAGATCCTCTTGATATGATCTATAGATCAGTCAGTTAAGCCCAACTGCAATCCTCTGACTGTTTAACTTCTCTCAAGATTTTCTACACGTACATTCAATTTGTTTCCACACAGCTTCAGCTATGGGTTTCTTTATATATATATGAATACATTTATATATACATTTATATATATATACATAATTATATATATATATATATATATATATATATATATATATATATAATTATTAGTTAGTAGTAGTAGTAGTTTTTTTTCTATGAATTATCATTTTATTTGTTTTCAAGCGACACGTGCATTCAATTTGCCTTAGTGATTAAGAGTATATAGCTTTGTTTTCCATACATACATACATATATAGCATCACCTATAGCATACATACAGACAGACAGAGAGACATACAGACAGAGAGACATACATTTATATATTTGCTGTTTTGTTTTGCTCGCCTATTAACTTTATTGCACACTTTTGTATTATTTGTTTTTTGATTTTGTTTTGTTTTTTTTTTTTTTAATTTTTTTAATTCGCTGATGATAATCGGAGTCTTGAACGTGAGGGCTGTGCCAATTTTTTAATCATTGTGCCAATTTGTTGTTGGTCGTATCGCGGACTTCAACTTTCTAGAAACTGATAATTTGGCGGTAATTAGTCTTTGTGTCAGTATGAAGTGTGATTCATTATACCCTAGCATAAGCAGCCAAAAGGGTATGCACAGCCACTGCTACCAAATAGCCAGCTATGCCCATTCGACAATTCAAGTTTCTTCAATCAAAATCAATAATTGAAACTTACTTTTTGGAATGTGTGTGCTAAGAGGTATGTCGCAGTCGGAGCTCTACTCGAATGCTGCACTATGCGCCTAGAACATAATCAGAACTGATAGTCTATTAGGTAATTGCCAAAACACACTTCAAGGGGCAATCAAGCAACGTACATACTTACATATATTCCATTAATTTCGCTTATCATTGGGCATGAAAATTCATTTGACTCCAACTTTCGATGGCCCGCTCTTATCACTTCATTAGATGCCGGGTCTTAGCACTTATGTTTGATTATCAACTGACTATTTCATTTCGTAAGATAATGTTCAAAATATAATATAATTAGGGGTAGAGAGGAAGGGGGAGAGGAGCGGGGGGGAGGGGGAGGGTTGGAAGGGAGAGAGACAGTGAGAAAGAGAGAGAAATTGCTAGAGAGAAAGAGATGGAGAGGTAGATGACAGAGCGAAAAAAGTGGACAGCGACAGGGACGAAAAGAAAGAAAGATAGAAGGAAAGGATGGGAAATGGATAGAAATATATAGACATAATGAGAGAGAGTGGGGTGAGAGATGTAGAGAGAGGCAGGTAGAGAAATAGATGGGGAACTTTCAACCTAATACTCAATCAAGCTTAGAATTGTCACTTTCATAAAATATGATAGGTTAGCAATGGGTCGTAATATGTTGTGAAATTCAATTAGTAAATGTTGAGTATATTTTATCCGCCATATCAAATTTCCAGAAACTCTAATCTAATCCTTCGGATACTTGTGTCTAAATTCTAATAGCATGTAGATTTATTTATTTGTTTTTATTTGAAAACTTAGCTAAGATATCTGAAAGTGCTACTCTACCTTTTGATATTTAAAAAAAAATTGAATTTGCTGCGAGTTATTGTAATTTTGCTATATTATAACAGCTAACAGATGTTTCTCTCTCAGCGAGTCTCTGTTAATAGTCGATAACTCGATAAGGTATAACAAGTATTAAGATTATCTCGTACAGCTGATCATGGCATAGAGACTTTGTGGCATCTCAGGCTTTAGTTCTAGAAGCGTTTCTTAGCAAATCCTTTTAGTTGCTAGGCTTGGGGATATTTTCTGTTTCAGTGTGTGTTGTTAGTTTCTACAAATCCAACATAAAGTTCTATATACCACATGAAGTCCTAGTTCGTTTGAGTTATCTAATGACCTAGGCAATGGGGCTGCCAGGCAGTTGCTTAGTTCGGTACCTTGATTGAAAGCTGAAAGTTCACATTTGAGTCATATATTGTTGACTTTATTTATTCTAAATTTAATATCTGATCAATAGAAACATATATACTATAGGCATAGCTGGCAACATACATTAAAATCTACTTGCAGATCTCTAATCAAGAATAGTTCTTTTTAGTAGGTCTTCTAGGGGCTTTGCTAATTGATTTCCTGGAAATTAAAGTCGTGTCACACGAAAGCAGCAACAACAAACGCGAGTATCAGCAGCAGCTGTGATAGGCCTAGTGACTCGCAAATATTTATAGTTTCAATTAGAACGGAATAACATTTATATATATATATATATATATATATATATATATATATATGTATATATATATATATATATATATATATGTATATATATATATATATATATATATATATGTGTGTGTGTATTTAAATATTCACGACTTTGGTTTATCTCTTACATGAAGAGCCACACGATTTGTTCGTTGTTATCGTTTATTGTGCTGCCAAATATATAGGTATATAAATCGTCTATACATATACATACATATATATATATATATATATATAAGATATATCTGGCAATTAGCAGTCACATAATAATACGAAATTACGCACAGATTTCCTTGGTTGGCGATCTATTTATAGAGGTTTATTTTTGATTAGGACTTGACCACGTCACCTGCCGAGCGGCAAACAGAGCAGGCGTCATCGAGCACATCTCGGCCAACTCAATTAAATTCAATGGGGAAAATATAAGAGCTTAAGGAGAGGAAAAGACTTTCGACAACATTGAGCAAGTCCAAGCAACACGAGCTGCACGCGTGCCCAGTGAAGGGTGAGGCAGATGAAGAAGTAGAAGAAGAAGAAGACGACGATTCAATTGATTTGCGGTGCATTGAAATTGAAATTGAAATTGAAACAAATTAAGCGCAAACGCATTTCACACACGACTTGCTCCACAATTCTTCTTCTTCTCTTGGGGGGTTTTTAGTTGTTATTTTTGTTTTTTTTTTTTTTTTTTTTTTTTTTTTTGGGTTGCTGTTGTCGGTTGTCGCTTGTCGCTTGGTTCACACGTCTGGCGCATGACTCGTAAATGGACTTTGGCATTATGTAGACGAAAAAAAAAATAATGAAAATTACACTCAAAGAAAACAGCTGAGAAAATCAAGAAAAATCAGATCACACTAGAAACTATGTCAAAAGAGTGAAGTGAGAAGAATGGAAGACTGTAGAGAGAGAATAGACAAGAGAGGAGAAGAGAGAAGAGTGAAGAAAGATGAGTGAAGAGAAGTGAGAAGAGAGAAGAGAAGGCGTGAAGAGAAAAGTTAGAAAAGTTATGTGAGCAGCGAGAAGTGAGAGAGACAGGAGCCAGAAGAAGAAAGCGAGAAGACAAATGAGAAGATAACAGAAAGAAGACGAAAGTGAAAAGTGAGAATAGAGACAAGTGAGGCAGACGTAAGACGCGAGAGAGGCAAGAGAAGAATGAGCAATGAAGATAAAAGGGACAATAGAGAAGAGATACTTGAGAATGGAGCAATGAGAATGCGCATGCTCATGGCTGACCAATGCCTTAAGTAGTTCATAAACTGCTGAGCTAGTGAATAAAATGAACGACTTAGATACCTATGTATACCTAGTTCACTACTATAGTGAACTAGCCCAATGAACCGCACATTCAATTGAAAGGAAAACCCAATTCTGTTTGTCTTGCTCATGAATAATGAAGCAACGAATTGTTTCCCATTTTGATTAGATTTCGCTCAGTGTACTAGAATGTATCGCAGCGTATACATGCGCATTTCAATTAAAATATCAACTGAATGTGGTCGCCGGGCATGGCCGGTCGAGTGTCTCTCGAGCGTCTGCCAATGCATCAGCGGCCATCAATTGGCCACAAAGTCCAAAAGTCGTTCCGTCTACATATCTTTATAGCGTATACTCAATATCGTTTACTGCGTCACACACACGTACACACGCACACACACTCTCTTGATCTACTCTCGCTCTCGCTCTCGCTTTCGATATGCGAGGTTTGCCAGCATCGTGGAAAATTTCTGCGTTCGCTCTTCATGATTTATCTGGCATTCTTGAAGCCTTTGGCAGCCTTTGCCCCCATTGTTTCAATTCTGGTATTTCTTATTTTTAGCCCATACTAGAGTAGAGTATATGGATTTATCTGTTCAGCTCTCAGGCTACACACGACTAGTTCACATGCACAGCAGCTTCCGTCACCCACTTCCATGTGGATGTTTGCCGAATATCTTCAGAAATATATACATACATATCTATCTACCTATCTACCTATCTACTGCTTATATGTATATTAGATGAGCCACGGTAGTGATTCAGTTTTCCAGTTTTTTTTCTGGCGCGTGTGTCATCTTGTATATTGGCCATGATCCGTTTGATAGGCCGTCACAAAATGTGTTAATTACTCATGAGTTACGCTACACTGCACTAAATTGAGCATACTGCTGTTGGCAAACAGCTCAACAGTTGCAAAGGGAGTAGGAAATTTGTACTAAAATTTTTATTTAAACTTTGAATTTTCAATTCAATCTTTTAAATTAAAATTATTAAATAAATATTTATAGCTAGAAAAAAAATAAAAAATAAATATTTAATTATTTAAAAATACGTAATATTATTTTACTGAATATTTTAAATTCATTTTAGATTTTAAATATTATTTGAATTGTAATTTTGCGTATTGGTTAATTCAATAATAAAATTTTATAATTAAAATTAAAATTAAGAATTTAGTTAAAATTAAATTTTACTTTTAAATTAAATTTTATCTTTTTTTAAATATTTAAAAAATTAAAATTAATTTTTTAATTTAAATTCAGTTTTATTTTTAATTTCAATTATTATTTTGAAATGAAATTTTAAAATACACAAAACTTTTATTAAAACAAAAAGAGATTTTTAAAATTAAAAAACATTTTATGCATTTAAATTTGTTATATTTCATTTTGAACAAATATGTTTTTTTTAATATTGTTTATGTTTTATGTTTTTTTTTCAAACACAATTTTTATTGCTTTGATTTTATTAGTTATTTTCTTTTAAAAAATAAAAGAAAAGAAAGTATAGTTAAATAAATGCAAAGTTATACTCTTGAACAAATGTTAAGTTAAAAAGTTGGGAATCTATTGATTATAATCTTATAATCAATATATATATATATATATATCTATATATGTTTTGATATATTCATATGACTCATATTTTTTTTGTAATTAATAAACAAAACATTGTTCCATGCTTATATATTTTGAAATATGATTCAACTGATCTTAAAGATTAGAAGTTCAGTCCTGTCTTACAGCGAATTCATCAAGAATTTGTGATTTGTCATTTAAGTTGGACATCATCTAATATATTTGGGTCTTTTTTTGGTTTGCTTTCAATCTGTTTCTGTTTCGCCACTTGTTGATTTTAATTAGTGGGTTTATTATTATTATTGTTTTTTTTTCTTTCGTATTTGTCAATTTTTGTTTTCTTGTTGTTGTTAATTAATTCGAAAGTCGTGGGTGTTATCAATCGGTTATCAATGGTTTATTTGAAGTACGTCTGGGCACTTTCCGGTTGTCAACAAGGAATCCATCTATAATCAAATCTCTCTTTCTCGTGGTCAATCACTTCTCAATCTTTCCATTTCGCATTTGCTTCTTTTCGAAAGAACAATAATAAATAAATAATGCCGAATCTGGTAAAAAAAAAAACGAAGAAAAAACTGTACTTGTTTACAAAATTTCATTTGAATACAATTCTATTCCTTTGATTAAACTCCGCACAAAATGCCAAATATCGAAGACTGAATACCCTTTCAAATGAGGCGTCTTTGTGAAATTGCGAATAGGACATAATTGAAGGCGACAAACCTGACTACGAATTGAGAATACCCTTTGCTAGAGTAGATCGTTGCGCTATATAATGAGCTATTAAAAATTTTATTAAAAAACCATGCACACACACACATGAGGCATTAGGAAACTACCCAAGACTATATGTATGTACATATGTATATGTATACGTATCTGTGTATATATATAGTATATATATTAATAATTTAGATTTGAGAGGCGCGGCCGCGATAAGCCTTGTGACGTGGCGCGGTACACGCGCGTGTGCTCCCATATGATCTTGGAGGAGCTTGACTTGGCTTTGAAAGTCTAGTGGAAATAATAATTTTATCAGCTGATATTGAATCAAAATGAAGGCTGAAAATCTGCTACAATTACATAAGGCGCGACATCTGACAGCGCATGGGCGTAACATGCATGGAGAACGTGAAAAGTTGATCAATAAAATGCTAATCAATCATAATAGGTGCTATACCAAAAAAAAAAAAAAAAAAAAAACAATGAATCGCAGCGCATAAATAATAATCGAAACACGCGTCGTAATCAAAATGCAAACTAAATGGAGCATAAACCGATTGAGAATTACATTCAACGAACGCGCCGCCTCGCTAGGGAAAATGTTAGAAATTGACATCATTTAATAACGGTCAAGAATCAAACACTTGACGACGACAACGCGGACGCCGACGCCGACGTCGAAGCCGACATCGATGCCGATGCCGATGCCGATGCCGTTGTTGGTGACAAAGACGCTGAAGTTCGAACTTTGGACCTGCTCGAGACACAGATACAACCGATTTAAACAGCGTGACGACGACATCATTGACGCTGGTTGCATCGCAGCGGGCAGGCAGGCGGACGACACTCACGTTTCGTATGAGTTTGATGTGCAACAGTTCGCTCGAACATGCTGGAGCGTGTGTTCAAACGCAACGTGTTGCAAATGGACCGCCACGCAGATCAGAATTCGTCGTTGGGGGAAAGCCAGCGCGCCATCGTCAGCCAACAGCAACAACAACATTTTCTTATCAGATCCAAATTTCTACACTCTCCCGCTCTCTCATTGCTTGAGTAATTGAAAATTGCGCATCATTTAATGTGCCTGGTGCTTTGATATCGCTGTTATCAAACATCAGCACAACAATACGCACTATCTCTCGCTCTCTCTCTCTCTGTCTTTCTGTCGCTCTCGCGCTCACCTTTTTCTTTTTGAAGCTCGCACAAGTCCAGGCCAGAACGGACCGAACCTAGCTAGGCAAGCAGCGCCGCAGCAGAGGCAACAGCAGCCTTTGCGGTCGCTGGCTGCCCAGCATCGAATTATTCATACGCAGACGTTCTGACTGCACGGACCGAACCAAAAAAAAAAAGGAGAAAAAAAAACAGATTGCAAACAATTTTTGGACAAAGGAATAAAAAGCAGAAAAAAAGTGTTGAACCAATTAAACAACAAACTAAAAAGAGTTGAAAATAATAATAAATAAATAATATATAAATATTAAAAGTAAATATATATATATTTAAAAAAAAAAAAACATATATAAATAAAATTTCATATAGTATATATAAAACTGATTGAAAAGTGCAAAAAGTTCACATGGTGAAATAACTAATTAATAACAATGAATATTTTGTGAAAATGATTTGCACAATCAATAAAAAGCCAATCAAATAAATTTCAAACAACAACAGCAAAAACTATACCTCAAATAATTAATAAATAATTAATCTGAAAGAAACTTCATTGAAGGATTGCTCAAATAGGTGAGTTATATAAGTTTTTTTTTCTTTTAATAATAATAAAAAAATGAGATAATCAAGCATGTTTAATAAATTTGTACAAATTGCTAACAAAGCTTAAAACTTGACAGCTGACTAAAGATTTTTTTCTTTTTTTTTTGGCTAAATATATAACAATGGCATGCTAATCGCTTTGGCGTGTGCTGGATCTTAAAAATATTTAAAAATATTTAGATATAACTATGTGTATATATAGATAAATATAAAAAAAAAATATATATATATGCAGATATATATATATATAATATAAAAACTATTTTATAAATGGAAAAACGTGGAATATAATGAAAAAAAATCAATTTTAAAAATTCAAGAAATAAGTCAACTATAAATTAGATATATGTAGAAAATATTATACGAATAATTGCTTGAATAACAATCTTTTACATTTTCAATTTTCCTTTTTTTTTTAATAATTTATTTTCATTTATAAATCATTTCCATATCAAGCTCAGAATCTCTCATTAACATGCCAATTCTAATAGATTAGCTTAGCATATCAGCATTTGATTGATTGATTGATTGATCGATGAGTGTGCAACATTGAGACAGCGTCGCCATTTTGAATTCACACCACCACCACCACCACCACCGACCTGGTGGCGAACATAACCTCAAACAACCTTCAGCGTATTTGGGCAAACGTGTGCAAAAAAAAAAAAAAAACAAAAAGAGAAAGAGAAAATGTGGGGCTTATATAAGATTTATCGCCCAAGATTTATTTCGTGTGAAATGACACAGAAATTCTTTAGACAAAATGATTTCGAAATGTATTCAATGGACTTTTGCTGCCTATAAGCCAGCAAATCGGAGCAATCTGCCATCGTGTGCGATTCCAAAGTTCACGCTGGGGCATGCTCCAATACGCTGATCGCGCAGAGCAAGTGCGACAGAGATAGCAATAGCGAGAGTGAACGAGTGAGTGAGTGAGTGAGTGAGTGAGTGAGAGAGAGAGCGAGCAAGCGAGCGTTAAGATTACTTTACCAAAAATAAAACACACCAAAAAAGCTGTCAAGTCAAAGCAGAAAGACAGATTTCTGCTGCAGTCCATTCAACTGCATTGCTGCACCGACAACAAGTGTTGGGTATCAACAGAATGCTGAATGATATGGCGCCAAGGGGCATGGAAAACCCCCAGAAGTTGGCGTTGCCAATCTTCATTTGTACTTTGCACTCAGCATGCAACTTCCAACTTCTGTTTATGATGCTCTCTCTCTCTCTCTCTCTCTCTCTCTGTCGATCGCTTACTCTCTCTCTCTCGGCGTTGACTGCATCACGCTTTGCTTGCGTGTTCAATGACGTCGTCAACTTGTTTGACTGCGACGCAGCAGCGCCCAGCGCTGCTCCATTTAATTGACAGTGTCGTTTCGGCTTGTAACCTTCTTCAGCGCTGCCGCTGCCGCTGTCGCTGCCTCAGCCGCTGCCTTAGCCGCTGCCTTAGCTGCAGCCGCAGCTTGATGCGTTCGCACGCCTCTGATTGGCAGCTCGTTTGCAACTTGTTTGATTTGATCCGTTTGATACCCTTTCCGGATCATTATCTTATTGGAATGTTACGTCAAGTGGTGCAGGGCGCGCACGTCACGTGTTGCTATTAGAACGTTAATGTTGCAATCGATCGATCGGAAAAACACTTCATGATCATCGTCATTAAATATGACCTGATCATAAATAGGTTTTGCATTGCTTGTAATAGCTTTCTCTTGCATACTTTTGGGTAGAGGCCATAGTTTGATAAACTATTGATAAGTAGGCTACAAGATATTGAAAACTAAGCATGGAGCGAATTGCAATACGAAGCAGTTTGTTGATAAAATGTGAATTTCAATATTCAATTTCAATAATCAAATCTTTTGGCCTTACTATTTGGAATACGATCTTGAGCTCGTAATCTCATAACCTCTTTCTATCTCTCTCACACATACACTCCCTCTCTCTCTCTCTCTCTCTCTCTCACTGTTGCTGTCTATGCTGAGATAACATAAAATGAAATCTTTGCTGATTTTATTTATTTTTTATTTTATGCCAAGTCTCACGTACACCGTTCTTAACTTGGCTGATGAAATTTATATCTGAAAAAAACAACTTGAAATGCCTTTTATAAATTGGCAAATATTTATATATATGTATGTAGTATATATGTGTATATATGTATATATTTACATATTTAGCGTAACAAGGTCAATTAATTCGAACTGGATCATTAGCTATGCGCCTGTCGCTGTTTCCGTTTCTTAATCGCAGCATAATCAGTTCGATTAGCTCAGCTCTCGGTGCAAAGTGATTAAACATCAATCATATAAGCAATTAAAATACAGTTATGTTTGTATGTACATACATACGTATGTATGTATATGCATCATATAATTGTGATTTGAGCTATTATATGCAAACACACAGACATACGCAGTGAGCAGTATGTGACATATTCCATGTGGGCATCATAAAAATTTAATCTAAATATTTTTTTATAAATTTATTCTTGTTGCGCATTGAGCAATTACGCGGCTTATCAGCCGCGTTAACTGATTGACACACTTGCTGATTGATGGACAATCGGAGCGTGTCTGATTGAATGCGCCAAAATTTGAGTATTGGGCGAGGCAACAGGTGCTAATAACAAAAGGCCAAAAATAAGCAATTAAATTAAGTTCACAATTTATGCAAATTTATTTTCTTTTTGTTTTATGCACAGCCACAGCCACAGCCACAGCCACAGCCACAGCCATAGCCATAGCCATAGCCATAGCCACTGCTGCTGCGGCGTCGACGTCGCAGTCAAAGTCGCTGTCGACGTCTTCTTAAGCTGATGCAATGAGACTGAATATTTGCATATGAATTTGTCTTGTCTGCAGCGTACCACGAACATACAGCGCAGAGAGGGGCTGTTCACCAGAAGAGGGCGGGGCTGTGGGAAAAACGAAACGAACGAGCGAGAAAACGAGCGAGCGAACGAACGTTCGTTTCGCATTCGGGTGCCGGCTCGAATGAGCTCGTGTCGTACGAAACGGCGAAGCACGTCGACTGCGCGCAGTCTCTCTGCCTCTCTCTCTCTCTCTCACTCTCACTCCGTTTCGTGCGCTGCGATCAATCAATTGCAGCGAAGACATAAATTGTTCTACTAATCAGACAGGCGGCTCATTCATTCACAACTCGTTTGCGCTGTCGCATGGCAAAAACTAACAGCAAAATCAACACAAAATTCAGCAAAAACAAAAATAAAAAAAAAAACAAAAGACATTAAAAAAAACAACACAATTTGCGCTGATTTTCGTTTCGTATTTCGGCTTCGTGCTTCGTGCCTCGCTCTTCGCACTTCGTGTGTTTCGTGTCCGGGTTCGCTGCCTGTCTTGACCCCGGCTGGTTCCACTATAAACTGCTACGTGACGAAGTCAATCAAATTATAAATTAATGTGCTCTAACGGTACGTGTGGTCCCTATTCCCAATTAATTAATTGCCTGATCAATGCGGCGTATACGTGATGCTGCACTCCACTCACATACATGCATACGTCTGTCTGATCGAATTCAGTTTCGCTGCAGGCGCAATTTATTAATTTTAATTTTACTTTTATTCTACATTTTTTTTTATAATTTCGGTGCGCAGTTTCCGAGCTGCGACGATAATGTCAATTAAATAAATATTTTATTTTATTTATATTTTTTTTTATATTGATTTCAATTTTAATTGCAACGTTTGAAAATGTTTAAAATCAAATGAAATCAAAATTCGCTTGCACTTTGCCGCGTGTCTGATTGGAAAATGGGTTTTTTTATGCCATGGAAAAGTGATGTAATTTTAATAGAGAATTGACATATTGGCAATATAATTGAACTTTTAATTGGGTTTTTTTCTACATAGTTCTCGAATTATCTGGGTCTTCACTCAGGGTCTATTGATTAAAACTTGCGAATATTTTTATTAATTGAAATTATAAAGAAATTTTAATTAAAGTACAAATTTCTATATAATTTAGTTTTATTAATATTAATTAATATTTATTTTAAATTTTATTTATATATTTTTAAATTATTTCTATTCTTTTCTTTATATATTTTTAAATATTTAAATACTTTATTTAATTTTTTTTTCATAGCTAAAATTTTACTTTTTTTTATTTATTTTTATTTATTTATTTTTTTTTATTTTTTTATATTTTTTTTTATATTAGTCTAGTTTTCTTCATGACTAAACAAAAAATATTACATTTTTAATTGTATTTTTTAATTGAAAAATATTTTCTAAAAATTTCTCTCCAACTTTTCTCTGCTTGCAGGTGTTGAAAATTGAAATTGAACTCAAGTCTACAATCTACACTATGCAGCTGCAAAGCTTGAAATAATCAAAAGTTATAGGGGAAAGAAATATTGAGCAAAAATTGACATTTAAAAATAGTTACAAAAAGTGCAACAACAAGTTAACAAAACGGCAACAATTAGTGCGCAACGCTGCAAATCTATGAGTTTTGTAAGCCAAAGGACTACGAACATTGAGTTTCAATTGCTGCCGAACAGATAACAATTAAAGAAAGTGTGTTTTTTTTAAGGCCAATTAACGCGTTTCGATTAGAGTCTGTTTTTGATAAAGAATAAAGAATAAAGTCGAAGAAGAGATGGCCAAGTACTATATGACCCTGGCTCTGCTGCTCTGCCTGGCCTTGGAGAACAACAACATCTATGCGCGGTCGCATCCCAGCGGCTCGGATGAGGCCGGCAGCCTGCCTTTGGTGCGCGCTCATCCGCATTCGCGGCATCAGCCGCATCAGCATGCGCAGCAGCTGCAGCATCAGCACGTACAGCAGCTGCAGCAGCATCACACACGTCAGCAGCGCGATCGCCAGCCGAAACGCATTGCTCCGGATCCGACCAGCGAGGAGGAGGAACTGAATCAGCTTCACTATGAGCAGCGGCTGAGGCGACATCTGCGCCGGCAGCGCGAACATCAGCTGGAGCAGGAGCGCAGCTATCATCGCGTCTCTGCCACACAGCTGAAAACCAGCCCCAATCTGTGGCAACTGCTCAGCCAGGGCTACCAGTTCGACGACAAGGAGGCGCAGGAGCAGGAGCAGGAGCAGCAGCAGGATCAGGACCTCACCGAGGAATTCCCGCCCATGTTCAATGATGCGCCCGCTGATGAGCTGATGCAGAATGAGGATCCACAGGACTACATTCGAAATGAGCTGCAGCTGAGTCTGGCCGAGCCAGCACCTCCAGTTGTGCTCGAGGATGCCACTTCAGCCAACAATGCCAGCAGCCATACAAATGGCACCGCCGCCACGCGTGGCTGCCCCAAATGCGAGAGCAATCGCCAGGTGGAACACATCACCGAGGAAGAGTTGCGTCGCCTTCGCATCGAATTTGTCAAGCAGCAAATTCTGGAGAAGCTGCGCCTCAAGGAGAGCCCCAATGTGTCCGCCGTCGAGCTGCCACGCCCCATTTTCGAGGGCGTCACGCTGCAGCATGCAGAAGAGTCCAACAAGAATAAAGACTACGATGATTACTACGCGCGCACCAATCAGAAATTTATACTCCTCCAAAGAGGTAAGTTCAAAAACAAATTTTATAGTAAACTTAAAACATGAAGTTAGTTTTTGGAGAGAGAAATTGAGAATATATCCCAGAATAACTAGCAGTTAGATAACGATTTCACTGCAGAGTAATTTAATTTAAAGTACAATAAGTACAATAGACCATAGGAAGAATAGGTAATAGGGCATAGATGGTAGAGAATACAGAATAGAAAGCTTTAGGATTAGAGTGTCGACTGTAGAGAACAGAGTGGAGGGAGTAGGCAGTAGTAAGTAGGGAGGAGGTAGGAGGGAGAAGGGAGTAAGGAGTAGAATGCAGAAAGTAGGAGATAGAGATTAAGGAGTTGGGGTAGAAATTAGTCAGTTGGGCCTAGAGAGTGTGAGGAGCAGGAAGCAGGGAGTAGAGGGTAGAGGGTAGAGAGTGTCTCTTTTCTCTATTCTCTACTGTCTATTCTCTATTCCATACTTTGCAATATCGACTCTCTACATTCTAGTCTCTACTCTCTACCCTGTAGATGGTAGAGTGCAGAGGGGGGAGTAGAGAATAAAGAGGCGAGAGCAGAGAAGAGAGAGAGAGTAGGAAGTAGGGAGTCTATAGCAGAGAATCGAGTGTAGAGTTGGGAGTAGAGAGTAGAGAATGGAATGGGGAGAGTAGAAAGTAGCCTGTAGAGAGCTGTAAAGGATAGGGAGTAAAGAGTAATCGAGAGTAAAGAGTAGGCAAGAAAGCGGGTAGATCGTAGAGGGCAGAGAATTAAGATAGAGAATAGAGAATCTCGTTACTCTTTCTCTCTAATATATATTACTCTAGTTTGCAGATGCTCAGATCTCTAAGCTCTATCGTCTACTATCTACCCTCTACGAGTACCCTCTTCGAGTAGAGGGCAGATCGTTTATAGCAGATGATAGAGCTTAGAGAACTGAGCATATATAAATCAGGTAATGAAGGAATAGATATCGAGACATGCAGAATAGAAATAATAATGGGGAAATGTAGATATGGCGGTGACATGGAGAATAGAGTAATATAGAAATAAGTGAAGGTCTCAGTTTCACTAAAGATTTCAACTGAGCATTAATTAGCATTAACATTGCAATATATCGTTCGTTGAGCTAATCAACTAAATTTGTTTAATTATAGAGGAAACCGAGTGCCGTCGCCTGGGCGCGCATCCGTCGATGTGCTTCAGCTTTAAGATCGACGATATGGATGCGGATGGTTTCGATGTGAGCAGCGCAGTGCTGTGGCTTTACAAGAACAAACAGAACTACACCAAGTCGAGCAACGACAGCCAGTCGAATGGCCAACAGCAGAAGCAACAGACTCTGGTCGTATCCGAGGTGGAGCAGCAACTGGACTCCAAATACTTGCCATTGGCCAAGACCATAGCCATACAGTCGGTGGATGTGCAAGGTAAGCAAGCGAGAGAATTCGATTCGAGATCGCAACGGAAATCTATAGAATATGTGGACTAGAATAATGGCGATAAGCGCTTGGCCCATTGGCAACTGTTTTCGTTTGAGCTGTTGGTCGAAAGATCAGCGATAGGAGCAGCGTATGCACAAGCCGCTGTCCGCTATCCGGGATTTGTGGGGGTGAATAACTTTTTGGCTACGAAATCAAAATATTTTTTTGTGAAGAAAGCCACAAACTGAACTTTAGTCTCTCCAGAATTTTACCAGTTGTCGATAAGCTAAGGTGAGCCCAAGCACAGCAGTAAAATATATATATATATATTATAAAAAGTGCAATTAAGAATGGTGACTCAAGAGAAAAACAAGTGCTGAGCTAGCTCTGATGAAAGTGATAAAAATAGAGCAGAGAAACTGTTAGCAATGGCTGTTAATGGAGGGCTGTTAAGAGACGGCTGTTAAGAGAGGACTGTTAAGTAAAGACTGTTAATGGAAGGCAACTCAAGCAGAGATATCAAAGAAAGGCTATTAAGGGGTAGCTGTCAGCTGGGAGAAAAGCTGAGAGTAATTCATATTAATTCTAGCAAAAGTCCACATCTATGAGAGTTTACTGTAACAACTAATACTATCACCTGTATTAAACGTATTCCCTTCTTCATTCGCATTGCAGATGAATGGATGAAGATCAACATTGAGTGGCCGATCAAGCGTTGGTTCGGCAATCACGATCTCAGTCATCTCATACAGATCACCTGTGAATCGTGCGACATTGCCAGCATGGAGGAGATCATCTCGGTGAACAAGAACTACAGGCCGTTCATCATGATCGATACGCAGAATCGACGCAGCAAATCGCGACAGAAGCGCAATATCAATTGCTCGAGCGGCGTCACCGAATGCTGTCGGGAGAAGCTATATATATCATTCGCGGACATCGGCTGGGATAACTGGATACTGCAGCCCAAGGGCTACGATGCGTACTTCTGTCGTGGCTCCTGCAGCTCCGTGGCGAGCGTTGCTCAAGCCGCGTCGCATCACAGCTCGTTGCTGGTGAGTTGCAAATTGAAATTTCGATTCGAGTCGAAATATTAATTTGAGTTTTATTTTTTTTTTTTGATTTACAGAAAATCCTTTCAACAAATGGTACACGCAAACCGCTGGATCTGATACCCTGCTGTACCGCCAAACAGTATTCCTCGTTGCAGTTGGTCGTGCTGGACTCCAACAACTCGGCGACAATCAAAACCTTGCCCAACATGGTCGTTGAGTCATGCGGCTGCAGATAGAGAGTTACCGAGCAAAGGCTACTCTACTTCTACTTCTACTTTACTTCTACTTCACTCCTCTCTTTATCTATCTATCCTTATCCATCTCTCTCTCTCTATCCTATCTGCATCAACCAAGTATCATAAAGCATCGAGAAGCAAAACTCTCACAATGAACGGACAAATTAGTACTAGTTCACACACACACTTACACACATCATAGTTTTAGCTGTAAACGTTTACAAATTTAATTTAAATTCATTTTCCAATTCATCGGCATTCGTCGTAATTTAAATAATTTAAACACGCTGCCATTAGTCGTAGTCGCAATTAGTTAATTTGAGTTGAAGCTGTAAGCGAATGTACTTAAGCGCTCGAACTATGCCTAATCATATTCTAATTATGTTTAATTAGCCAATAATTACAAGCACCAATCATCAATCATCAATCCGTCAATCATCGAGACTTCATCTAATATTATTGCCAATTAGCCGTACTTACTCTAGTCTAATGTTTTTCATCAATTGGGAAAGCATTAGAAAAGCTAATAAAAGAGCGCAGTCTTTGAATTGTCAAAGATCTAATAAACCTATTAAAAAGACATGATTGATTTCCTAATATGAAAAAAACATAGTTAACAGAGCGATATATGGAAACTTCTTTGAAGAAGAATCTTTGAGCGATGTAAGCAAGAACTTGGGTATTCCAAAATTAATGATCAGCTAATAAGTTTTTACCTAATATATAGATCAATATGCAGTATATATGCATCTATATAAATCTTTTTGTTTGTAAGTTAAAAGCTGATCTTAACTATTTAAACTTTTTGTTCATTTTGAGAATCTATGTATATGTATAACAAATATATAGATAAAATTTAAGATATAAATAGTACGTGTGGTGTTTTCTATATAATTATTAATATATAAATATCATTATTTTTATATTCTTTTAGTTGCGTACATAATTTTATACTAAACTCGCTGATTTGTTCAAGTTTATTGCATACTTGTTGCCATCATTTGATTAAACAAGAGCGAAAGTTACACTAACTGCCCACAGAGAGCGCTCTAAAGCACTTGCAGATCTTTGCTGTAGTTTACTTACTGGCTGAAACGTAAAAGCAAAAGCAAACTCAATTGCAAATCAGTTTTATGACATCAAAATACATTAAAATCACATAAGAACGCGACGCATTAGAGGCTTGACTGGACAATTTAACTGTCGTTACGTAGGCTTTTTTTTAGTAAATTTAATTGTAGGAATTTTTGCCTTTTCTAACCTGCGTTAAGCATATACTGAGTAGCCGGAAAATTCTCGTAAAATTTTACTAAATAATATGTATAGTAAATTAAATAAATATTAAAATATACAAGCAAAATAAAGCCGTGAAAGCGTTTTAAAATCGGTTTCATTTGAAAATGGCGTCATCTATGTTAAAGTGGCGCAAACATAACACGCCTTGCAGCCTAAGGCAGCTGTATAGTTCGCCTTTCAACCGCAAGGTGTCACTACGTTCTATTACACATACGCCCTGAACAACGTAAAAATGTTTTTCAGTATAAATTAATACATTTCGGAATCAATTTAAGGCATTTGAATCCCAAAAAAATGATTAATTTAAAAAGGCAGCAACGAAATTGAACAAAACAAATAGAAAACAAGGCATTTTATATTCCATACTAATTTTCTTTTGCTATTTAGCGCCATCTATTATCGTATATCTAAAGTAATACAAATTGCAATCGTTCCAGTAGTTCGTTCTGTAGTTTCACTTACGTCCACTAGATGCCGCTACTAGCCATCGCGCATACGCCCCGTACGACAATTGGCATTGCAATCAAATATATAATTTCAAATGGAATAAAAAACGTCGCTGACACGATGCGAAAACCGTTATGCTGCCAGAGCCAGCGGATAGATTGACGTAATCTGAAGCAGCCATCTCACTCGCACGCCTTTGACTAAAATGTTTTCTTTTTTTTTTTCAGCTCGGCTGGGAACAAAAAAGTCGAGCGACAATTCGACAATTTCGCCGGCGCTTGGTGGGCATAGGGCAGGAAATGGTCGATTTGTGTGCCATTTATAAAGCGCAACGAGCAGAGATCTCTGATGTGAATGCGAACGAGAATACATATGCATACATAAATAAGATACGATATATCTATGTTCATATATATATATATATATATATATATAAGTATATATACATATGCATGGCATAGGCTATAAAAAAACCGTTGCATAAGTCAGGCAAATGCAACGACTAAAATCGTTTATATAGCTATTTTAGGCAATTAATGACTATCAATAGCATTGGCCACAGTTCGAATGGTACACTTGGCGAACAACTTTGTACTCAATAAATGTTTTGATCGAAATTTATTAAGATAGTAAAACAAAAGCGTAGCTGGCTACCTTTACCAGCCTGCTTTACCTTTACCTACTTGCTACCTTTATTTAGTTTTAATTTCTCTCAGTGTACTTTAAGCAGCCTGCACATCCATTCATTAAACTCGATTCAATCAATGGGAGAGCGTGGGTAAAGCGCAATTTCCATAGCCAATGCACTTATTACTGAATGCCTCATTATTGTCATTTGTGACAAATTGCTTTTGTTTCACTAGAGAATCGCTTGGAGACTCTGTGAGAAATGTTATATTGCGGCAAGTGAGTTAAAATATTTGATAGATTTCATGCATTCGAGCAATTGCAATTTACAATTTAACTTTGCTATGCAGTCAAGTTCAAGATTCAAAAAATTCAATTTAAATATTATAAATCTTGATGAATGTGTCTAGCTGATCTTTTATATAGAATTGTTTGGCAAGAGTAGTTAATTAATTATAATAGAAAACTCACCTCATCTTCCTTAAAGTTGCTATGGATTCTTGTTCTCTCTAGGCATACTCTTAAACTGACCTTTTACTGTTCACTTTGATGACTTGAGCAACTTTTCTTTGGCATCAAATGCAGTTTCTACAACAAAGAAAAGGCATATTTAGCAAAAAATAACAATAAAAATATATATATAGTATAATACAACATATATAAAATAGGAAATAAAAGTATTTTTTTTTAATTTGTTGTATTTATAGCATGGAAATGTATTAAGTTAACTATGGAATTCATTAAATTGCAATTTTTATGGCTCTAATGGGATCAGCTTGAACTGATTTTGCTACGCAGCTCACAGGTTTGAAATTGTTAATTTCAATTGATACAACTCGTCTTAGAATGCCACCACAGCTCATAGCTGCTTGTCGTACGAGACGACTAAAGAGACAACAGAATATGCCAAGCGGCATGTTTTCACTGGAGCATTTGGGTAGGGGATGACGATCCCTTAAGTGAATGCTTCAAGGTCTCTCATTGAGATTGGCCCACTTGTGGAAGTATCGTGTGTTGGGAGAGAAACGACTATATATTGCGCCCCATACCAAGAAGGAATATGCAGTGCCCGAAGGCGTAAATTCAAATTGGTACTGAGCAGGTCGAAGCCACTGCTGATATCTTAAAGGGGCGTTGGTTGGCGCTTTGTACTTAAGCCGTTGCTTGAATGAAATCATTTAATTTGTAGAGATAATTTTGAAACATTTGAAAATTGAGTGGATATTCTTGAAGATGATATGTAGACACAATCGATTCTTAGACTGAGTTTGGCCAGACTTTGTCTACGATAATTTAGAGGCTCTGCAATGGGAGGCTCTAGCAATAGACAGTCATCCTTTTGTGCTGGTCGCTGGCTGAAGATGACTTAACTAGCTAAGAAGAAGCCAACAAATAGGCTCCACTGATGCCATAGATTGTAGCTGATGATGGACAATGCGATCAATGAAATCCATTTGCATTTTTATACAGTTTCCCTATACCAAAGAATCGAAGCAAACAGCAAACCTTTAAACTTAATCTATACTATATTCATAAACTTTTTATATAGATATATTTGTATATGTATAGATAAATATCGCTCAAGCAACTGGATACTCGACTCCAATGAAATGTTCGTTAATAATCCAAACAGAGAGTTCGAGTTCAATAGCAAAAGCAGAACAAATAAATAAATACATATAACAAACACTTCGCTGCCAAATCGCGCTGTCAACAGAAACTTTTCTGGCAAATGAAATATGAAACAGGAATTTATGAAGCAAATATACAGAAATACATATACACATATATATAAATATATATATATACATATACATTATATAACTGATGCGTAAGTAAACCGATTTCAAGGCCAGCCAAGCGTTTTTTATTGTTATTATTGTTATTACTATTATTCTTGTGGCGGCTCATTGCTTATACTCTGCTTAGTTAAAGATACTCTTAGGCACATCTCTATATGTATATATATATATATATATTTATATGCATCCATGTGCGCTCTTGAAGCAGATAAATTTAACTGAAATTCTAAGCGCACTAATTAGACAATGAAATGAGATACTTGAGTTAGATAAACTTCTATTGCCTCTGTTCATTTGTAGGCAGCGACGTCGGCAACAGTGGCTCAATTGAATGCTGAGACCTCTAGAGGAGGCACACACACACACACACGCACACACATATATATATATATATAAATATCGACTATATACTATATAGTATATACTTGATACTTGTACACTCGCTTATATACAGCAAGCACTCAATATACATATTTAGGCGAGGCTGCCAGAAAGGCGAATGGAAACTAACCCATAATAGTAATGGCAAGTAAGAGCTTGACAGCCGGGCATAACCGACTGCATAGTGCAGGTGCACTGTATATAAATAGCTAAATTTATGGAAAAATTAATATTAATAATATTAATCAGCGGAAGTTTACCTGCAGAAGAGATTCATTTGTTGATGAGGCCTGTCTGTAGAAAGGTTTGGCTGCGCAGATGGTCTGTTTAGGAGGATGACCACTAGAGGAGGTCTATCCATAGAGGAAATCTATATGTTGAGAAGATCTGATCTATCTGTAGAGCAGGTTTACCTGTGGAGAAGGGTATGTAAGAGGAGAGGTTTATCTATAGAGGAAACCTATCTATAGAGAAAGTTTATCTATAGAGGAAATCTATCTGTAGACCAGTTATATTTTTAGAAGAAGTCTATCTGTAGAAGAGTTGTATCTCTAGAGAAGATCTATCCGTAGTGAAGCCCATTCAGTGGAGGAGATTTGTCTGTTAAGGAGCTCTAACCATAGAATAAATATATCTGTTAAGGAGGAAGAATTGTATCTCTAAAGAAGGTCTATCTGTGGTGAAGGTCTGTCAGTTTAGGAGATTTGTCTGTTAAGGAGGTCTATCTATAAAAGAGGTTTATTTGTTAAGGAGAAGGTTATTATCTCCTTAGATAATAACCTTCTCCTTAGAAGGTTTATCTATGCAGAAGGTCAATCTGTATAGGAGGACTATCTCTAGAGGAGATGGATAGACATCCATAGAGGAAATCTATATGTAGAGAAGATTTGATCTATCTGTAGAGCAGGTTTACCTGTGGAGAAGGGTATGTAAGAGGGGAGGTTTATCTATAGAGGAAACATCTGTAGAAGAAGTTTATCTGTAGAGAAAGTCTATCTATGGAGCAGTTATATTTGTAGAAGAAGTCTATCAGTAGAAGAGGTGCATCTCTGGAGAAGATCTATCTGTAGTGAAGCCCATTCAGTGGGGGAGATTTGTCTGTTAAGGAGTTCTAACCATAGAATAGATATATCTGTTAAGGAGGATAGTAGAAGAGTTGTCTGTGGAAGAGTTGTATCTCTAAAGAAGGTCTATCTGTGGTGAAGGTCTGTCAGTGTAGGAGATTTGTCTGTTAAGGAGGTCTACCTATAGAAGAGGTCTATTTGTTAAGGAGAAGGTTATTATCTAAGAAGAAGGTTTATCTATGCAGAAGGTCAATCTGTATAGGAGGACTATTTCTAGAGGAGGTTTAGCCATAGACGAAGTCTATATGTAGAGGCGATCTACTTGTAGAGCAACTCAACTGTAATCAACCTGTAAAAATTTGAGTGGCTGACTCTAAAAGCTGTGAAAGCTACAGGGCTACTCGCTTAGCCAAGCATCCCACGTTATATAGCTATTATTCCAATTGACATCTGTCATTGCTATAGATATACTCAACTAAATTGTATATTCCAAATGCATCAACTCTAGCTTCAAATGCTTTATAGACAGTTGAAAAGACTGTTCAAAACCCATATACCCTTATCACACTTTACGAACGACCATCAAAGTAATAGCAATAGTAATAGCAATAGCAACAGCAACAAATTGAGCTTAGCTAGAGCCGAAGGCAGTCGCCGTTGCTGTCGCCGTCGCTGTTGCTGTTGCTGTTTCTGTATAGTCACTGTAAAGTGCGCTCAGTGTCAAAGGAAATCATATTTCATCTGGCAATTAGATGCGATAAACTGTGAATCTTTTCCATTTTAATTGCTTGACTTGGTTTCAGATTTCTCATGGATATATGCACATATATACTACACATATACTATATACATAAGGAGATGTATATAGCACTCGTACACTGAGCATAATCAGTGTCTTCAAATTCAATTAGGCGAAATTGTGTCACGCGCGTGTTGTGCCACGTCTCATTGGTCTGTGCAGTATTATTCCTATACTATATATACTATATAGATTGCTGGACTAATATCGCATATTCTAATGAGCGTTTGTCTGTGGCTCTTGTTGCGTATTGCTGATTAACTCGATACGCTGCATATGGAAATATGAAAATATTTTTGTATAAATATATATGCATTATATATCGGGCATACACATATATTCATATATCATATCATCAATGGGCTTTACTGCCTCTAAGAGTACTATGTACATGTAAATAGTCTAACCCTATGAATACCTATAGATAGATATAGTTCAACTATCTGTGACAATAATACAATATCAGATCCATATATATATATATATATATAGACACTTGCCCAGTAGGCGAGGCTCCACTACTCTAGTTGGGCTTCAGCCCAACTCTTAATTTATTGACATTGAACTTAACTATTCACATGAGTTTATTTCCAAGAGAGCTAGAAAGATCCACTAATTTACGTATCGCCCCTTTCGTGCATATCTGAAATTTGCTTATTAAAAGATTGACAGACTTGGAAAGATTCTTCAACTATCTAAGTCTTAGTCAAGAAATGGGTTTAATTGGGGCGAGGTTTAATTGTGCCTAAACTAAGTTCATTTTTATATAAGAGAATTTTCATTATAAATACTTGTATTTACGAGGGCTGTTCAGCAAGTATTGCTAATGTGGAATTCCAATCTCGATTATCGGTTGATGTTGATGTCCCTTCACTTATGGAGACAAATTCAAACTTGATTGACAGCCGCTTTGCTTAGACATGTTTTAGAGCAAAGAATTTGTATGCAACTTTTGACCAAAATGCCACAGCCGACGTAATGTCCAGACCTGGCCAGCCAGAGGACTACGCTACGCTTAGATTGAGTAGATAACTCGGGCATCGAAGCAGCAGCTGAAGATCACAAAAAGTAATTGGAAGAAACGTTGGCACAAGTCTTATGATATTTGATGGGAATTACTTTCAAGGCGACAAAAAAGATTAAAATAAAAAGATTTAATTTAAAAAACACAAACGTCGCAATACTTTTTGAACAGACCTCGTTTATCGTTTAGATATATATGAGAGAGAACAGCTTAAGTTCCTGTTTGTCAAAGTTCTTTTCATATGATTAAATTTAATAAATTCCTAATTATTCTTTATTTTTCTTCTCAATAAAGAATAAGAACTATTTTCATATTATATATATATATATATATATATATATATTTATATAACGATATATGTATATATATATATATATAACTAAAAATTGTGAATGATCTAAATGCAAATGTAAATCTGAATGTATCTTGATTAAGACCGACACTTGTTGTTGTTGTTGCTGTTGCTCTGGTTGTTGTTTTCAACACGTCGCACAATTTTGCATATGAGAAGTTGGCAGCGACGTCAACGTCAACGCCAACGCCAACGCCAACGCCACCGCCAGCTTCAGCTTCAGCGTCAACGTCGACGGCAGCAGAAGAAAATCCGTCTGTCTGCGCTGGCCGAGCGTCCCACCCTCACAGCCAGTGCGTCAAAGCGAGAGACAAGAATATACTTAATTCAGTGTGCAACACGATGATCGCGCTTCGTGGTGATAATGATCGTGGCACTGGTGATAATGACGATATGCTGATGATGATAAACGCCTGCGACTTGAAACGCAGGCGTCGACGACGCAGCTCTGCGTGTTTTTGTGGATTTGGATTGGATTGGATTGGCTTATGGCACGAGCTGTCGACTCAGTTGAGTTCAATTTCTAGAACGGGAAGTGTCGATCAGTTGCCGTGCGAACGCGTGCCCCAGCCGAGCGCAGCAGCCAAAGGAATATATGCGCATATATACGCATACACACAATATAGGATATACAAATAAATAAATATATATATATATAGACTCGATAAACGGAATATCCGTCGTGGCAAAAAGCAGGAAAATGCCAACCATAACCGAGGACTGCATCGATGGCTTTCAACAGTATTATTCGCGGCCGCCGGAGATGCCCAAGAAGAAGTCCTTCAAGCAGATGATCTACGACGACGAGGACAACTCATATTTCGGCAGGACTATCGAGAGCTGGGGTAAGTCGAAGCCCCCAATGCTCCGGAGCATCTCCGATCTGGTTTTTTGCAGTTACGTAAAGCGCACTGCGCGTAATTCTTGATAAATGTCAAGCTGTGCCAGTTGTGGATTTAATCAAAGTCTTTTGTCGCCGCATTAGCGACACACACACACACACAGACAGTTGGACATACACATACATATGTATATGTATTTAAGCTTATAGTGTGAGTATCGCAGGCAGCGACTGCGGCTCGCTTTTATTGCTTTGGCACTTTTCACTTCTGTGTGTCGCTCTGTGTTTGTTCTCTTTGACCTTTGGCGGACACACACACACACACACACACACATATACATGTATCTGTGTGTCACAAAGGGTACACTCGACCAATATGCCGGTCAATTATGTCATTATGCAATCAAAGCATGCACCATGGAACTGACACAGCAGCAGCAGCAGCAGCAACAGCAGCAACAAGTCATAGCTGCGGCATAGGAAAAATTCAGCATTTCAGCTGACATTGACTACAAATCATAAATTGCATTTTGCGCAAAATTAAATTTCAATTTAAGTCAAATAAAAATTAGGCTTAATTAATAATAATACAAAAGCAAATTAGGCATATTTAAAATTAATACAAATAAAAATTAAACACATTTAATAATAATAAAAAACTAATAGATCATTTAAAGGCTAAAAAAAAAAAGTAAAATAATAATTTAATTTGGGAAAAACTTCAAAATTCCCAATTAAATTGTTGCATTTCTTGTTTTTTTTTTCTTTCTAAATATTGAACCCAAAACGAATAAAAAATTTAATTTTTAGAAAATTAAATCGTAAACTGAAAATTTAAAACTTCAGAATTTTTTCCTTCATATAATAAACAAAATTATTATTATTTTTGTTTTCATATGAATACCAAATCTAAAACAAACAACTAAATAACTAAATAAAATGAACACAAATTATAAAAATAGTTTTCTATTCATAAAATTAATATTTCCAAATTTCATATATTGTAGTCAAGCAATATTAAATATATATATATTTTATTATTTTAAAGTATTAAAAAGAATTACAGAAAAACGATAAAAGGTGTAGAAACTGAAGCTTGATTTGGTTTTACGTTGCGTCTGTTTATTTTCAGTTATTTATATATCCAAATATATATATATATTTAAAAAGAATAAACTTTAGGTGTGAGCTAACTAAAACTAAACTCAAAGAGCATGTCAAATATATATATATATATATATATATATATATATATATATATATATATATATATATATATATATATATATAAATCCTAGGTTTATTATATTAGAATTGACAGTTATTTGGAATCAAGCAATCTTCTTTTTATAATCAATTTTGTATACCTTAAATAAAGTTTTCCTTTTCATTTTCATGCGGAAAATATAAAGTAATATTTATATTTATTTCTTTATGTACATATATTAATATATATATATATATTATTTACTATTGACTTCTCTTTTATGATTTTTGAATTGAAGCAAACTCTTTCAATATTGACTTTGATTTATTTGACCACAGAGATCAACTTGACCAATTTAATTTAAGCCAAATATTTAATATTTTATACATATATATATATACTAGCTTTTCGAAATTAATATTAAAATTTGGCAATTCATTTTTTAAAGAATTCCAAATTCAAAAAGTTGTAACGAAAATTAAATAAAAAAATGCACTAAAATTAGTATTTGTTTAAAATTCACTAGAATTTTTTGCTAACCGTCTATATTGCTCTCGCAATACCCAAACAATTCAAACAAAATGCATATACAAAAGCAAAGAAGGCCATGAAATCTGCAATTTGACTAAATTCAAATGAAAACAATATGAAAATTCCAATCGAATCATTGCAAATATGCCAGAGAAATTAAGTTTACCCGTAGGACAGATTCCACATTCCACACATTTCTTATGAGCTGTTTCACCTATGAATGGGCTACAGTTACAAGCCATCAATGTTAACTTATAAATAGTCAATCTATTGAAATATTAAGCAACTACTTCGATATATATGTACATATATACATACATATAGAATCAAGTGCATTAAGAGATTGTGAAATAGAATCGCATTGTTTGTCTCTCAGATTTCTGATGGACAGCTTGGACACGTTCAAGCAACAGGCTGCAACAATGCAAAAAGCAAGGGAAACGTTTAACGTTTTAGCCATGAGCCGTGAGCCATAGGCCACTTGGGTGTCACTCAGGGAAACGCTATCCATTATGCCAAATGGATGGCTGTCAGTCAGAGCCAACAGCGAATCCCCTATTCAATACAACGGACAATAGTCTGTACACCTACCACCCCATTCCATTCCATTCCACTCACCCATTCACTCACTCTCTCTCTCTCTCACTCTCTCACACTCACTCTGCATGGCTCTGTGTCCTCGCTAAATGGAGCCGGCATGTACACGATATTGTGGTTTGAGTACTTGCTAATTGGAACACGTCATTCTGCTACTAGCCTCGAGGCGAGCTCTTAAATATTTTATAAAAATAGAGCAGAAAAACAACAACAACAACAACAACATCAATTTATAATATGTATGTATGGGAATATTCAAATCTGGAGCTTGTCACACATTCCACACACGCACACTCACACACAGTCGTACACAACACTCAACCTCATTTTTGTCTTCCTGCCATGGCCTCGCTCATATTCCATACGCAAATATTTGCCGCCTTTGCAAAAAAAAAAAATCTAAAGAAAAATACAAACAAAAAAGGAGTCAATGCGTAGTAAAAGCCGTATTTTACGAGCAAAACAACCCTTAGCCAAATGCCAGCAACCCCTAGTGGCAAGTGGCAAGCGGCAAGCGGCAAGCGGCAAGCGGCACTGGAAAGCAACAGAGTTGAATGGAGTTTTAGTAAAACTGGTTAATGCGGTCACTCTCTCACTCACTCACTCGCTCTCTTCCTACCCGAGTTGCTGCAAAGTAACTCAACGATGCACAAAACCCTTGCGAGTATAAGTAAGTGTAGAAGTCAAAACAAAAGTAGAAATATAAGTGTAAACAACGATCCTGCATTGACAACAGCAGCAAGAGTAAGAGAGAGAGAGAAAGAGAGAGAGCGCGTAGAAGCCACTCAATTGATTTGAGCGCAATTTGATGAGGGACTCTGCAAATTCCCATCATGGCCACAAGGCATGCAACAACTGCTGCTGCTGCTGGTGCAACAACAACAATTGTAAACAATGCAACTAACTGCAGGTTGCAGTTAACGGTGCATTTGCATTTGACAAATGTATTTAGAGCTTTGAACATGAAACGACAGCATTTAAGTGCATAAAACACACACATATATATATACATATGTACATACATATACATATGTACGTATGTATATACACTGAAAGACATTAAAGTGTGAACCGTGAGAAATCTATCGAATATTATAAATCAATCAGTCTATTGTATTATGTACATATATAAAATGTATGTATGTCGCGTCGTTATTATATAATATATTATTATTATTATAATATATTATTTATATTATTAGTATTATTATATAATACAGTCGTTTATGTACATATATCGTTATGTTCTAACATGTTGTGTACCATTGCTAATAAAGGATGAGACAAAACAGACGATTTGTATGTCCGTTATTCTCCTTTGCCGATTCCTTCTTTTGTCGCTTGTGATTTGCGAGCCTAACAGATTTGTCTATTCTGCGTGGTCTCGGCTTGACAATGTGTTAGAGTGAGATAGATGAATGCGTGGCAGAGAAGAGTCAGAGAGCCCAGAGAGACGCGTGCCTATACGGTAAATGTCTTCCATGACAATTGCATAATTGCTCTTTGAAGGCATTCTCGAACTGAAAGAAAAAGAATGAGCTGCTCGAGCTGCCGAGAAAACATAAGACACGCTTCGTGTGAAAAAGAGAAATACATACATATAGTATGTATTCTAATTTAAGTGCATAAAAAATTGATATATATATTGTTACAAATTAATTAATTATAAAACTATAAATCAATCATTCTATAATATAATAATATACTTGGCATACTTATACATCATATTAAATTATATTAGCTTAGTTATATCTTATACTTTTATGCTAGCTGACATTAGCTTAGTTATATCTTATACTTATATACTAGCTGACATCTTATACTACTCCAGTATTGAATTCTTTATTAAGAAACTGAGCCAATTATTTGTTTACACTCGAAACAATTCACAAATAAACTTGAAACTTTCGTTTCGATGAAAGATGAAACCCACAGTCAATAAATTAATTAGAAATGCTAATGCAAAGCTGTTGCAGCTGATGAATCATGCCTGGGCACTCTATGAATCATTATCCAAGTAGCACAAGTCTGAACTGAGTGTAAGCACTATTTGCATTTCGCTCAGTGTAGCGCACAATTTGCGTAAAATGTACAACAGCAACTGCAGCGGCTAAACAACCATAATTTACGTTGCATGCGCCTAATTAAAACAACTGCAACAACAACAGCAGCAGCAACAACCATGCAACAATAATTACAAGGCAGGGCACGGCCCAAACCTAAACCCAAACCCAAACCCAAACTCAAACCCAAAACACACTCAAAAATGTAATTGCCGCCAAAAAGCGTTTTGCACTCAAAACAAACTCAACGAAAGCACTGCACATGCCACTCAAGAGAGGTCGAGCGAGCGAGACAGAGAGAGAGAGCAAGAGGCGCTGTCTGTTGCGTTCCAGCCGCAACGAACTTAACTCAACGCGACGCGAACGTCGAACGGAACTCAGCGGCCAAGCCAAGTCTGTGCGCTGAGCTGTTTGGCGGGCTGCTCTATGGCCAGACTTCAGTTTCAGTTTTCAGTCTGGAATTTGTTTTGAGCGTCGACGAAACGTTCCGTTAGCGGGCAGCGGTCGAAAGCCAAGCGGGGCAACTACTTTGAAAATACCAAATAAATCAAATATTCAAAAATAAAAAGAAATAAAAAACAAAAGTAAATAAGAGAATAAGAAAAGAGAAGAATTCAAAGAATCGCTTCGAGCTGCACTCTAAGCCTGGTTGTGGTGTGCGTGTCATTAAACGTGTACGATATTTGTGTTGTGTTGTGTTGTGTTGTCTTCAGCTGCCTGGAAAGAAGGTGTTGTACAAGTGTATGTGTGTGTGTGAGTGTATTTGTGTGCTTGAAGTTTGTTATTGTTGTGTTTCGCTCTTTTTTGAACTCCAATTGAAAATAACTTTTCTTTCAAGAATATTATTGCATTCAGCTATAGCTCATTCTGTCACGCCCAAAACGGCACACACACACTAACACACACGCACACACACGCACACACACACACACACACACACAGAGAGTCATAGGCACGCATTTAACGCAGTTATTAAAGTAGCTGCTACAATAAGGTGTGGTTGTGTCGGCGGCTTTAAGAGCGAAACCACTCAAAAAAACTCAAACTCAAGCCAGCAGCTAAGAGATACAACAACCACACATCTACATATATGCGTGTGTGTGTGTGTGTGTGTGTGCGTGTGTATGTTGTCGCATTTTGTTTTAAAAGAAATTATGCATAGGCAAAAAATAACATAAACACCAAGCAATACGGGGCTAAAAGATACAAGATACAAATGTATCTGACGGTCAAAGCCGCTGCGGCATTGGAAAGCAAAGAAGATACATAATACGCGACACGGCAGGCGACAGTCAGCCAGTCAGACAGCCTTTAGTTCTTGCCACCTACCTCTGCCCTCCCTCGCTCTACTTTATCTGTTGCACTCGTTTAAGGCCAAGCCAGCAGATACTTGGCATTTGTATCTGACAGATATGCGTAGGTAGTTGCCGACAGTGAAGCGGCACTGCGGCTTTTCAACTCGCATTGGAAATTGTGCTAAGGGCTGATACGAATATTCAGGGGTAGATATTATGGCCAGGACAAAAAGGCGCCAAAGTTGTTGCTGTTGTTGCTGCTGCTGCTGCTGCTGCCGAAAGTTTTGGGAAGCGAGTGTACAGAACTTGATGGGGAAGCAAAACAAAACAGAGAGCGAGCACAAGAGCAAGAGAATGTAGAGGAGAAAGAGCGTGCGAGCGAGCGAGCAGGCGTTAGAGAGCGTGTGGGAAAATGCGAAAAAGCGTAGAAAAGTTGTAAAGTATGTGAAAAAGAGCCGAAAAAAGGCTATGAGTAAACCATAAAAATGTGTGTATACAAACAGCGGAAAACACTAACCAAAAAATGTGTGAAAAAATCAAAAATCAAAAAGAAAAAGAAAAACAAAATGAAGCATAAAAAATATAAAATATATAAAATTGAAAAAAAATATATATAAATGCATACAAAAATTTAAAAAAATATAAATATATATATATATTTTTGTATACATATTTATATCAAGCTTTAAAAATATTAAATTTTAAATATATATAAAAGAAAATAAAAAAGAATAAAATAAGAAATGTATATTTATTTTAAAATGTATATATAAAAATATAAAAAAAAACTTATAAAGCTTATAAATAAAAAATAAAAATATATTCTTAATATAAAGAAGCTAAATAAAAACAAAAATGAAACTAAAATAAATAATATTAAAATTAAAGTTAAATTAAAAATATTAAATTTGACACATAAATAATAAATTTAAATACATAAAAAAACAAACATTTATATAGAAGATATAATAAAGGAACTAAAAATTAAATGAATTTAAGAAAACATATCTAAATAAGACAAATGTCTTACTGATTTTTTAAAATAATAAATTAAAATTATAATAAATATATAAATATAAAAAAAGATAATATTTGCAAACATCCCTCAGGTTCAACGTAATTTATAGTTCTTTAGCTTACAAACTATATATATATATATATATATTTATATTGAATAACTTATTGACATAACTGTACTTCGTTTTTGAAGTAACGACAAATTTGAAAGTTCAAAAATACATAAACAAAAACCACCCACCAAAATGTCGAAACCCGTTCCAATGCCACATTCGGAGACGTACGATGATATGCAAAATCTACGAAAGCCCGAACCGTTCAATTTCGGCAAGTTTCTATATAATACCGAGAAGGGAACGGTTATGGGCAGAGATCGCGCCTCATGGGGTAAGTTACGCGGGAGCGAGCTATATTCCTATATTTCTATATTTCTATACATATTCATCGAATTGGAAATCTGTTGAGCAACAATTTCCAACTGATTGATATATTGATCGTTATACGTTTCTTATAATATTTATTAACTTCAATAAATCTTCAGTTTGAAGCTGTGATAAAAACGTGACTTTACAGCTAGTTGAGATACGCCTAGTCCAAATAGGTATACCCCATGAATAAATCACTCAACTGGTTAATGACCCAGACGGAAAATAGAGTTATGAATTTTCTTTCTTTATTTCCTTTTGTGATTGCAACACATTTTAATCATATGTATGTGATTTAGTTTGCACCTGCCCTGGCGGCGTTGCCACCTGGCGCCAGCTCTGACATACTTTCAGCATGTTAGATGTACCACAGGTGTGTTACCTGTCCATTGGGCAGGTGCTAAACTAACATGACGTTAAATAACTGACTGACAAATCCGGCTAAGATAACAACCATCAAACATAATTCTCAGTGAAATAACCAAATTAGCGACTTCAAATGTCAAATTTGTGCGAACGGTGTGAAAACTACATGGAAAAGGATGTAGAAAAGGCAGCACAACATGTGATATAATGTATGATTCATATATGTCGTATGTATTCGCATATAAAACTGAATAATTTTGTAGATGGAAGTTTGTATTATGATAAGAAAACAACATTTCTATTATAAAGAGTTAATCAAGTCAAAAGTCATTCAAATAAGTATTATCTATTTATTTGATATATAGAATTATATCATACACATATATAAGACTTGGCATTAGCTCCTACATACCCTTAAAATACTCTGTAATAAAAATATTTATATATATTTTATTTTATATTATTACGAAATTGTAAATTTTTTTTAAGACTATAAATATGTATATAACTTGAGCTATGTGCAAAAGATATTTTATTGATACATTTATTTACTGATAATGATTTATCTTATGATAATTAATTGATCATATGTTTATTTTAATATATTTTAAATATTACCAATATTATTTGATTTTTTAAATATTTTTAGAATTTTTCTATTTATATTTTTTTTAAAAAATATATATTTTTGACACTGATGTAGATTTTTCTACGAACGTTTTTATTTAAGTTATTAATATTTCTTATTATTATTATTAATTATAAGTTATTATTAGTTTTGTATAATAATAATCTAATTTATAATATATAAATATTTCTTTTTTTACTAATTATTTTAAGTATTACTCTTAAAATATTATAATATTATTAGATCTTATTTCGATTTTCTTTTATTTAATTTTAATTTTATATCTTTATTTTTATCTACCCGAAACAAACTCAAGCCTCTCTTTCAGTAAACAACTTCCCTCTTCCACTCCTGCACACCCTCCCACCCTCACTCAATCTTCACACTCACTGCCACTGCCACTGCCACTTCCAGTCGCTCTCTCCTACTGTCTCTCTCTCTCTCTCTCTCACTCTTTTGATTGCCAAAGATGTTGGCCAAGTTGAGGTTATGTGCACAGCACAACGCGCCGTCTCAATGTGTGCG
The DNA here is from genome assembly GCA_035045945.1 of Drosophila anceps. Taxonomy (NCBI): domain Eukaryota; kingdom Metazoa; phylum Arthropoda; class Insecta; order Diptera; family Drosophilidae; genus Drosophila; species Drosophila anceps. The sequence goes on from JAWNON010000196.1 coordinate 3,108,165, forward strand.
TGAGCGCTAGATCAATGAAGAGAGCGAGAGAAGAAAGAGAGAGAGACAGCACTTGACTACTTGCTGGCGCGCTCTTGAGCGTCAAAACATCTTCGCTTACGTGTCTTATACTTGAGCTGGGATCTTATATTGTTATGATTCACAGCTCTGCAACAGTCTCTGGTTGAGTGCTGCGAGCAGCAGTTCGTTCTTCTACTTATTTATCACTTGTTACGAGTTGCTCAGTCTAAAGAGTTGCCGCTCAGACTCCGCGCTTTATCAATTAAGACTTTAACCCATTGCCGCCTTTTGGTTCAGCTGAGTCGCTCGTTCCTAAGTGCTTAATTTAATCAGCTCAATTGAAGGGGCGACATTTCTTGTGTCTATGAATCTTTAACAATTCTTATATGACTCTAATTCGATTTTCTTTGATATGATTAACTCATTAATGTTCTCACTCTCTCTCTCTCTCTCTCTCTGTCTGTCTCTTATAGCTAAGATCGGCATATTCTATATAATTTTCTATGGCGTGCTCGCCGCCTTGGTGGCCATATGCATGTGGGCCTTCTTTCTAACTCTGGATCCACGCATACCCAAATGGAAATTGGAAAGCTCCATCATTGGCACAAATCCCGGTAAGTTCTATCTACCTATATATAAATGTATATATCTGTTTATCTGATGTATTTGACTGTCTTATATTCGAACTAGGTCTCGGCTTTCGTCCACTGCCGCCCGTTGACAATGTGGAGAGCACTTTGATCTGGTACAAGGGCACTCATCATGAGAACTATAATCATTGGACGGATTCCCTTGATGATTTCCTGGCAGGTAAGGCTCTAAACACTGTTAAATAGGTCTCGCATGTTTCCAATTAATGCTACAAATGGCCATGAACTGCTTTCTTATTGCCGTTGCCAGGGCATTTATGTATTCCTTTGACGACACGCAACGTGTTTAGCATTTATTTTAATTAAAATAAAATATCGACTTTTTAGCCAGACAAGAAACACATGGCTTATGCTCAGGGCTTTTCCTTTTGTTTGGGGTATTGGAATTGGGGTCGTAACTAGGCTAAGAACATATCGAATAAATAAATTGATGATAGCCAAAAGTTAGGTCAGGGTAAACTGTGGCTAAACTTCTCAAATTTGACAGTAGTTGAGGTCAGTTAAGAGATAAAGATACAAAGATTAAAGACAAAGAATAAGAACTTAGACATACACAATCTGCGGTTATAGATCAAGAACTAAATCTTATGATTGATGACAAATTTGAATGAGATCTAAGAAATACTTTTAAGATATCAGGAGAGAAGAGCTATGCTATAAGTTATAGACTTCTCATGAGGTTATCTAACACCATATTCAGATGTCTTCATTCTATATCATTTAGCATTACAATAAGTGAATTCCAATGCTCAGCTGGTGTTTTGCCATTTTTCTCTCAGTGTACAAGGTGCCCGGCTTGACACCGGGACGTGGTCAGAACATCTACAACTGCGACTACAATCAGCCCCCACCGCGAGGTCAGGTGTGCGATGTGGACATCAAGTCCTGGGCGCCCTGCACCAAGGAGAACAACTACAGCTACCACAAGAGTTCGCCATGCGTTTTCCTCAAGCTGAACAAGATCTACGACTGGAGGCCCGAGTTCTACAACAGCTCAGTGAACCTGCCCACAGAGATGCCCAGCAGTCTGAAGACACATATAGCCGAGTTGGAGAAGACCGATCCGATCAAGGTAAGAATGCATAGAGAATGGAAATGCATACAAATTATTAATAGTAATCGAAATAATAATAATAAATACTTAAAAATATTTCATGTATTACATTGAAAATGTCTAGCTAAACACGATTTGGGTATCCTGCGAGGGCGAGAATCCTGCCGATCAGGAGAATATTGGCGTTGTCAAATACTATCCGATACGCGGCTTTCCCGGCTATTTCTATCCCTATCAGAACTCCGAGGGCTATCTGAGCCCACTTGTCGCCGTTCACTTTGAGCGCCCCAAGAGTGAGTATACCCAAATATACCCAAATATATAATACTAATAATAATCCATGATTCGACTTTCATCAGGCGGCATTATCATCAATGTGGAGTGCAAAGCCTGGGCACGCAACATAAAGCATGATCGCAAGGACAGAATTGGATCGGTGCACTACGAGCTATTGATTGACTAATTGGCTCGATAAACTATATATATATTTATATATATATGGCAAATAATAGACGCTCGTTTGTCTAATGTAGAAGGAAAGACAACAAAAACAACAACAACAACATAAACATAAAAAAGAACACCAAAACGAAGTTTTTTCCTAAGAAATAATATAAAAAAAAACATACAAAAATATATTCTACAACAACAAATTACACCGAAATGAAAAAGAAAGTTAAACAGAGTTAAAAATAATAGCAAACATTTTTGGATACAAGACAATTTTTGAATGTAGCTTCTTCTTATACAACATTTTTTATATACATATATGTATGTAAAAAAAAGAAAAACAGAAAAGAAAAAACATTTAGCAACAATTTAGTCTACCGCCTAAGAGGATTTTCTTTAAATTACGAGCGATTTTTGCATTATATACATATACATATAATATAAAGCATTATCTATATATATATATATAATATAATATATATATATATATATATATATATATATATATATATATATATATATATATATATATATATATATATATATATATATATATATATATATATATATATATATATATATATATATATATATATATATATATATATATATATATATATATATATATATATATATATATACAATATATATAGAAAACCTAAACTCTAATTGAAATTATGATAATTTTTTAAATTAATTATAATGCTGAATGCTAAAATGCTAAATATGCCGTTTCGTCAAATGAAAATGAGAAGAAAAACCTACAATTTTTCCAATGCTAGCCAAGTACGAATCTCATTTAGCGCTGTTCCAAAAACAAAAACAAAATAAAAATAAATATAAATATATATATATAAAAAAAAAAAAAACAAAAACGAGACAAATTTACATGTTATTATTGCTAATTTTAAATTACAATTTAAAACTGCCATCAAAAGAAGAAAAATAAAAAATAAAATTAACAAATTTAAAGAGCCAGCGACATTTTTTTAGTAGCCCCCAAAATAAAATGGAAAATATATATATATATACATATATTAAATTTTACAACAACTTTTGACCAAAAAAAAAACAAAACTAAAGTAAAAAAAGAAAAGAAAATGGAACTAAAAGCTGCAGTTGACCAAAATTTCGGAGCCAAATACCACAAGAATTTTTTGATTAACAAAGATTTTTCCAATTAATTAAAAATATAAAATAAAACAACAAAACAATCTAATATACAACAAGTAAAAACAATCTTTTATACACGGCAAACTATATATAAAATTTTTGCGTACTTTTACATATTTACAATCTATACATAAATATATATATATATATATATATACACACGCACACATAAACATATATATGTATATGTATGTGTATGTATGTGTATGTGGTCCAATATACTGCTAAACTACACACAAACACTCTCAAGTTGGTCGAAATGAAAATTCATAACAATCAAAATAAACACGAAACAGTAGACGAAGAAGAAGACGTGGAACAACAACAGCAACAACAATTTTGCAGCGTTTAGTTTTTAAGTTAATGTTAAACAAATACAACAACAAACACAATAAGAACAAGCGAAACATCTGCTTTGGCTATATAAAAACAAATTCATTTTCAAACTGTTCTCAATAAAAATGAGCGATATAAAAATAAAGAAAAAAGTCAACAAACTCTTTCACTTTAGTTGGGCAACTAAATTTAAATACTTTTGAAATACTCTGCATATTTAAAGATACTTTTAAATTAAATTGAAGGATTTAATTTTAATTATATTTAAATATAAAGTATTTTAATATTTTTAAAAATATTTCAAAGCAGTTAAATATAATAATTTTAAGTAATTTAATATAATAAAATCAAATACTTTTGAAATACTTTGCATATTTAAAGATACTTTTAATTTAAATTGAATGATTTAATTTTAATTCTATTTAAATATAAAGTATTTTAATATTTTTAAAAATATTTCTAAGCAGTTAAATATAATAATTTTAAGTAATTTAATATAATAAAATCAAATACTTTTGAAATACTTTGCATATTTAAAGATACTTTTAATTTAAATTGAATGATTTAATTTTAATTCTATTTAAATATAAAGTATTTTAATATTTTTAAAAATATTTAATATAATAATTTTAAGCAATTTAATATAATAAATTCAAATACTTTTGAAATACTATGCATATTTAAACATATTATTAAAATAAATTTAATGATTTAATTTAATTTAAAGTATATTTAAATATAGTATTTTATGATTTTTAAGCCAATTTAATAAGATAGTTTAGGAATTTTTAAATATTTAATAAATTTTTTTAATTATTTTATTATATATATTAATAAAAAATAAAAGATATAAGGCATGGGACATGATCAGACTTAAGATATGAGATAAATAAGACTTATCAGATATAAGATACATTTATCATTTACATTTATTATTTATCTAATACTTTCTTAAGACTTTTGTATTTTTAGATTCAGATCTATATTAAGATTTAGATTAGATAAGAAACATGTTAAGATTTAAGATCTAAGATAAATAATAGATATCACATATATAAGATATTATTGCAGCTTATACTTTTTTTTTAGTTTTTGTATATTTAGATGAAGATCTATATTACGATTTCCATTAGATAAGTAAGCTTTACACAAACAATTAGGGTGTAGCATTACAATTCAGCAATTCTTCAACCCATTTTCCTCTTCTCGTCTACAAAGTATTAAAGTAAATTTTCAATAGAGCAGACATCTCTCATGATAATGAATTGGTATAGGAGCACTCATGGTTTTTGTCATATGCCGTTATTTGAGTTATATAAACCTTAATTGCTGTCGCACTGTTGCGTAGTCACATTCTGTTTCCAGATAAGATAGGGAGTACGACAATACGACAATAGCAATAGCACTCGTAACCCAGATAGTAATCAGAAATCTGTTCAGTCACTTGCCTTTCTCGTCAGCAGTGTGAACAAAGTAAGATCGATATGAACAGGCACGCATAAATATATATGTATATAAATACATATTCCATATAGATATGTTATCGGACTTGATTTGTTCAATTGCGTCACTGCAACTCATTATAAGAAATCCCGTTGCTTATTGATGATATATTCATTTATTTTTCAATCACCTTTCAATAGGGTTTTCCGTTCCAGTGGATAGCTTGCGGAATTTGTGATATTGAACTTCAGAAAACTCTCAACATTTCTAGCAATATTTTTATCAGTTTCGATATATTTGAAGTATTTTCTTTATTTTTACCTTAAAGAACAGTATATGTGTTAGTCGATCTCACCTAGTCTATGCCTACTTCACATTTATAGTACAACTTTAGGGCAATTCTCTTCATACATGTTCCATATTGATTTGATCAATAGATTGGCTTGGCTACATTGTATGATGTGTTTCTTCACATAATCAATATTTGGGTGTTAAAATTGCAGCAGGTGAGCTAAATTGTGGGTCTATCTAAGCACTTGAAATATACCACTCATAGTAACAGGTTATTTCTGGAATCAACGCAAACACAGATTGCTATCCGATAATGGTGTTAAAGTAAATAACGTATATTTTATAAAAATTAATTCTGACTGCGATTACCGTCATCAGAAGTGGGCAGAAGTCTAGCGCCCAGAGCAATAATTAAGAAATACAAATATTGAAAAGTTTTGTGTAGATCATTTCTAATACTTTGCAAAAATCGAACTAATGAGTCGAGTTCTAAATTGTGATACCAAAAGTTCTTTACAACTACTGATTAACTCATTACAGTGCTAATTTTCTATGAAATCGATAAATATCGATAGGTAGCTTTGATTCAAAATACAGTTTTTATTTGAATTTTAAGTTAAGTTAACTTAAAACTATGAATAATTGTCTATGATATAGATAAACAAATAATTTCAGTTTCGATCACTGACATTTGTTCGAAGGATTCTTAAATGTTTGGCTTATCACAAGGCTTTAGCTGAAGTTTCCTATAAATTATCGAAAATTTATCTAATTTTCTATGAAATCAATAAAAGTCTCAAAGTAATTTTGATGCAAAACGATAGGTATCGATAGGTATAAAAAAAAGATCTTTAAATTTAAAGATTCTAATTACTTTCACCAATTAAAAGATTGAAATCAAATTGAAACTATTTATTGATGACAAATTCATATAATCTTTTGAGATTATACTTATAGAGATTTCAAATTGCTGTTCCTTATACATAGTATAACTATTTTGTGATCAGATAGCCAGACTTGACCGTACTAATTGGCAGCTAATTAGCTAAAATACAACCGCCTCTGGCTGACTGCAAATCAGCAAAGTACACAACGAGCAAATGGCAAATGGCAAAATAAAAAAAAAAAATCTTTTGTACAGAGGGAAAATCAAAAACTTCGCTTTAATGAGGAAGCATCATCCCATCGATAAGAATGCCTCAGCTACTGGAAAAATCACAACAATTTCAGTTCGAACAAGATAAACCGGTTTTATTTCTCTTTCGTTTGTTAGATTTCACAAAGCTCACGCTACGATTCCCGAGTAGTCAAGCAAACCCTGTGCCTTTGTAGTTTTTTTTTTTTTTTTTTCTTTTTATATTCATGATTTACTTAAGTCGAGTTCAAGTTGAAGTTGAGCCTCAACAAGGCAGTTCTTTTATGACAGATTATGAATTGCAGACCTGTCTGTAGGTAGGTAGTGAACACAAGCCAGTTTTAACTTGATCTCTGAGCTCAGCTTTCTGCTTATGACTGCGCCGAAATCTATTGAAAGTGAGAAGATTTTTTGGCTTGAAGTGAAGATTGTATATGGGAATCTTTAGGTATAGAGAGAAGATCTAAATAATTGCTTCTTTAATTTTTCATTAGTTTTAATCTACTCATTCGAAAAGTTTTTAGATCGCACAAAATAGTGTATTGAGGCCGAAGGGGACTATTTTGAACGAGTCAACTCGAATTTATCAGTACAAAGCTCCTGTAGTTTCTGTTCTTATTCTCGTTTATTTTGAAACGCACCTTGTACTCCTTGCTATATCAATTTTTATCATTAGGAGTTCTCTAAGCTTGACTTAAAATAAATATTTTATATGGGATTAGGTAATATTCCAATATACACACAATTGTAAACCTATATATAAACTCCAATGTAATACATTTACTTTAAGGGATTAAAGATCTAAATGGTTTAGAAAAAGAAGAAATATGTGAAAAGTAGAAAAAAGACTCAAAATGCTCAGTTTTTCGTTAGAGTTTTCTAAGTTTGGCTTAAAGTAAACATTAATACAGCATGAAAATATATTGAAATTTTATTACACATGAAGAATTTACTATATTTTTTTTCTGTTCCTATATTTCTTGGTTTCTATACTATCTAAATTGAACATAGAAACCATCCCTAAGCTTTTTACTTTTAAATATTATTAAAATATATTTAAACATTATTGAAATTATAGATCGGAATAATTTTCTTTCATTTTACTCAACTTTTTTTTTCTAAACTAAACAACTAAGCAACAGACAACTATACTCAATATATTCATGCCCAATAATATATAAAAATATTTAATTATATAAAGAAATTTTTAATAATCATATAAGAATATTTAAATTTACTTCTTTTATTTATTATTCTTCCAATTTGAATTTTGTGTAGCCATTTAAGTAATTTTTTTTTTTGCATCTAATCAGCAGCTTATGAACAGCCCAACAAGTGCTACTAGTAAAACACATAAACTTCTTAGAAAACTGAAGAGAATTTACTTGTTTATAGCTATTCCCAATGAATTGCTAAGCGCCCCTAATGAGATACCCGGCATTTGTAGGGCACTTGGGGTAGAATGAAGCGTCGTCAAGTATAATTTAATAAATTTATGATGATTACAACAATGAAGCGCAAAGATTGAAAGACTGCAACGCATCTACATACGTACGTACACCCACAAAAGGCAATCAGATTGTTCGGAGTTCTCTAGGAGGGCGTGCCACAAGGGCATGGGGCGGCTTGGCGTTGCTGGAGTCTTATACTTATTTGCAATGGCAACGCTCCCGAGAGTTGAACTCGAGTTACACTCGGAAATGCTCGTTTATGCGAATTAATAATTCAAAATTGCTTTGACACTTAGCAACGGCTTTTCGCATGACCCGATGACTAATACAAAAGCCCTTGATGCGGACAATATCAACAGCAAAAACAACAACAACAACAACACCAATTTTCCACACACATAAAGAAAGTTTTTCATTTTCGCATTTATGTTCTCTTTATGTACAGCGAAGCATAACAAAGCAACACACAAAAGCTTACACACACGCACACACACACACACACACGCACACGTGTTTACGATAAATGAAAATGCTCCCAAAAAATGTGTTTTGACATAAAAACAAACAACAAAACATAATGTTGGCGCTCCTAGAAAAGACAAAAAAAAAAACAACAGACGCACACACACACACGCACACCTACAAAGGCACACGAATTAAAAACAAAGATAGAAATCAAGCTATGCGAGAGTATGGAGCGCCTAGCTAAGCATACGAAAAGCCAATGTACTCTCCGCATACGTCAATGTATTAGTGCCTATTGTAGAATGGGAGAGTGCAAAAAGAGAGCAGAGTGAGCTTAATTTATGTGCATTGCCACAGCGCGCTGCGTGCTTTATTTTAATACACTTATATTTAAAAAGCAACAGTTATGCATTAGAAAAAAGACAGGGGCGTAGCTGAAGCAACGAAGGTACGGCCGCAATCAAAGTTGCTAAGAAAATCAAAAATGAAATTTTTTAAATGTTCACAAAACTGTTAAAATGCTTAACAAAATACACAAAAAAAAAAATAATAATAATAATAATAAATAAAATATTAATACTAATAATAAATAGTTTTTTTTTTGATAATTTGTAACATTTCAATTAACTAAAAAAAACTATTTAAATATTTAACTTATATAAATAATATATATATCTACACATATTAGGCAATAGTAAAATGTTTTCACTTACCCGCTGCAGCGCTCCTGCAATTCACCCTTCAACGCTGCTGTCTGCCCACTGTCTGCAGCCAGTTCGCATAATCACTAAGCATGAGGCACGAAGAGAGTGAGAGAGACGGAGCGTAGTAGATTGGGAGAGGCGTTCGCTGCGCTACCAAAAGCAAAAGCAACAGCAACAGCAACTGCCGCCACCAGAACACCAATTTCGGATGACGCCTGCAAAGCGCCCACCCACTGGCCGCCCAATGCGAAGAAGCTTTCTGTTTGGGCCGCTTTTGTTATTGTATTTGTCTTGTTGCCGTCAAAAGCGTTCAACAGCTGTCTGTACGCGAATACTCGTATCATATATAGCTTTCGCTGCACTTGTATGTGTGTTGACTGAGAGGCGAGCGCTGCAAGTGTGAGTGTTGAGCAGCGCAGTAACTGAAGACAGCGCTGTCGACGCCGCTGTCGCTGTCGGGTTTGGCCACCACATTTTGTGGTTCAGTTGGTGATCTTTCGCCGAGAGCGCAACACGCAGCACGCAGCGAGAATCGAGTAACAAACAGTTAGTTCTGTTTTATCTGTGTGTGTGTGTGTGTGTATGTGCGTTTGCCTTACATTGTATTCTCGTTACGGCAAATATTGGAATAACAAATTACCTTTAAAAAAAAAAAAACAACAAGAAAAGAAACATTAAATACGTGCTGATTCCTGAAGCGAATAATCAAAGAGCATATATGTACATACATATATAGCTACCTAAAAAGTGTATTTAAGCATTACTGAAAAATATAAATTTTTCAAATTCTTACGTACCCCGTCCACCATCCACGTGAGCAACAAATAGCAAACGCAATCAAAATACGTGAATAAGTACATATTTATATACATACATATACACATATATTTATAAATCAAATTCACAGCGTGCACTCACGATTTGTAATAACTGTTTGAATACGTAAAACAAAAAACACTCGAAAAGTAAAGTACAGAAAAAAAAGCGCCAAAAAATGTCGAAGAACAACGGTAAAAATGAAAAATACGAAAATCAATTCCCTCAACCGGCTAAGAAGCAAACGTTTTCGGAGATGATCTACGATCCACGCGATGGCACCATTTTTGGCCGCACTACCAAAAGTTGGGGTAAGTAAAAAAAAAATAATTTCACCAAAAATAAAAATTAAGACACAAATAAAACTCTCTGGGAGTTGAACTGAACTGCAGCGCCCTCTCTCGTCGCACACACTCGACTAATGCTGAAAGCTGAGCTTTGCGCGGAGTTCTGGCAAAGGACAGAGCACAATCGCTCTCCTTCTTTTTTGCCATCTTCACTCTCTTCATCGATGGTGTCAAATGCATAGCTAGCTTATCAAAGAGCCTAGCCTTAACCCACTCTCTTGTCAGTTCGCTCTCTCACACTGTATTATGGGATTACGTAGATTGGCCCTACGCTAATCGAATGCCAAGTCACAAAGAAGAAAAGGCGAAAGAACAAAATGAGTAAAATGTTTATATTTACATATGCCGTACATATACATACATATGTATGTATGTATATGCATGTAAGTGTGTAAGTGTGTGTGTGTGTACATGCAATTCGGTCATTCGAAAATGAGTGCAAATAAAATATATGACTCGCTTATCAGCTACTTCTGTTCGCTTCCTCTCTCTCTCTCTCTCTCTCTCTCTCTCACACACACTCTCTTTGTAGTTATTTGAGCGCATGAAATGCAAAACAAGCTTTAGATGTCATTGCCATATGTAGAGTCTTTTATGAGCAGATAAAACTCGAAACTAGATAAAATATACGTATGCATATATACACATATATATTATATATTTTGTATGTGCCAGGCAAATTAATTAGAATTAACATGTATAAAATATATATTATAGATGTAGACTCAGACTCAGACTCACACACACACACATACACACACACACACTTTCTCGATCTTTTGCGGTTTCATCAGTTTCTAACGACGTAAATAAGTTATAATAAATTTTACATATTTTCACAATATATAATATTACGTATGTATATAAGTAATTGATAAAAAAAATATTTTCCAATTTTATATAAATATTTAAAAACTTTTTTCGAATTTTTTTTTTTTAAATTTAAAAATTAAAATTCAATGCAGAAATTTCTTCAATTAAAATTTTAATTTTGAATACAAGAACTTTTCGATATAAAACCATGTAAAATTCCACTTGATTGTTAAGAAAGTATTACTCATTTAATAAATATTGTTTACTGATTCATATTTGATAAAAAAAAAAAAATTATTAATATAATAGTATAAAAAAATCTGATTACTCATAACAAATATAAAATTCTAAATTAAATTTTAATAAATAGTAAGGTTGTAATATCAGGAATAAACTTCATTGGACTATATAAAAGCTCAACTTCTTCTTCCCAGCAAAATCGAATTACATATTCCAAATATCTCTTCTTTGATCTAAATATTGTCTTTTGGTTATTTTGAGTTTGGCTAATAGTGCCACCCTCACACAAATCTTCCCTTATCGCATTCAGGCTAAGGCCTATCTTCCATACAATCCGTTGCTTTCTCTTTCTCACTGTCCTGCAATTATTTTGCTTACCAGATGTAATAGATTCTGTTATTTCAAATAGCAAATGAAAATATAATTAAAAATAAATATATAAAATTACATAATATATATAACTCTGGCTAGCTAAATTCCGAAAGTTCAAAGACCAAAATAAAACCTAATTTTTATATGAATGCATTAGCATAATTAATGACGTCTAAAGTGTTTATATTCAAAATACTTTTTACAATTTTAATTGCCAATGCTCTATGTCTCTATATACATTTATACTTATATGTTTGTATATATTATGTATCTATTGCTATTTGTGCTCACGAAAGCAAAACAAAAATTTTGGCTTTTCGACCCAAAAGAAACAAAAAGATAAAAACTGTAATGGCAGCAAAAACACGGACGCACGTATCTAACTATAGAGCGGTAGAGTACGAGAAATAATGAGAAACAGAAACATAGAGAGAGAGAGAGAGAGAGAGAGAGAGAGAGAGAGAGAGGGGTAAACAAAAATATGATATAGAGCGCGTAAGAATCGGCGCCTCATTATCTGTTTAATGCTGTACTTGAATAAGGCATCAAATTTTGTTATTGTAAAAAGTTCTGCAAACGAATTCAAGGTTTCCCCGACTCTCTCTCTCTCTCTCTCTCTCTCACTCGCTCACTCTCTCTTTCTTAGCATATATAATAAACTATATAAATATATCACTCTCTACCTATTAAGAGAGCTCAGTTTATTTTGTAAATTTCACGCCCAAAGCGTTGGTACGAATTTCCGAGCGAAAAGCAGCTATAAATAATAGAAAATAAAATATATTTCAAATAACGAAATGTAAAAAAAATATAGACAATATTGTTGAACTTATATAAAATATATATAATATATATATATATATATATATATATATATATATATATATATATATATATATATATATATATATATATATATATATATATATATATATATATATATATATATATATATATATATATATATATATATATATATATATATATATATTATATAATTCATATCAATAATTATGTAAAATCTATAGTTCTATATATATATTTTATATAATTTATACTAAAAATATATACAAAATATATATTATATTATTTTTGTATTCCAATAAGTCGATATATCGTATGTATAAATAATTAATTGCCTGCGCGCATTTATTTATTTATAAATTTAGTTCGCAATCGTATTTATTTATTCATGAATTTGGTTCTAATGTTCGTAATACTAATAATAACTCAAATGTTCTTAACTGATATTAGCACTAAATGTGCTTTAAGTTAAAGCCGGAAATTTGTTTGATTTATTCAATTTATAAACCTAATTAAGAGCTCCATTAATTATATATTAAAAGAGCAAATATTCCACTTTATGGAGTCCTTACTGTTGCTAGTTTTGACATGCCAAATGCGAACCGTTTGGCACAGACACACCTGTCTGCGGTATACCTTTATGTAGCACTACCTGCACATTATCGCCCCATACTACTCACTTTTCGTGTCCTTCGATTTTCTCTATCATTAAATCTATTTCATGGCTTCAATTTTAGTTTTTCCCCCTTTTTTTTTGCCAAGTACAAAAATAATAATTATTAACATGTGACCGAGTCGAGTCCATTAAATAATTGACATTCTGATTCAAGGTTGGGCCAGAATATTAAAAATCTAAATTGATTAAACCCAAAAATCGATGCAGACTAGACTTTAGGACGAATGGCTATAGTACAAGAATATAATATACATATATATTTCTCTCATATATAAATATAGCTAAAACATTATTGTATCTAAAAGAAATACTAAAATATTACAGAAGTGAAGATATAAAGACGAATTCTAACTATGCTTTGCATAAAAACAGATCAAATTAGAATTTCTTAAAAGTTTTTTAAATGTTTTTCAATTATTAAACAGAAATATTAACGAATTCCTGCTATATTTAATATTTATCATTTATTTATTCAAACTGGAATTTTTAAGTTAAAAAGAAAATAGTTTTCAGCACTCATTTGCGAGCGCATGAACTTAATTAAAAATCCCCATTCTTTTCATAGAGTTCGTGTTACATAACAAACGGAAGTAAAACAAACACAAAGCACTAAATCCGCAAATCTATAGAAAACATCGAAACTATCTAACTATTCTACGATATCTATGTCATGATTAAAACGAAAAAACTTGAATCGGCGCAGACAATAAAAAAAAAAAAAACAAATTTAAAAAACAAAAACAATTAACAAATGCTACAATTTTGTATTTTTTGTTTTGTTTTTTAAGCCTTGTGATAGATAATATCAAACCGGTTCAACAGCTTTTTTGAAATTGCTGGAAATGCTTTCATTACAAATGCTGTTTCCAGCATTTTTTTTTTTATTTTATTTTGTATATATTTTTTTGTTTACTCTCTTGTCTAAAAGTATATGGGGTATATGGGCTTATGCGATGTATGTCTAGTGGAAATTTAATACATTTTTGAGCGTACTTAATTCTTTTGCATCCCTGGGGCCCTTTAGCCGTGCCCAATGAATTTGAACGTCATTTCCTGTAGTTTTAAAGCTAGAATCATTAAACTTTTATAATGCAGTAGCTCTTCTACAGAGCCCAAGATTAATTATATAACTTATAACTATATATGTAGCATAAATCGGAGCATAATATATCTTTAGCTTATAATATATTTTTAAATATATTATCCACAGTTTAAGACCTAAAATAAAATATATAAGTTAAATAATAAAGTAAATCTATAAATATAAATAAAAAAAATAAATATAAAAATATATTAAAAATACACCGTAAATCTGTTAAATATTAATACAAATTAATTTTAAATAAAATATATAAGTTAAATAATAAAGTAAATCTATAAATATAAATTAAAAAATAAATATAAAAATATATTAAAAATACACCGTAAATCTGTTAAATACTAATACAAGTTAATTTTTATATTAATTATATTAAATTATAATTAATTTATAAATTTTATGTTTATTTTTTATATTTTTTTTAAATTTTATTTTATTGCGAGCGAGTATCAGGCAGTCGTTTTAAGACATCTGCAATGTTCTTCAATATATATTTATATATATTTTTTTTCAAGCTTGCATTTTGTTTGAGAAGTTTGTTTGTGCTGCGCTTTTTTTTATATATTTTTTGTTGTTTTTTCTCTTATTTTTGTTTATCTTTTCTTTTTTCTTCTTTTTCTTTTTTTTTGAATGTTGGTTTCGTTTTAATTTTGTTGCATTTGCAACGGCAACTAAAACACCCAAACCAACAACAGCATAAAGAACAGTTGGCAACACCTGTATGTCAATTCGAGTTCTGGCCAAAACCAGTTTTATCAGCTAATTGCTGCATCGCGGTCTCGAGGGTCATTCCATTGCCCTTCGTTCCCCTTAATTTGATTTTAAGCCCCACCTACAAGCCCCGCACCCGCACCCGCACCTTCAGCCAGCAGTCGACTGCTCATTTAGATGTTGAGAGATGCAACACACACGCGCACCCATTGCATGCACCATACACACACTCTCTCAGTGTGCGCGTGTGTGTGTTCGTGTTCCCGACCCAGTTAATACACGATTTATCGCTTTGATTGTTTCCTGTCCAATTAATGCACAGGAAAAATCGCTAAGTGCGTTCAAAGCTTTTATCTCTTTGTTACTCTTCATAGCCTTCAGATAATAGCTGCTATATAGAAGCTAGGACTGGCTTGGCATGCGTACTAGATTCAAAACTTCAATCAAAATCCGCTTTAATATATTTAATAATAAAATCTGCTCTAGTGAGCATTGCCCGACTAGAGGATACCCGGAACGCTTCCTATAGTGTAGCAATTTCCATTTTCAATGGGTTCAGGGTATAAAAATTGATTAAAAATTCGATGGAAAATGGAAAATGGAAAAATTATCTAAAGAACGGGATCAAGTCAAGAATAAGATCTAAGCATTTCTTGTACTATTTATATGGTGTAAAAGAAAATTTATTAAATATTTTGAAATTCATAGAAACTTCTGGGGAAAGACATAAAAATTCTAGAGTTCATCTTAGATTGGCATATATTTTGGAACAGATTTCTTGTTATGGTTGCAGCTTCGTGAATTTACGCCTTATAAAATTATAAATTACGCATTATAAAATGGTAATTGATCCCAGGAGTGCTGTCGATCAGCGAATCAAACCAATTAAAATGATAGCGAACATAATTGCAACGAGAGGATGTCGACTGCGCGTGGACTTAAGAATGTTTATAAATATTTATATGTATATTTTATATATGTATGAGTATATGAATTTAAACTTTATGAATATTTAAATAAATTTATAAAAAAAAAGTTTATTAATATTTAATGTAAAATTTAAAGAATCTTTACATAAATAAACATAAACACATGATTTTTTATATTTTAAAATATTTCCATTTTACAAATTTTATATTTTTATTTTTGAATTTATTTTTAAGAAATTTGAAAGACTTTGTTAAATCTTTTAATATATACCACGAAAAAGACCTGCATTAGGTTTTATTAGGTATTTAAAAACCCTTTGCTTCTCAACCAGCTCCACAAATAAACAACTTTCATAGCACATAAGCTTTAGTTCTTATCAATAAAAACCAACTTCGAATTCAAAGCATCTTTCAATA
The DNA here is from genome assembly GCA_035045945.1 of Drosophila anceps. NCBI lineage: Eukaryota > Metazoa > Arthropoda > Insecta > Diptera > Drosophilidae > Drosophila > Drosophila anceps. Next base: position 3,124,541 of record JAWNON010000196.1, read on the forward strand.
ATTTGTTAAAATTGCTCAAGTTTTTATTAACATTCCTAAGATACAAAAATGTAAAAAATACTTTAGCAAATTCGAAAATAAACGCAACAAAAGTAGCCCCAAAAACTTGGCCAATTGTTTGGGGCTCAGTTAGTTAGATTGACAAACGTTTAGCCAATCAAGCGAAAAGTGGGCAACAGGGGAGTATGTGAAATTAATTCACTTAAGTATGCTATAGGCATACACATACGCCACGATATAGATAGAGGGAGAAGTGGACAGAGAGAGAGAGAGAGAGAGAGAAGGAGGGAGAGGGGGAAAGGGGGAAAGGGGGCCTTCTGCAAGTACTTCGAAATGAAAACAGACGCTGATGACGCATGGGCAAAGGGTGTGCCTTGGCTAAACACACGAAGGATTTGGCCAGGCCAGGCGTAGGAGGTGGATAATATGGGGAATGGGTGCCTGAGGCGGGCGGGGGTTTTGCGAGTGTGGAGACCATAACAAAATAGGCGCCAATGCGACGCGCGCTATTTGGAACGCCTTGAGGGTGGCCCGAAGAACAATGCTGCCCCAAACCTCGACTGAATTGGCGCATAAATGTTTGTCTATCATGAAGGAGACAGCAGAGAGAGAGAGAGAGAGAGAGAGAGAGTGAGAGAGAGAGAGAGAGATGTGAAGGTGGCTGCTCTAATGAGTATAATGATGACATACGCACAGCGGTTGGGGGCATACGAAGTGAGCATGAATAACTGTTGCTTGCCTTCGCGCTCTATGCTTGCTCTTCTCTTCTCCACAACTTGAGAGTCATCGTGCCTGAGGCACATAAATCAAGAAAATTCAAGTGCGACGCCTTTGAGGGAGGGGCAAACTAAGAGGAAACACTCAACGTTTACCTTTTGCACATGCAAATGAAAGCCAATTGGGCTGTTGGCAGTAAGCTGCAGTTACCCAAGCTAAGCCGATTTCATAGCCTCAAACTAAATGTAATATAGTAAGGGTTTTGTTTGTGGCGAGAGAACCTTTTTACATGGAAAGCAGCACTAATTAGCGTCTAGAACTTGATTTCATACACTGAATTTTCCAAAGTGAAAAATTGCTTCAAAACAGTTACAATTTATATTTATGCTAGCTACTTAAACTGCGCTTAAGAAGTGCAATTAAAGTATCGATTAATATCGATAACAAGGAAACTAAACGTATAAATTATATTACATATATTTTATTATTATATATGCATAAAGTATTTAGAGTAAATATATAAATTAGAAATTTCAAGACTCTAGCTAGATGTGGTTTGACGTGCAAACGGACAACCTTAAAGATGGACTTGGCTATATCGATTCGACTCGTCGCCTTGATCAGTGGCATCTGCCACGCCTCCTTCTGTCTGTGAAATACATTTTTGCAAATCTATTTCTTGCTGAATTCCCATGGGTTCAATGGATTAAGGGTTTTAAAATACTAAAAAAAAGGAATACTATATAAAAACAATGTCTAAGCAGAAAAGGATCAAAATTTAATTAAATCTTAAGTTTTTATTTATATAAATTTTTTATATATAAATTTTAGTTTTCAATATTATATAATAAAACATTTAAATTTATCAGAAATAAAGTGTTTTATATAGTAATAAAAATATAAATAATCTGTTGATTATCATCCCCAAACTTTGCTAGCCCTATAGAAGTTTGTTAAATACTTAAGCCAACCTCACTGCCTGATTCAACTCTAAATCGAATAGAATGTGAGCATATATATATCTACACATATAACAATCATATATAGCTTTAGCAACTACCACTAAGCAAATAATTTCATAGCGCAAACACAATTCCCACATTTATCTGGCCGATGGAGCTAAACAACTGGGAGTCCCGCGACAAATGGTGTGAAATCGCACAACTAGCCAAAGGTAACATAAAAAACAACCACGAAAACAACAATGTAGGACAAGTACAGTAAGCACTCTAGGTAAAGAACAGCTGTTTAGAGCAGACTAAACTAAAATTGAGCAAAGTCAAAGCCAAGACTTCGCTCAATAATTATTTCCAAAACTAAATTTCAATTTCTAAAGCTGTACGCTTTATCAAGTTTCCACTGTATTTAGCTCTTGAGCCATATGTGCGTTCAGCGGCCAGTTGAATTATTAACTTTATTTGGCCTTCGTTGAGGCGCTCAGATGTCGAGCAACTGGACATGCAAACGTGCCAAAGTGAGGTGAAGTGGGCGACCCGTAGGGGTGCATGAGCCATTGGGGGGGTTGGAGGTGCTCAACTGTTCTATATGGGTCACGGGCTCTTTAAGTTTGTTTACCGCATCGCCAGAGACCAGCGCAGCTTTAGTGTGTTATTATTAACAACTTGGCGTCTGGTTGCACAGCCCCCACTCAAAGCCGGCCCTACCCAGCTGAAACCTACCCCTACCTCCACCACAACTTCCTTTGTTCAAGTTGGTCAGTGCATTTGAGCCTTAAACAAGGTTCCAGATGAATCGTGTTTACTGTTACGAACCCAACTGTACTTACTCGACTTTTTTTATGTAAATGCTATCACGACTGAGCGGGGGAGGCAGAGGGAGGTCATGGGGGTCAAGCCCTACATGTGCCACACGCACTTTCAATGTGACTTATGCTAATGCAAACTGAATTCAACTGGTTAAGATTGCTTTTCGTTTGGCTGGATAAAAGAAAAAACCAAATTTTTATTGCTTTTGCCGTTTATCCAAAAGAAAAGCAAATTAATTTCTAAATAGAAATCGATTTCTGTTTTGTTTAGATCAGCCGAGCGATATTTAGATATATATAAAGCATGATGTTTGCGTAAGCATGTTTATGTTATTTTTGAGTACTTATGTTTTGTAGAAGGTATGCTGATGACTATATGAACTATGTGAGTTTGGGAGATATACGTATGAAACTATGGCATAGCTAATCACATATAATAGTATATTGTTCTAGAGTGAATATGGTTTAGACAGCTACCTCCTCATACGATCACAGACAACGCCAACACGATAGAGTTTAAGGATATACATATCAATTGTTAGAAGATATCATGTATGAACTCTACATAAAAGATGTCGCTCTTTGGAGCGACAATCAGTGCAGCATAAAGTTTGGTATGTCAATAATCTGAGTAAAGCATACAGTGTTCTATCTCAAACATATTCAAAGCATGATTTATACACCTTATATTCAAGTTATATATATTATATATAGTATATCTCCTAATCTCTTCTTCTCTCTTTTGAAAATATAGGCATAAAATTTGGTATCGATATATATATATTATATACATATATATACAGATGTACAGATATACATAGGTATATACAGCTGTGTTCATTAAAATAGTAGTGCGACTGAAATGTTCATCAGCAAAACTTTGTGATAAACATAATATTTTAAAAACAATTTGAATGAATATGTACATTTATATAGATTTTGTATATATATATATAGGTTAATGTGTATATATATATAAGTTAATCCTAATACTAGTTTCAATATTATCAAATTGGGTTCTAAAAGATCTTTACTTTATCTGTGAGTATTTGTATTTGATATAGGGTTCGAGATACATGACTATATTAACTCTGCAGTTTTTGGAGATATATTTATGAAATGTAGCTATTACTTAAATATATCTGTAGAATGCACAATGAGTTATAAAACATGATTTTGTTATTTTCAAGTACTAATATTTGTAGTACATCTGTAGCTATTGATCATCTGAAATCTGTCTGTTTTGCAGATATAAGCATGCAAATTGGTATAGCTAAGGATATAAAGCAGCATGAGTTGTGAAAGATGCTTTTCCTATCTTCAAGTACTTAAATTTGATATATGAGGTATACTCAAACCCATGATCTATCTGGAATCTATCTGTTTTGAAGATATTGGCATGAAATTTCGTAATACATGTAGATATTATCTTCCAATATTTATATTTCATATATGATATATATATATATATATATATATATATATATCTCCTGGCAATACTCTCAATTTATGCTGCATTAATATTTATCTATAGAAATCGCTTCCAATTCTATTCCAAATTGATTTCCTCCTATAATATTGGCCTTAGCTGTCTTTTGCCTCTATATAATGCAGAGTCTTCTTAGGGCGAGAGCAGCGAATGTTTGTTTTATTTCAGTTTTCAATTTGAATTTTCTATCGCAATAATAATTATGTTTGCTCTGCTTTTCAATTTACATTCGCATGCGTCAAATATCGCATATAGAACAGCTTTTTGGCCCGATTCTATAATGCCACTCATTTGGCAGCTTGCCTTGAAATATATTTCATTCGACACATCGCTCGCTCGCTCGCTCCCTCTCTCTCTCTCTCTCTCTCTCTCTCTCTCTCTGTGTGTCGAGCACAAAAATAGATGAACTGAAAGCAGCGAAAGCCAAAAACTCTTGAAATTATTATTGCGAACAGCAAAGAGTTCAGCTACCCTAATTCGAATTGAGATCTAGAAGCGGAATACGAAAGTAAACCAAAAACGATTTTTGTATTATAAAATTGAGAGTAAACTGGAAACAACAGCTGCCCCGATAGTAGTCTAGCTCTAGACCAACTAAAGATTTGATGATTAAAATCTAACTATAAGATCTATAGTAGCATAAACCCTATAGCTTAACTTAGATGTATTTATATTACTATATATAGACAAATTGTACTTAATTATTCAATCTTTATCGTATCCTAATTATTTTCTATACAGTTTACTCAATCGTAACCTTTTGAACCAGTTCTAGCTCCACACGACTTTAATGTCAATGGCCGCAGCAAAGTAATTGACTTTGGGCCAAGCAATTTGAAGACAATTTTATGTAAATGTCAGCGGAAAATAGGGGAAATTGTGGAAAAATGTGGAAAACTACAACAAAACAAGAAATGACAAACATTTTGACCGAACACCAAGGGAGCTCCAACTAACTGCATACCTTGAATGATGATCTAAATCAAGGCTAGATAAAGATACCAATTCACTGTAGGACATATATCATACATATGTATATATATATATGTCATATATATATGTATGATATATATATATGTATTTGATTTTCATATACATATATCACATGTACAATTTGGCTATCCATCATATTGAACTAAGTAATTGTTCGAGTCATATGCAGGTTGCTTGAAGTAAATTTATCGATTACAGTCGTAGACAAGGGAAAAAGTATTTATATCTTATAGAGTGTGTATGTATCTATGTGTGAGTGTGTGTGTGTGCGTATGTTGGTGTGTGTGTGTGTGGGCATGTAATTGAACATTGGTGAAGACATAAGAATGTTGGCTGGCTTCTAATCGCAGTACATACGCCTTGATATTGGTAACGCACGCGCTGCAGGCGCCCACCTCGACGCGTTCTGGACGGACAGACAAAAACAGAGACAAAGAGAGAGAGAGAGAGAGGGAGAGGGAGACAGGCAGCCGGACAGACCGTCTGAATGACTGACTGGCGTCATAGCCCAGCGGTGCTGGCGTCTGGGCCAACTGCCAGCCCCGTGTTGTCATTGCCAAACTTATTTCCTTGTACTTGAAAGCAATTCAATTTTCGTTTTTTTTTTTCATTTTGGTGCCGGTTGGTAACAGCAAACCATGAGGACTGATAGACCAACAGATACCCTCACTTTTGGGAATATGCACACAATTGGCGCTGTGAATAAGTTAGCCGAGCGAACATTTGGTTGGAGTCTTTAGGATATGAGTCTTTTTCGATATAAACTTCATAATTTAGAGATTATCGATAGATATCGATGTTGAGTATACAATGTAATGTATGATTTTTTTCTTTTACTAAGTTTTTAAATGAAAATAATTATTCAGACTATCATTAATAGCTCCTCTCTGTGTATCTACTCTTTTTGTTCAAAGGTTTAGAAAAGATATGTATATTAATCGAGTTCAGAAAAAGGATGGTAATCGATCGATAATATAAAGAATAACTAATACATATAGACGGAAGGCAGAACACTTTCATATCTCTGTCGACATGTTATCGTATCGACAGTTATCGATAACATCAATTAGTAAATGTTTTAAAAATATCGATAACTAAACCTAATATTACACGAGTTGACTACATAAATTGAATGCAGATTGGCCTGAAAAAAATCACTGTGTCTGCATGTCTGGCTGAAAAATAACGAAAACGATATTCATATATCGATAACAGGGAATCATTCATATTAACTCACATGCAGAAACGCAGACATCAAGTATATAACTAATCAATTGCTCAAATACCCAGACTACATCGATATGTATCGATATGTTGGCATATCGACAACTTGTAATAATAGTAAAGTTAATACACACCCTCATAATACACCCTAATATACACAGTGTAAATATTGATAGAATCGTAGATTATACCCTGTATACCCTGTAAGAACACTACATGTATACAAATTTAATGAGCCAGGCCAGAGCGGAGCAGAGCAGAGCCCAATCCAAAACAACTGAGCTATCCAATATGGAAAGTCGTTTGCTGACATTGATTACTTATTGATAGATGTTGTTTTTTTATTTTCAATTTTTCACTTCAACGTTTTTTGTTTTTCTTCGCGCTTTTAGTTTTTGCTGCCTGCTGTACTCGACATTGTGTTCGATATTCATTCATACGATTAATTTGTGTGTTTTGGGAATTCGAAACGCGAGTCTCGCTTTTTAGGTTGTTGCCGACGTTGCGTTATTCATGCAGTTGGCAAAGGGGTTGGGGCTACGACTGGGGCTGGGCATCCATTCAATGCGATTGTAGCAAACGAGCAAAAACTGGATACTAGCTGACGACTCGTCAATGCTATTGACATTGAAATAATCGTAAACACAATCGAATAATACCTATATACACAAAGACCTATATACCATCATATACATATACATATATATATATATATATATATATATATATATATATATATCGTATATATATATCGTATATCTGTACACGCCTTTTCAGTGGTCAATAGTTGGTGCCATTTGTTGTTCTTCTTCCTTTCTGTTTGTTGTTTTTATTGTAATTACTGCATTTGCTGCGGTTTCTATCCGGTTTTCAATGGTGCCCCCAACAGCAGGAACGTAACGCCCTTGTGTAAAGAATTCATAGGCAACAACCACAACAGCAGCTATAATAATAGCAACAAAGTGTTGCAAGTTGCAATTAAAGCTATGTTAAGTATAGATCGATTATTCACTCTAATTGTTATCGATTCTTATTTGACATGTTTGGTAGAAATATTTCATTTCTAAATCAATTTTGAATAGATACTGTAGGAAACTTAGGTTTTATAGGTTTTATATATTGGAAATCGAATGTAGTTATCGATTTATTGCTCAAGATTGTTATCGATTATGGGAAATCGTATTAAATTTATAAATCAAGTATAGAAATTATTAAAAGCAGTTTTAATAAAAAAAATTCTATTTATTATAGAAATCGATTTTTTTTCAATTTAATACTACAATAATCGAAATTTGGAAAGTAAATGTTTTTAAATAATAAAACAATTAGTTATTAGTTATCGTTTATCGATTTATTTGTTTATATAAATGCAAACTGCTATCGATCAATTTTACTAAATTTCCCAAAGTATCTACATATTTTTTTAAAGAATTCAAAATTAATTTCGTGATTTTCTTCAACATTTTCAGGTCAACTTTTCCTGTTCTATTTGATCTTTTATATCATCCTTGCCATATTGTTCACCATTTGTATGCAGGGCCTGTTGGCCTCTGTGGACAACCATCGGCCCAAATGGCAGCTGGAGGAATCTCTCATTGGCACCAATCCCGGCCTGGGCTTTCGACCACTGAGCGAACAGACCGAACGTGGCTCGGTGATTGAGTACAATAGAAAGAAGACCGCCGAGAGCGACTATTGGATTGGTTTGGTCGATGATTTCTTAAAGGGTGAGTAAAAGCTTTCACTTTCCATATGGATATGAATATGAATATGATATATATATATATATATATTGCTCTTCTGTATAGATTATAAGCACACTGAGGGCCGTCAGATGAAGCATTGCGATTTCAAGCAAACCCACAATCCGAGCGATGTTTGCGTCGTGAACACGGACAGCCTTGGACCCTGCTCAGCGGCGAATGGCTATGGCTACAAGACGGCCGAGCCCTGCATCTTTCTGAAGCTAAACAAGATTTTTGGCTGGGTGCCAGACTGCTATGATACGCCCACCAATGAGATGCCCTCCGATCTTGTAGATGTCATCAATAATACGTCTGTCGAGGAGGTAAAGATCTTTCTATAAATAAGGATATACTCAGTCGATTGAAATGACTAAGTGGCTAAATGAATGACTGATTGATAGAGGGAATGGTTGAATGTGTGAAATTTAGATTATTCAATAGATTGATTGAAAGATTTCTAGGTAGATTAACAGACTAATTGGCGAACTGTTTGAATAAATAATGATTGATTGACCTATTGAATAAGTAAATGATTGACAGATTGACTGATTGACAGATTATTTGAATGATAGATTGATTGAAAGATTTTAAGGTAGATCGATTTTGTCAATGCATAAATTATTGATTGAAACATTCATAGCCTGACTGATTGATGATAGACTTTTTGAATGAGTAAATGATTGACAGACTGATTGAACAGAGCAATGGATTTACTGACAAATATAGGCTGAGTGCTTCAGAATGATTGATGATATGAAAATGATTGACAGTTAGCTGCATAGGCTAACTGTTTGACTGATTAACAAAGAGGTTGATTGACTGAAAGATTGACAGTATAAATGCTTGATATTGACATTCTGATTAGCCGATTGATTGAGAAACTTGTAAGAACAATTGATTGACTGACATAAACTGATTGATTGATGATGATAGAATGATTGGCTAACTGAATAACTGATTGCCAAAAGCAATTGATTGACAACTTTTGTAAGAATGACTAGCTGATTCGACAGTCTTTTGATAACTTAAAGTATAGATATATATATATATATATTATATATTATATTATTATATATACAACTAAGTTCTACTCAATATTCACAGCGTCAACAGATCTGGGTGTCATGCCACGGCCACTTTGGCAAGGATAAGGAGAATTTCCAGAACATCAACTATTATCCCAGCCAGGGCTTTCCCATCTATTACTATCCCTATCTCAATCAGCCCGGCTACTTGAGTCCCCTTGTTGCTGTGCAATTCAAGGCTCCGCCGAACGGCACCATGTTGGATGTGGAGTGTCGGGCATGGGCTAAGAATATCATCTATAGCGGTAGCTTACGCGATCGCATGGGTTCGGTTACCTTCCAGGTGTTGGTTGACTAAGCCAACAACAGGAAGCAGAAACTGTGTGATTGCTATAAAAAAAATTGAGAACTTAGTGAAGAAATTCGAGACCAACTTAAAAACAAGAACAAAAAAAGTTTATTTTTTTTTTAGAGCGTTCAAATTTGAAATGTATTGTATATATTTATATGAAGAGAAAAAAAAAAGCGAAAATAATATCGACGTTCGTCAATAACAAAGCAAAAGCTACATAAAAAAATAAATTAAAATGAAATGAAAAAAAAAATGTTAAGCGAAATATTCACAAAAGTTTAAATCGTACACCCGCAATTGTTGTTAAATATAGCTTCCGGCTTTTCTTTGTTTTTGCTATTAAGTTAATGATTAAATTAATATTTAATTTAGAATTTTGTAAATTCATGTGAAACATTTATTATTAATTTGTCAGTTGTATTTAGTTGATATTTTCATAAATGTTATTATTATTATTATTATTGCCTTTCATCAAAATTCTCCATAGAAAACTTTTATTTTTCTAAAAAATACATCAAAGAAAACCAGAAACAAAAACAATTTTTTATCCCATTTAAATTAACCAATAATTATAAACAAAAAATGTCCGCGCATCCAATTAGATGTATTCAAGAGTATTGCAAATATATATAAATAAATATATATATATTCTTTAGCGCAATTTTTAGTAATAGCAACGAAAACAATATCAAAGGCAAATTCCAGGCAACAAATTTTTGTTTTAAATTTTTAAGCTTTGTTTCTGAGATTTATAGCAATGGAACATTTTTTAGTAAATTATTTTTTGTTGCTTTAATGAATAAATATAATAAAAAAAAACTGCATTTTATGTGGCTGCAGAAACAAAAAAAAACAAAATATTCTGCATTTTTCTCTTGCGAACAAGCGTTTTTAAATTTTCAAATTGGCGCCAAATACAAACGATATCCACGAATATTAACAGTGTGGCAGCGCTGCAGACAAATTATTGTGAGTATACACTCTATAGTGCTGATACCTTGTCGATATATTCTACAAATAAAATTCATCGATATTGCTTAGATTTTCATATACAATGAATGGCGCTGCCAACTTGCCTGCCCAACAGCTGTGCGCACATCACAATTGTGCTGACAGTTTGTCGATATATCGAACAAAAAAAAAATCATCGGAATTTTTTGTTCAGCTTTTAGCTGTTTACCCTAAGAAAATTGCAAAAAAAACTGATAAATTCTTATTAAAACAACAATTGAAAGCTGCGCAAGCATTACATTGCTAGCTGCTGTTCAGAGATGGCACAAACGATAGATGTGGCGTGCGTCAAGGAGGAGCACTGCGAGGCCATTTGCAATATGTTCAAGAATCAGGATTGGCAGTTGACGATGCGACACAGAGATTTGGGCCTGGTCAAGATCGAGCAGGACATGAGCTTCGTGTGGCAAAACAGCGCCAATGCCAACATGGACGGCAAGCAGCGTCCAGCAACAGAGAAGCAAACACTAAAAAAGTGCGATAACTTTGTGGCTAAAGTAAATTTGATATTGATTGAATAATTTCGATTCCTTGACACACAGATTTCAGAGCGGCAGCGAAAAGCCCTTCAAGTGCGCCCACTGTCCCAAAGATTTTGCGACGAGCAGCAATCTTAAGGTGCATCTGACACGCACACACTCCGGAGATCGCGAGCGACCCTTTCTCTGTCCCACCTGTCCCAAGTCCTTTGCGACAAATGATAATCTGCAGAAGCACATACGTCGGCATTCAAGCGAAAGGACACTCAGTTGCCCGCACTGCCCGAAGCTGTTTGCCACCAAGGACAATCTGCAGAAGCATATACGCCGCCACTCCAGCGAGCGGACGCTCACTTGTCCGCATTGTCCGAAGGCCTTTGCCACCAACGACAATCTGCAGAAGCACATCCGGCGCCATTCGAGCGAACGGACTCTCAATTGCCCACACTGCCCGAAGGCGTTCGCAACGAACGACAATCTGCAGCGACACATACGCGGGCACACGGGTGAGCGACCCTTCAAGTGTCCCTACTGCCCGAAACCCTTCGCCCAAAATCGAGATCTCAAAGCGCACATTCTGGAGCACACGGGCGAGAAGCCCTACAAGTGTCCACACTGTCCCAAGGCGTGCGTGCGCAGCGAGGGCCTGAAGAAGCACATACTGCGGCTGCACAAGGACATCGAACCGGAGCCGACGCAGACCACAGCCAAACAGTGCGTAGACCCTAGATATCCAATATATCTATATATATATATATATATATATATATATATATATATATATATATATATATATATATATATAAATCAAATGCAATAACTCCATGTCTATATCTCTATATCTTGATAGCTGGCCAACGGACAAGACGTTTGCAGCGGACTCGAGCGGACGCGTCTTCATGTACAAATACGATCTGAGCAAGCAAACGCGCATGCCCACAGGCGAGGCGTAAGCCACAGCAACTCTTGCCCCACAAATCGACGGAGCGCGACAACTATTTTGCCAGGAGCAAACGAAACACCTCATCGCCAGCCCAGAAGTTGGAAGAAACCAGAGCGCAAACTTGGCATAACTAAGATATAAAAACTAAACATTCACTATTTAGCTTTTATATAGCCAGCGAGATGCAAGGCGAAGACATATTTTGATGTGCTAACAATTCAATTTGTTGTATATATATACACAATAAATATATATATATATATATATATATATAAGGTAGTATATATATATATATATATATTTATAGATATATACTACAACTATATTAGGGGCTCATGCAATAGTTTCCTTTTTGTTTTATTTTGCAAAAATAAAATGCATTTATATGCTAAACATACAAATGTGCAAATAAATTATGTTAAATTCTTATTATAGAGCATGAACTCAGCTTTAATTTAAGCAAACATTTTTGGTAAACGAATGGAGTTAACTGCAAGTTAACGCCTGGCTCAAATATCTATATTCATAATTATTCTTTTCGAAATGTTAAACTAGAAATTTCATTTTTATTTCATAAGAGTTTTCGACAAAGTTTCTCTATTTGTTTATAAGAATATTTAGTTGTAGTCTAAAACATATTTATAGTTAGTTACAGTTATACAACTAACTGAAGATGAAGTGGATCAACAATAGAACAACTGCGACTCTTCATAAACGTAGAGCTGAAGTCTATAAGGGAGACAGGCTCTTCGCCACACCTTGAAGCGAATAACAGCAAAATGTTGTAGTTGGCAACTGTAGACGACAGAGTCTATTCCCAATATCAATCGAGTACACATATATAGCTATAAATCTATAATATCTATAAGAAATCTTTGACAGACGAGTAAATATTACCAAATTTTAATGCTCTATCCTCAATAGAAATTACAAAATGTTCTGATTTCAGCCAATATACTCTGCTCACTTTGTGAACGAGTATAAACAAATTGTAAATCAATTTGAAAACAATATTTCAAGATTACATTTACTTTTAGAGAAATAATATTTAACAAATGGAGAATACCTTAAATTGGATTTCAATAATATTATAATAAACCATATTGATTTTCTATCTCTCTCTCTCTCTCTTTCAGTCACTTTTTCTTTAATTCCCTTTTCGTCTAGCTAACTATTACTATATCTTGTTGCATTTCACAGATCACCCCAACTTAAGTCGTGCTTTAGCCAATATGTATTGGAGGATTACAAATTGCAAGTGGCTGTGTTTTCTTACACTTTATCTTTGTTTCGCCTATGCATTTCCTTTCTTTCAGAAATGTGTTTGAATGAGCATATAGAATGAACAGTGGCTTATGAATATAGACATTCAAATATGACAATTGCTTCTCATTATGAGCAATTGCTTTAACTGACAATTTTCCAGTGTAGATTAACACAGTTTACCAACTACTTCTGCTACTTCGATCTCGCCCGTTCCCTCCTCTCTTTCAGTCTCTCACTAAACTGAAGCATTACCAATATAAGTAATGGAAACTAATTCCATATTTATGTATAATTTAAATCGATTCTTCATTCCGTTCATTCTGGATAACACATAAATATTTACATAAATATTGATGCACAGCTTGCCTCCAAGGAAAGTTGAATGTTGTGCGAAACAATTCCTCCATGCAGAGTAAGCTATAAAAAACAAAGAAATTCGTCATGGCCACTCCACTAATCCACTAATTGCTAAATTCAAAAGGATATTTTCATTAAACAAGAATTTAATTTAGCATAAAAATTTATAGTTTTGATTTTTGATAGAAAATGGTAATGATTGCGACGATATTTTCGAATATATCACAGTTAAATGCCTATGAAATATTTTGTCTCACCTTTCCTTCAGAATATTTGGCTTACTCACATCTAACGAAATATTTAAGATTATGGGAACGTAATCGACCAACCAAGTCAGTGCCTGACATTCAATAACATTTAATGTTTTTCTATATTTTTAAGCTCTCTAAGCAGAGAGCTCAAATCAATCAGCTCAAATGAGTTCAAATCAACATTCACACGACCACAACTCTGGGATTCTGCTTTATTTTAGATCTAAGAAATATGTCAAGCTACGATGTGCTGATCTATGGACATATTATATTATTGATTATTGATAAAACTGATAACTGTGAATACTTTATACCTTAAATGTTAAGAATAGTTGAGAAGGTTACGCGGAACTTAGAGCTGTAAACTTTAAGACTGTGAAAACCGTTAACATTGAAAAGGTAAACTGGGACTTGGAGTGTTGAGCTTGAAGACTGTGAAAGAAAACAGATTTCTCTCTAATATAAAGTCTAATGTCTAGGTCTATTTGTAGAGCATATCAATAGCTATCCAGCTGCAAAACGGTAATCGTAGCTTGAAAACACCTCTTCGGATCTTCCCTGGCCTGCCCTGCCTTGTGGATTTCGCTAAATAAACTTAATATTTATACATATTTATATATCCAATATTTATATATCCAATATTTCGATATACAATTTCCAGAGCTCATAGAAAATCATAATTGATATGAACTTGGTATAATAATGCTTTATTTCCCATGCATCCAGTTGAAATTTCTTAGAAATATGCATTCATATATATATTTCAAATTTCAGTCCATAGCCAACAAATTATGAGTTTTATACAGAAGATAAAATAGTAGTTTTATAGAGAGTGGATACATAATAGATATATCCTTATATAAATCCTGAACATTACAATCTGACGTTCCTTTCCTTAAGAATAAACATAAATTCACAGTATAATTCCATGACACTAATGCTCTATGCACCTGCAAAAACGTAGAAGTCAAGCATTCAAGAATTTATATCATAATTTTATAGAGGAATATTTCAAAAAGACAGAATAAAAGCAGCTCTCAAAGCAAACAATCATTGCTTTGAAGACAACTAAACTAATTCAACTAAATGCCTACATCAAAATCAAGTATAGATTTAAATTCCAAGTTTCCAGCAACAATAGATGTTATTAAGAGATATGGTTATAGTTAATATATAATAGTATTCAATCAACTTGATCAGAAGAACATAAAAAGAAGTATAACGAACAAGTTGTGAGAGCGTGCGAACAGGCAGATCAAATCAAATATACTCTTAATACAAAATTAATCAATCAGAATAAAATATTGTACAATTCAAAAAGTAAACAATTCAAATTAAATGTTATCAAAATTTTAGTTTGTCTACATTTCTCTTATGATAAGCAATTCGAATTAGTATAAGTTTATAGCTATAATAAAATATTAGCAAATCTCTAGCTTTACGCCTTCTCCCATGTGGCCAACTCATGGGAGGCTGCTCGCTCCATTGGGTTTAGTACAAAGAATTTGTGAAATTATTAAACTTTATTAGTAGGTTTTATTAAATGGGAATTATTGTACCTATATTACAGACATTACAGAATATTTCTTTAGTTCATTATTTGTTGTTGTCTCTTGTGAATGTTGGATTATTATTATTATTATTATTATTATTTGCTATGCTTTAGCTCATTTGCAAAACTTAGTTATCATTTATTTGTTTGATATAGTATAAAGTAATCACAAAATATTATTATCACAATTTGCGGATATAAATATTGTATTCTTTTCATATTTGCTAATTATAGTTTTTATCTTTATATTTTATGTATATATATATATATATATATAGTATATATAATATATATGCTATTCATTCAATTTCCAATAGTTCAACAATGTGAGTAAAAATTTGTAACTACATCAAGATTAGTTTTAGTTGAAGTCAAAAATTTAAATTTAGCTGAGACAAAATTTGAAACGTTTTTCATTTGCTTTTTCTAGTTTATAGTCGAAAAATAAGTGCTGGTAGGGCATTAGACAAGTTGGGATTTCGTTCTGGACTAGGCAAACGCTTGTTAAGTATGTTGAGCGCCCCACAGTTCCGTCTCGTGATACATGCGGTAAACATTATCCCTGATTAGCTTGGCTTTGTCTGTAATATCGTTATAGGCACATTAGTGAGGGATGTTCTTAGTTGAGCTTCACATGCGTATCAAATAACTCTAAGGCACTCACCCTTCGATAGGTTGAGCGCCACAACATGTTTCTTCAAAAAGTCCAGGCACACGTCCTGGCTGGTGCCCAGGATGTGCATGTTACACGTAAAGGCACTGGAACAGAGAACGAAATTACTTAAAAAGTCAATTTAAGAATATCTATGTCTATAGAAATCAGACAAAAAGTGAATAGAGTTGTTCATATAGCTATCTCTAAAACTGTCTGGTTCCATCATCAGCTGGCTTTGCTATTGAGACTTCTTCATCTTCATCGTCACAACCACAACGCACCTCAATTGCCGAAATGCAATATCCTCCTGCTCCTTGGCGGATTGCGGCTGGCCCAAGCTGCATTTGCTGAACTTGCGTTTAACTGCCGCCGCCGCCGCAGGCTCCGGCGCCGGCGCCGCTGGCGCTACCTGATGCGAGGAGCTGGACGACGAATCATGTTTGCGAGCAGGTGTAGCTTCTGCAGCCGCTGCCACAGCATCCACAGTGACTGTGGCATCGGCCTCTGCCAGACGCTGTTGCTGTTTTGCCTGTTTGCGTTGCTGCCGGCGCAACTGCGAGCTCAGCCGATGCTCACGTTCGGCCTGCATGGAATCGTGGAAAATGGCGTTCCAGAAGCGTGGCTGCTGCCAGAGCGGCTGCTGGCGCAGCGATATGAACAGATACTCGCGATAAGGTTCGCAGCCAGGAACTTCAACTGCAAAGCACAAAGAGTCACTCTCATATCATAGAATAAGCAAATCTACAATACCTTCATGATAGAACAAGAAACAGAGATTCATGAGCACAGCTGCTGGCGCATAATCCTCGCATTCGCCGCATTCAAACAAAGCCAATGCAAAATATTGAGCAAGTGCATTGAACGTCAGCGTTTCCATACGTTTCGATTTGTTGCGCTGCTCGCTGAGAAACCGCGTGAACCACAGCCGGCCGATCTCCAAGCGAAGCAGCACACCGAACTCCGACTTCAGCTCCAGATTAACAGCTGCAGAGTTATTGAAGAGCAGCTGAGTGAAATGCTTCATGAACTCCTTGACTGGTTCCTCGCCTGCACGACAATCCAAACTTATGGAGGAGGCCCACGATGGCACAGAGTTCTGCGATTCGGAGCGTATAAAGTTGCGCCAGTCGCTGGACTCCATGCTCGGGCTGGCCTGCAGCTGATCGGGCTCGTCTCGCAGGCTGGTCAATGTGCTGCTGTTCGAGGTGCGACTGCGTGCTGGCAAGCGAATGGAGCTGACCTCGCCCCATGGCTGACGTGTGATTAGGCCAGCGCCTGTGCCGCCCTCTGTGGGAGGCTGCACATCGATTTGTGGAGGCGTGGCCGTGGCAGTAGCCTCCAGCAGCTCACTAATACGCTGCATATCCTTCTGCATGTCCAGCTCGCTGCGACGAGCCCCCGCAATGGGCCGATGCCGTTCATAGCCACCCGAATGACGTGACTCAAATTCAAGGGAATTCGAATGCGTCGTGCTGCTCACCTCATGGGAACGCGCAGCCGTTTGCTCTGGCAGCGATATGGAGCTGCTGTCCTCGCTGCTGCTGCCGCTGCTCGACGAAGAAGGCGAACTTGAGCGCTGCTTGTTGTTGGCATGCCGTGAGCGTGAGTACTCCAAGCGAGGACCTACAAATTAGGTTTGTATTGTTTTTACTTTGCTCCCTTGACAATATTATTACAGTTAGCTTGGCTTACGCGGCGCCAAATTTGGCTGTCTGTAGCGGCTCGAGATGATTTCCTCATGTGCGCGACGCGCTTTTACGCGGCGTCCCTCGAAATCGATTTTCGTATAATCAATTGTCTCATCAACTTTAGAATTTATTAGAAAACTTTTTTAAAAACATTCTTTTGATATTTTTATACACATTTGCTAAACTTACATTTGGGCAAATCTTCTTCATCGTCGTCGCAATAATCCGAATCGCTGCTGCTGCTGCTCAAAGTTAACTGTAAATGGAAAAAATGGCTGCTCTTAGTAAACTATGCTGCCACCCTGTCAGAAAACTTTTGTAGTCAGTTGATCACATATAATGATCATAAAAAATATAAAACAATAAAAAGATATATATAGAATATATATATATATATATATATATATATATATATATATATATATATATATATATATATATATATATATATATATATATATATATATATATATGAAAATATAAAAAATATTTAATAAAAATAAAAATATACAATAAATTATATTCATAAATTTTCTTTTGCTTTCATTAAATTTTTGCAAGGGCCCAGCCCTGCGCCCGCCCCCTTGCTGAACGCTTATTGGTTGTAAACAATGCAAGTAATTTACTTAGAAAAGTGTGAACTGAACAAAGAATATGAAAAACAATCAATCTCTATTTGACATCATCTGAAACAAAAGTAAAATTTATGCAGTAAGCACTTTTGGCCTTGGCTAAGCGAGTGAGTGCAGTTGGCAAGTCAACTCAAGGAAGTCAACTAAATTGATTGCTTTTGGCACTTGTCGCTGCAGCAGAAAGAGATAGACATAGGATGGCAGACGAATGAGCCGACATAAGCCGTAATTAAGAGCTCAGCAAAGAAAACGAGATGGCAACAGCTGTGCCAGTTACTCTTAACTCGTTTATGCTGCAGCGTCGTGCACGCAATTTAATTAATTTCAAAGCGACTGAGCAGCCAATGCTGCGCAGCGCTGTCGGCATCAGAGTCAAGTACAATGAAATCAGCTGAGGCCAACCCCCAAACTGCAGCTGCTGCTGCTGCTGCTGCTGCTGCTCTGCACAGCAATAATATCCGGGCCAAGTGAAGGTCAAACTGCAGCAAAAACAAACACAAAAACAAAAACTATCAAAATGTCTGTCGTTACAGTTATTGTTGTTGCTGTTTCAGTTTTGTATAGTTGCCACCCACCCAGACAGACAGACAGACAGCCGGAGAGCGCTTTCATTATCAAGGCCTTACCTTATTCGATATGCCATTGAGCAGCTCGTTGCTGTTGCCCAACACTGTCAAAAATTTGGACTTGAGCGCCCCGATGCTCGGCGTGCGTTCCATAAATAATTTAATTTTCGATCTTTCACCGGCAAATGCAGCCGGCGGTGTGCCCGGTGTAGGCGTGCGAGTGGGCGGTGGCTTAGCATCGACCATTGTTGCCACGTTTAGCTAGTTGCTTTGTTTAACAGTTGTTGTTGCGGCTATTTTTAGCCGTCATTTAATAAGCGTTTTGCGTCTCGTTTGACGCTGTCCGTTGACGTTGACGGCAACGTCGACTGCGACGGTGACGGCGATGGCGACGGCGACGGCGACGGCGACGGTGACTGCGGCTTCACGTATCGATTTTTCGTATATAGCACAAAGCAATTCGTCTCAACATTGCCCTAAGCAGCAGCTCTTCTTCTTCTTCTTCTTCTGCTGCTGCGGCTGCTTTGCTATGTTTTATCAAGTTTTTTATATTTTAATCTTGCTGCGACAGAAAATAATCTTTGTAGTTTGCTTTAGTTACATCTCTGCAGCTGTTGGCCATTTAAAGGATTTTCCACAATTAAAACGCCAATGATTTTCGCCTCTCTCTTCATGTGTATAGCAAGTATATTATTTTTAAATTATTATTTTTTATTTAATTTAATTTATTTGTTTATATTTTGTAGGTTTTTGTTTTTGTATGTAATACTCAGAAATTTACATTTAATCTAATATTATTAATTGTTATTATTATTATTATTGTTTAATTTGATTAAAATTTGACATATATTTATTTTTATATATTTTTTATTTACTTTACAAACCTTTAAAAGTTTTTCTTTCTATTTATATGTTTTCTTAAAGCTTTTCAAGTGATTATTTTTTCATTAAAATATTTGATTATTTAGAAAATGTTTAAATTTGCTTAAATTATTTTAAATAATTATTTTTTATCTTAACTGTTTAACTGTTCTTTTTTTTTTTAATTTTATACACTTTTTAATATATTTTATAAAATTATTAAAATAATTTACTATTTTTTCATTTACTTATTATTTTAAATATTTAGATTTTTTACTTTTTTTTGTTATGTTATTTGTTGTACTTTAGTAAAAACTTTTATTAAATTTGTTTTCAAAATGTTATTATTAAATTAGTTTTTCTTAACACTTAACACATTTGTATATATTTTAAATATTTATTATTATTATTATTAATATTTTAAAAATTTTATTTATAAATGTTTTTTTATTATTATTATTTATGATTAATTACTTTTTTGTTAGTATTATATTATTTAAATAATATTTATTGTTATTCTCTTTGTTTAAAGGCATTTTTAATTATTTTTTATTTGGGTATAAATTATTTAAATAATTTTTCCACAAGGCATTTTCATTTCTACTTTCCGTTTCATTCACACTTGTGTATTTTACTCCTTGGAAACGCACTTAGTATATTAAATTGAATTGTGCTTTGAATTTTGTATTGTCTATGAGCATTACGCAAATGAAATTATGCGCACGGGGCACGATTAAGGCACAATTTCAATTACAGCACCTATACAAATGAATATACGCATATAAATACATATATACACATACATATATGCATATATACACACATACATTTGCCTCTATGTATAATAACTGCTTTAATAGTACACTAAAGCGCACATTTAGCTATTTTTTTCTTCCCTTTTCCTATTTGCTCAGTGGCAGGGCCGCGCGCGGGGTTCTACGGTGCCGTGAAAATCGTTCAGTTTTCCACACGCGTTTCACTTGCTTTTCCTGCAACGCGCGCTGCGCAAATGCAGCCGAAAAATTGGTTTTTCGCTTTAAGAATATCCGCGTGTGAATAACGACATTTCTCGCATGCGAGAAAAACATTTGTATAAAGCTTTCACAAAGCTTTCACCCTGCCAACAGCAATAACAACACTAACAACAGCCGGCATTTTGTTTGTTTACGAACAGCTGCCACAAGCCGAAGGCAGCCCACACGATGACGGGCTCGGCTGCCAAAACAGCTGTAAAACGTTCTGCCGAGCATCGATTTTGAAGACGCAGTCAGCGTCGACGCAACGCGCCGACATCAGCAGCGGGCAAGGTCGAGTCCAAGTCAGTGCGAGGGTAATGATGATGGTGGCAGTTGCTGCTAGCGCAGGCAGTAGCACAAGCAGAGGGAGTGAAAGAGGCACAAGCAAAGACGCAGGCAGCGCCAGAGGCCAAGGCGCATGTAGGAGTGAAGAGTGCAGACTTATCAAAAAATGCATGCCTTGCAATTATTGGGCTTCGGCCTCTGTCTCCTTCTGCTTCGCCTTCGACTTGAGCTGTGTGGCAAATCCGTTTTGCATGTCAATTACAGTTAGCTCAATTTGCACTTATTACCGCACACACACATTTACATATTTGCGCACATTATTAATATGTATGTGTGAAAGTTTCTACATTTGATTGACATTGCTCATACCACATGTTGCGCGCTCTCAAATTGGGAGCCTGTCGCGAGCTTCTAATAATAATGAGCATAATTCGCAGTCGCAATTGCTTTTCGTAATTTTATAAATAAATATTATTTGCATACACAAACAACGGTTAATTGCGTGTGTTTTTGTTGTTGTGGTTTTCTTTATTTTTGATTTGTGCTCACTCTGACGGCAGGTGGCGCTTTAGAAGCGTGCTACCATATTATTTATAGCAGAAAAAAATCTTCAACTTTTCAACTTGTTGCGCTCTCAAATCGATTTCTAAATAAAAAAGAAGAGTAATAGACAAATAAAAAATAAATAAAAATATGCAATAAATGATACAAACAAAAGTGAAGTCAAGGTCAGGTATGGCCATGGCCCTAGGGGTTCATATTCATTTTGTATTTGTTTATCAATTAAGCTAAACTATAATTCATATTTAATTGATTGCTTTAATTAGGAGGAAGACATATTTATTGTGGGAAAATTTTTAAAAATTAATTTAACGATATTTGATTGGATTTGGATTATTATTTTTATAATTTAAATTAATAATTTAATTTAATAATTTAGCTTGTTTATTTATTTACTTTTTTTATATATATATTTATATTGAAATGAGATAATAATGAAAATTGTATATAATATATGTTTAATAATTTTAAGGATTTACAAAAAAATACTTGAATTTTTTTTTAGAAAACGAAATTTTTTGAAAGATAAAAAAAGTTCTTAAGAAATAAAAACAAGTTGAAAATAAATATAAAAAATTTCGAAATAATAAAGTTTTAGTCAGCAAAGAATCAGCTTATACTTTCAGCCCGTTGAGCATATAAAATACTATAATTAAATTACAGGGTATGGCCTACTTGAAGACAAAATGCAGGAAGCATATGAAGCACTAAGTCCATAAATTATATGACTAAAATGCAAAAGAAAATGCAGCCCAAAGCTGTTTAACAACAGAAGGGAAAATGGAAAATGAGCCAAAATTTACTCACAAAATTTTGAACACACGCGGGCGATAAACTAGTCTGTCTACGTAGTATTTATAAAATAGAGAGAAGACAAAGACAACAAAAAAAAAAAACATAGATGACGGAGACACATTGAGCAAGAAAATTATTGCGGCGACAACGTCTCTGAAAACTGGGGGAAAATGTTGTTTAGATAGCGAATAGACAAATCAGTTTGTTGGGAGACGATCGCCGAACGAGACCGTAGCAAAAATAAAATACATAAAAAAATACAATTTCATGTCGAGCGGCTACACATAGCACTATATATATATTATATATATATATATAGTATATATATATATATAAGGCTAACAGCTAGCAAAATTTTTGAGTGCG
Source organism: Drosophila anceps (assembly GCA_035045945.1). Taxonomy (NCBI): domain Eukaryota; kingdom Metazoa; phylum Arthropoda; class Insecta; order Diptera; family Drosophilidae; genus Drosophila; species Drosophila anceps. The sequence goes on from JAWNON010000196.1 coordinate 3,147,135, forward strand.
GCGCGACGTGGCAAGTAAATTCGTATTATGTAAGTGAGATGAGCCCACAGAAAGCAAAACGCGACAAATCAAGCCAAAATAATCATTAACAAATATAGCTAATAATCCAAAGATATACATTTATATATATGTATATATATATATATATAGTTAAATATATGTATATTTAAAAAAATAAAAGAAGCAGAGAAAAAGTGTGTGCTATAAATAAACGGAACTAAATTTAAACGCAAACGGAATCGACAAACTCTTTGGCGAAAAGTTCAAAACATTTCACACTTTTCAATAAATAATAACAATTTATACACGCAAAATGAATTTTCCTATTTTATTTTTAATACAAACAGAGAAGAAAACAAGCCAAAAAAAAGTTTAAATCAAATTGTGCAAAAATAAACGCAAAAGATTTTTTTTTTTTGGGCAAAGAAATTGAAGTGTTTAAAAATAGTTTTGTGCGCACGTTCAAGTGTCTGTGTGTGTGATGTGTGTGTGTGTTAGCTGGCTCCCAGGGCAGCTGCCACTAGCAGCTGCCAAGAGCGTAAGGGAGGAGGAGCAGAAGCAGGTGGAAAATGCGTTGGTCAAGATATAAAAGACAAGATATACCTATGTAGAAAACATGCAAATGCATTGAAATTAAATTATATAAAATAATAAAATATAAAAAATACTAAAATATAAGTATAATAAAGTAAATAAATATATGTATACAAAAATATATATTAATTATAAAAAATACTAAAATATAAAGAATATATTGTAATAAAAATAAATATATCAATAAAAAATATATATATATGTAAATATAAAAAAGAATATATATATTTGAAAAAGTCAAATTTATGATTATAAAAGAATAAAATCAAATTGAAATTAAACTGAAACATTCATTAAACCTGAGCATGGCACCAATTGAAGCTTGAAGTATTTGGAGACTTTTTGAGTTGTAATAAAAAGTGTGCAAAAAGCGGAAAGTTATGTCTAATAGAACAGATATTTAGCTGAAAGTTTGTATAATTAATTGAATTGAATAATTTTAATAGATACACTTTACAGCGAGTTTCATTGAATTAAATTTAAAGCACACACGTGAAATACCACTCACCTGCAAGTGCGAAAAGCTAAGGGAATCATCAAGGCTTCAGCTAAGTCAATTTCAATTCTCAATTTCAAATCTCAATTTTTACAATTGAAATTTAGTGAATGTTGAAGCAAATTAATGCAGAACTAAACTCAATGGAAAAAATGGAATTTTCAGTTGCATTTAAAACTTAAATAATTATAGGCTTAGCCTGGAAAAGAGTTGGATCTTAATTTGTTCTTAATTATGTATGTATTATGTATTCCATCAAAAAATTAATAAAAATAATAATTTTTTCATATATAAAATTTTTTTTTTTTTTTAAATCGCAAAATTGATAAAAGATATAACTTCAATTCCAATTCAGTTAAGGATTGTATAGAACTATATAGAACTATTTCTATATAAATATATATCTATATCTATATATATATTCTTAAGAGATATATAACAAAACAATTTTAAAACAAAAATAAAATTTAAAATAAAAATAATGAAAAATGAATATTTTCATATTCATAGAATCTGCATATTTATTCCCATTCAAAAATATTACTTGTCTTGAATATTCTTTAAATATCTCATAATGCCTGACCATATCTATCGCATATAGATATGTATATATGTCTATGCAGACTGCATATAAGCAAAAAAACAGAACAACAAAAAAACGTTTCGAAATCTCGTGTGCAGTAGATTTCCTATTTCAAAACTTTCAACATGATCTATATCTGTCGTGCAACAAGCGTCAATGAATTTGCTATGCTCTATATGAGCTCTCTCTCTCTCTCTCTCTCTCTCTGTGTCTATAAGCTCTCTGTATGTTCTATCTGCAATCGCTCTCTCTCCCTTTTTTTACTTGCCTATTTTTATTACATTTTCTTTTATCTTGATTATAAATTTCTCTTTACTTTTGCTCTCTTTTCATATTCCATTTACTCTCCCTATCTCTTTACTACTTTCTCTCTCTTCTCTTTGCATACATTTCGCTCTTGCTCTCTTTAGCTCTCTTTCTCTCTATCAAATTCATTTCCACTTAGGCTAGCTGTCAGCTCGATAATTGAGTCACACGAATTATTTCCTTTTGCTTATTTCGCAGCGTTTCATAAACAAAAAAAATATGAAACAAATATTTATAGCAACGCGCATAAATACCCTGTAAATTTGAAAGCTAATATTGTTTAGTTATAAGTGAAATATATATATTTTTTTGATATATTTTTTTAAACTGAAGTTCTTTGAACAAAAGCATTGCCTACTTCTTGGCGCCTTTTGGAGTTTACTTCACTTAGAGCCGCAAAATCTTAGGTTATATAGAGCTATATATACCTATATATAACTATATATCAATTATAAAATGTGTTTTTTAAAAAATTTCTCTAAATATGAGTTATGTGCTGTATCAGCTATCTCTATATGTAGAGAGTATGCTTTGGCCGGCTTTTCAGCTTTCATTTGCAACTTGTTTCCGAATGCAACAAGATTTTTGGCCTATTTTATATTTATATATATGGTTTATTCGTGGAACGGCTCTGGCAGCGTTTGGGCGTTTGCATTTCGTATTGCAGTCAAGAAAGAAACTTGCCTCAACTTTTTTTTTTGTTTTTTGGCAGAGCAGGCTAAAAATATTTAAGGAAAATGTGAATATACATAATATATATATATATATATATATATATATATATATATATATATATATATATATATATATATATATATATATATATATATATATATATATATATATATATATATATATATATATATATATATATATATATATATATATATATATATATATATATATATATATATGGCAGAGCAGGCTAAAAATATTTAAGGAAAATGTGAATATACATATATATATATATATATATATGTATATATATATGTATATATATATATATATATATATATATATATATATATATATATATATATATATATATATATATATATATATATATATATAAATTTTGTACTTTTGTGTAATTGAATATGAAGTGTTCTGAAGTGCTCAATATATAGAGATATATGTAGATATATAAATATATATTTAAAGATATTTACTTTTGCACATTTGCTCAGAAAAAAGTTATAAAATACTTTGAAAATATGTAAAGAATATATGGATAAGAGATAAGAAAACTTTAAATAATTTATTTATTAATAAATTTTGTTTTATATATGATCTATATAATTTATAATACATATATACATGTATATGTTCTATATACTCAAATCTTAACACATTCAAAATGAACATAAAAATCTTCTAAGATTTGTTAAATTTTCATAAATTTTTAATATCTTCCACACATATGTTTTTTTCTTTTATATAATACGCCCCAACACTCATGTCCCACAGCAGATCAAAATAGAAATAACTAGAAGAAGAAGAAGAAGAAGCAGAAACAAGACAAGAACTGTAGCCGACAAAGCTAACGACAACTATAAAGATGACGACACACCAATTGCTCAACAGAAACGTACGCACAATGCCCGATTGGGTGGTGAGTATTGGCCGAAGCGCAGAACTTCTCTACGTTGTCGTAGAGTGTCTGAAATCTGCAATGCCGAATTTAACGCGAGCATTTTGTATTTAGAATGAGGCGAATGATCGCATTGGACCCAAGCCGCCGCCCACGCCCATGAATGGCAATGCATCAGTGAATGGAGTTCAGCTCAAGGTGCCGGCACTGCCTCCCAAAACGAAGAACACGCCCGAACCCGACTACGAAGTCATCGAGTTCTCCAACCAGCAACAGTACTCAAATGAGCCCATGAAAACAACACAGATCCGTACCAAAACGCCAGGCAAGTGGATCCACTCTAATTGATTAGGATGAAGAATTCTACAGGATTCCATCGGCACAGTTTAAGAAACTGTAGAGAAACTTTTAGAAGTACATGTAGAAGAGATAGTATATATCTGTATATATCTGAAAGAGTATTGAAAGACCAGCTTAAGCGTTATTCTTGCCTAAGATCAAACAAAAAAAAATTTTGTAGTTTTCCGACTACGAATCTAATCATTTTAGTCCATATTTTACTTTGAATTCACTGCAATTTAAGCTTAGAATTTAATTTCGAATTATTTATTTCGAATTGATTAAGATACTTTTCCGTAACTTACTCCTAATTCGACACCGAAACTTTTCGCAAAAATTACTCCAATTCTTTTTCCGATAACTACTCCGAACATGTACTCCGAAACTTTCCACGTGACTTGCTCATAGTTTTACTCCGAAAATCACTCTGAATATCACTCCGAATATTCATATTTACACCGAATTTATTAAAAACAAAATAATTTCATATAGACAACAAATTGAAGTGCACGTTGTGTGGATCGCAGAATCCCTGGGTAACCTGCGCCGAGTGCGCTGGTCAAATCTTTTGCGCCTCATGCGACGACATGTTCCACAAGCATCCCAAGCGCAAGCAGCACATACGCAAGGTGAGCTCTGAATGATATCTCTATTGAAATATAATAATTATTATGTACTGATGATTGTTCAGGCTGCGGAACAGGGCACACCGCCCATACCACCCAAGGCGGGTGCTGGAGGAGCTGCACCACCGGTTGCACCACCGCGACGCAGCAAACGTGGTTTGTTGACACCGTTTCTGGGCCGTAAGGAACAGGTACGACACTGCACGATTTCATAAGCCAAAAAAAAAAAAAAAGAAAAAAACATAAATCAAAAACCAAAAGAAAAAAAAACAATCAAAACAAACTTTGTACTAGACGAAGCTGTGGGTGAATCATTGGTGTAGTTAGAGCTATCTATTTAGTACCAGTTTGTAAACAATTTTGAATGCTTCAATAAAACAAGAACAACAACCAAATCAGAAAAAGAAACCTTAATGCTGCCTGCCCAACAACCAAGAGAACCAGAACCAAAAACGAAAAACGAAAAACTTCTTTGCAGATGTTGCCGCCGCCCTCGCCGACGCCCTCGCACAAGTCCGCCGGTGGCTGGCGGGGCCCAGCAGTTGCGCCTCAAATGAATAATCGCCCGTTGCCAGAGCCGCCACGCCCCGCGCCCAGTGAGGGCGGCGGCTCGTCGCGCTCGGGCACGCCGAAATCAGTATTCGACACAATCAGCCGGCCGCCCTCGGTGCAGCTGGAGAAGATTAAGAGCAAGGCGAACGCCACATTGGATCGCATGACACAGCTGCAGCAACGCTATCGCCAGCAGAAGGCGCAACATGAGGCGGGCAACTCCGAACAGGTAAGGCTGCATCTGTGCCACATCCACCCAGCCATCAACTATCCCTCATTGATATATCGTCTCGTCTTGTGTGTGTGTGTGTGTGTGTGTCGATGTCTCTGGTGCTTGTCTCACCCTACACACACTCTCTCTCTCTCTCTGTCTCTCTTTATCTCTTTCTCGTTCTTTGTGCATCTAAAACTGAAAAGCAGCTAAACTTCGAGCATTGGTCAAACATTTCACCATCGCCCTCGCATTTTCGTTCCGGCAGCATGTCATCCGGTTTGAATTCATCGCATTTTGATCTATCCGATGACTCACACAATTTTCACAATTCCCTGCTGTTCCAACAACAACAACGACGACAGGCAGCGGGTGCTCAGCGTCGTCAAATGAGCACGTCAGTCTTCAATTTGAATAGCATGAGCCCACGGCGACCGCTCGCAGAGAACCAGCACACGGGCTCAGCCTGGGTGGCTAATCAGCGCATGCAACAGGTGAGTTGTCCTTGAATACTACAAAATTCATTCCCCATTCATATGAGCTACAGCTACTTGTTCTTGATCCTTGAAGACTCATTGGTCCTTGATCATCACAAACTCATCCTAACTTCATATGACTGAGAGTAGATCACTTTCTGGGTACTTGATCCTTACAGGCTTATTCATCCTTGATCATTACAAACTCATCCCTCTTTCATAAGACTGATCTACTTTCTTGGTAAATAATCCTTACAGACTGATTCGTTCTTATATGACTTCTACTTAATTCTAAAAGACTGATTTCTCCTCATTTGATTTCTACTTAATCTGTACTTTTCTTTAAGAACATGTCTTTTTTATGGCTTTATATACTTTTTCCTTAAGGTTACCTTGTGTCATAGACTTATGACTTCTAATTGCTAGTCGTCCTTGAAAACGCATTGTTCCTTACATGACTTATCTTTAAATACTAATATCTACCAATAGTTTTCCTTTATAGGCAGATCCCTACGTTCTTACTTTCTCTCTCCTTTTTTCATTAGGACTGATTTGTTGTCCTTTAGAGAACTCTCCCTGACATTCACTTCCCCATTTCTTGATCCCTAAAAGCATTTACCTACACATAATAGTTCAAACTCCTGCGTATATTTCCCATAAATACTGATCCCTATAATTTCATTATCCCCCCATGCAGGCTCAGTCCATGGCGCACCTCAATTGCGCTGGCTGCCAGAGCCAACAGCCCAATTGGCCCGTACATGCTCATCCACACGATGAGTGGTCACAGTTCGGTTCACAGCAGCAGTTCAATAACTCGAATCTATCGCTCAATGTGGGCGCCGGCTACTTGCCGCAGCATCAACAGCACCTGCAACAGCAGCTTCCGCACTATCCGCCACCTGTTTTCATGACACAACGCGGCATTATGCCGAATATGTATCCGGGCGCTGCGGGCTATCCCATGATGCATCCAGGTGAGCGAGCAGAGTCTAAAACAAACTAAATTCAAATAAACATTCAACTCTTTCATCTTTTGTTGCTTAGGTGTTATGGGCATGCCACCCGCAGCTGTCTCGCGTGCCACTTCGCGAGCTCGTTATGCTGCCTCACCGACGCCCAGTCGCAAGTCCATGTCGATGCGTCGCAAGCGCAGCAGCTATGTTGACGATGAGCTAACGGATGATGAGGATTCGGATCAGGACGATCGCCGTTCCCTGGTCTCCAACAGATCGGGCATGACAAGCGCCTCGCGAGCTCATCAGCATCATCAGCGTCAGCGACGCATGTCCAGTGCCTCGCAGCTCATCAGCAATGGCAATGGGGGCAACGATGAGCTGGACGGCGAGCAGCGACATGCTGGCAGGCAGCACAAGATGCGCGATCGTCGTGGATCGATAGCAAAGAGCGTGCAAAGTGAATGGCTGCCCGAGCGCAGGGACTCTCATGCAAGTGGAGGCGCAGGCACTTTGAAGCGAAGTCAGCAGCCGGAGGTGCCCAAAACAAGTCGCATCTATTCGGATCTGGAGTCGGAGGGTTCTGGTGCACGCGCTTTGGTACAAGCCAAAATACAACAGAAGCTGCAAGAGGCAGATCAACAAAAAGTCAAAAGAACCGAGTCCAAGCGCAAGCCCGAAATGAAGGATGAGAACACTCAGGCGGCGGCTGTGGTGCCGAAAGTGACTGAGACGCCAGCCAAGCCAAGGGAACAAAGCGAATCGGAATATGAGGAAGTCGTGGAGGAGGTGACAGTATCAGAGAGCGAAGGGGAACAGCCACCAGCAACTGCAACAGTTGAACCAGAGGCGGGCGAAGATGAGTTGGGTCCTCCACCCTCAACACCCGACCACGAATGGGAATGCGAGTTTTGCACATTTGTGAATGAGCCAAATATCAAAATCTGTGCCATTTGCTGCAAGACGCCCTGCAAGCAGCCAGTGAAACCCAAGGAAGCAGCCACTAAGCCCGCTGCAGTTGAGCCTAAGCCAACAAAAGTTCAGTCTGAAGTAAAGCTTGTGCGCAAGAGCGCCATGAAAAGTACGACAAAGCAAACAGTGGAGCCGGCTGTTCATCCAGCTAGTCAAAGCACAACCAAGGCTCACGCTCAAGCAACAACTCAAGCTACAGCCAAGCCCAAGCAGGCGACAACAGCTACGAGCACCACCACCACCACCAGCACCATCAAGAAACCAACAACAGCCATCAAGTCAAAGCTGAAAACCACAGCCGGAAATCAAACAGATAATACGCTAGGCTTTATACAAAAAGGTAGGATTCTCAAGAAAATTTCATTTTTCGAGGGTACCAAGAGCTGAACCTGAACCTCATTTATGACCACAAAAACAGACTAAAACACTGTATACCCTGTAATTTAACCAACTGTAACAGTTTACAACTACAATTAACGCATTTAGAACACGAAAACTTTATATACGAAATACAAAGTCAAGTCCCAAACTAAAAACATACCCGAGTTTTGTTTTTGTGGTATCTGTTATACTAAAGCTCTCATCCATACACTTCCAGAATCCGTTGAGAATATATGGAATACTCTGGATGAGAGCATACAGGCGCAGGCGGAACAGGTGCTAAAGCAATCAAAGAAAGTCTCCACTGGCTGTGGCGGTACGCCGCCTCGAGAGTTGCCCACGAAGATGGATGCACGTGAAATGGGCACTTCACCGCCGCCGCAAAGCATCTCGACACAAGTAAAGATAATGCTCAATATAATCAGATATTAGTTTGGCTTCAATTATACCTCTTGCAGACCTACGATGCTTTGCCCTTTAGCGGACAGCCAGAGATTCCGCCTGAAGCGGCTGTAGTGCAGGAACGTTTCAGAACACCCGAACCGGTTAAGATGGAACGAAAGCCCTATTATCGCAGCAGCTCACAGCTGACGCAGGAGAACGAACGTTATCGTAGCTCTAACGATTTAAGGAACACAGAAACTATTTCTAACCAACTGACGCGAAGACCCAATTTCATAAATGACCTTAAAATGCTTCAGCATGTAAGTCCAAGAGGAGAACTAACTAGTTCGAACCAGTTTAGTTAAAATTCATTTATTTCCTTATATTTCATCAATAGCAAACCTCTTCGCCGTTTGATTTGCCGCACGAATCAGTGGGCTATAAGCACGAGCCCGCTAGAGATCCCGAAATCGAAATGCATATCATACTCAAAGAGTTGGAGCTCTACAAATTTACGGTCGAGGAACTTGAAGCAGCTCTCAAGTATTGTGGACCCGACATACATCCCATACAATGGCTTCGTGAGAACTGGCATAAGCTAGTCCAGACTGTACAAAGCCTGTCCACAAAATATGGCCAGGAGCGTGCGGAGAACACAATTGGCACCATTTCACAGATTGAGGCAAGGGAAGCATTGAGAAGTTCGGGCGGCAATGTTTGGCAAGCGGTCGCCGACTGCATACAGCAGCGTCAGCAAAAGTATCGCAAGCTCGCATCGAGGGGCAACTTTCTGAGTGAGGACATTGTGAATGCGTTGACGGCGCATCAAGGTAATGTGGATCAGGCTTTGGTCGAACTGAATCGCACACAGCTCAAACCATTTCTAATGCGCATCTGGGGCTCGCCGAATGGCGTGGAGAATGAAAGTGTGGCCGTAGATAACCAATCGGGTTAGTTAGTAGCTCAAATCTCATTTACTATTCATTCTTACACACATCTCTCTCTCTCCCTCTCTCTCTCTCTCTCTCTCTCTTCATCTTTTCGTGTAGATATCCATGAGTTTCTCAACACACACGCTTTGGACTGTCTGCAAATGCAGAATAGTGAGAGTCCTGCTTTAGCTTATTCATTCGACGACAATTTTAGCCCAGCCAAGTCTGCGTATGCCACTCCCAGTCCATATCAGCTGGAGGATGGCACATTAAAGAATCTGGAAATTCTGATTGGCAACATGGAGCAGAATCAGGCAAAGCAAAACCAGGAAGTTCTGCGTTCGATAGAGACCATGCTGGAAACGTTCAAGGGCAAACCCGATCAGGAATATGAAACGGATCCGGAAGTTATGCGAATTCTTACCAAGAGCCCTATTAGCACACTGAAATCGCCCTCGGCTCTGCCGGACAAGTCCAGTGATGACGTGAAGAACTTTGTCTGGCAACATATTCAAGATATTGTGCCCAATTTGGTACAACAGGTGGAGCAGGAGCTAATGGAACCTACAGCGGCAGCCCAACCCCCAGTCACAGTTGTGCCCACAGAGTCAATGCCTCAAAAGGAAGCCACGCCACCACCTGATCCTGGTGTTTATATAATGGAAGAATTTATTAAACCCAATTTAAGAGAGAGTACCATACGGGAGGAGTTGCCACCCAGTTTCATCTATGCTACAGAAATATCAAATTTCAAATTGGAATTCGATCGTGGCGTGGAAAGATTGCATGAACTGGAATGGGAACTGGATGATTTGGAAGATGCCGAGCACATTGTCTACAAAAGCTATTTGGCACCCAAAGTGGAGGTTGTCAAAGTGGAAATATTGCCAGAGAATGTTGTAAGCCAAAAGAAGAATCAAAATTCAGGAGATCTAGAGAGCAAGGTGACTGCAGTTGAGGTCACTGAGGTAAAAGCTGATCAAAGCGTGGAACCAACGGATCTCAGAGTTCCGCAAGTGAATCAAGAATCAATTGTAGTTAAAGCGCCAGAGGCAGCAACTATAGCAAAGTCTATTAATCAGCCAGCTGAAACAACATTAGCAGTTAGCTCTCCTAAAGAAGAGGCTGTTCCTGAGCAGATTATAGCACCAGCTCTAAATGAGCCCATGTCCAAGGAAACTCCGATAACAGCTGAGACACAGGCTAAGCTTGATGATAAGCCCAGCACTAGCAGGGAAGTCTATAAAAGAAATAAGAGATCTCAGCTACCGAAAAAGGGCAGAACACGTGATCAGAGTCAAAGGCCAACAAATAGAAATAAGTTGCCAAACGATGCAGAGAAAGTTGAGACACAAAACGAAACAAAGAAGCAAAAAGACCAGACACAGGAGGCCACAATAAAAAGTACTGTAGATGGTGAAATTGATAAGAAAGCTACAGCAGTTGCAAAGAAAACTGAAGCAGAAGCAACACTGAAAGTCGAAACTGAACCAGCGCAAGTCCAAGTAGAACCAAAAGTCGAAACGCAGGCAGAAACCGAAGCTATTACACAAGACGAATATCAAGAAGTTGTGAAAGCTGATGTTACACAAACAGAACTGCCAGCTGCACCACAAGCCGAGGAACCAATTTTAACAACTCCAACTGAAACGCTTGATACAAAACCGAAAGAAGACCAATCAGAGACTTTGCCTCAGGTGCAGCTGAATGTTAGTTCAGATATCGAAACAGCTACACAAAGCGCTGAAGCTGAGATCTCACAAATTTCTCAATCTGAAAACGAGACAACTGAAGTTACCCAAATAGTGCCTAATCAGGCTATAGAACAGCCTCAAGAACTCGAAGCTTCAGTGCAGTTCAATCAAGAGACAATTCTTCAGCCTGCTGCAGCTTCAGATGAACCAGTTCAAACAGAGCCGCCCACAGCAGCAACCATTGAGTTGATCCCAACGATTGCTGTGACAAGCAATCAGAAACGCAGTCCCAAACGCTTCTCTAAAATACCCGTAAGAACTCTAAGCACAAATAGTCTGCACAGAGAAAGCAGAACTAATACGCCTATTGAGATTGAAATAACAACTGAAGTTAACTCTGAAGCGCAACAAGATGCCGAGCAAGACATGCCAAAGGCTGAAGAAACTCCACTTGAACCAGCTGTAGTAGCCGTTGTAGTCACACCCAGTGAGGAAGCCTCAGATGAGGTTTTCGAAGATGCTACAGAGTTCAGCGGTGAGGAGCAACAACTGCCTGATGATTCTCCCTCCGACACAGAGCTGTATAGTCTGGATAGTGATGAGCATTCACCCAAATCGCCAGATAGTGCTGAAGTGTTGCTCGTACTCAATCCAGAACAGCCCATTGAGAACTTGAATCTAGCTCAATCTGCCAGCAATACAACAATCAGTTCACATTCAAGTGACGAGGTCGAGCCAGTGGTATTTAAGGAGTTTATACCATCGGGCGATCCAGCCAAACAGAATCTGAGTGAACTTGTTGAGGACACTCAGCGTCTGATCAAGCAAATGCGTGATGAGATTAGCATGGATGAATTTGAGTCAACGGATGAAGAGGAATACTCCGAGGACTATTCCGATGAGTACGATGAGGGCGAGGAGGAAGACTGGTATGATAGCGAGGGTGAAGAGGAAGAGGGCACCTACAATGACCAAGCATCGTTTATTGAGGACGCTTCGAGTGGTGCCGCCGGCTTGCACGATGAAGAAGGTACTGAAATCGAAGACATTATGGAAGAGGATGAGTTCGAAGCGGAAGATGAAGAAGAGGTAGTGGCAGAGCAAACAGCTGACATACAACAAACAGTCACGAGCACCACATCAGTCACGCCCACAAATCATGAAGATGAGGCTGCTAATGAGGCAACTGCAACTGTTACCGTTACAGGCAGCCGAGCCTTTGAGGCAACAAATGAAACTGAACCAATTGCAACTACTGCTCCGATAGTCGCTACAGAGAAAGCCGAAGAGCCTGTGAACGAAGCTGTTGAGAGTATCGCTTCAGAACCTCCACTCATACCTCTAACCGAAAATAGACCAGCTGAGCTGCCTGCAGAAATTGTATTAGAAGCGGGGCCTGTGCCAGCTGCGGTTCCAGCTGTACAGCCCGAGGAACCAATTGCTTTACCCATTCTACCCGATCCACCTATAATCGATTCCGAAACCCGTCCCCTGGAACTGCCTAGCGAAATAGTATTGGAAGAGCCCAAAAAGGTAAACCCCAAAAAGACAACCAAAACCGAGTCACAGAACACAGCCAAAGCAGTCAGCACACCCAAAGCTAGCAAAATACCAAAGCTAACCACAAATGACAACAACAACACGACAACAAACAACACTACAACAACAACAACAACAGCAAACAAGAAATTGCCATTGCGTTCCAAGTCCTTTTCCGCGCCCATGGGCATCTCCTCAGTGAAGCGCATACAGCAAGAATTTCTACAAAAGCAAACGCAATCGAATGCAACAATCAGCAACAGTCGTGTGCCACTCAAGAGTAGTCCGAGCAACAAGAAATCCTTGAATGATGCCATCAATAAGTTCAATACGAAAACGACCTTAAGCGATGGGCCTAGCACAAGTGCTGCAGTAAGCGCTTTACTCAAGCCGCGCAGTCAACCACGCATACCCAAGAAGAAGTATCATGAGACCTGCTTCTCGGATGATGATTACGACACATCGGCCAGCGAGGAGGATGAAGAGGAACAGCTGCCTGCATCATTGAAGGCCGAGATGCTACAGCGTAAGCTCAGCATACCCGTCTTTCGCGCCTATCCCAGTGTTCAGGAACCAGTTCTTGAGGAGCCGGCGGTGTGTAGACCCTAACGAGTAGCTCAGTATACAATTGGTTTGAATCTCTCCTAATTGCAGGTGCTGGCACGCAAGTATGTGGAACAGCAGCTGGTGACAAACATTGCGGAAGCACAAATTGCCGCCACATTGGTCAACATGAAGTTTCAGGAGGACGTGGCCTTGTGGGCTGCCAGGGAATGCTCCGATCTGGATCAAGCCATATCCATGTTGCAGCAGGAGTGTGAGCTATGCATGAACAACTATCCAATGAATCAGATTGTGTCCATGCTCAAGTGCACACACAAATGCTGCAAGCAGTGCGCAAAGAGTTATTTCACCGTACAGGTGGGTTGATTGTGATTAACTGCTACTATGCTCTATACTTAGAATGCTCAAGGTTCTCAACAAGAGTCTCATTATGCCGGAGAACTGAATGTTGCCATACTAAAACGATTCTTCGCTTGTATTTTCTTTGTATCTTTTCACTATTTCTTTTGATACCTCGTATATATTCTCTTTGTAATCCTTCGCAAGTTATCGACTCCGATATAGATATACAATTTAAAATCCTTTTTTTTACAATATTTATGCCTAAGGATCCAGCGGAAGTCTTTTTTTCTAACCACACTTGAATCCTTTTCTACTTACTGCCGATCGATCTTATCTATTGTAACAACCACGCACGGTCCTTCAAATGTCTTGCGTTCTTCGTCATCCTACCGATCATCCCTTAACATAGTTTTCTTAATTTCTCTTAATCTCGGTCAATCGATCCGTCGATGAGCTTTTTTCCTGTATTTTACTAATTGTCGCCTGTCTTCCATTTCCTATCGACATCATCAGTGGTTTTCTTTCTGCCTTTAACTTTCTGCTGATTGAAAGTTACATTAGTTCAACACTATTTCCTCCCCTTTCTCCTCCTTTCCAGATTACTGATCGCAGCATAAACGACTGCAGCTGCCCGTACTGTAAACTGCCCGAGCTGAGCAACGAACTGCAGCATGAGGATGAACATTTGGAATACTTTTCGAATTTGGATATATTTCTGAAGAGCATTTTGGACAACGATGTGCATGAGCTGTTCCAGCGAAAGCTGCGTGATCGCACCCTACTGCAAGATCCGAATTTCAAGTGGTGCATACAATGCTCGTCGGGTTTCTTTGCAAGACCCAAGCAGAAGCGTTTGATTTGCCCCGATTGTGGCTCGGTGACCTGCGCTCAGTGCCGCAAGCCCTGGGAGCGACAGCACGAAGGCACCAGCTGTGAGGCCTATCTCGAATGGAAGCGCGAAAACGATCCGGAACTGCAGGCACAGGGGGTGCAGGAGCATTTAGCACAGAACGGCATCGATTGTCCCAAATGCAAATTTCGTTATTCATTGGCCAGGTGAGAAGTGATATTCTGAGTGAATAAATCTCTGAGTGACATATGTATTTGCTTTCAGGGGCGGCTGCATGCACTTCACCTGCACTCAGTGCAAATTCGAGTTCTGCTATGGTTGCGCTAGACCCTTTATGATGGGCGCCAAGTGCACCATCTCCCCATATTGTGCCAAGTTGGGTCTGCATGCGCATCATCCGCGAAATTGTCTGTTCTATCTGAGAGACAAGATACCGATGCAGCTGCAGTTTCTGCTCAAAGAGCACAAAGTTAAGTTCGACACGGAGCCAGTCGAGCTGGACGATGAGCCCAGCAGTTCGAGCAAAGCGCGTGCCCAGGCACGCTGTCCCATACCCCTGCAAAAGGAGACGCCACAGGGTCTAGTGGACACAGTGTGCAATAGCGAGGTGCCGGACAAGCATGCGGGCATGTGTCGGTAGGCTAATCGCGTTTTGAACATTCCCTATAAATAGCGACCTCACGTATATCTAATTGTTTTCTCCCCACCTATCGAATAGCACACATTACGTCGAGTATTTGGCTGGCAAGGTTGCCAAGGCCAGCATCGATCCGTTGCCCATTTTCGATTTAACGGACTGTGTTCAGGAGCTGCGTAGGCGTGGCATCGCATTGCCCGAGCGTGGGCCCTGGGACACCGATGAGATCTACAAGACCATGTGCTCTGAGGTTAGTTAATTAACAATTTTATCGATTCTAATGATGCCCTAACAAATGAGCGCTTTGTTGTCAATGTTGTTGTCAATCGTTCAGGGCAATAGTGTGAAAGGGTGCTTTATCATATAGATTCTACAGCAGGCTTGACGGGAAGTTAAAGTTATATAGAAAATGTCTGTCCGCCTTTCCCGATCTTCCTGCTCAGCGTGTCCTTCTTGTTGTTGGCTTCTCTAGTTGTTTTTCTGTCTGACTCTCTCTTAGTCTGTCTTTCTTTCAGTCCGTCTATAGTAGTCCAAGGACTGTTTGTTTTTGTCAACTAGATATTATCTATAGAGTATAGTTAAGAGCTCCTCTAACCCAAAGCCCCGTACATCCGCTCTAACTCCCTGACTTATGCCTCCATTTCTCTCAGATAACTAAAAGACTTTGGCAAAATTTAAAAGGTTTTACAAAGAAAAGGCATACAAATTTCAGACCCCTTAAATGTATATTTCTATGTATTTGAATATTACTATACTTTAGATATACCAAAGAAAAAAAAACGTTGTCTTAGCTTCGAATGTGTAGTCTTATTCTTGATTACTATAAATTCTGCTGATCATTATTTTTTTCTTAACTTCCCTTTTGAATATCAAGATAGTCTTGATATATAAATATATATAATAAATATATAATAATAAATATATAATCAGCATTTAACAATTTTATAAAATGTATTGATTTTAATGCCAAAAGAGTATTTACTCTTCGTCACTTAATTACAGTAATTTCGCCTTATTGTTATTTATTCCCTAAATTTCATTTATTTTGGCTTGTGCGTGTTTCTGTTTATTGTGTTTGCTTTACGCGGAAAACGCATTTCCTGCGCTTACTGCTTTGACCCGATGATGATTCAGTTCACGCCCCCGCTTATAAATAGACCGAAATAAACGATCGATCGATCGCTCGATCGATAGAAAAAAAAAACACATCTAGCTAATACGCTCGTCTAAATTTAGCAGCAACTCTGACGTATTTCACACGCGTCTTAATTGATTTTTCGCCTTTATTATTATTTAATTGTAAACAAGCGCAAGAAAAAAAGGAATAGAAATTGAATTACAAATGTTTATCTATCTTTCACTCACTCTTTCACTCTCTCTCTCTCTCTCTCTCTCTCTCTCTCTCTCTCTCTTTTTCGCTATAGGTAATTAAGCAACGTATACCATTGAAATCTGCCTGAGTGCCTGGGAGATTGTATATGGATATATATACAGCCGACTGAATATGGTTCTTCCTGATCTACTGGGGTAGTGGACTCTGCTGCGACTCTTTTTCGCTTGCATATCAATTTTATATTCTATATAGACATTTTTTTATATATATATTACCTGTAAATTTTATAGATTTTATTCACTACCCACACGCAAAAATCGCCTCGACCATTTTTGTTTTAGCTCGTAAGCAATTTGCATCGTTTATATATTTTTCCAACATTCAGCCAAGACACAAACCATAGACATAGAGCGCTACCTAGACATATGAACAGACACATGGCATCTAATGGCATTCAATAAACACAGATTAATTAATTAATGCATTTCTGGATTAAACGTGTTTCGGTATATCTATATATAGATATTTATAAATGGATATACATATATATACATAGGGCGAATACCTTCCATGCCAGCTGCAAAATATGAGTCGAAAAGCAGCAATTATTTCTAAAATTATTGAAATGCGAAATATTTGAAAACAATCAAGAAAAATGATTTATACTAGTTTTTTGAAGAGGTAAGTATATTGTTTATTTATTTAAAAAGCATCTGGCAAAATAGACGAGCCAAAAATGTTTGAAAAGCCGCAGAAGAAAGCAATTCGTAAGAGGTATACGAAGGACAAGGGAAGGTAAAATATTTCTGCAGAGCAAAGTTCTTGAGTCAAGGTAAATAAGAAGGAATTCAACTGAAATAGTATAGGTTATCAAAGCATATACGAGATAAATATAGATGTAGAGAATCAATATATATATATATATATATATATATATATATATATATATATATATATATATATATATATATATATATATATAAGTATGAATATAGCGACAGATATCTAAATACATTGTCGTTATGACTATATGTATATGTACATATATCTAACTCAGCATCAATAAGAATGTTCGAAATTGATTTTGTCTGGAAAACTAAAGATTTTAATTTTTCACTTAAGCCAGACATAAAAATGTATGTAAAATCAATTAGGATTAGATATTCCTTGATCTGTCTAAAAAATAACTGAAGATAGCTTCGCGTCTTTATAAATTTTTTTTAGCTATTTCAAATTGAAAACATATAACAATATATACATATATATATATATATCGACATAAATAACTATAGCTTTACAGTGATTCTTTACTATGCAATATTTATAAAAGAAATATCTGGAAAGTTTAAAAAAATCTGTACCTATCTGATAAAACATTTCATATAATAAAAAAAATTGATATTTTCGATCAGGTTAAGCATAAATATACAAGTAATATGTATATTCAGGGTCCGGCGCTCGAAGTGTAACCAATTGTAACAGCTGTCACTTGGCAGTTGTCTAGACATAAATGTACGATATGACAGTTCAGAGTATTCGTAACAAGCATAAAAAAAGTAATTTTCACAAAAAGACTGCAACGTCACCTGAGCTGATTTGATTACTGATGAAGTGACTTGAGCAAAATCCAGCACAAAGTGTCAATCAAATGGACTGAAAATAGCCCATTTCACGTGTTACACAACAGTACCTCTTCATACATTATACACTGTTATATGTTTCTTGCACATATATACACATATAAATATACTATGTTATGCTATGTTCCAGTTGATAAATATGCAATGCGTATAAAAGAAGGAAACAGCTCTAGCAATTTTCTTTTTTCTTACACTTCAAAGTGCTTGCCAGAAAACTGTTGCATACTTTTTAGGGTCGCCTCTCTGTGAATGTCGCACATGAATGAGAGAGACTCGCACCAGCGAGTCCAAGTTAGTTCCAACAGAATTCGAAATGGCAAATGCGGCTCATAAATTACGCGCCAACAACAACAACAACAACAACAACTAGACTCATGAAAATTCGCATGGCGCTGTGGGGGAAGGAAAGCAAATAAGTTGACGCCTTGGCGGGCATCGTAAAAACCTATTTTTGTGCGCATTGGTTTAATTTATGCGCGCGGCACAACATGTTTTGCATTTCGGACAGTTTTACACCAATAAAAACTAATTAAATGGGATCATTTTAATATTTATCGAGCGATTCTTCGATCAACAAACTAACAACAAATGACTTTCAACTGGATCTCAAAAACTCTGCTCGGCACGAGTCGCGGCAAATATGCAGATCCTATCTACATATATATAGCATTATTTTCGTTCTTTTTTGTTTGTTTTTTTTTTTTTTTTATTTAATTTATTTCAGTTGACTTCTCACATAGACTCGAAAATCCATAAAAATACGTTTAAGTGTTAACATGCGCGTCGAGGTATAAAGCGAACAAAAAAAAAATCCAAAACTCATAAAATTTGTCTACTCTTGAGCATCAATACCCTGTAAATGAAAGGTAAATATCAATGCCTAGTGCAGGGTATGACAGGTAAGGTAAACTAGAATCAGATATCGTTTAAAAAAATCCCAAAAAATGGCTTTCAATAAATTTAAAAAAAAAAACAGTTTTTAATACATTTTTTATATAAAAAAATTAGCTTAAAAAAAAAATTAAAAAAAAAGCAAAATAAAATTGTACACAAATATTATTAATAATATTAAAAATATTATTTATAATATAAAAAAAATTTTATTTGCTTGCAACTCTAACAAGAAAACTAAACTTTGCACCATGATTGAAATCTATATAAATATACAGGGTATCTCTGTCCATTATTAACAAAACTATATATCTCTCTCTAAAAATCAATAAAAACGAAAATAAAATAAATTTTATAATATTTTGAAACATATTTTATAATCCTAATTATTTTTCTTTTTATTATGAAGCACTTTAACTTAACTTTTCTACTCCAATACAAATCCAATTAGCCTTCACACCGTTAGTACAGGGTAGCTCAATGTATTATCAATTTTTTGTGCAACTTTTTTGTTTGCATAATAAAATAAACACACAAAAAAACAAAGCACGTGGCACACGCTGTACTCAAATTTAATTACAGGTAGATGAACGTTCAGCTAGCCAATCAAACAAGCCCAATCAGTCAATCAGCCAATCAATCAGTCAACGGACAGGCACTGTATTTGATTTAAATGAAAATTAAATTACAAGAACGAAAAGAGTGAGAGAGAGAAAGGGAGAGAGAGGGAGAGAGAGAAAGGTAAAGTCAATGCCAGCCAGCCAGCCAGCCAGGTAAATAGCAGTGTGGAGGTGGCCAACAGGTGTAAGCCGTGGGAGGAAGGTGGGCAGAAGAAGAGGCAATAGCCAACAGCAAGTTCAACTTTTTGTTTAATCAACCTTCACAGCTGCTGTTTATTAGAGACAGATTTACGACTGCGTCACATCCTGTTCATGTCCCAAACAAAAGCTGAGACAAAACAACAACGAAGCAGCAACAACAGCAGCAACAATTAGTGCAGCAACAACTACAACAACAGCGACAGCGACAGCTACAACAATATCCATTCATAAATATTCCATTGTTTTGGCCACATAAACTAAAAGCCCTGACCACTGCTGACATTAGCCTCTGCCCCCAGCCAACCTTCAGAAAGAGAGAAAAACTATGGGCAAAAATCTAGACGAAAATCTATTCTAAACATTGAATAATTAAAAATGTTAGCAAAAATTAAATTTGGATTTTTTTTCTCTCGTTTTTAATGCGTCAAATAATAAATATTTATTGTTAGTTTCTATTGTTGTTGTTGTTGTTGTTGCCACTGTTGTATGCGTCGTAATTTTTGCTAAACAATGTGCCACATTTAACAACAAAGCGCATCATTTGCTTTGCGCAAAATTTTTATGATGGTTGGGAAAATGTTTAGAAAAAATTTCGCTTTTACGACTAATATCGTGGGTAGCAATTATACTATATATATACATATATATAGTAAATAAATATATATATTATAATACATATAATATTAAAATAAATTGTCTTTGGTTATCAGTTAAAGCTATTGAACTACATAAAATAGCTCAAGGTTTGAATTGAGATTTTTAATCAATTTTTACATTTAAAAAAAATATCTAAAAAGAAGAAAAAAATAGGTGGAACTGCTCTGCTTGGAAGTGATTGATCGAAGATACTCTTAGCCACAGCAATCATGGTAACATTTTTCAGAACGTGATTTATGCTAAAGGAAACTGAATAGCAATATTACACATAAGCGACTTCATGGGAGCAGCTAGACGTTAAAGATTATTTGAAAATTTATCTGCTAGTCGATCCAAAGTAGAATGAACAGGATCATCGTCATAACTCAATTCGTAACTCTGGAGTACTCATCAAAAAGCGAACAATAATGATATAGAGACTTCAAACTTAACATTTAGTATAGAAGAACCTAACTAAGATCGGCCGATTGGTTCTTTCATACTAGGTGTAAAATTTGAAGTCTCTAGATCTTAGTTAATTAGGTTTATTCGGCTGTTTATTCTTATCGTGAATATATAAGATTAATGGCGTTCCTCAGCAAAGTCGAGTATATCTAAAATGGAACTTTTTCAATACTGCGCAACAACTAATGCAGTATTTGATATATAAGAAGCTTACTTAGAAGGCGTTGTCCTTTAAAAATATTATAAAAAGATTTATCTTTGTTATTCTTTATAACTGTGTATAGATTTATCTATAATTTAATATGTTTTTTAGCAAGAAGTTTTTTAAAATTATACTTTACTATATTTATTTTTTAGTTTTAAAAATTGTTATTCACAGCTTTGATAATAATAGTTATTTATTTAGTTGTTTATCTCTTGAAAAACTTGTAAGAATAGGTCTATCTATACACCAAAATGTAGTAATCATAAACAAATCCGCAAAAAATATGTAAAGCAATGTTAATAAAATATAGAAAAAATAAGAAAAAAACAAATACTTACATATTTTTATGTTACAGGCTCCCTAAACCACAGATCTAGGTATAAATTTGATCAAAACTGAAAAAAGAATCAAATAAAACTATAGGCAATCTATCAAATTCAACTAAGGCCTGTTTAAAATTAAAAATATTTATAGATAGATTTCTTTGCTATAGGAAATGTGTTAAATAAATAAAAAATAATATTTATTTATATTTATGTTTAAAAGACGTTTAGAAATAAACTCAGCTGAAGTTTTTCTATATATTTATATATTTGTTTTTGCATTCATTCCGTGTACATTAACTCATATAAAAGTAGTATAGCATATAGCATAGCACTCATAAATATATATATATATATATATATATATATATGGTAAGATTATATACAAGATCATACACATAGATATAGATAAAGATACAAGATAATGACTAGAATAAACATAATATATAGTCGTATAGGGTTTAGATATAAACGAATTACACATAGATAAGACAACACTTAGCTAATAATTGGTCAAATATAGTATATATAGTATCGTTACATATATATGTATATAATATAATTTATTTCTCTTAATTAAATATTAAATTCTAGATAATTGCATTAGTTGGTATCGTATATGACGTATAAAGTAAATAACGCGTACATCACACATATATAAAACTACATATAGATAGATATTTATTTATATATTTTAATATATATATCTTTAAATATAAACCATCGTAGCGGAAGACTAGAAAGGTAACACTAGTGGAAAGAATATCCGTTGACGTGTTTTGCTCTTATTGGATATACAAAATATCTACTAGATATATTTCTATACATATATTTAATACCCCATGGGGCTTACTTGATACAAATTTCTACTAATCATATGCATAGCAAAATTCGTCTATAGGTATTACAAGATTTATATATATATGTTTTATGCATATTCAATTTTGGTCCATGCGAACCAAATAACAATTTTTTTTTTTGGGTATGAGAAGAGCGACTGCTCGGCATTAACCATAGATCCCATCGATCTTATAGATCAGAGATCTTTTAGGTCAGAGCTCTAATAGATCAAAGATCGCATAGATTAGAGTTCTCATAGATCATAGAACTCATAGAACTCATAGATCTGACAAAATTCTCTTAGACATATCGCAGCTTACTACATTTCCAAAGCATGCAAGCTTTCAATTTCTGGATCGAAGCTAGCATCGCACGTGGATAGCCAGTCCCAGACGCGCCTTCGCACCATCGTCTGATCAATGGGTATGTCCAGGCCATAGCTGGACATCATGCGCTTGAAGCGCAATTTGTTCTCATCCCCGGACAGACGTCCCTCTCGCTGATTCAGATAGATGCACGAGTCCTGATCGTGTGGCGTGGGTGAGATCAGCGTGGCCGATTTCGAAGCCGAAATGCGACACTCGACCCAGCGATCCTTCATGTATTTGGTCACCTCGGTGATCTTGCACCGCTCCTCTGTATCGTGTGTCAAATACTTGCGAAAGCAGCGCATCAGGCGCGGCGAGAATCGTCGAAAGTTCTCTGGCACCTTAGTGGTCTTGCGCTGTTCGTATTTCATGAAGTTAGCATACGCCTGATCTTTGACCCAGTCGGCGGACAGCCATGGCGGATTACCCGTCAGAATGTTATACAGCAAGATGCCAAATTGCCAGGAATCGCTGATGGGCAAGCACTGAAAGCGCTCATTCTTGATCAGCTCCAATTGCTCGGGCGGCACACAGCTAGTCCACGTGTGCTTCACCTTATGCACGAGCAGACCCTTCTTGGTCGTTGCCCCAAAATCGCATAGCTTGACGCGTGTAAAGTCCGGCGTAAAGACAAGCACATTCTCAATCTTGAGATCACGATGCACCAGATTCTTTGAGTGCATAAAACCCAGCGCCGAGCTCAACTGCTCTGCAATCAGTTTACAGGCCGTCTCATGCAGACCATTTGGTCCGATGTTCGAGGCGAGATCTCCATATGGTGCATGCTCCATGGCAAACACCAGATAGTCCATGGTCTGGAAGGCCACGGCATAGGCGCTGAGTATATGATGGTGATGCGATAGCTCGTAATTGTAATGGAACTCCTTCTGGAACTCCTTGATCGTGGTCAGCTCGGCATGCACAGCCTTCAGCACCACCGTCGTATTGGTCGGCCTGTGCCGGCACAGCAATATCTTGGCAAAGCAGCCCTCGGCCAGCGTCTTCTCGATATTGTACTGATCGGCGAATGTCATCAGTGGCAGCTCCACATCGGGTATCATATGAATCTGTCCACCATCATTCTTTTCCGGCTTCTTGTAAATGCTGCTGCGTCGACTAACCGATGCCCCGGGAACCTCCAGCCGACCAGTGCTCGTGCTGGTCGGCGTCAATGGGGTGCTGCAGCGCTTCTGATTGTTGTGATTGGTGCAGGTGCTGCTGTTGTTGTTGCTGTTGCGGCTGTTCGTGCTGCCGCCATCGCCAAACGAGCGACGCAGGCGGAAGGAGAAGGAGCGTTTTTCTACAAAAAAAAGAAAGAAATGCAAATGTTAGTACAAACATGTAGAAGAAGAACAAGTGAATGATCAAAAATTAACTTAAAGTTGAGATACATATATAAACTACATATATATATTTATGGAGTTAAATTCTGCTAATCCGTTTTTCTCTTTTTATACTCTGAATCCATATTCATTCCTTGACTTTAGCACGAAGCTAAAAACATCTCCTAGTCGAGCTCTTTTAACTAAAAGTCACTCTTATGTGTTCTCTCTCTTA
Source organism: Drosophila anceps (assembly GCA_035045945.1). Lineage (NCBI taxonomy): Eukaryota > Metazoa > Arthropoda > Insecta > Diptera > Drosophilidae > Drosophila > Drosophila anceps. The sequence continues at coordinate 3,171,239 of JAWNON010000196.1, forward strand.
TCTCATCTAGTATCCAATATCATTTTATGTTTTCATTCCTTATCATCCCAACCCATTTCAGTAGCATTATATTCCATTCAATTTTAGACGATTCATAGATTATAAGATATAATAGATTATAAGATATAATAATAATTGGATAATGTAGGAATGCCATTGGAATGAAATGTAGTAATAATGGGATAAATTTAAATAAGAAAGAAGAAGATAGAGTGAGATTAGATAGGAGATTATAAAGTACTATAAAAGATGATAGTTTTTGGATGAAATGAGATTAGATGAGAGATTTAAATGTATTATAAAGGGTGATACATTTGGAGAGGAAGATGTGCTAATGCAATACACTTTGCTTACAAAATCCCATTCCCATTAAACTTTATCCCATTAGCATTCCATTCGAACTTATGCAATCTTATTCTCTGCAATTATATACTGTATTCCCACATTCTATCTTATTCTATTATATCCTATATCGTATACAAGCAGAAACTTATCCTTCCAAATACCACTTCTTCCCATCGATGGCACATTAATTTGATAGACAGTAGTTCACTTTTTACAAAGAAGCGAAGAGCTGGTTCGAAGCATCGATCTTAGATGCAGTGGACTCCGAATTCTTATGTTTGCTCGGAAGTTAGCAAAACATCGTATATCACATAAGCTTAAAAAAAAACAAAAGAAATTGTCCAATATTTATGCATTAGCTCATAGCAAACTTAGTGATATTCCCAACATATTCCAGGCTTTGCCTGTCTTTTTTATGCCATAAATTAATTTTCTAAATGTTGATTGAAATGAAAATATGTTTCACATTATATCAAAAAGTGTACAAAAAATGTACACAATAATTTCAAGAATGTTAAAAATGTCTTTGAAATTAAAAAAAAGAAAGAAAAAAGTATGCAGTTTATCAAATGCTGACCTTGACCTGTTGTCCGAAGACAGGTGCCTGCTCTCAGACTCAGCTTTTTTTTTAGCCTGTCCAAAAGAGCAATTGGCTTCGTCTCATATAGAGTAACAGAAGTGGACTCTTATTGAATATTGGCCAAACTATACATACATCTATCTATATTTATATGTATATAGATATGTATTCATAATTTTTGTTTATGATTTATAAGCGACTTTTGATGTGAACATGTTTGCTTTTAGCTTTTTATGTGCCGTTTGTTGTTGTTGATTTGGTTGGAATTATTTAACATAGCAAATCGCTTTGTTGTACAGCCCTCGAACTGTGTGCCACGCCCACGCCCACGCCCACGTCTCCGCCCACGCTGAAAAAAAATTCAAATGTCGCCGCGTTGTCTGTTGTGTGCAAGAAAACAGAAAGCAACTCAGGGAAGAAATTATAGTGTAAAACCTGCGCAAATCTCAAGTATCATTTCGGCTATGTACGTCAGACACTTCTTAATTTCTTTTCTTTCTCTCTTTATTTCTCTTAGTTAGTCACGAATCGAGTTTTTGGGAATTCTGCAAAAATGTTTTTCAAATGTTGCCATTTGATTTAATATACGAAAACAAAATGATGGCCAGTGCGAAAAATCATTTGATTTTCGCTATAAATGAGACAGCAACTCGGCAGACGGCGAGAGTCTGGCTGGAGGCTGGCGGCTGGCGGCGATATCTGCAGCATTTATAGGGCGTGATGTGATTTAAGATTTCAGATTTGGAAAATTGCTTTGCGCTCGTTCGCGTTTTTCATTTTATGTCGCCGCCAACACACAGAAATTAGGTTTCGGGCTTTTCTTGCCATTTTACACAGCTAAGAAAATATTTGGATTTTCAGACAAATTAATGGTCGATCGAAGAAATTTTCAGGTTTTTCATTTCTTTTTTTTTTTTTTCATTTCGGCTCGAAAGTATGTGCAAAATGCATTGAGGGGGCTATAAATTTATGGCCTGATAGGGAAATCATGTTTATAGTTGTTCGGCCAGATAAAGATATTGTGAATTATGGGCTGTTACAAAATAGGAAATCGTAAATGGAATTACTAGAGATTAAATGTATGTATGTGCTTGATTTATGTGTATATGAAGATCGATATCTGACTCTCTGCTGCAAAAATAGTTTAAAATATGGAGATAACATAGTTGAAGGTTACAGAAGTACAAGAAATGTTCTCTCCCTGCATCACATATAGTACAATTTATAGAGACAACAAAATTATAGATCATTTGTTATCGACAGTTTGATCGATAACAAATTTAATTGTGTTTTATGTTTGCTTAATCTAAACATGTCAAATTGTTGAACGCTATTAATGGGCCCTAAATAAATCGATAATATCGATAGCATTTTCCTACTTGTCTGTTTTTGCTATGCAGTTAGAGATTTTGAGCAAACTATTTTTAGCTCTTAGATAATCTATATTATAGATTTTAATATCATATATTTTCTTGCAGGAGCTCTTGCTTTTTGAAACAATAACGGAAAATCGATAGCTACTGCAACTGATGTTGGGTATCAATAAATTGGAACCGATAGAACTTTTTACGTTTTATGCTATATACAGATGATTGCAAAGTTTATTTTGGCTTACAGCAAATCGATATACTTGCAACCGTAATTGATAACACAAACAAAAATGATATCAGCTTATATTGGATTAGTGCAAATTGATATATTCAATACTACGTTTGTTTTCAACTCACACTATGTAGAACTTTGAGCGCACACTCTGCACTCTGCAATCTACAATCGATTTCTACTTCAATTCCTTAGCACCTATAGCTTTTTTAATATCAAGTGCTCCCTGCGGCTAATCTATATATAACAATATAATGAAATATGTATGATTATTAATCAATAAATAAACGATAAAATTCTTATTAAATTCGTGCGTTTGGCCTTAAGGGAAAAAGAAGAATTTATGAGAATAACAATACAATAAAACAAAGTATAGTCTCAATTAGTCAATTAGCTAATAGATCAATCATATAATGACGTGCTATAGACACACACACACACACACACACACACACACACACACACACACACACACACACTTGCGTCACACTCAGTCACAAGGCGATGGCCCACAATCTGAACAAAATTGAGCCCATTAACCCCGCACAGCATGGAGACATCTGTATATAACATACATATACCGGGAGATCAGCTATTGAGTGAGATTTTTAGTACTACTACTCTAATTTTTTCTATTTGAATTTCTATTTCCGTTCCAGAATTGATTGGCTCGAGGCCAGGGACCAGCAAATCCCAGTCTCTTGCAAAGACTATAAGGAAAACAAAAGCTCACAAAACTAATTATAAATCATTAAGAACCATCAGCCAGCGACCAGCGACCAGCGACCAGCGGCCAGCCGCCTGCGTGTGCTCATAAATCAAACTTTCACTTTTATTTCGAACCAAGCCGCCCGCCCTCCACCTGCACCGCCACAGCTGCTGTGCCATATGAGTATAACACAAGTGGAAATACGTTAAGCCAATTTCAATTATTTGGCCAAAACGCAACAAGAATACAAAATAGAAAAGCAAACACTTTGCATGCCAAGAATAGATGCCGTCAAAAGGGTCAACAGAGGCGAACAAAAAATGCATTTTTCTTGCTGCTAAAATTAAAACAAATTTCCTTATAAATGAACTGAAAAGCAATACAAACAGTGGGCCAACAAATGGATGGACGGACAGACACACGGACAGCAGATAGTTAGTTTGAATTGTGAAATGCAATTGCATTAAATAACAGACTAGGAATAGAAGAAGAAGAGCGACAATGGCGTCAGGAGATCGACCTGCACTACGCATGAGAAATACATGCGACCGTAAAGTCCAAAGAAAAGAGAGAAAAAACTATTAGATATATCGAATATTATATACTCTCTACACATAAAACATAAAATATTTGATAACTAAATCTATTATTCAAAATAAAATCGGATATATTGAGATATCTCTTAAGTAAAATATAGGGTATTTAGCTGAAAATTAAGCTTATGCTAAATGAAAAATATAATTTATGAAAATTTAGAGACTTGAAGTTAATCCTTATTCTTGAACAATCGTTAGAATAATTATTAAAATTAAATAATAATATAATACATTATTTTTTTTAATTTTTGATTGATTGATTATTGATTATTGCTACATGAAATTAAGTTCTAATAGAGGCTCATCATTCGTGTTCCGAAACTTGGGTATTATTATTTTCACTATACGGATCACTAACATTTATGATCTATGGCTTTGCATATTTTGCATAAATCAACAAAGTCTTGATAATCTAAATCTAGCTGATTTACCATGAAGACTCTTGAGCAGCTCTATTCCAGAGTTCGATCGCAAAATATTTAGATTATTTTAGTTTTTTTGATTGTTTTTCTTTTTTGTTTTATGGCAAATGTCGCAAACCACATCACATAGCTATGTTAACCCATTTCGCTAGCACAAACAAATGGCACAATATATATAGAGTAGGTGGCGCAGCATCAAATTGTATGACTGACTGCCAAAATGACTGCGCGCCGGTACCCTACCCCCCGGGCAACCCCCTCTCTCCGCCCCTCTCCTCTTCGCTCCGCTCATGTCTCCTATTCGTAACGGGGCTCCTGCTATGGGGTAGATTTCGTTTTTCGGTCCTCGTCTCGCCTGCTTGGCAGCCCGCTCGCCACAGTTTGTGACTTTGGGGGCATTGCTGACGTCAATTGGCGAGTCGTTGTCGGTCGGCGTGCCACATCTACACACACACGCACACACACACACGCACACACACACACACACACACACACGCACACAGAATCACACACGCATGCAGTGTTTAATGTGTATGGATGCTGCGAGGCAGCCGCGCGGGCGTCTTCCAACGAGTTGTAGTTTTATTATTATACAAATAATACCTATAGGCACGCATATATGTATATCTCTATATCTATAGATGATATATATATATATATATATATATATATATATATATATATATAAATATAGCTGATTTGCTGCTAGAAGTCGGTGGCTTGTATAGTACTTTGGCCACAATTAACGTGACTACAATGATAAATTGGCCAGGTCCGAGCACGTAACGCACTCTAAAGACGTCGGCCGTGCTGTCTGCGATATCGAGCCAACCAATACATATAGTATGAGTTGGCATATATATATATAAATATATGTATATCCATAGCATTGCCTATGTTACAATTGATATTTCTTTGCTTCATGGCGCAATGCGATTAGCTTTTTATCTTTTGATGTGGCCGAGCACATTAAACGTTGATTAAACATCAGATCTGGCAAAAGAGATCATTTAACTATAGCCTAGCCTATATACATATACTATAGATATTTCCACTTGATTTTCTTGTTTTTTTTTTAAGTACTATCTATTTACAGGTCGAATTGTTTACAATTTCTGGGATTTAGGTCAACAGCAAAAGTGTTTTGTTACATTTTACAAAACAACAATTTTGTTTGCTTTTGTTTTTTGGTTTTCTTTCTAGGGACTACGATTCACTGCGTTGCGATAGTAATGGCTATGGAAGTGATAACGATTTTAGCAGCTAATTTGTATTTACTTTTTCAGCTCAAACGATTCAGTTCCTTATTTTATTTTTTGTTGTATTTAATTGAATATTTAGACCTATAATAGATTTTGGTAATAGTTGTGAAATATATGAAGCAGATTTGTGCATTAGAGTGTATGGAAATTTTAATAAAAAATAAATGTTCAACAAATAGTTAAAAATAATATTTTAGATTTATTATTGAAAAAGTCCAAAAACCATTTGCTGAACACAAGAAAATTAATTGCAATTAATTGACCTAGTTTTTTAAACTTAAAGCAATTAATAAAGTCAATTTATTGAAGGAATTCAGACTGCCTAATACTTTAGCTAGTATAGATTATAAATTGTTTTTTCTTTTTGAATAAGGATTGAAATTATGAACAAATTTATATTCAAAATTGCAATAATATAAAACATATACTGAAATTTTTAATGGCATACAATTCATATAAGATATATATATATCAAAAATGTCTAAAAATATTTTTATCACTTCAATTTGTATATTATGTATAACTAATCAAATATTTTATAATTATATCTAAAAATATTTTAGGTAGTAAAAAATCTTTTTATATTTAAGAAAAAATGTTAGAAAACAAAACTTTTATTAGTTGTTTGCATCTATCTAATTGATATATTTTTAGCAAGACTATCAAAAGATTATATCTTAATTTTTTGAAATATTTCATATATTGATTGCTCACTATTATAATATAGCTCCAACCATAATTATTTTCCAGACAAAGTCTTCCGTTTGCGCATTTGCCTAGCCTAGCAAAAACAACAATATAATAAAATTAAATATCTAAGTAGTATAAAGTGAGTGTAAAACGAAATTTCCGTTGCGCCCCCACAGCAAAAACAAGTGAAAGGAAAACAGAAGAAAAATACAATAAAAGAAAATTATAATAAAATAATAATATACAATAGAATGAATAACAAAATGAATATATTTATATATATATATATATATATATATATATATATATATATATACATATACATATATATATATATATATATATATATATATATATATATATATATATATATAGAATTGCGTGTTTAGCTGATTTTTTTTATGCGGCGAGACGTAGAATATATAGAATATATATAAATATATATACATACGTACATATTTATGCGTATATATCTAATTGATTTTCTTTTTGTTTTGGGTTTATTTATAAAAGTTCGTATAATTCTTTGATTGCTTTGCCGCTGGGTCCAGCAGGCAATGCCTGAATATATTTTTAGCAAAAAGAGGCGCGTACACAATATTGATATACGACAACAGAATGTGTGTGTGTGTGTGTGTGAGAGAAAGAGAGAGAGAGAGAGCGAGAGAGAGAGAGAGAGAGAGTGAGTAAACGAGTGAGAGAGAGATAGCTAACTTGACCTGGCCTAATCCTCAAGACACTTGCTCAAGACAACTGACAAGCGGCCCTGCATCAAGTGCATGTCACGGCTAATGAGGCCTCACACAAATGCTACAAAACTTTTCACACTCACACTGAGTGCTAGCAGTATACAACATATACGTTAACGTACGTATAAGTATACGTACGTACGTACGTACGTACGTATATGCTGTTGACGCCCACGCAGCGCTTTATTTTCCATAATTTATTTAAATAGTTCCGCTTTAATGATATATTTAATGTTTGTAAATAAATTTGTTAAAAATAGTCAGCAGCAGCAGCAGCAGCTATAGGTAAAATTCGAAAATTCTTAATTACGCGAGAAAAAAAAGGCAAACAAAAATTAATAAATAAAAATAAAGAGAGAGAAATGAGTGTTGTAAAAGTAAAAATGTTGTTGCTGCCGGCTTTCAAGGTAAGGTCAAGGCAAGCGCCGACGCAAAAGCCAAGCGAAAATATATAATCATTAATCAAAAATTTAATCATAATATTGTAAGGATCGTAAAAACTGTTGAGAAGGCTTACAAATGTATTACACGCCAGCCGATCAACATAAATTATATTTCTGATTTATTTTAAGGGTCGCTGGAAAAGTCATTGTACGTGTTCTGAGTGCGGGCACCTGTTGCGGGCAGTGCTCGACTAGCAAATACCCTGAAACGGAATTTTTGCTTATATATATTTAAATATACATATATCTATATATAGATTTACTGTTGTAGACATACATACGAAATTGCCCTGTAGTTGTGCTTTTTCATCCCAAACTCTATAAAAGATGTTTTTTTGTATAATTTCGTTGTTCATTGTTCGATCCAAATGAAATTTTCGACATATAAATATTGCAGTAATATATTTATATTAGACAAGTTTCAAACTCTATTTTTAGAAGAAAAAAAAAACGTTTTCAATGTCAGGAGGAATGGACTGAAGTATCTAAAAGGTGGACTACATCTTAACTGTGTATACTTTTAGAGCAGCTACATAAGCAATTTGATAGCTCTCGAGTCTATAACATTCAAGATTTGCTGAAATAACTGAAGATGAATATCGCTGTTAAACGATTCCAGGCATATAAAGAAAAGTCATTGATTATTGGAGACAAATTTAAAGATATAGAATTAAGTAAAGCATAGCTTCTTAGCATAGCTTCTTAGCATAGCTTTCTCTTATAGGTATAGATCTTAAAACATGAAATAGCTAAAGATCGATAAAGTTCTTATGGATTTTAATACATATAAAGAAAAGTCATCGATTATTCGTAAGAAATGTATGGAAGTAGTATTGAGTATGTGGCTCTTATATATTTCTGAAAAGGCATTGGCATGGATGGATGATCGACAGACAGCCATAGAAATATGACTAAACCAACTCGGCTATTGCTCCTGATCAGTCATATATAGATATAGACACTTCAGCTAGTCAGAAACGCCACACACCTTGACAACACAAATATACCCTATATAATACACATGCCTTGGGAGTATCAATAAGCAAAACACTTTCTGCCACTCGCCAAAATATATATGTAAGCAACCACTTTTGAGGGTCGGGCAGCTTAGCCAGAAGAGCCACAAAAGTGGAAACACAATGAACACAAATAAATAAATATAAGTGCTCGTCGGTGCTTAAATAAATAAATAAAAGCTGTTGAAACAATTGTTGTGTAGTGCACTGTTTAATGTCTTTTGGGGCATTTTATCTGCTCATTTTCGTGGAACACTCACAATATTGCAGCAATCGTAAATAATTGTAAGTAATGCTAATCATAATATTATGATTGCAATTCCCACTAACCTTTCGCATATCTGACGTCAAGTTGTATCGTATCTTAAATCAGTTTGAGAACAGAACACATTTCCTCAATGTTGCCCACGAAACGGATGTGATTAACTAGATTCAGCGTGATTAAGTGTGCGAAATCTTCAATTGCAATTCGAATTTGTTAAGTGATCAATAAATTGAGCTAACAGGAAGTTCAGACCGAGACGGAAATACACATTTTATAGAGTTTAAACCAACTCAAAATAGGTATCGGCATGTAGGACATGAATATGAGTATATATATATTGATGATCTGGGTAAATTGATGAGTCATATTTCAATATTGTAGACAACAAATGCTAGAGTATAAGCTTTAATCAATATATATTGTATTTGGGATATTCAACATATCTTGAATTTGTTGAACTTCGGAAATTTATGCATGGCTATGGCTAACTATACTTATATAATTTGGTATGTCGACTTGTGTAATCTATATGCAGATGACAAAAATAATTCTTTTATATTTATCGCACTTTTTGTATAATTGAATATGTTAGTTAGTTAGACTAAGTTAAAAGTTGGTTTTTATATACACATTCTATCCCATACAATTAAAATAGAAGTTGAAAAAGGGGTACAGGGTATCTTCTCTTCATAGACACCCAATTATATCTCACTGTACTTAAACTATTTCGGTTCAGTTTCAGTGTTCATAGACTGCCAACTATAGTTAACTGATTATTAGAATTAGAACTCAGACCTAACATATTTTTTAGTTAAGCAACAAAAAAGAAACAGTTTTGGTCTTGATTTGCACTTCTTATCAAACACTCTCAACTTTAACTTACGGGATATCAAGTATTCGTAGTGATTTCTCAGAGAATTAGACTCAGGGTATCTTCGGATCAAACATTTCCTACTATTACTGACAGATTAAAAGAATTCTTAAATCTGATCTTAGATATATCCCTATAATATCTTTCTGATTTTCCAGTATTTCAGTTCATGCAAAGAGTAGTACCATATTAGTTATAGTTATTTTAATGTAAGTCAGCTTTTATTTTCCCGTCAATATTTGACTGAGCTCGGATTTAGGGTATTTCCCAGTTAGACCTTTCCAGTTTGAGTATTTCAGATTCTTTCACTTGAATCACACTTAAGTACTTCATATCTATTTCAAGTATGTTTCCTCTACATACACATTGCTTCTTTCTCAAACACTTTTGCAGTGGAAAGCTCAAAGGAATTTCCATTTAATATATACCACTTGCTAAACCGATCTCATTGAAGATCGTTTAGCAAGAGAAAAAGCAATAAAAACAACAAGCAAATTGTCAATTCAATAAACAGAAAAACACATTGCGAAGCAAACATAAAGAGAAACCAAAAATACTAAAACAAAAAGAAAAACGGAAAAAAATAATAACAAAATCAAGTGAAAGCCAGACAAACACAATAGCTTCAACAACAATCACGTGCATAGGGTATTCAAGTATATCTATATATATAAGATAGAAAGAGAGAGAGTGAGAGAGAGAGAGAGAGAGTAAGAGAGAGAGATCTGTCAAATATATAGGCGAAACCTGACAAAGTTCTTGGCCGGCTATTGGCGCCGGTTGAAGCCGGTTTCTATGGCACTTGAACTGCGTCGCACCAATTACTGGATGATTATTTTGGTTTGATTAGCATAACAATTAGAGTTTATCGATTCTTAATGATTTTTCCTGTACTTATTTTTAGACTGTTTGAGTCGCTTTTATGGCTTTGCCACCTTCACAATTTTCGATGCATTTTTTTTTTTTGTTCTTTCGGTAATTTTCCAAGCACTGAAATCAAAATATATTTTTGGATTTCTAGCTAAATTTTCTGTCATCCTTTTCTGTGCGTTGGTCTGGGCCCAGGTACATAAATTAGTCCAATAATGTTCAATCAAATATCGTGCGAACAGATATACACACATACATATCTATATATCTATATATATATATATATACATAGATATAGCTATATATCAGACTCAGACTTTATACTATATTAAATTTTCCTTTCATTTCGTTTTTTTTTTCTTTTTTTACTTTTCGTTGACTTTGCTTATTTGCATTTACGTCCTCATGTCATGTGTGTGAGCGAAAATTAATAATTTATTAAATAAAGAAGAAGCCGCCGAAAAGTATATAAAAACAGAAATAAAATTCAATGCTCAGGAGGAGCACAGGAGATGCCAAAGAGCGCAGAGAGACATAGACAGAGAGACAGAGAGAGAGAGAGAGAAAGAGAGTGAAAGACAACGCAAAACACCTACGCAATATTTTCCATGTCATTCCACGACAGACGAAAATAACATTAAAGAGAAATTTTCAGTTAGGATCTGAATACGAATTATGTATGGGCAGTCAGGGCAATATACATATAGACAGATCAAACCTGTATTATCAGGTGGCAACAGTTGACGTCCAGCAATATTTAATATCAATTAGAAGCTGAGCAAAATCTATAGAAGATTTGTGCATTTTTATTGCTTTCGCTTAATATTTTCGTGGCTTATTTATTGCTTGTCAAATTCTATATTGGCTCTTCGAAATTCCGCTAAAAGCAAATTCAAATTTTATATTTTCAATATTTTTAAAGAAAATAAAATACCATAAATTACGTTTATTTTAACGAACCTTTGCACCAGTTAGCTTATAGAGTCATCTACATATGGATGAATAGATTTGCTATATAAATATATTAATTATGATATGATATATGATAGAGTTGTATCAGACCAAAGAGTCTAAGGATGACTTGTAATATGCACAAGAAAGTAAACGTAAGTGCCTGACAGACAAAGGTAGATCAGACCCATATGAGATATGCACAAGAAAGTAAACGTAAGTGCCTGATAGATGAAGCTAGATCAGACCCTTGCAACAACTGACCGAACATTCTTAGCTATGTTAGATTAGGATTTTCAACGAAATCAGAACAAATCAATTGAGGAATTTGAAGATAAACGTTCTGCCATATAAAAGATAATAGAAGACAAACGTTGACTGCTGTCCACGCAGATTGTCACGAGGTTCCAGCTATCTCTTTTAGTCCGACATTGCGAACTAAACAGCTGATACCTGCTTAAAACTTATTTTGCGCGAATATTACATATTTAGTTTTATATAAAAATATTTTGTTTATAGCTTTGAATTATGAGTTTTCTTTAGCTGTTTCTATTTATCCATACTTTAATTACTAAATATATCTTGTATTCTTGTTGAGATAACTGTATATACATATATATTTTGTATTATTATTTTTTTATAGAAAAAAATATTTAAAATTGTTATTAATTTAAAGACTATGTTGGCTTAAAAGCTTAAGATTTTTCATAGCTAAATAAATTAAAGCTAAATTGGCACAACAAATTTGTTAATAAAATGCTTGAGATTAGGAAAACTTTGCATTAATTCTGCATTTTTATTTATTTATTTATTTTTATTAATATTGCACATATATAAATAATTTATATATTTTAATTGTTATTATAACTTTTTTAAACAAGCAAAAAGTTAAATCAAAACAGTTCAACAGCATTTAAAATTGACTTGACTCCACTCAAACAATAAATAGGTTCCATAATAAACAAGATTTTTGAAATATTTAATAAAAAAAAAACACTTTATAATGTGCACATTATCAATGCTTAATTTTTATAATTTTTAGGTACATATATTTTTATTGCGTGTCAATGGCAAAAAGCGCGTCACAACGCACAAAGCGACGAACGGCCAGACAAACAGTTGGCCAAAAACCGACTAGCAGACCTGTTCCCAGTGCATATATATATATATATATATATATATACAGATACTATATATGCGTACATATATATATACATATATATATGTGTACATTTATATATATATGCTTTATCTTTTGGTTAGCCATAATATTTCTCGCGCCGACAGGCGACGGCGACCTTGTGCCACGGCTCAACGCGTAGAAAGCGAAAGAAAAAAATAATTTCGAAAAAAAAGAATAGAAAATATTGAAAAATCCAACAAATATATGAAGAAAAACTACTGTTAACATTCGTCAAAATGATTTTCACTTTAAAATGCATACAAGATATGTGTGTGCGTGTTTGTGTTTGTGTTTGTGCTTGCTGCATATAAACAAGATTTCGATTTGTTTTAGTTGCTTTTTGTTATGGCTCGACGCGTCGTATGCGCAATGTCTGCATGACATTTCAGCCACTGGGGAACTGCACTGGATGCGATTATTTTTTATTTTTATTCTTATTTTTATTTTCATTTTTATGGCAGCGCATTAAAAATTAAATACTAATTTTTTTCTGTTTGTGTTTTTTTTAGCTTTAACGCATCAAAAATAAAATCAGCATAAATCAAGTTTGAAGAGCGAAGCAAAACAAAATGTTGTTTGACATTTGCTATTAAAGAAAAGAGCTACAACTTGGACGAGGAGAAGCAGTGGCTGTATTGTTAAGAGAACATAAATTGTAATTTTATATATGATACAAATAATATAAGTTAAAATATCATATTAAGTAATCAAAGATAATCTTGTGTATATATAAAACAGAATTAATTATGATACACTACATTAATATTATTAATATTTTAATAAAATTAATATTATATTCATGTAAAATTCATGTAAAATAGTATTAGTATCAATATAAAACTATAATAATATTTATTTATATAAATTTAAAACAAATTTAGAAAAAAAATAAACAAATTTAAAGACAAAAATAAATGAATAAAAATTATTATATTTAGCAGAATTTTGAATAAGCCATTCAAAATATTTTTTAAAAATAGCAATCAGGCTAAGAAGAATTAAAGACAGTTCTTATAACATTAAATACATATTATTTTATTATATTACTATACATATTAATAAAACGTTTATTCATGTCACATAAGTATTTAAGGAGCGAAGCATATAGTGTCTCATTCTATACATCTTTCTATCACTGAATCTAGTGAAATGCAGAGAACAAAATCATTTTAAAAATAAGTTTTTAATGTAAAAATTTATTACTACTATTTACTTCTATGTAGCTTAGTTTAAGTACTCAAACAAAAATACTTTTTATAGAATAAATTTAATTAAATATTAATTATTTAAAAATTTCCTTTTTATATAAAATTTCACAGAAAAAACAAAGCCAAATATGAAATCGAACTTTTCAATTATTCTAGTCCATTACAAATTCAATTACAATTCTCATATATTTCAACAGAAAATCAGAAATCGAATCTCATTGAAGATTCCTCCTAATTGCTATACAATGTAAATTGCAGTTCGCTCAAAAAGTCTCTGCATAAATCGAGTTAAGCAATTAAAGAGCTTTTAGCCCTTGCTCCCAGAACTCAACTATTATTGATAAAGGCAAACACTTCAAGCAGCAGCAGCAGCAGCAGCAGCAGCAGCAGCAGTTCGCTGCAATTAAGCAACTGAATAGGTTCGTTGGACTTCAATGGGCTAACAAGAGCGAGCACTCGTAAGGCCCAGGCCGGGCGAATTCGCTATAACTCGTTGAATAAATTGCATAAAATTCGCGCTGAAAGGCGGGCAATCAAAAGGCAACTTACACGAAACGAATGACAGACAAGACGAATGGACGGACGGAACCCCCGGACAGTTGGACTGCCAGAGTGGCCCATTAGCTAGCGCTGATGATAAAAAACAGCTTGGGCACGCACACACCCACTCACACACACACACACACACACACACACACACACACACACACATAGCTTTGCTGTGCGTTGCTTTACAGCAACGAAGACATCGCGCATACGCCGCGTGCTCGCCAAGCAAATGCCAATTAAAATTCATAAACAAAATTTTAATTGAAATGTGTGCAAAATGTGCGTCGCTTTTGCCAATTTCATTTCCATTACTCGACATTTCACTTTGATTCCAATGCAGAGGGCATGCAGATTATCTAAAGTGGTTTGAAGTGCGAGTGGAAATGTCCAATTCAATAGAGAAAAGGAAATATTTGAGAATAATATTAAAATTGCAATATTTATAAGTTGCAAAATGTTCAACTAAATAGGTAAAGGAAACATAAGAAAAGGTGTCTCTTGTTGGATCTGCTCAGCTAGCACATATCCGGTAGGTGCGTCTCGAGCTCATGTATAGCTCAATGTGTGACGAAGCCAAGGCAGAATTTTCTTACTTTTCGGGGCGTAATATACAAAATGTGGTCACTGGATAGTTTTGCAAGACTTAACAGCATTTCATGCCGAATTGGTAATCTATAGCTTTTAGTCAGGATTTTCAATGAACTAAAAATCAAATATATCAACTCAATGATTTTTTTGATCGATTTCAGGACAATGGAAAAGTTGTCGATTATTTAAAACAAAGTTAAGCTGCGCATGCTATAGCAGCGCTAGCCTCTTTTATGGATAGAATGACAGAAGGTGAAGGGCGACCAAAGGGAGAAGTCAATATAAATAAACTATAAATCAATTATAATACACATCCGATATAGTTTTCTTTATCGATTTCATGCAAGTTGAATAAAGTTATCGAACATTTAAAATTGACCTGAACAGCTCTTGCTATAGAAGCTTAACTTCTAGGTAGGATAGGCCGATAGAAGGAGCAGGCAAGCTGAAGCGACAATTGAATATGAATGAACTGTAAGCCAAATATAATAAAATTCGATGAAAGTCTTTTCTTATCGATTTCATGCAAGTTGAACAAAGTTAATGAACTGTGCTTGTGCTAGGCACATGAGAAATTCATTTAAGAAACTTTATTTAATAATAATTTAATATTTTCTGAATAATATTTTAGTATATTTTATCATGCTTAAAACTATTTTATTATAATTCAAAAAAAAAAAAAACAATTTAATTTTCAGTTTCAACAATTCAACATTTTCTGCAGTCATAGTGCATCTGTCTAATTCGTATATTTACCTTTTGCATTTCTCAATTTCTTTTAATTTTATTTTTTTTTTAGATTCTTTAGCATATTTCTAATTTATTAATTAACGCGCGCATTTGGCGCCGGGTAAACAACAATTTATTTGTTTATTTGAATAACATTGTGAAATATTTAGAAATATTTCATAAATACCATGAGTAATAGCATTGCGCGCGGTGGGCGTGGCAAGTTCAAATTTCCGTATAGAGCCTAATGCTGTCTGGCCATATGCTGCTCGCCTATTTATATACAGTGTCTACTGTTGAAATGAAATTTCAAAAGCGGCAATTGGCTTCGCACTTCATAAATGCCAGCTCACTCGCTCTCTCTCTCTCTCTCTCTCTTTATCATTCTCTTTATCATTCTCTCTCTCTCTCTCTCTCTCTCTCTTGTTATCTGTGCGCATTGGCCAGCAGTTTTTACGCATTTTATTATGAATTTCACTCCTGGGTGGCCACATATGCAAATTGGCCAATTTCAATTACGTTTTTGGTTTCGCGAAAGCACAAAATCTTTTTGTATTTAATTGAAATCAATCAGAAGAACTATTCGCCGCTTGGCTGACTTTTGCTACCCAAACACATACACTAATCTATCTCACATATATGTATATCTACGTGTGTATTTATGTATATATATATATATATATATATATATTTGTTTAGATTGGGCATCGCATGTTGGTACAACATGACGTATTAGTGATTTATTAATTGTATTCGACAAATCTATTTTCAATCGATTTATGTGAATTGAATTGACATTTTGATTGCACAAATACCCTGTACAGCTTGAACTGGTCAAATGGGGCATGCTCACGTGACAGCTAATGGCTATTGTAGCACATGACGTATACGTAATATATGAATTGCAGACGACAAAACCTGTTTGATGTGTGTTAAATTAGCATTTAAATGCAGTAGATACCCTGTATACCTGCAAATTGTCCAATAAGACGTGATGATTTGCTAACTTCAAGCTGTAATATATTAAGTAAATGAAAGAATTCAAATGAAATTGAATTGAATTGACATTGAGATGTCGCAAATACCCTGTACACCTAAAAGTTAGCCAAAGAGGCAACGATCACATGTTTGCTGCTGACTCTTAGCCGTTCTACAGCCTGACGTATACGTGATATATTAATTGCAGTAGACCAAAAACGATGGTTGTGTATTGAATCGACTTTTAGATGTTGAATCTTCACCCTTTACACCTGAGATTATCAAGTATAGCATTATTTCTTGCCAAAGTCTGGCTGCTAGGTGTTGTTTGTCCTGATACGTGTACGTATACTTAATATGCTTATTATTGTATATTTTACAAAAGACAATTTATGTATATTGAATTGTCATTTAGACTTACGAAATACCCTGTATATGAGAACGCAATTAGTAGACGCATGATCACATGCTGGCTGCTAGCCTTCGCTTGCTGTACAACAGAGCGTAAATGTGATATATTAATTAAAGTAGACAAATAAACGATTGATGTCTATTGAATTGCGTTTTTGATTCAACGAAATACCCTAAATAATCGCAAAAATACAAGTGGGCTATTTTAATCTGTGAAGGTAGTTTTTACATATTTTATATATATATATATTGATATTTTATATATTCTCAAAATTAAATATTTCAAATTCTGATAGTAAAAATCTAGGATATATATTAAAATATAAACTTTATTTCATATACATAAGTATATTTTTAAAAATTTGATCTTCTATGAGTTATTTCACCTGTTTTTCAATTCGCACAAAATTTCTAAATTAAAATTTGTTCTATATTTTGCCTCAAGCTCTGTCTAAAGTAAAGAGTAGCTGAGACTCGACTAGGTTATTACTCTTATTCCTCTTTTGGTTTTTATCAAACAAAAATTATTGACAGCACACAAATTATTTAAATCAACAAATAAGTTTTGATATTAACTGATTTCGAAGAGTTCACATTTGTCTTTAATTGGAGTAGAGCTAAAAATCAAATAATATTATATATATATATAGAACATATATTATATAAGATGCCTTGATTATTTTGTCGCTTGACTGAACAAATTTCGTCTAAAAATTTCACAAAAACACAAGACCGATGTCAGAAGATGATGAAGCCCACTTGACGCCCCAGTTGAAGGAGCATTATGAAAAGGAGGTGGAAATTTTGGGTCTGTTGATGGATATGCAGAAGCGTTATTGCGATTTTTATCAGTTCTATCAATGCGAACTGGAAACACAAAAGATTATAACCGAAAGACTCTGGCTGTTGACACAAAGATATTTGATATTGATTAGCTCGGCGCCAGGCTGTCGCTATCCAGAGGTATATACGCTCTCGGCCGAGGAGACCATAATCAATGAGTATGAGGAAAAGTTTGAGGTGATGCGAGCATCCAAGTAAGATAAGATAAGATTATATATGTATAAATATACCTGATATATTGGTATTCCTATAATAGCAACAGCATGAAGCACGACATTTTGAACATTCATCTGGAATGTAAAAAGTTCTACAAGGCCTACGATCAGCTGGATCGCAGTCTGGAGACGCCATTCATATTGGGCGATAAGTATCATCGGAGCATCGAATCGCATAAGCTCATGATGATCGACATATTCAATTATTACTATGCGGCAGTGCTGAAATTGAAATGCTATTTGCATCAATTGGATCCGATGAGCTTGGAGAGTGTCGAGGACTATCGTGAGCTACTCAAGGCGGATAGCTCGAATGAGGAATTCGCTGAGCTCGTCATGGATACATTTGTCTACTGCAAATGCCTCCAGCCCCGTCCCACCTGTCCCATCAAGAAGCTCAAGTGTAGTCAGAAGAAAATTGAGAATCTGACATATGTTAGCCGAATATAAGCAAGTCAATTATTATTGATTAAGCTTCCCAAAACTAATAATAATAAATGTATTTATTTCTATTTTCAGACAGCAGCGCTCTTGCCATTGTCCATATAAATATTTACAGCTTAGCGAAGTCATTAACTCGGCCATTAACTGAATAATGTCTATTGTCTGGCCTCACATTAAATGTTATTAAAAGCTCCCAATGCTCCACAATAATTGTCCATGTATTTAACTGTACTTAGTATACGAGCAGCGACCGACCGCCCGCCAAAATACATCTTTCATCAGTCTGTCAATATTGTTCGTCTCCCATTTCAGAACAATTCACATTCATTTTTATTTTTTTTTTTATTTTTTTTGTGGTTTTTAATTTCGTTTTCTGTCGCTGACAACGATTTTCCTATGAACTTTCTGGCCAAATGTCAAGTGTAAACATATAGATTCCGGCAACTACGCATAATTACTACGAAATATGGGCGTTCAAGCGAATTCCTAAAGGTCATCTGATAATTTACGCTTCATTTATTTAATTAATACAAATTGCTTTATAATGAAAATCCATTGCCACAAAATTTTAGTCAGATAGGAGTGAAGACTGCATGTGTTTCCTGAAAGCATTAAGTCCCCATGACTTCATCATGAAGTCCTACGCTTTCGAGTGCTACTCTGTACAAGTCTGTTCTATTGATTTGTACCTTTGCTTTCTTCGACCTAGCAGAGCTCTCTCTCTCTCTCTCTCTCTCTCTCTCTCTCTCTGTCTTCTGAATGACAATGACTTAAAGTGAGAGAAGCTCAGCACTCACATAATTAAGTTGCGTCTGGCAGACCTAATTCCCAATTGCGTTTGAGTATTGATATAACACGATCGATCACAGCTATCTTAGAATTGCTAGAACTTACTCTTCCTAGAGCTGAGTATAGATGCAGAAAATATAGTCACGTCTAGACAATATACCCTATTCTTCAACAAATATATGAAAACATTTTATAAGAAATTTGAAAATTGTCAAAACACTGTCCAGTGCAAAGACTGTCTTTATAGCAAAATTATATTAGAAACTATTTGTTTCTTATAAAATACATGAAAACCTTCAAGCTATATATATAATAAAGATCAGAAGACAAAAATGTGTTAATTATATTAAATAATATATATATATATATATATATATATATATATATATATATATATATATATATATATATATATATATATATATATATATATATATATATATATATATATATCAATATATATAATATATATAAAAATATGTATAATGTATATAAAAATATATAAATAATAAAAATATATAGGTTTATAAGATATATATGAAAAATAATAAATATCTTATTTTAAAAACCTGGCGAAAAAAAAATAATTTATTTAAACCTATTTATTTTCTATACTACAAATTATAAATTTTTCAAAAAAAAAAAATTTTATATATTATTCATACTATAAATTTTATTTTTTTTTAAATAAAATAGAAAAATGAAAAAAATATTCAAATATTAAAAGTAAAAGTTTTGGATATTAAAAATAACATAATTCCAATTTTGAAAATCTTTAGCAAAAAATACTTTGTATTTTATATTCTACATTTAATTAATTTAAAAAATTTTAATAAAATAAAAAAAAATTGTGTGGCTTTCAAACCAACTTTATTTTTTTTTATAATGCAATAATGCTAATTAAATTAAATTATTGGATTGCTTCAAATTTTAAATATTTATATGAAAAAATAAAAAACAACTTGCAATTTAATCGTTGTTTAGCTATGCAAATTGAATAAAAGGAGACCCCAGGGTAATTTTGGTATTTCTTTTGTACTCTTTGACATTTGCAGCTGATGAAGTGTTGTTTGAAACACTGCTGCACAGTGTTTGTTTAAAACAATGTCCTTTTCGTCGCAGAATCGATGGTCACATTCAACTCTGAACTTTTAGCTGACGGCAACAAGAAATTTTGCTTGTGAGCCGAGGCTGCTGAGCAGGCAAACCAGCAACCAGCAACCAGCATTGAGCAGCATATCAAGCGTGTCTAATAGGAGCAGATATATACACACGCACACACGCACATACGCACACACACACACACACTGGCACACACAAACACACACAGTTGCAGAGACACGCACAACAAATGGCATACAAAGTAGCAGCATTCAGATGGAAAAGAATAAAAAAGAAAAAAAAACCAACTGAGCACTTGTAGCTACCGCCCACACAGCCACTCCCCCGTCAACAATGGCACAACGAACCCATTGAGCCAAGTGGCTGCCGAACACGCCCCTATCGCCCACGCCGCAATCAGAGCGCATTTGTATCTGAAACATGGCCGTTTGAGGTGGCCGAAAGGACACTGCTGCCGTTCAAGGATAACACGTTGGACACAAACACACACAATCACAAACGCCCACACACACACACAGAGAGAGATATGTAAAGTATATGCATAGCGTCTCTATAGGATATATTTTTAACTATAGCATAGAAATCAGTGGCGTCGCGTGCGTCATTCGATTAGAACTTAGGGCAGACTATATATATTATATATACTTTTCGTTTTTTTTTTTCCACTTTTCACTGGGTTTATTTATCTTTCATATATTTGGATAAGCAGCATATTCGCTGGTATTAACATGGCCCGGAGCTCTAGACCATGTTTATCATAATGACGTCGTTTGACATTTTCTTCACTTTGCAAATGTGGAAAAGCGCAAAGCTGTTGCTGTTGCTGTTGTTGTTGTTGTTGTTGTGCGTGCTGAGTTTATTTTTAGCACGCTCCCAGCTAGGATAATTGAAAAGCAAGCACAACACACAACAGGATATGGCAACACCCATTGTTGGCCAACGCCCTCATATCATATTAATTGAAAGCAAAACAAACACACAAAAAAAAAGGAATCTCAGCTAGCAGCTATTCGAGGTATATTGTTAAACGGCTTCAATTGGATCTATTTATAAAGCATTATTCGGCTTTATGGTGGGATTGAATAGCACAGATTGAATTTCAGTTCATCAGAAATCAAAAGGGCAAAAAGAGGTAGCAACAACATGATCAGGTCCAAAAGTATAACAAACGGATTTCTCTGTATTGTGGATTTGATTATATATATATATATATATATATATATATATATATATATATATATATATATATATATATATATATATATATATATATATATATATATATATATATATATATATATATATATATATATATATATATATATATATATATATATATATATATATATATATATATATATATATATATATATATATATATATATATATATATATATATATATATATATATATATATATATATATATATATATATATATATATATATATATATATATATATATATATATATATATATATATATATATATATATATGCATCAGATTTCTCTTTGATGATATTTCAAAATATTCAAATTTAAAAATTAAATAAAATAAAGAAAAGTTTTCAATTCTACGGTTGATATGAATTGCTGAGTCTCGATAGATATGTGATTCTCGAATAAAATAATAAAATAAATTTCATAGCTAATATAAAATAAGATCTAAAAATATTTTTCAATTCGTTTCAATATTATATTTATATTTTTTTATCTTTAAAATGTTTTCTCATTTCAGAATGCTTTCTATTTGTTCTACAAATATTTCAAATTAATTTTAAATGAAAATTATTTTTAAATTAAAATTAAAATTATTTTAACTATTTTTTTTTTGTACCTTTAAAAGTTAAAATGTTTATGTTCATTTTTAAAATACCAACGCTATTTTGTAATTATAAAAGACTAAAGTTTTCTCATAAAACATTTAAAATTATTTTATTATCAAAATTTTAGAAATTTTAGTTTTTTCAAGTTTTGAAATTTTTCATAAAAAAAAAACTTTTAATTACTTTTATTGTTTTTTTTTCTTGACTTTTGCTATACGAGATTTCTAACAAACTTTATGTAAAAATTAAAAAATCTGATTTCAATTAAAATTTTAAATTTAAAAAAAATCATTTAAATAAGAGAGATAAACAATATTACATTGCACATAGCAAATAATAATAATAACTATAAAATAATAATAATAAAAATAAATAAATTAATTAAATATAACCAAAAATAATATTTACATATATTATTATAAAATCTATTCAAAAACTTAAAGTTTTCGGCATGAATCAAAAGTATTTGCTAAATAAAAATTGAAAAATGGGAGACCTAAGACCTGATCTTTTTAATCCTAATTTAATCAAAATTAAAAAAAAAAAAAACACAAATAAAATAGGCTAAAATCTTTTCAACCTTATGCCAATAAAACAAATTCAATATTTCCTCACGTTAATTTTTGCATAATATAATATGAGAAATTTGTAATAAATAAGAAATATGTTTAAAAAATATATTGATAAATAAGTAAAAAACGATCAGACTTCACTTACCAATAGTTCCCATTTCGTGATCTTGGCAGCAGCTGCTCGTCGCTTGCGCTAATCCAAATTCGATTTGTAAACCCACTTTGGATAGATTTTTCAAGAAATTTCAACTTTTTGTTTTAGGGCAAGCCAAAACTCCTTGATCAGCGATGTTTGGAAAACTTATTGAAAAGTTTTTGGATTTTTTATTTTTATGTTTTCGATATATAGGCGGTCGTCTTGGGCGGGTGGGCGTGTCACACACACTAGTTATAAAGTCACATTGCAGAAGGTGTAAATTTGTGTAAGTTTCAATATTTTTTTTATTTCTTTTCTATTGCACTTGTAAAATTGACAATTTATTTGCTTGCAGCGCCCAAGGTAAAAATTGAAAAACGCGGCATAAAATTTCAAATAGATGAAGAAAATTTTTTTTGTTGTTTTTTTGTTGTTCAAGTGCAGCAAATAGTGAGCTGTGAGCGAGCACGAGACGCGGCACTCAGTGAAATAATACACAAAACACAGAAGCAGCGAAAAGACGTGACAGAGATAGAACGCTAGAAACGGAATAACGAAATAACACACACGTCCACGCGCCTGGAGTTTACCGTTATGAATGTTTTCATAGTTTCCAAGCATAGCGAATTTTTATAAATTTGTTGCATACGTCGCGCTCGGTTCGGCACGGTTCGGTTTGAATGCTTCGTTCGTTTTAGCGCTCGTGCGCATGGATATTCGGTATTTGTGAATATTTCGTTCGGCCTGTGCCGAACAGACACACACATACACACACACACACGTGCCTTGCACGCCCTCTCCCCCTCGCACTCTCTTGCTGTGTTATGTTGTTTAACAGATAATTTTGATGTTGAAGCCCAAAAGCTTTGCTGTCTTTGCTCGAAAGCTTTTTGTTAATGCAAAGTTGTTTTGTGCTTCGGGTTCAATGCATTGTGCGTAAGTTTTGCATTTTAACACTGGGCGGGATTATAGACCAGCGGGGGTTTTTGGGCGCCTAACAATGAATAGCTTAAATGGGTTTTAAAATGAAGTTTGTTGTTGTTGAATATGTGTGCAACGAATATAAATATTATATTATAAATATTATATTATATTATATTATAAATATAAATATTATATTATTATAAATATGTAAATATAAATATTTACATAATTTGTATGTAATTTATTATATTATACTTATAAAATCTGAAATATTAATTGTATATATTATATTTATTATCATATAAAGAAAATGTTAGACGTAGTAATTTGTAAGTATTTAAAAAAAAAAAAAAAATTTAAATTTCTCAGTTTCTTACTATCGATAAAAATCGCTAAATCTATTTAATTTTATAAGCACAGCTTGAACGGCATAAAAGCTTGAGGTATTGCAGTGTATAATGCTTGGAATAGTAACTCTGCATAGGTTTAAGGAAATCTCCTAGTCGGGCACTTTTGACGGGAGCTTTCTTACTGGTTCCCTATAATCTTTACTGTAATTTTTGTAATATATTTAATAATTTTTAATTTATTTATTTCAAATATAATTTGAATATATTTATATTCTGAACTTAGCCCCACATAAATATTTAATGACATCAAAATACAAACATTAATTATATAATATGATTCATTAATTGTAAATTTATAATAAATATATATATATATATATATATATTATATATAAATTGCATCAATTTTTCGCTTTTCGCTTTATTATTTTGACATACATAAGTTTCTATTAAAAAATGTCTTACAAATGCGCTCAATTAAAAGTTGTCAACTTTTTTAATATGAATTATTGTCCTACTCCAGTAAACAGCGCTTTCTCTCTCTCTCTCTCTCTGTCTATTGTTAATTGTAAACATCCGTGACCTCAATCACAAACTTTTAAACCAAATCCGCCTTAACTGGGTGGGCCAGTTGGAGTTAACTTTATATAGTTAGCTTAGCAAGCAGCGATAAACCTGCCGCAAAACTATTTTTAAGCTGATTTTATTACCTCGGCG
Source organism: Drosophila anceps (assembly GCA_035045945.1). Taxonomy (NCBI): domain Eukaryota; kingdom Metazoa; phylum Arthropoda; class Insecta; order Diptera; family Drosophilidae; genus Drosophila; species Drosophila anceps. The sequence goes on from JAWNON010000196.1 coordinate 3,196,192, forward strand.
ATTGAAGCGAAATTAATTACCTTTCCACTAACAACAACAAGCATTCCATCTCCCGCTCTAGCAAGCTAAATACCGAGGCTATGTTTGCAAGACAATATAAACAAAAGATTTGCAAAAAACAAAAAAAAAAAAAGAAAAACTTCAACAACACGCAAGGACATGAGAAGCGGCACACAGCGACGTGTGTATGTGTGTGTGTGTGTGTGTAGTCAGCAGGTGTTGCCACGTGCACCGTGCCGAAGCAACCAATGTTGCCACCTTAGCATAGAGCAAGTCGCAACCCGGCCGCAAATTAAGTTTTGCGGCTGAAGATGTCCTTGAACCAAATACACCAAACCCCAGCTAACATTTGAAAAAGACAACGTCATAGGAACAGGTGAGACACACCAAACCACCAAACCACCAAACCCACCCACCCACACGCAAACATAATCGACTGACGTAAAACCTGTCTCGAGCCTCCTCCTCCACCTCAGATTACACCATTCGACTTACTTGCGGTAACAGTTAACTTGATTATTTTGCAAATAATTGAAAAGGCTGCCATTGTACAAATTGCAAAAATAGACAAGAAACACACACACACACACATGCACACACATATATACACACACACACACACACACACACACACACAGTCATACAGTCATATCCCTTGTCATTTCCGGTTCGCGATTCGCACGCTCCGTCGAGCATTCATATGAGCCGCGTCTGACGACAGCAACGGCGTTGACGTCGTCACCAAAGCCAAAAGCCAGGCGCTGTGACGACAACACCCCAACACCCAACACCCAACAACCCAACAACCCAACAACCCAACACCCAACACCAATACCAAACAACTAGCAACAACGTCAAGTGTATGGAGTACAACAGCAGCAACAACAGCTACAAACAAGTATCGCGATAAAATGTTTCTTTTTTTTTTTTTTTTGTTTGTGAGTCTAGAAGAGATTTTGTTAGCCAAGTTTTTCATATGGTTTCCATTTTTGGCCAAAGCCAAGTTCCTTTAGCGAAATCTAAATTGTTTTACATGATGGCCAAATTGAAGTTAGAGCGAGAATCTTCACTTGAAAAGGCAACGTCTTCACATGTCTGTTTCAGGCAAAGAAGCTTAACTGAAATTGAATTCACTTATTTTTAGTCAAAGCAAGAATCTTTACTTTGCCTACGGCTTTTATTTCTAGTTAAGAGCGAGAATCTTTGAGCTTCTTATATGATTATCAAGTGAAGAAATTTTAAAGAAACTTCTCTTTTCTATATGTATTCTCTGTTCTAAGTGAAAGGTCTGCTTCATCTATACCAAATTTCTAAATATATGTTTTCAATAATGTTGAAGAAGAAATCTTTTTTTATTTATATATATAATATTAGTTATACATTAGTTCTAGTTTAGTATAGTATGCCCAATTAGGTTTTAAGAAATTCTTTAGTTTGTTTTAAAATTTCAGCCAATCTAAGTAAATTTGTTAGCTTTTCCTGCTTTAGAAATACCAAAAAAAAAAAGGTAGAGTATCATGAAGTTGTGCTTCAAAGTGTAACGAACATAAAAATTAATTTTAAAACTTCTCAATGAATTATAGATAGCAGTTAATAATATCAAATATCTACAATTTATACAATTTATAAACCAATTTTTAACTTACTGAAACTTATCAATTATATTCAGATTAGATTTTGCATCGTTTCGTGTCAAGAATTTGACTGTTTTGACGCCCTCTAAAATTTTCTTTGATTGCATTCCCTTTTGCTGAAAACTCAGCTATTTATACCCTGTTCTTAAATTATTTATACAATTTTCCAATATTTTTTATTTTATTTTTTCCTTTTGATATTGGTATACTATATTAAAATAATATTTCTTTAATATTAATAATTTTTATATTATTAAAAATAAGATTATATTCTTTTAATTGCCTTTTACTATATTATTAAAGATATAAAAAAAATATAAAATATTGTTTAAAATTATTTATCGAATATAAAAATTAATTTGAAACTTTCAGATTTAGAGTAAATTATAAAAGATCTAAGAGAAAAATATAAAATTTGTTATATAATAACGAAAAATATTACTAAAAAATATATTAAAATATTAATTATTTTGTAATATAATATATCAATAATTATTATGTGATAAATTATATATTTTACTGTTGAGTCTGTTCTAAACTTGATTTTTTTTAAATTATAAGTTTTTTATTAATATTTTTTATGCAAGCCTCAATTAATCTCTTATGAACCAAATGCAATTTAAATTTAACCTGAAGTTCCAAGCAAAAAGTCTTTATTTATTTTGCTAAATTTCTTAGATATATAAATATATATATATACATATGAATATATATATTTATTTATATGTGATCTAGATTTCTCTCACTTTATATTTTATTGACCGAGGCTCAGTATTTCAAGCAAACCTTTCGCTGCAGTCGACCTAACCCAATGCCAACTCTACTGAGCACTTTCAGGCTAAGACGCTTTGCCAACTTCTTCAGTGTGCTGCCTCTGGCTCACTCCCCACTCACCGCTTGCTTCCTCCTGCTCCAACACGTATGCCCTCTTCTCTTGTACTGTGAGAGCAGCTGGCGGCAACTCCTTGGCTCGCTTGCAGTCTATTAATAGAGTCGTTTGAGCCGAAACTGAAAATATGAACTCAACTGGCTTCAACATGGTTGCCAGGCAGTCACCGACCCGTTCCGTCCCGCCCCGACCCGACCCGGCCCAACCAACCAAAATTAACAGACAAACAGAACGAGCGAGTGAGAGGGAGAGTGAAAGAGAGCGCGAGAGAAAGAGACAGCAATTACCCAGTGGCCCAGTCTCACAAACAGTTTGCTGTCAGTTAGTCAGTCACTGATTCGCGTTGCGTTCACTTTGATTTCTTTTTGCCAAGGAATTCGTTAGTCGTTGGCTATGCACGAGTTGCTGCAGAAGCAAACGCGTCCGAACAGTGAGCCAAATGCGGGCGTTAAAGTTGGCATTGGAGTCGTCGAAGCTGGCGCTGGCACTGGCGCTGGCCAGGAGCAGCGCCATAATAAATGCTCCAGTGCCACGTTGTGCAATAGGTTAGCTATGGCCATATCCACGGCGACGCCCACGGCGCTCACAGTGCCCAGCATAGAGCTGACGCCAGCAGCGCCCGCTGCTACGCCTACACCTACACCCACACCCACACCCACACCCACACCCACGCCCACGCCCAAGCCAATTGAGAAGCCCGACAACAACAACAACAACAATAACAGCAACAACAAGGAGAACTGTAAAGTGCAAGGTGCACCCACTAATTATATAGCACGTCGCGCCTGGATAACAACGGATCGCATGAACGAGCTGCGCCGCAAAGCCCAGGAGGCCGCGAAGCAGAATAAGATTTTCACCATCCGCGGCTGCTTTCATTCGGTGCGCAATGCTCTGCTCGCCCGGGGCTGGGTCGAGAAGTTGGATATGCATCGCAAGGTGCTGCCCATGGGTCAGATGACCTATGAGGATCTGACGCAGCGTCTGCCCAAGCGTAAGGCGGGCGAAACGAGACGCCAATACGTCCTGAAATGTGAACGGAACATAATGTCCAGATTTCTGGAGCATATGCCCGTGGATTTCCTGTGGACGAATCGCAAGGAGAAATGTGATTACATTGATCAGGCCAAGAATCCGGGCATGACCATCAATAAGTTCCATCGTGCTCCGTTCACCTCGAAGGAGGGCTTGTGCAGTCAGCTGAGAGATTTCCATTGGTTCTTCGAGGAGGGCATGGCTGAGATGTATTTTCCGCGTTGCTACAATGTCTGGAGCCCGGAGGAGCTGGGCGAATTCGTGGACAACTTCAAGCTGACGGCCTGTGTGGCCTACTTGCGCGCCATGCTCTGCAAGTATCACAAACAGGGCTCCGAGTCGGTATTCTCGCCCAGCGGCAAGATACCCTATTCCTCCATAGACTTCGCCTACAAACGGCTGGTGGAGTACATCGATAGCTGCCAGCACAATGACATCGACTATGAGGATCCGCCCAAGATATGGGAACACGACTGGGATGCCTTTCTCTATCAGCACCAGCAGCTGGTCAACGAGGACGCACACATCCAGCATGATGGCCAGCGCACGCTCGAGCACATGGTCAAGAGCTGTGTTACCCTGGTCGAGAAGATGAAGGTGCATTGGCCCCAGTACAGCCTGGATGGCTATCAGAATTTGTGGATTGTCAAGCCGGCCAATAAGTGTCGAGGGCGTGGCATACTCCTCATGGACAACCTGAAGAAAATCTTGGGCGTCGTCAATCCATCGATAGCATCCAAGAGTCGTTATGTCGTGCAGAAGTATATAGGTAAGTGGAGGTGCAGGGGGATGCGGAGGTGGAGTAGTAAGAGAAATTACTTCTCAAAGTGATACCCTGTAGAGAGTGCATTGAGAGGTGTGTCTGAGCTCTAATAAGTGAAATGATTTATCAAATATTTAACTAAAATATACTCTGTACATACTATTTAGACACTTGAAACACTCTGAGAAGTAATAGAAACTCGAATACACAACTTACAGATACCCTGTAAAGAGTGCATAAATCTATCAACTTCAGTTAGATACCCTGTGCACAGTATTTAGAGACTGAATGTCGCAATCAACACTTCAAAATCTCTGAAAAATGAAAGAAACTCAAATATACAACTAACATATACCCTGTAGAGAGTTAGTGAAAGTTCTGCCTTGACTAACTCTAAATGAAGAAGCAAAAACAACAATCAAAATACTTATAGTATTCTAAAATAAGATTAATTAATAATAAAGACCCGAAGATACCCTGTAAAATTTATTTAAATATGGATATTTAGATAACGAAGTAAATGTTACCTCCATTCATTTTAAAATTTCTCACATACGCAGCTCAGTTAAGTTTAGATAGTTGATTTCTCAAATATCCGACTAAAAGATATCCTATTTATGTATTATATGATATAGTGAAAGTGTGAAAAATGATTTAAAAGTAAAAGTTTCGTTCTTAGACTTAAAATAATGGATTACAGGTTAGCCATCATATAAATAGTCGACCCACAGATACCCTGCACAAAATGAAATCTTTTGCTATCAAAATATGTTAGAGTCTAACTGTTCCACATAGTTAGATTCAATAAGAAATGATTCAACATACACTAGATCCTTTTAAATGCTTGACTAGTAGATACCCTGCACTGCCTGGTAAGCAGTCAACAAATTAAGTTTTGCACGCATAGAACTACTTTAAATATCTGTATAATATTTTTTTAATAGAAATAAAATCCAAACCGCCATAGTTAAGAATAGCCTAACTATGCGATACCCTGCATTTATAGCTAATAGCTAAAATTGTTCTATAAGTATATATTATATAGTATAGTCTCTTTCTATAATCTCTCAATATTTTTGATGTAGTCCGCTACTCCCTATTCGTGCTCACCAATAGGCACAGGGTATATCCAAATTCAACTCAATTTGACGGCTCATTTCGTAGATTTTATTTAAAGTTCGTCAAAACCAAATGCATATGTATATACTTTAACATACTTGCAACTAAGTTCCTGCTCTGGAATAAAAACAATGCTATATAAACAAACATAGTCGAAAAGTGGGTCAAAAATCAGGCCGCTGACATTGTTGTTGCTGTTGCTGTTGCTGTTGTTGTTGTTGTTGTTGTCGCTGTTGATGCCTTAACAGTTGGGCGTAAACGTAGCAAGTTTTCTACCCATGACTGCATTGCACGCACATGCTTCGCACACACAAATATATCTGAATATATGTATATCTATGCATACTTATATATATAGGCATAGAGATATATGCAACATAAAAACGTTGGCCTAAAAGCGCAGCTACTAACAGTTGGTATTGGAAATTTGCTTTATGTGTTTTGGTCGGCAATAAAATGAGGAGTCGAAGCAACAGGTTGAAGGACAGACAGCAAATGCTGGGGCAACAGCCGAAGAACAAAGAGAGAAAGCGTTTTTGAGAAGGTCTAGATTATAGCTATTTAAGTATAAAGTATAGAGAGAAGACATATTTGAGAGAAGCCATATTTTAGAAGGTCTACACCATAGCGACTTAGGAAGTCTCCTTTCTGTATGCTATATTCCAGGCAATCATTTAGAATCTTTTATAACTCTCAAGTCTAGCTCCAAGCCAGATGTAGAGTTTTTACTAGTTACCCTAGTTAACTAATCTTTTTGAATAGAACTAATAAATAACTTTTTCATTTCATCACCTCTTAAAGAACAAGCTTCAATCTATTCGAAAAAGTCTATCAGCAAGGCAATCTATCTGCATATTTTTTACTTCAAATAACTTTAACAATTTAGCAACAAAATCTCTTGGGGAACGAGCTGCTTTAGTCTTTCAAGCACCGAGCTCTGGACAACATCAACAATCTCTCAATTAAAAAAATAATATTCTTGAATTTTCTGCTTACTATATAATCAATTTCCACGCAATAAACTTTGCTTAACAACTTCAAGCACATCTCTTGGAATGGAGATAGTTGACAAATGTAGACTCTTAGAAATAGTACTCTAGCTGCAAGGAAAGAATATGATATGAGAACTATAGTCCTTCTTTTCTTTGATTTATCAATCAAGGAATCACGCTGAAGCATTAAAAATAAGCATTAATTACATGCGCAAAGTATCTTTATCCTTATATTCATCCCTATCTATCTATCCAGTTTAATAAAATATATCTTTCGTTCATTTTAGCAAAATCTCTTTGAAAACTTGTGAATCATCCTAAACAGCTTAAGAATCTTAAGAACAAGTTCATAACCTTTCCTTCTTTCTAATTATTCTATTCATTATTGTCTTAAAAATTAATTTGCCTTTCAAATGGATACAATTGAGTTATTTAGACACTAACAAACAAATGTTTTTGCATCTTTCTACCTAATGAATTTCGAAAATTTTCAAACATCTCTTTAAGAACGACCTCTTATAGTCTTCCAAACCAAGTTCGATATACGCCAGTGGTTTCTGATAACCAACACACAGCCGCTGGTGGTGTGGTTCTATCGGGAGAGTTATTTGCGTTTCAGTTCGCAGGAATACAGCCTGAGCAATCATCACGAATCGGTGCATCTGACGAACTATGCGATACAGAAGAAGTATACGAATGGCAAGCGGGACAAACGATTGCCCAGCGAGAACATGTGGGATTGTTATTCGTTTCAGGCCTATCTCAGGCAGATCGGCAAATCGAGTATGTGGCTAGATCGCATATATCCGGGCATGCGTAAGGCCATAGTCGGCACCATGTTGGCATCGCAGGAGAACATGGATCGTAGACCCAATACTTTCGAACTGTTTGGCGCCGATTTTATGATATGCGAGAATTTCTATCCCTGGCTTATAGAAATCAATTCGAGTCCAGATCTTGGAGCGACGACCAGCGTGACAGCTCGCATGTGTCCCAAGTGCCTCGAGGATGTGGTCAAGGGTGAGTTTTGAGACTGAGACAAAGACTGAGACTGAGACAGAGACTGAAGAATGAAGAATGAAAGACTGAAGAATGAAAGAATGAAGTTTGAAAGACTGAAGAATGAAAGGCTGAAGAATGAAAGACTGAAGAATGAAAGACTGAAAAATGAAAGACTGAAGGATGAAAGACTGAAGAATGAAAGACTAAAGAATGAAAGACTGAAGGATGAATGACTGAAGAATGAAAGACTTAAGAATGAAAGTCAGAAGAATGAAAGACTGAAGGATGAAAGACTGAAGAATGAAAGACTGAAGGATGAAAGACTGAAGAATGAAAGACTGAAGAATGAAAGACTGAAGAATGAAAGGCTGAAGAATGAAAGACTGAAGGATGAAAGACTAAAGAATGAAAGACTGAGGAATGAAAGTCAGAAGAATGAAAGACTGAAGGATGAAAGACTGAAGAATGAAAGACTGAAGGATGAAAGACTGAAGAATGAAAGACTGAAGAATGAAAGATTGAAGAATGAAAGGCTGAAGAATGAAAGACTGAAGAATGAAAGACTGAAGGATGAATGACTGAAGAATGAAAGACTTAAGAATGAAAGTCAGAAGAATGAAAGACTGAAGGATGAAAGACTGAAGTTTGAAAGACTGAAGAATGAAAGGCTGAAGAATGAAAGGCTGAAGAATGAAAGACTGAAGGATGAAAGACTGAAGAATGAAAGACTAAAGAATGAAACACTGAAGAATGAAAGGCTAAAGACAGCGTGTCTGAATACTGATAAACTAAAGATTGAAGATAGAGACTCTCATTACTGAGAGTCCAAAAAGTCAGACTAACGTAAGACTAAATCCATTCTTCTACTTCTTCTACTGTTCCAGTTGTCATCGATCGGCGCTTGGATCCGAAATCGGATATGGGCAACTTTGAGCTCGCCTATCGCCAGGTGGTGCCGCCCACGCCCGCCTACATGGGCCTGAATCTGTTCGTCAAGGGCAAACAGCTGCTGCATAAGGTGAATCATGGCCATGGCCACTATTACTATCAACAGCAGCGCAAAGAGCGCAGCTTGGCCACCAGCAGCGTCTTTCGCCAACGTTCCGCCATTGTGCCAGCTGCCACAATATCGCGCATCCATCGTGCCATGCCCACCTTCAATGCCACGGAGTATATGGAGAAGTATATGGTGGAGCCATTGAGCAGCAGTCGCAGCAGCATTAGCAGCACTCAGCAACCAGCAACCAATCCGAATGCCACAACGCTCAAATCCGCAACAACAACAGCAACAACAGCACCTGCAACCGCAGCAGTTGGCATTAGTACACCCTGTCCATATTTGCTGAAGCAAGCGGGTCGCTCTATTACGCAGCTGCTCAGCGTCACCCACAAGCGCAATGGCACGATGGGCGCGGAGGCAGCTGCCAGCACTGCATTGCAGCCGAAGCGTCAACGCAGCTGCGGTCCACGCTTTGTCAATCAACAGGTGGAGGTCACGGATAAGAAGTTTAAGATACTCATCAAAAACTATGCCAATCAGGCTGTCGATAATCTGCTCGAGAAGCAGGAGCCCATTAGCGCGCCGGCCACAGCTCCAGTGATGGGCGAGCGCAAGTGGCGCAGTTTGCGCAACATCAACAACAACACCAATGGCAACAGCAGCAGCAGCAACACCTGTAACACCTACACTGCCACGAGCTGCTCCAGATTGAGAGCAGCTCCCAATTTGCTCGACAGCAATTGCTCGCGTCGCTTTGCCCGCACCAAATCCGAAATTGAAAGTGCGGCCAGCTTGCACGCCATCGGACGCACCTTTGGTCGCCGTTCGTATGGACCACGGCTGCCCATTAGCATCTCGGTGCAGGCTCTGCATCGCGGCGAGCCCATTGTGACCGCCATGAAGCAGGCCTCCAGCGAGCAGCTGCAGCTGCAACTCACCCAATCCCAGTCCCAGTCCCAGTCCCAGTCCCAAGCCCACTCCCAGTCCACTCCACCCATCAGTCCACGCAACGCTGCACTGGCCAACAAATTGACGGTGCCAGCGCTGCCCACTTGTTGAACCATTCACAGACAACCACAACCACAACCACAACCACCATCATTTCCACCCACCCACTGAAGCATTATGTATGAAAACGTTTATCCAAATGCCTTGGGAATCAAATTTTGAATCAGCTGCTAATTAATTTGAACTAAAAATTCAATTTTGATAAATATTTGGTTTATCTACAAAGTTTTTAACATTCACTAAAGTAATCTGAAAGAGTTTTCACTAGAAAACCATTAACGTTGGAATTACCTTTTGAATCCAGCTTCTAAAACAATCTTCAAATCAAAGTTCTTAACTTTTTCTAACTATCCTCACTAGTTAAACTTTTGTTCAACTATGTTGGATTTAAGTATTTGCATTCGCCTTTTATATTTGTATATAAAATAAAATTTGGAGTTCAGGAAATCTAAAAAAAAACCTCTAGGAATAATCTATGTGATGATGAAAACAAAATTGTTGGGTTTCTAGACAAATATTTGTTGTATACTAAAAAGAAATTAACATTTCAGAATTCGTAATTTTATGTTTTTCTATTTCTACAATAAATTCGGGCTTAAATTACAATTTATTATATAAATTTAGCATTGCTTTTTGTACTTTGAACATAAAAACAAGTTTGAAAATAAACATTTTTAGACCAATTTTGAATTAACTAGCTCAAATGTTAAATTCAATTTCAAGCAATTCAAGCTCCTATAGTCAAGACTTTGCGACCTACATTTATAATATATTTTACCAGCTTTAGCTTTAATGTATGAAAACTTTTTGAAATATCAAATTTTGCAAATTTGAAAAAAAAACATCCAAAATTAATATGTCTATAGTATGTATTCAATATTTTAAACTATTTTAAAACTCAGATATAGTTCAAGGCTCAAACACTTAAACCAACAAATATATAAAAACCAAAATCAGAAAAACTCTTAAAAAGAAGCTTCTGAAATATTCAAGTGCAAACAAAAGAAAATATGCAAACGCTTTTAAATCAAAACTCTCCAACAGATTCTGAATTTCTGAAATTGGAGAATCCACAATTCCCTAATTGAAAAACCTTCAAATTGAGCTCTTTTTTAATTTAGGGCTTGAACCACTGATACTACTTTCAGCAGATACAATGAGGTAATTTAAATAATTTTCAAAATTTATGCCAAAATTAATGTAAATTTGATCACTATCGGAACTATAATTATGAGATATATTTTAAATTTCTATATACAAGTCAGAAGTTTTGAGGTTTTTCAAAAAGTTTTCTTAATTACTCTGCTTAAAATTTTTAGATTTAAAAAAATAAGTTTTTTTAAATATAAAAATATCAAACAAAAAAATATTGTTAGCTTGTTAGCTTTAAAAAAATTCATTATTAATTTTATTCTATAATTTTGAGGTTTTTCAAAGCGTTATCTAAATAAAAGTCCGAAATGTTGTAATCAGAAAAAACGCCATAAAAATTGTTAAAAAATTTTAAAATTAGTTTCTGAAAATATTATAGAAAATATCTCTACAAAAAGTTTTGTTAGCTTATTCAAATTGAATGCCCCATTTGGATTTACGTTTTCAGTAGTGAGGAGGTTGTTAATTGATTTTCTTCAAAGAAATATTTATAATAAGAATATTACTTAACATAGACTATATTTATTGTATATTATTTATATTATGAAAAATTGTTAACTGTTTCTTTTATTATTACTTGTTGGCAAAAAAAATTCGAGTATCAGCTAGTGGCGACTTTAAACGACCGAGAGGATTATATTCATATACATCTCAAAGCAGTTCAATAAATTGTTATATAAGTTATTGTTGTATTTGTCGATTGTTAGCAGCACGAATAGTATTTGGGGATTGCAGCAAAGTTAAGCTTGGCGTGGCTATGGACACTTTCAATGGTGCTCTATACTGGGGATGCATATACATAAGCATATACATATGTGCATATATAGGTTAGTATCTATATCTAAAAGTAGAGCTATGCATGGACGTACCAGACTTTTGTTCTTTCTCATTTGGGTGCAGTATATTGTAATGCCAAATTTTCACGCGCTTTTGAGTTCAATGATCCTTTAGCACTTGTATTGAGCATCTTTGAGCTTGCTTGAGACAGTTTCTAAGGCAAATATATGAAATGAATATATATATATATATATAGATGAAACAAGTTGAGAATGTAGCAGTCGGACGTTACCAACTGGTGACGGTTAAATCATACATTTTAGGAATGAACTTGAAGACTTCGGATATGCCAAGAGGCATATCTAAATTTATAAATAAATCAATGGAGAAGTTTGACAGTCAATAAATTATGAGTTTCTAGCAACAAAACTGTGCAAGATAAAGTTTTAAACGATTTGCCACGCCCCCAATTGGCATAGATATATCAACTACATCTATTTGGTCATAAATTGTCTATACAAGTATATATACCAAATATCAAGTCTCTGACTACAATAGCAGCAAACTAGTTTCCATTCATGCGGACAACCTAACGAACGGACAGACTGACAGACGGACGGACAGCAAGTCGTGTGCAATGCACAAAGCCAATATACTCGTTTTTCACCTCATGAACGAGTGTAATTATATAGATATTGTAAATTTGATGCCTTACTTTGGTGCCCACTTTGCCCACAATCACCTTAGCTGGTGTTTGTGTTGCACTTTTGTGTTTGTCCTTGCCAAATTTGTTACTTGTCGTTGCTCGGACATTGTTTAGGATTTTGCGCAGCAGCCGTGTCCTTGGACTATTTCGTAGCTTCGGCAACGCATCAAACAGTTTCATTTGGGTACCATTGAGCTCGAGTGGTCGCGTGCCATCCATCTCCTTGTTCACATTGTAATTGACCTGAAAGGCACGCTCGAACAGACCTGTTGCGGCCAACGAATTCCGTGGCACATCCAGGACGACACGTATGCAATCCTTGAGCACCAATGGACATATTCTGGCCGTCACCTCCGTGGAGGCCGATAAATCAGGCGTTGAATTAATCTCAATTAATATGGGATTAAAATGTTCATCGAGCATAAAATCACAGCCATATAACTCAAATGCATTCGGCACCAATTCCGTTTCATCCAAGCTGGCCAGGACCACAGCGACCAGATTCTGCTTGAAGCCATTGTAAACCTTTTGCCACGTACCATCCGGTGCCCCAACATGTCGCAAATGGCATTTGAATTGATCCAACGACCACATATTGTTCTTCGGCAAACGCGCATCGCGATTCACTTTATTCTTGTAGCGCTTCTGCACTGAGTTGTTCGTCAGATGGATCGATTCGCGTAGATCATCCATTGTGAACTCCTGGGAGCTAAACCGCAAATAGCAATCGCGATATGTCCAAATCGTTACCTGCGTATCGCTGATCGTAAGCAGCATATACTGCCGTATATCGAATTTGGTGCGATAGATCAAATATGGACGTTCTATAACGAAAAGAACACATCACAATTGTCATTACTATAGGAAGTTACTTGCTTAAGATAACTTTGCTCATAGACGTAGTATCATTATGAAATGGGAATAGCTGTAATTCTAGTGAAACAAGTTTACTCATTATATAAACAGCTCTTCAGTTATGCATACAACATTATTGCAATATTTACTTTTATCGATAATAAGGAAATAATATAGGAATATTATACATATCCAATTTCAAGCATCTTGCTTTAATAGCACACGAGATCAATGGATTCACAGAGAAGGATAGACAGACAAACATACAGTAAGATCAAGAGGCATACTGACAGATAAAGACAGACAGACATATAGACAGACAGATAGATAGGTTGAAAGACTAGTTAACAGACAGGTAAATAGGCAGACAGACAGACAGATAGATAGATAGATAGATAGATAGACAGATAGATAGGTTGACAGACAGATTAACATACAGATAAATAGGCAGAGAGACAGATAGATAGACAGACAGATAGACGGACAGATAAACAGACAGATAGATAGACAGATTAACAGACAGAGGATATGGCTAGATCGACTCAGCTCTTCGTCTTAATCAAGACTAAACACTCTTAGAAAAGAAAATATAGAGAAGCATACTTTCAAGAGCATTAGCTACAGGTTAGTAAAGAAAAGATGATATCAATAGAGAGCATGCATACGAAATGCCAAAACTGGCACTATAAAGCAGCCCAATAAACCATAAACCATTTTAAGCCTTAATATAACATCGCTAATTAAACAAAAAGAAAAACGAAAATGTGCTTAATTTTACAAAGTCTAACCCGGCTTTATCCCTGAAATTATAGATTATGAAACTCTCGCGTTCAACCCCATTCCACTCACCAATATACTTTTGTACGATATATTTGCGATTTTGATTGTTGGATGTCCATTGTAAGATGTCGTCCAGGGAGCTGCGTATGACAATTCCGATACCGCGCGATTGATAGCCAGGTTTCAAAATCCATAAGTTACGGCAACCATCCCAGCGATAGTCGAGTCGAAGCGATTCAATTTGATCAAGATATTGGCTAGCTAGACGCGCATACTCCGCCATGACCTTCTCGTTGATTTTGAACTTGGCAAAGGAGTGGAGCACCTTGGAAGACTGCACCATAAATTGTTGATTCTCGATCATTTCAGTGGGCGTTGGCAGCTTGATGCGCGCATCATCCAAAGAGTAGTGCTCCTTCTGCCTGATCATTGTTTTCACTTTGTTCAAGGCAAAGTCTATCGTAATGCTCAACACAATGCCATTCTCAAGATCGACCATATCGGCTGGACGGTGCTCCTTGATAAAGCGTAGCAAACAGCGCGCCTGCGTCTGATGATAATCTTCGATAAATGCCGCACGCTCTTCCATACTGTTGGCGCCCAGGCGATAAAACCGCGGATAGCTCATGCCACAGACGCCATCTTCGCGAAACCAACGCTCCTGCTCAGCACAGCCGACCAGACCCACTTTCGTTGAGAAATCCAAAAACTGGCTGCGTCGGACACGATTCCGGAACGGCTTCACCTCCGGAAACAGATCGCGTTGCGCCTTGCTCTGCCAGATGAAAAATGACGGGAAATTATTGATCATTTTCGATATGACAACGGCTTCATAGTCATTGCCACGTCTGGCATGCTCCAATAGTGAGTCCTCCGACATGTTTTGCAGTTTGGCATGTCGGCTAGCTGGTAATTTCTCAAGCCAACCGCGTCGAACTAGCGCTCGCCTAACCGTATGATAGTTACCGTAAACGGTAAATATGCGACGATTCCGATAGGCATCGATAACACGCGTTCGATATGTATTGCGCAACTGACGCTTGTGCGCATCCGGCGCTAGTCCAGCCGATGAGCTCGTGATCTGAGCAGTTCGTGCCTGTGCCAAAATATTGTTGAGACTCGCATGCTTGTGCTGGCTGCCCGATTGATGCGCTATAATGTTATCGTATTGGCTATTGCTGTTCGATAGGTTCTTTGGCAGCGAACATTGCTTGCATAATGTTATCAATTCAGCATCCAGATTTTGTATCAACGATTGTATCCGGGAGACGGGATTATAATAGCGATTGCGTTGTGTATTGAATGCACTTGATGACGCCTGGCTCATATTTAAGTTGTACTCTTTTTTTTATATCTATATATAAATATTTATATATATAAAAATATATATATATATATATATATATATATATATATATATATATATATATATATATATATATATATATATATATATATATATATATATATATATATATATATATATATATATATATATATATATATATATATACATATATATATATATATATATATATATATATATATATATATATATATATATATATATATATATATATATATATATATATATATATATATATATATATACATATATATATATATATATATATATATATATATATATATATATATATATATATATATCTATGCAAATTTGGCGAATATCGATGTATTTTGTCGGGTTTTTTTTCTGTTTCGACTTGATTTGGTTTTGCTTTAATTATTGAATTTAGAGAAAGGCGAAAGGTGAAAGCTGAAAAGTGAACCTGTTTACCGATATCGATAGATTCGATTATTGGGGCTTGCTTCGATAGATGATCTTTGTTGCAGTCTCGAGCTGGTAGGCGTCCAGTGCTATTTATATATACATATATATATATCTATTTTTTTATATATATATTTATATATCAATATATATAAATATATATATAGTTTTTATTCAATAGTTTTTTTTTTGATGCAGCAGCTAATATCGGTTGTGTTGTTGCTGCAACTGAACGAGAAATTTTGAAGCAGTAGCCAAACCTTGTTTTTGCTAACAGTATCGCATTTAAATAGGCAATGTCTTTATTGATTTATGAAACATAGCTTCGCTTAAACGGTAAAAAATTTGAGACCAAAAAAACTTGTAACGAAACGAGTGCAAGACGAAATTTGAATTAAACATACAAGCGCCTATAAAATACACAAAAAAAAGGCGTCATATAATGTTAATATCACAGCTTGCTCCTCGAAACAGTAATCAAATCAATAGGCCTAAAAACAACTCCTAACATATAACATTTAACATATAACATTTTTCAGCTTCCTGCGCATCTCATCGTCCAATTGGAATATGCTTCCATGTCCGGGCACAATATGTTCGCAAAGCTCCGCTATACGATATCGTTGCTCCGCCTGTTGCTTCTCGTCCTCACTGCCAGCAGCTTTCCATATCTGAGCATCATCGACATCCTCACAGCGCTCGAAGAGATCTCCGCATATGCCCACAGTGCTGCCCTCCAATTGGCTATTGTGCACTATGACCGATACACAGCTTAACGTGTGCCCAGGTGTCTTCTCCAATAGCACCTCTCCGTTCGTATCCAAAGCCCCGGCATACTCAGTGTACAGATCATGCTTGGATGCAGTGGAGCCAACGATATGTAAGCGCGCTTGCTGAAATAGATAATTGCAGCCAATATGATCGGAGTGTCCATGTGTGCAGACAACCACATCGATATCATTCGGCTGCAATCCCTGTGCAGCTAGCAGACATTTTAAGTGCTCGCCATCCCAGGCGGTCAAGGTGTCCACGATAATATTGTTGCCGTCGCGGCAACGGATTAGAGTGCAGCTGCAATTGGCACGCATCGCATTCGGATCATTTGCATCATCATGGGCATAGCCCGATTGCAGCACAACCACGTGATTTGGCGACATTAATGAAATAATCCAAAATTTGTATTAATTATAGCAACCGAATTCCTATTTGTTTTCAAATATTTTTGAAATTATCAGCTGTTCGTGCCGTGAACATAAACAGTTGCGAACTTCATAAACATGTTCTCTTTAAATAGTTCTTTTCTTCTAGACTTGTTCATTTGAGCAAGAATATTGTTTATTCCAATTGGACTCTAACTAAAGGCTATTTGTTACGCCTTAAGCTCTTGCTTTTGCCTCTGCATTCTAGTAGTTCTTTTAGTTCCGCTGCATTCCTTTGCGTGTTCATTGAAGATTACTCACTTTGGCACACAAATTTCAAAACTTCCGTTGCACTACCAGGGCTGCAATCATATTCCACACGAGTTGGCAGCACCCGCACGGCTGTTGGTCGTCGCGCTCACATTTCGCAAGTCGCAATTTGTTTATTATTTAACAACGCGCCTATTTGTTCTGTATAAAAATTACCAATTTGCAAATGTATTTGAACTGCCTGCCGCGTACGCCATGCAAATGCCTGCAATACATGCAGCAAATGCGTCAACTGCAACTGTTACGCCGGCATATAAACATGGGCGCAAAGCCGCCTAGAAGAGAAGCAACACAGCTGCGGGCAACGTCAAAGCAGCTGCAGCAATTGCTGCCCCTTGCTCACGCCTACAGCATGCAACGTGCAACATTTAGCAGTAATCACGAGCAACAGGTGTCGGATGAGCTGGATGGCTGTGAAATATCCTCAACAGCCGCCAACTTGGAGGATGAACTTCATTTACGTTTGCAGACCGCAGTCGGTCCACAGGAGCTGTTGGATATGTTTGCGCAAAGCCAGCAGCTGGAGCTCACACATCAGGTGCAGTGCATCTCTGTGCTCTGGGCACACTATCAGCAGCTGTCAGCCAGCGAGAAGACAGCATTAACTCAACAGCTGCAACAGCAATTGCTGCCCGCCTTGGCATTCCATGTGGGGTCCATGGATATGGATCAACTGAGCTGTTGCTATTTGTATCTGCGCAAAATGCATGTGCCCAACAGTGAACAGACGCTAGAGCGTCTGCTCACGCGTGCTCTGCAATTGATAGAGTTGGCTGTGGACCAAGAGCTGGTCGCTTTGCCTGTGCTGTCCCGTTTGCTGGTGGCCATCAATTTGGAGCGGGAATTCTATACGCCGCTTGTCTGTCGCAATTTCATACCACATCTGGAGCAGCATGTGACCAACTGTCAAAGCGAACAGGAGGCACGTCTGTTATCCACCTGCCTCTTTCACCTGCATCCACTCATCGATGCAGAATTGTTAGCCAGATTCAAGGAACGAGTCAAGGAGCTGCTGCAGTCCGGCACACTGAGCAGTGCCACGCCCAAGACGCTGCTCAAGCTGCTGCACATGTTCAATCTGCCCAGCTGGTCACATTTCAATACAGCCCTAATACGTCAACTGATGCTAACGCTGCGCAGCTGTGTGCCCGCGCTGGAGTCGAACGATCTGAAGATCGTTTGTCGCACATTTCTGCATCATCAGGAGCCGGCGGTACTGGTGGCACCACTCAAGCAGGCAACCGCTGCACTGCTGCAGCAGGAGCCCACGGCAGATGCCCTATCCTGCACCGTACCATTTGCTACGCTGCAGCAACGCGACGCTTATATGCAGCAATTCCGTCAACTACTGCACTCGAAAGCCGCCTGGCAGCTGCCCAATGCCAGTGGCCATTTCTTCAGTGTGCTGCGCGCCCTCAAGGTTGCGGACGTGCGCTACTGCGATGCCTATTGGTCAGCGGTGACCGCCGAGCTGTCCACCTGCGCCAAGGAGCTGACACACCTGCGTTTCCTGCGCCATTGCCAGCGCTACATGAACTTCAACAACAATCTGGGCGGCACGTATCGGCATCAGAAAGTGGAACGCAAGCTAAGTCGCCTGTGCATCGAGGCCATCGAACAGGATGTGGCTGGCAGATTGCCCAGCAAATTTGCCCGTTTGGCTGCCTTCGTTCTGGGCTATGGCCAAACGCCGTTTGCCTGGAAGAAATTTCCCAACGTGCTGCTGAGCAAGATGCTGGCCATGGCAGCACAGTTCGACATTCAGGATTGTTTTCTACTCAGCCGCGGCATGCAGATCGCTTGCGAGCTGCGCTTCCGTCAGCACATGCCACAACTGCTGGCCATGCAGCTAGCCACCATGGACAGCATCCTGATTGCCTGCGCCGAGCGGCACTTGAGCCACAGCGACGAGCAGCCTCTCAATGCCAGCGAACTGAGCATTCTCGTGCGCACGCTCAGCCATCGCAAGAGTAAGTGAATGCAGCTTGCCCAATCAAATTGGCCCATTCTCATGCTATGCCCATCCTTGACAGCTCTGAAGAACACCCAGGTGTATAACCAAGCGCTGGCCCACTATAAGACTCTGCAGTGCCACGATCTCAACTCGCGTGTGGTGCGCGAGATGGCGTACAATTTCAATGCCTCGCACTACTTTGTGCCCGAACTGCTGGAGTCCATGTTCGACTATGTGGCAAAACAGCACGAGCACATAACGGGCGACACCGTCGAGAAGGTGCTCACCTGTGCCTACAATCTGGGCTATACGCCCGCATCGCTGGCGGCATTAGACTATGCGGCTTTGGTCTTGTTACGGTGCGTAGAAATACTCATATACCCAGTAACCGTTGATGTATGCTTACAGCGGGTATATTGATGGCTGTTATACCTTAGTTTACTGAGTGATGGCAGGGGGATTCTATCGCCACTTTATCTATGTGTCATATTGTTGCTAGATTTCATGCATACCCTGTTGTCCGTATATGGAATAAAGGGTATACTGTAGTTGTGTCTGTATATTGAAGTATTTGTAGTGCCAGCTGCGACTTCTTCAAGCAAATCTGTGAGGCATATATGATGTTTCTTTGATATACATATATATGTACCATATATATCCTACAGTTATATGACAAAAGGGTATGTATACATAGCTAAAAGACAAAAGTCTTATCAAACTGCTCGTAGTAGCAATATATGTTTTCTCTATCTATTATATGATTTCTTTAATGTATATACCCTGTAAACTGCATTTGACAAATGGAGTATATTGCTGTAGCAAGGGATTCGTGATGGCAGCTACATTTACTCATTCTACTTCAACTCTTTATGTCATATTTCTGATAAGAGAGATATACCCTATAAACTAAATATGATTGTGAAAGGGGCATTTTACAGCTGTGCGTCTATACGTAACATTGCTTCAGATAAATATATGCATGTCTCTCATATTATTATATATATGATTGAATATATAGATGAGTAGTCCGAGTGATCCAATGCTAGAGCCATCTGCACTGAATGAGGTTTTAGGCTAAGACCCAGGTGTGTTAACTTGGTCAAAAGTCCAAATAGTTAGTTGCTTATAGTAAGCAGAATAACTAATGTATTGTTTACAGGGTAGTTCATAGTCCTGCTATGTTTCTATCTTCTCTTCTGCATATTATTTAGCTTTATCAACTATATCCCGTTAAAAGGAATAGGTATTTAAGCTCTTCCAAACAGCAAGCAAAACTTTACAGGATAACTCTTAGTCGTGGTGGTATTAAATCAGCTCTGTCTTCTCACGCCCACAGCGACTTTGATCACATGAGCGGCCTATCCCTGGTGCAATCATGCCTAGCGCTGTGCTTCTACAAAGCCATACCCGAGGAGCTGATCAATCGAGTGTTCTGCGTAAAGTTTATCCAGCGCGTCGAGGATGAGATCCAGATCTGTTACTCCAAGGCCACCTATCCGGACATGGTGTTGAATCGCGTGATGCAGCTGAATCGCACCGTTTGCCTGGACTTGCCCGAAACAAATGTGCCCTGGTTTCAGCAGAACTATGTCGAGGCGCAGCTCAGCAAGAGTAAGTCTATACCACACTTGGCTCAATTGGCATAATCTTGGATCAAATTGCGTTTAGAACACTTTGTGCCGAGCGCCTTTAATGCGGATGTGAAGCAGCTGCTGCATAATCTGCTCAAGGACGAGAACTATTTTCGCTGCAATCACACAACGCCCTATGGTTATCAAATAGACTTTGTGATACACTTCGATAAGGACAAGCGACCCATGCGGGCGCCAGCCGTTGAGGCCACCATGCTGGATCGCATAACCAAGTAAGAACTCTCCCTATATATAATACCTATAGCTAAATATGACATATATATATTTTCTTACCAGGGTGGCCATACTGCTGCTCAAACTGGACTCCTTCTGTGAGAATGATTTGACAGCGCTGCGTGGCCCGGAATCTTTAAAGATCAAACATCTGGAAATGATGGGCTACAAGGTGTTACACATTAACGAACACGATTGGAACTCCAAGTACATGAATGCGCCCGGAGCCAAGGCAAACTATTTGAAATGCCTACTGCAAATTTCGCATTAGAATTAAGAATTCATTAATCAATTTGTTTAGGACACTTAACTCAATTAAGACTTACGTTTAATCAAGTTTAAGCTGTGAAGTTGTTGACCATAATAATATTAGTGTTGTTGTAATTAGCAAATGACGTTTGTATATTTATATATTTCACTAGTCATAGAAAAGCTTTGAGTTTAAGATATAATTTGTATATTTGAAAGTTGAGGTGAAATATAGCGAGTTAGGTTTTAAATGAAATGAATGAAAATCTATTTTGAATATGGAAAACTCAATGGAAATAAATGTCAATTAATAGTTAATTAACAAAATATATTTATTGAACATACGAAAGTCAAGTGGAAAGTATTTAGAATAAGGAATCAAAACATGAATGCAGAAAGATAACTGGAATGAATGCAGTTTGAAATGATATTGAAAAAACATATTTCATATGCTTCACAGAGTTTCAAAATGAATCAGAATTAATTTGGAATATTTGTGGAAGTGTGAAAAGACAGCAACATAAATATTTCAGCTGTCTAGAGACTTGCCAAACAATGTAGTTAATATATAATTTTATATTATATACAAAAATCATTTGGAATAGAAGAGAAGTAATTAGGAGTTTATAATTTGGGATTGCAAATCCCAATTAATAATTGAGTTAATTTGTTTTGAAAGCTTTGATTGGCCTCATCAAACGTTTAGTCAAATGCTTCATTACTCCAGCTCGGCAGTGCACCATTTGTAGGCATTGTTGAACATTAGCTGCCAGGGACTCTCGATTTGCGTGCTGGCCACCGGAAAGTCTGGCGGCACATAGGGCCATTGATACATGGCGCTGCAGCGTTCCGGATGCGGCATCAATGCCAAATGACGACCATCGGGCGAACACAGGCCAGCAATGCCTTTGGGACTGCCATTGGGATTCATGGGATACAGTTCGGTGGGCGTGCCCACATCATCAACATATTGCAGCGTTACAAGCTGTTCGCTTTGCAGCTGCTCGATCAGTTCTGCATGCTGGAATGCAAAACGTCCCTCGCCATGAGCCACCCAACAGCCCAGCACCATATCGTGCATGCTGCTCAACATGATCGAACGATTCGGCGGTATACGAACCGTCGACCAACGGCACTCAAAACGCTGCGAACGATTGTGCAACAATGCCAGCTGAGGCACAACAGATGATTTATCCTCCACTTTAATGCGGCCCACAAAATCGATCAGTGTCATCAGCTGGCAGCCGTTGCAAATGCCCAGCGAGAAGACATCCTCACGTTTCTTGAATGCCTCAAATTGTGGTCGTAGCTGGGCATTGTGCAAAATGTTGGCGGCCCAGCCCTTGGCAGAGCCCAAGGTATCAGCATAGCTAAAGCCACCGGGAAAGACGAGACCACGATACTGCGACAGAGTCGTGCTGCCTATTGCAGTATAGAAATTGAAAATTAGATAATTGAATATGCAATTGATTAAGGCAAACGTCTCTCTCACCTGCTAGCAGATCTGACATGGTGACATCGTGCACCTCGAAATTGGCACGCAGCAGACTGGCCATCATTTCCCTTTCGCTATTGACGCCCTCCTCTCGCAGCACAGCTACGCGTACGGGCTGAGCGCATCTCTTCAAGACGAGCTCCGCTTGAAAATCGGCAGGTGCTTTATATTTTGGCGCCTGGCGATAATTGAGGCTTCCATATTCCGATTCTGCGCACTCGGCGTTCGCTTGAAGTTTCTCTAGTTCATAGCTGGTGCGTTCCCATTGCTTGTAAAGCACACGCAACGGCTCAGCCAGCAGCGTTTTATTGCCATTTCTAATGATCACCTGAGCGTCTTCCAGGCCAAAGCCAATTGTTTCGCCCAAATAGTAATTCGGTACACCAGCAGCCTGGAAGCGCGAGCGTACCTGCTCCAATTGCGCTTCATCCACCTCCAGAACCCAGCCGCATTCTTCGCTGAACAAGAGACAGAGATTGACGCCAATTGTGGCGCTCACGGCATCATATTCAGAGATGCCAGCAGTTGCCTCCTTAAGGTCCAATCGTAGACCACCTAATCCACCGATTGCCATCTCCAGCAGGCAAACAATTAGACCGCCATCGCTAACATCATGACCAGCCAGCAGAGCACCTTCACCCAGCAGACTTTGCGTGACCTGAAAAGCTTTGCTCAGCACCTCTGTGCGTTCCAGGTTGGGCGTTGTTTTGCCTTGCTGGGCATAGGCTTGGGCTAATGCCGAACCGCCTAGTCGAGCACTGCGATCTATATTGATCCAGAGCAAAGCGGTGGTTCGACCCAATGCCGGACCCTTGAGGTCAGGTGTAACGCGCACACGCACATCCGGACATGGGGCATAGGTGGAGAGGACCAGTGTGCCAGGTGATTTGATCACCTCACCATCTACTTTGGCGGCCATCGAAAGGGAATCCTTGCCACCATCGATGCCAATGCGCAGCTCCTGCAGCAAGTTGCTGAGCGACAAGCAAGCTTGATACATCTTGTGGCCCTCGCCGGGCAATTTGGCTGCCCACATCCAATTGCCTGAGCACTTGATGTCGGCCATGTCGCTAATCTTAACAAAGACCAGATTGCTAAGCGCCTCGGCCACGCACATGTGGGCCATATTAACTGGACTGAGAAGACCTGCAAGAGGAATGATACAAATCAAATATTGATAGACTAACATATACTCTATAAACTTACCCATAATGGGCTGTGTGCCTATGGAGGTTGCTATGCCCGAGTGGCTGAAATGCGAAACAGTTGTCAGCGCATAATCCGAGAGCGGCGCCTGCAATGGACCCACACACTGCTGCTGGGCAATGAGTCCGCCCACACAACGATCCACCTTGTTGGTGAGGAAACGTTTGCTGCCCACCGCAACGATGCTTAACACTCGCTCCAACGTATCTAGTAACTCCAGTTGCGCTGGCAACTCCAATTCCAAGCTAGGACTAGCTATGGCAGCTATCTCATAGGTGCGCTTAGGCATGTCACCCAATACATATGACAATTCCAAATCAAAAGGTGAATTGCCATAGCTTTCACGCACCTCTGGCAGCAGAGCCTGCTGCATGTCCTTTGGTGCTGCTTGCTCCACCAAGGTAACGCGACCATCGCCAGTGACAACGCCCACAAAGCTAATGGGACAGCGCTCGCGTGCACAGATCCTCTCCAGCAATTGGCGATCCTCTGACTTGCAGAGTATGGCATTATTCTCTTGATATTCCGCTCCCCATAGCTCCAGAGCTGTTATGGTTGGATCGCCCAGTTTGAATTCCTTTGAGAAGATGACAGCGCCAGCGAATCCTGGCTCAACCAACTCCTTCAGCACATTGCCATTGCCGCCAGCGCCTTGGTCATGTATGGCCAAGATGGGATTCTGTGCGCCCAGCTCAATACAGGCGCGCACAACACGATTCAATTTATTCTCCATTTCTGGATCGCCACGTTGCACGGCATTGAAATCCAGTTCGGCATCGCCAGAGCCTTGAACCTCCACGGAGCTGGCAGCGCCGCCGCCCACACCAATGCGATAGACCGGCCCACCGATCTTGGCCAGCAGCTGGCCACGTTCCGGTGTTATTTTATGGCGCATAGACGCTGGCATCGTGCCCAATCCTCCGCTGAACATAATGGGCTTCACATACTCCTCACGTGTGCTGGGCTGCGCTGCATTATGCAAGCCATAGGAGATTGCAAAGCCATTGATCAGTGGCTCTCCAAACTTGTTGCCATAATCGGAGGCGCCATCGCTCGCCTCGATAAGCACCTGCAGAGGCGGTGCAAATGAGCCCGGATACTTGAGGCCAACCGGTTCATATGGCTGCGCGTAGCCGGGTATATGTAGAGCGCCCACACAGTAGCCAGCGGTGCCAGCTATAGGCAAACCACCGCGTCCCACGCCTTGGACATCACGCAAACGGCCACCGGTGCCGGTGGTGGCACCACTGAACGGTGCCACAGCTGTGGGCATATTATGCGTCTCGGCGGTAAATATCAAATCCGATTGAACACGCTGCAAGTCCACAATTCCAGGTGCGCCAATCTCTCGCGGCTGCAGTGCATCATGCTCGAAGCCCACTATGGCACTACTATTATCACTAAATTTAATGGTATTATTGGGATTCGTATTCTTCTGCGTGTCCATAATGAGTTTGATCAGACTGCTGGGCAGCTCCTCGCCCTCACAGACCATGCGTCCGCGAAAGAACCAATGCCTGGAATGTTCGCTATTGCTCTGGGCGCAATCGAACAGCTCCACTGTGGTGGGATCGCGCTTCAGTGTCTCGGCGAACAGCTTGTAGTAGTAGTCCAAGTCATAGTCATTAAACGCCAAGCCCAATTCCCGATTGATTTGCTCCAATGCAGCGCGTCCTTCGGTAAGTATCGGGACATAATGCCAGGCGGCCTGCTGTACCGGCAGCTGTTCGTCGAAGCTCTCGCGCGGGGTATTCGCTGCAGTATATTGGCAATGGGTCATGCGATCGCCCAGCAGTGTCACATAAGTGGCCACCTCTCGGGTCGCGGCCGTGGCAAAGGTCAACAGATAACGCGTTGAGCTTTCCATGCGACGCACCTCTGTGTAGCCGAGATTTTGAAATATATTAACGCAATTGGTCGAGTAGGGTGTGGAGAAATTGAAGCGTGGTCCAATCTCCACCAGCATTTGCAATTCGCTCTTCTTCAGCTCAAGTGTTGGCTGCTCACTGAGACTGCAGCGCTTCTGCAGCGGCTGCCGCACCAACCATCTCATCAACTGCTCCAATACTAAGGGGTATTTGCACATCTCCTTATTATACTCCAAGTGATAGCAGCGCTCCATTCGCACCGACACCAACTCCTTGTCGACGCTCTGCAACCGATTCAACATGCGCTGCTGCTCGGCAGCATCAAATGCTGCTGCATCATAAAACCGCAAAATGCCCATTATCGATTAGCTGTACAAAAAATATACAATAAAAAATATACCAATTTTACATAAGTTTATAAAATGTATGTATTACAGGCAAAATCTGCATTATCAAAATCTCCAAATCTTGTTTTTGGTTTTTTTTTCAAGAATAGCTCTCTCTCTCTCTTTCTGTGTGCGCTTCCTGCCATCATTTAACTATTTTCTGCCTTTCTCAGACTATAACTGTAATAAAGGCTTTACATGAAAAAATTGCAAATTTCGTTGATTGTAGCAATTTATAAATCTAATTATGTACCTCTAACAAATCATGGAGCGCTTGAACAAACACAAAGCCGCAAAAACTAATAAATATAATTAAATTTAATTTATTTAAACACTAATTTACACACGCGAACAGAATACGACCGAAAAACACCGACGCACACCCGCGCACATCACACGTCCGATCGAGCAGAGAATCGCGCACAAACTAAATCCTTACTACACTAGACGAGCCTATGCTAAGCCGGCATTTGCACTAATACACTTGCGCTCTGCTCTCACTTGTGCTCTCACTTCTGCTCTCGCTGTGCACAATGCACTTTGCTACTACAATAGCAACTGTCCCACCTATACATGGACAATTGTCTATGATACTGCGTCCCCTGCTAGCATACAACGGGATCAAAAGCATCACAGCCAGAAGCGCTGCAGCAATTCATATCACAGTGTTGCCCATTTAGCTTTTTTTCCCGTCAGCTTTGGCGTTTTACAAACAGTAAGTAGAACGTGATATAGTGGAAATTATAGCTATTCTGAATTATTGATTAGCATCTTTTTAACGTGAAATGTTAATAAATGTCAAAATTGGTTTATTTATAAGCAAACTTTATACCAAAGGTCAACGAAATCAAAATTTTTAAAATCTCAAGTGATGAGATGAAACAAAGGAAATGTCCTTCTTTTCTGAAGTTTACAATTCATGTTTAGCCAGAAATAGTTTTTTGACTACTTGGCTTTGGCTTGTCGAAGCCAAGTTGCAACACTGTGCATTCTGAATAGCATACGGGATCAAAAGCAACACTGCCAATAGAGCTTCAGCGCTCACGACACCAAAAGCGTTCACTCCATTTAGCAAAGCATAGCATACACATGTATGTATGTATACATATATACTTTCACCATTACATTATGCTCGGTCTCACTCTATTCTTCTTTAATATACAGTTTGACTTATATTGAGCGAAAATACATGTATGTATGTATGTAAGTTTGTACGTAGAATGCACCCAAACAACCTTAAGCCGCACATTTTGCAATAGGCGATCTACATACGTATGTATATATGCCTACATCTTGGCAAATTAAAGCAACAAAACTTTTCTACAACGCACACTTTGGCCCGCAATGATTTGCAACTGGAAACTTCTTACTTTTGTTTCTAAATATTTATGCAAGTCCGACTTTGTACGTGTGTTCCTTAGACGCTCCTCTGCCAGACTGAGCGCTGGAACTGTAGTCCAGTGCAGCTTTCCAAGCCGTTGGCAACTGTAACACCCCTGGCAGGGGGTTATCAGCCCACCACAGATCAGCGTCTCATGTTACACACACAGTAGACGCCTGGGCCCGGGCCCAGTTGCAATTGCAGTCAGTCATTGGCACTGGCGTCACACAATTTGTATTTGTTTTTGTTACTGCTGATAAACAGCAAAAGCGTAAACATATTTATTTTCTTTTGCCAACACAGAAACACGACAACTTTTTCCTAACAATAACTTGTTCAAAATGGCTATAGATTATAAATGAACTAACCCAAATTGGAATACAATAAGCGGCGCGCACGTGCACGTGCGTAGCTAGTGAAGAACACTAAAATGGCAAAAGAATGAAAGAGAGAGAACGAGAAAACAAGCCTGTTGCGCACGTTTTATTAGCAGCACATTGACAACTAGGCATGCCAAGCTCAAAACAGCTGTTGAAAGCTTTTTGCTTACTCTGTACTAAATCAAGCGCTGCATATAGGGTATAAGCAACTGGAACATTTTTAATGTGTGAAATAATGATTATAATAAAAAAAATTTTATTTTATATTTATATATATATATATATTTTTTATATAAACTGTTAAAGTAAAAATAAACTGATATACCATATCTATTAAAGCATTTGTGTAGTGTTATGCTAACTTTATTAGAATTTCAAATATATGAACACTTTGGCTTTGATATACATATATGTATGTGTGTATTTATATATGTATTTATATATAAATTATTTAACAAAATTCATGTGCTGATGTGCGATCAGCGCAGACAGTCACGCGCCCAGTACTCTGAAATTCAAAAAAGCTTTCTTATTTTTCATTGTTTTGCTGTTGCTAATGACGCCGTGAATTCGCCGCGTATAGCAACAGCAAAAAAAAAGCAACGTCACTAAAAGCTTTATACGAAACACCAAACTAGCGGACAGACAGACGCTATCAAAACGTGTGCACCAATACAGCTGTCAACGGTACTTATCTTGGTTTAATTTTAAATGTAAATATATGTTGTATACATATGTATGTGTTGTGATCAATTTAGCGGTCATCAGCGATGATAGTGTTGGCCGCCAAATACGCAATATATGCATGCATCATATACATGAACACATATGTATATATATGTAAATATAAATTAGAATAATGAAAAGCGTTTGTACTTGATTAGTTTTCTTCGAGCGTTTCTTGATTTTTTTTATTCATGCTCGCTTTTTGTTATTTTTTTGCACTTTTCTTTTTTCAATTTGTTGCATATATTACAAACTATATAGTTTTTTTTATTTATGAATAAATAACTTTTGCTACTATGCTGCTCCCTTTGTTGTTGTTGCTTCTGCTGCTGCTTCATCTGTTGCTCTTGTTGTTGTGTGGATTATGCTGCCTAACTGGCTGACCCTCGTATTTACCAATCAGCAGCGCGCAGTTATCATATGGAAAGGGTTTGACGTTTTTTTTGGTATTTTTTTCTTTTTTTTTAAACTTGATTTTAAAAAATATATCAAAGCAGACAAATAAAATATATCGTTTGCTATTTTGCAAAGAGAGATAATTATGTTGAATTGAATTATTGTTTTGTTTTGTGTGTTTTAAGGTTCGTTCGATTATTTTATGCTTGTTGTTGGTTTTTGTTGTACTACGACAAAGCAGCGTACCCGACGATGCGCCTACAACGGTAAATTCCTATTCACTACGTCCAAAATAACGGCATCCACTTACAAATATGGTGCTCGATAGATAGATAGATAGTCAGTTATCTATGCTCGTGTTATCGATAACATCTATGTTATGTGCATCGCTTTCGCCGCTTTGGCCGCCTGTGCACCAATCTCATCCATACTCTTTCGCGCACTCTCTGTGACCTCGTCAATGGAACGCCGCGTACTGTGTATCAATTCGTCTGTGCCCCGTGCAGCCGAATCGGCAATGCTCTTCACCTCCGTATTGATCAGGCCAATAACCCATTCGAGTCCCTGACGACCCTTACCCGCATTTGAGCTTATTGTAGACGCCAGCAAGTCTTCCATATAGTGTGAGAGAGGCACGCCATAGACAGTTACTGTTGCCTCCTGTTTGAGCAGCGTTTTGGTTGCATCACCCGGATGTGGCTCATAGTAGAGCACCTCATCAACGCTGATATTGCGGCAAAATGTTAAATTATTTGTCTTCAAAACCATCTGTTTGCGCTGCGGATCCACTGTGGAACGTTCGCTGGCAAAACAAGTTTTCGCCGTGCCAATCAGCGCATGCGTCCACTTTGGGAAATACCATTTGGATTGGACGAGACGGTGTGTGTGCAGAACTCCATTTACCACTCGACGCTCGACGACATCGGTGCCAATTATTGATGGTGTCATTGGATTTGGATATTTCCGCCAGGCGGCCTGTGTGACCGTCTCCCATGGATGGTTGAAGACATGCTCGGACGTCCAGATTTTCATTATGCAAGCGTCGCTGGCGTTTACCTCTTTTATCTCTATCTCTCTCTCTCCCTCTCTTTTATACGTATTTCTCTCTTGGTCGTTGCTGTTGTTTCGCAATCGGGGCAGGACACTGGGGCTGCCTGTTTATCGCCGAGGCAACAGGACGGAATAAAATGTAAAAAAAATGTTGTATTTAGGTTCGTTTTACAAAAGAAATTTAGAGAAAAAAATCGAATAAATTTTTCTGGTGACAAATACAGAGGACCGACCTTTACTCAGGTGTTCTGCGAGCAGTGTGACTGTTCGACTATCGATGTCTTTGTCGGTTTTATCGCTATGTCGATAGCAATTAAATAATAAATAATTGTATGGCCACTCTTTAAAACAAAATCATCGATAAATATCGGCATCGCGAGTAGGACAACACTGAAAACGGCGCACACTCGCCCTTGAATGTTTGAAAGTACAAATTTAAATAGATTGAAATTAGAATTGGATTTTTAAAAGTAGGTCTTTAATCCTATTTTTACACACTAACTATATTAACTGTCTTTATGCTAAAAACTACTCCGCACGAAACGTTCGAACGTAGGCGTCAAATGGACGCGAGTCAATGCGTCTTAGCCGCTCCTCCAAGAATTGCCGAAACTCTTGCATTTCGTTAGCGTCTCGCAGTAATTTTTTCAGCTCAGCCTTGAGGCTCTCTTGCAACTTCTCCTTGCTAGGCGTTCCACTTTCCTTCTTCAATGCTTTTTCCATACGCAATATTATTTGATTGCGTATCTTATCGTTTTCATAGCTCATGATGTTAGCCAAAGCTTTGGTGGGCGTTCGACGGGTGGCATTTGTTGGTTTCGTTGGTTCAGCTTCCACTGAGGAACTGGATAATCGTTTTAGCGGTTGTTTATGCTGCGCCTGCGGCTGATGCGTTTGGTGCTTCTGCTGCTGTTGTTCGTTGCCATTATGCATTTTGTCGCTCTGGTATTCCATCATTTTAGCCAATGCTCGAACGGATGTGCCGCGCAGTTTAATGGCTGAGGGAACAGTTGATGACTGTGCCGGTTCGTGTCCATTCTGCCCATTATTCTTCTCAGATTCCGTGCCAGATGGCTGATCAATAAACTCTGTTAACGATGGTTCCTCGGGATGTGTCTGCTCATCGGGCTGTGGAGATGTTGTGGTTTGTTGAAAGTTGATTAAATGGAATACACCATTTGTATCGTAAAACTTGTAGCCCAGCATTTCAAGGGCGATTTCCGTTAATAAATACGACATTTTACCGAAGAACTTTAATGTTAAATTCAGCCAGTGTCAGCTAGAGATGTGCAAATTGTCGATGAGTGCCGAGATGAGTATCGATGGAATGTTAATTTAGTATCTAATTAAGTATTTATTTAAATTAACTCATCTATTAATATTATTGAATTGATTTGACTTGAAATAAAATTGAGTTTTTTGTTGTAATAAAAAGATAAAGAAATATGAAAGAAAATTTATATTCTTTGGTAATTACATTTAAAAACCACCTCTAGAAGCCCAAAATTATTTATCTAAATTAGGTGTGGTAGCATTTTTTGATGTCAAAAACAGCTGTTTTGCTAAAGATTATGAACTGATGTACGACGCATTTATTGACATAGATATGGAAATGAAATATTGAATATTGACAAATTAAAGCAAACATAGCCCATTTTATTAATGTATTCACGGAACAAACATTTTTAGTTAATGAGCCGATATGAAAATCAACGAAAAAAACCTATGTGTATTTGCCCGATCGCCCCCGTTCGACATGGAGGGTAAATAAATGAAATAATCAAAGTAAATAATAATAATAATACATAATGTGCTATTATTAATCACTTGCACAGGTTTCCTCAACAAGCGTGGCGAAATCAATAAAGCATTTCAACGACGCTATTTTGTGCTCAAAGGCAATTTGCTTTTCTATTTCGAGACGCGCCTGGACAAGGAGCCACTGGGTCTGATCATAGTGGAGGGCTGCACCATAGAACTATCGCAGGAATCGGATGCCGATAACTATTGCTTTGAGATTGCCTTCAATGGCAATCGCACCTATGTACTAGCTGCCGATACACAAGAAGCCATGGAGGCCTGGATGAAGGCTCTAACATGCGCCGGCTACGAATATAAACGGATTATTGTCGCTGAGCTACAGCGTCAGCTTCAAGAGATCGAATACTCTCGCAACAGTAGGCGACTAAAAAGAAATGCCTTCATACTCAAAAATTTTACTAATCACATTCTGTTGCAGAGATGCGCAGCGAGCGTAGTGATTCACATCACACTGTCACGGATGGCCAGGGTAAACCTGTGCCGCCACCCAGACGTCCAAATCCTTTTAATCGCCCACCGCCACCGCCGCCGGTAACTGAAGCGGGCAGTGCAGTGCGCGGCGGTGTGGTCATATCACCGTTGCCGTACATTTCCGACTACTATGCGGTGAGCAAAGCGAAGACGACGCAACAGGAGCTACTTCATCTAGGTAAGTCATTGATGACGTCATCGACTTCGTCAGTTAGCAGCTGTTTCGTTATGATTCTAACCTTGAGAGCTACCGTTACATGGGCAGACGAACGAAAGCGAAAATAAACGAAAGCAATTGAGGTAGTCGACAGTGCAGTTACCCTGGGAAACACTGGTTGATAATTTTAAAAACTACTGAATGCAACAAATTGTCAATTTACATACCCTGTAAAGAAAGTTATTGCTGAGCAAAGTTTGCTTGAGATAACTTAATGTACATGGACAAGATCTTTCTATTATAATATACTTTTATTATATATAGAAGCGAGGGTAGTTTAAATAATTTAAGATCAAAACAGATAGAAAGTTATAAAAATTTAATTTTGTGTATATGAATAGAGAAAATTGTATATATTAATTTCTAAAAATTAATATTTATTTTTACAAAAATATTGAAAGATCAAAATTATTATATAATGGTGATATGAGAATAGTAGTACGCCTGAAACATAATATTTTGAGAACAATTTAAAAAAACATTTAAATCGCACTACTATTTTTATGACCACAGCTGTATATTTATACATTATATATATATTTTGTTAGATACAATATGTTTCTGATTTATCTTTAGACTTAAAAAAATACTGTGTAGGCCTTTTGTTCAATGTGTTGCATAATTGCTTTAAAAATTGTCATGCCCTGAGCGATGGCATAAAATGCACGTAGGCAAACAATTTGCAGTGGTAGGCAAAGGCAAAGGCAAAGGCAACGGCAAATGCATGCGGGAAAATCTCTCTGCACAAAGCCTTATCTCAGTTGCTTTCGTACGCTGACTGTGCAATGCCGCTCTGCGAGCTTATTGCGAAGATCTGCTGCATATTTCCAAAGAGAGGTTATAAACTGTTGATGAACGTTTCAGATAATGGCAATGGAAATGGCAACGCGAACAGTCCACAGTCAACGCCACGCGGACGCCGACGTCATGCACTGGGTGCATCGCCGAGCGTCTTCTATGATGATCAGCCCGTGGCAACGACCAGATCAACAGTATTAGCTAAAAGCAACAATAACAATCATATTGATCGCGTGGAGCAGAAGCGCCGCCAGGACAAGGCCACTGAGAGGTTCACGCAACGTCACGAAAAGCTTCGTGGATTGATCATGCCCGACATCTTGTTATACAGGGAACGTCAAAAGCAGCCATTGATACAGTTGTAGAAAGCGAGAGAATTGCGATAATTGCGAGAATTGCGCTTTTTGGGCCTATTTTACATGTTGAAAAATTTACATTTATAATTCTATTTATGTTCAATTTCCATAATCCTTAAATATATATATACACACACGAGAGAAAGATCTATCCAATTGTTAAATTGTTTATATAAATTATATTAAATGTAATTTCTTTTCTATAATTGTGTCAGATACTCTCTGAGCAGCTCGTTGCGCTCACGCTGTATCGCATTGGATTCATCGATACGTTTGCTTAGCTCTCGTATGGCGGCAATGCGATTGCGTTCCAGGATCAACAATTGGCGCTGCTGTTCCTGGCTGACTGACAGATCGGCGCTAGTTCCATTATCTGTGGTCAGGGCTTGAGCGTCTATCGATGCGCACATATCGACCAATGCTATATGCGCCGGCTGTTGCTGTTCGGCGGCATCAATTTCGATCTTGCCGGCAGCGGGCGCTTGTTCATTCTGAAACATTTCGTCGAAGGTATCATAATATTCCCATGCTACACGTTTGCGTCCGTTCTTGCGCAATGTTTCGCGGCACGTTCTGTACGTTTTCTTCATATTGCGCCACTTGCGATCACAGATGTCTTCGTTGATGCCTTTGTAGCCAGCACGCTCCATATCATCCACAATCTCCGTCCAGAGTGCGCGCTTTCGTGTTTTGGGATCACGAAATCTGTGGCGTCGCTCCGTATAGAGTTCGACTAGCAGTTTGGTGCTCTTTGCATTCCAGTGCCATTCTTCGACACCGCCCTCACATTCCAGATAGTAGTGTGTGGTTTCAGTCTCGTCATTGTCCATTTTATTCATGTTCTGGCCAAAAGAGCCAAACTCTTATTCTTACATTAAAAAATAACAAAAATAACTAGGGCTGCACTGCAGCTGCTATCGTTGACGATATCAATAAAAATATCTATGTATCGAACTATCTACTTAAATAGGTATTTTTTTAGTTAATTTTCTGTTTGCAAAGTGTGTATACACTTATTGCTCTGACCGCTTTGCTTTTTGTTGTTTTTGCTGCGTGTGGAACAAGAACGGTATACGAGAAGAGTTATTAGTTGTGAAGATTGAATTGTAAGTTGTCAACTGTTAATATCGCTTAAAATTGAGTGAATCCTTTAAATCTCAGTAAGGTTGTGCAATACGATTAATCAAGCTTTTGCTAGTGTTCCCTTATCGTGCTGCCTTTGTTTGCTATGTGTTTTTGTCAAAGTGACGCCAACATTTCAAATTTGATTTTAAGCCGCCTTTCAATTAAATCATTCGTTTGGCATAACGGATATTAAAGGGACGTGTTATTTACTAGCAGATGAAGTAACAGATATTTTGGTTTTCTGCGAATTTCTGTGCCTTTTCAATGGAAGTTCAAAAGTACTCTGCAGTCGTCGGCGTTAGCAGCGCAGCGGGCTTACTTTGTTGGCGTTCATTTTGTTTTTCCATGCTTGCAAAACCACCACACAAACACATACGCACGTACACGCTTACACATACACACACGGACAGAGCAAGCAGCGCGTGAGAGCTGCGATTAGAGATGAGTGTTTGTCAACATGCACAACACGGGGCGTGCCAAAATTTAAATATTAACTAAAAAGTTGCTCTAATTTAACTAATATTGTTCACTTTGAAATGCAATTCAAATCAAATAGAAGAGTTCAAGCAATTGCCAGCATAAGGAAATGAAAATAACATGTATTTTTATATGAGCACATCGTGTCACGCACTCAGCACTATGAACAACCGCTACGCTCTGCTGCGTACAAATTCTGGTTCTGGCTCTCAATATTTGCTGGTCTCTTTACAGCTGCAGAGAGACAAAGATAGAGACGCATTACTGCTAATTGAAAGATGTCCGCTAAGCGCAAGGCAGGTGGTAACGGGGCCGGTCCCAACAAGCGTCGCCCAAAGAAGAAGGAATCTGACTATGAGGATGAGTTCAGTGATGAATCCGATGACGATGTCGCTCAACAACAACAACATGCTGCTGGTCAAATGGAGGTGCTAATACCACATGATAGTCTGGATCCACCCAGTAAGCTGCCAGAGGATTTGCTGGCTACGCTGGAGAAGACACCGGGTCAACTGCTGCTAGCCGGCATGGTGACCTGGGATCTAACCGGCAAACGGGATCGCAAAAATGTCACAAAAGTGCGTCCCAATCTGTACAGCTTTCATCGCTTCACAGACGAGATGGTAAGCGCGAATGAACAACAGCAATGATACCAAGTATTAACGTATTCCATAATTTGCAGTATCGCTATGTAGCCAGTGGACCTACAGCAGCGCACACAATACTCATCAATATGGATCGCAAGGCATTGGGCTTTGGCCGCAATCCAAGCGGCCAGCTAGGCTTGAGCCAGGACATGAAGCTGGTGGAGAAGCCAACACTGATTCCTGCATTTGAGCAGCTGAATATTGTACAAGCGGCCGCTGGACGCCATCATTCGCTCTTTCTCACCGATACGGGCACCGTTTATGCCTGCGGAGAGAATAAGTCTGGTCAATGTGGAGTTGGCAATGCACATCCAAATATCTTTACACCGACTCCAATTAACTATCGTGGTCCGCCGATTATACGTATCGGTTGCGGTGCCGAATTCTCAGTTATACTCGATATTAAGGGCAATTTGCATACATTTGGCTTGCCGGAATATGGCCAATTGGGCCACAATACGGACGCCAAATACTTTGTGAATGCCAACAAGTTGTCATTCCATTTTGAGACATCACCGAAAAAGGTTGTACTCTACATTGAGAAGAGCAAGGAGGGCCATGTGACACCGGTCGATGGTGTGCAGATTGTCGACTTTGCCTGTGGCAACAATCACACGGTACGTGGAATATGGCATCATATATAAAATAATGTTTAACACACACACACACATTTTACAGGTGGCTATTGATTCCAAGAAGCGTGTTTATAGCTGGGGCTTTGGCGGTTTTGGCCGTTTGGGCCATGCCGAGCCCAAGGACGAGATGGTGCCGCGTCTTATGAAGTTCTTTGATACCCAGGGACGTGGTGGACGCAGCGTCTACTGCGGCTCAACCTTCAGTTTGATTATCAACGAGCTGGGACTGCTCTATCTGTTTGGCCAGAACAAGAAGACGGGCGAGGCCAACATGTACCCGAAGCCAGTGCAAGATTTGGCAGGCAAGTTAATGCATTTGCTAAAAGCAACCATAACTGAAGCCTTACGGATTGTAATTGTAATTCTTCTTCCTCATGCAGGCTGGAATATAACATCAATTGGCTGTGCCAATACCTCAATTATGATATCGGCCGATGATACCCTAATTGCCTGGGGCGCATCACCCACTTTTGGCGAGCTGGGCATTGGTGAGTTTCAGAAGTCGTCGACGGTGCCCAAGGAGGTGCCCAAAATGGACGGCATTAAAATACCTCAGGTTACCATGGGCTATTCCCATACGGTATTGCTGGTGGATACCACACACGAGGCCACCAAGCAGAAGTATGAGAAGATGCCCGAATATACTATCGAAGATTGAACACACACACACACACACCAGCAACAAGAAAAGTTATATATATATATATAAATGATAAAAAAAAACAAAATGATAAAACATTAAGTATACCGCTGCCAACAACAATACTGCTATATTTATAGAGATACTACAAAAAAACTTGAACTGATCAACGAAACTCTGCTGCTACTTACTAAAAAAACAAAAAACAAAAAAAAAAAAGAAAAAAAAAACAGAATTAACTCATTCAACATTTCATACTATAAGTTTTAAAAGTACTTTATCTACGCCGCGAACCCTCACTAACTCCCACAACTTATATCTCAAATATCGTTTGTGTATTTATATAACAGCATTACCATTTGGTTAATTA
The DNA here is from genome assembly GCA_035045945.1 of Drosophila anceps. NCBI lineage: Eukaryota > Metazoa > Arthropoda > Insecta > Diptera > Drosophilidae > Drosophila > Drosophila anceps. The sequence continues at coordinate 3,233,675 of JAWNON010000196.1, forward strand.
AGTTCGTTTGCTTCATAATTTATTTAACTAATGCCTTGCTATTAATGAAAAGTATTTTGTCTTTAATTTATTGCCGCCCATGATTAGGCTTAAAATTTGTCCAAACAAAAAAACCAACCTCTATTCCAATACAAATAAAAACAAAATATTTATGTATACAAATATAATTTTTAAATACAAAATGCTGCTTAGTTCTTTAAGATCCATTTATTTACAATATTGTCCAATTATGACAGCATCATGAACAACCCGAACAAAAATAAAAATAAAAAACAAAAAAAACAACTACAATGTATAATTAAGCGCATAAGTTACATATATAAATATATATACAACAACAAAAACAAAAAGAAAGTATACAACGGAAGCAAACCCAATACAAGTTGCAACTATTAAAAAACAACAAGCATTTTAATCATATACAAGAATATTTAAATAAAGAGACAAAAAACATGTTAGTATTTAAACGGCGTGTATTTACTTGAGCAGAAATCGGATAAAGTAGCTTGATTTATTGAACCTACTAAAAAAATATTTGAAAGTTGTCGATGGCAGCCGACTGCAAAATACTCGTTCATACAGCTAAATTATTTGTAATAAATCTGTAGGGCGAGTCTGCAATAACTTAACTAAACAATTTCCAAGTTGTAACTCCAAAACTTATGAATTTATAGTTTTTCCCACTGCCACGCCCCAAAAGGCGTGTATATCAATTGTAAAATCAATAGAGAAGTTTAACAGTTAAGCCGTCAAATATGGAGCTCAGCTCTAAAATTGTGGATCATAATGGGCGTAGATATATTTTAAATATATTTTACTTATGTATATATATTACTATATATTCTCAATTTCTAGTCACTATTAGCTCAAATAATACTATTTCTATTATACCACATATAGTATTTCCTGATCATCCATTCCCCTAGTGGGTGTCTTGGGAAAATCTTAATACTTTCTCTAGTCTCTAGCTTCGATGGCGGCAAAATGATTTAGATTCATACGGACAGACGGACGAGCAGCAAACAAGGACACTGCACATAAAGAATATATTCTATTCACTCCATGAACGAGCCAAAAAAAACAAAAATTTAAATATATAAAAACTATTAAGAAATTTATATAAAGTAACCGCTATAAAAGTATTTTTTTTTATATTTAAAAAAAAATAATCAAATTGTGTTGAATGTCTGTAAAAGTTTCAAGTTTAAGTTTTTATAATTCCATAGTTTTTGCTTTTTGGCTTTGTTCCAAATTTAACTTGTTTAAGTTGTTATCACACAAGCTCAACAAGGTCCTGGCGGCTATCACAAGTGAAAGCGAAAGTTAAACATTTGAGAGACTAAAAAGAGCTTTTCCATAGCCCAACAATCAAAAGCTTTCGGCCTTACTCACGACTTTTAACTTCGAACTCTGCTCTGACTCTCACTCTGCGTCTCTCTCTCTCTCTCTCTCTTTCTTTGTCTGTCTGTCTCGCTCGCTCGCTCGCTCTCTCGATTTGGCTGTCTTGGGTTATTTGGTTGGCTTCAGCACAATTTTCACTGTTAGACAGGACAGTCTTCCGCCGTAGTCCTTTCGTGTAATGTGCGCCATTGAGGAACGATTTCTGCACACCGCACATTGACTTTTATTTTAACTTTTTTTTTCCCAACACACACACACACTCACACGTACACACTCACACACACACACACATTACACTGACACAGACACACATACAGACGCACGCACCCACATACAATAAAAAAAAAGATTTTATAAAAAAAAAACAAAACCCAAAAAACAATTTTATAAACGTACAAAAATGTAAAAAAAATATTTGCTAAAAGTGTATTTGATATATATAATAACAAAAAAAAAACTTAAAAAACAAACAAAAACAACAACGACTAAGACGCGCCCGCTGCAATAACGATATTAGCAACAACAAACAAACAAACAAACAAAAAAAACTGAAAATAGTACTAACTGTAAATTACAGTGCCTTCAATAAAGTAAACAACAACAACCACAACAGTCGCCAACAACAAATCAACAATTTTTTTCACTTCACATTTTCATATGAAGCGCGAAACAACAAAACTGTAAGTTATTACGTATTCTCAACGTGCGTGTGCATGTGTGTGTGTGCGTGTGTGAGGGAGTGTGGGCGTTCGTGTGTGTGTGGGCGTGTGTGCGTTGGCGTTGCCGTTGCCGTTGCCGCCTTCTGATACAACACTAATTGTTATTCAGCCGCTTTTGCTTTCGCCACGCGTTTTTATGGCTAGTAATTATGGCGTCGTTTTTTTACATGGCCAATAGCAATACTTTGTCTCGCTCTTGCCCACTCTACCACGCTCATACGCTCTCGCTCTTTCTCCCCTGTCTTTGCGTTCGCCCTTACCCACGCACTTTTCATTGTTCGCCGCAAAACTTTGCTCAACTTGCCATTCCCGAAAAATGTGTGTGTTTTTTTTCAACTGAAAGACAACGGTAAACGTACACACACACACACACACACACATACAGATGCACGCACACAGACATGCTAACTTGTTTGTTTGGCATTTGTATTGCGGCAGGCAGGCACGCACAAGACGCCTGGACATTCACACACACACACACCCACACACCCACACACACACACACACGCACACTCACACACACATAGAAATTGTAAGCTGTCAAATCAATAAGAACAGACAAAAGCAGCGGGCGAGCTAACGCCATCAAGTTGCGCATCTCAGTGTGTATGTGTGTGCGTGTGTGCGTGTGTTGTGCTGTGTGTATCTGGCGGCTTTTTTGCGCCTGTATGCGTGAGCGCCTTGTTATTAAATCACCTGTGGCTGACAGTTTTCATATTAGCGGGGCGCTGCAATAACAACAATCGAATCCATCTCTTTCCAACCTTTTTATCTCCCATTGCCTGCGCGTTTGTCCATTCTTTTGTGCGCTGGAGCAGGATGGAGCTGGAGGCGCTGCCGTTGCCAGCGCTTTTTGTCACCTTTTCTTCGGCGCCTGCTGCCGACGTTTGAGTGACGTAAATTAATATAGATTCGCATTTCAAAGTTCCCAATAAGCAAATCACAAGGACTCGCCCACGCAACAAAGCTGCTAGAAATCTATGCGCATTTATAGCGAACGATAAAACAGTTTTAATTCGATTAATTAAAATGATTTATTTAAATTTATTAATAATTCAGTTTATTTAATTTAAATTGTGTTTTCATTTAGCAATATATTTATAAAATATATATTAAAGATGTTATCGAGAGAGAAAATCAAGAAGCTTTAACTGTAAAGCCTTTTTCTATTTTAATTGTTTATTTCAAATTATATTCAAATAAATTGTTTAAGCTGTAGCAAAGCCTTAGCCAACAGGTTATAGACACACGCATACACACACACGGGGTGAAAGGATACCGACATGTGGACACACACACATACACACAGATACAGATACACATGCTCGCAGGTCAGGATTAAATTAACGCAAATTAAGCAGATTAAGCAAACGTCAGTCACATCAAGCAGCAGCAGCAGCAGCCGCGCCACAATGGGCAAAAGGCAAAAGCGTTGACGTTGACAACAACACATACACACACACAAACACACACATACACATGTGAGTGTACGAATTGCGTTGAACAATGGCGGCGGCTAAAATTGGCAGCAACAACAAAATTGATACACAGCAAACCACACAAACTGACGCAAGCACTCACAAACACACACACACGCGCGCGCGCACACATACACAAACAAAGCGCGCTGTCTGGCCGAGCTTTTGTACACACACACTCACACACACATGCGTACGTCGCCTAATAATCATGAAGCAACGCAGCACATCAGGGTGACTCATGCTAAGCATTTTTTATGGCCCATATCGTAGTGTACTGCACCTTGGCAATCAAATCTTGAGTCACCCTGTTTTTTTGATTGCCCGTTTAATGAGCTGGCTGGCGGTCTGGCTGAATCTGGCGTCCGTCCGTCCGTTCGCTTTTTGGATAACAATTTCAATTAAAGTTTTTTAATAGCTTGGCGCAGTATAGACTGCATTTATTGCGCCTGCACATGCAGCATCAACATTTCGAATGACGCCTTCGCCCATTCTTCGCTGTTGCGCTGATTTAACGCGCAATTAAGCCTCCAGTTGTAGACCGCCCACAATTTCCGCGCCACGAGTAGATGGCAGCAATCCTTGCGGTTGTTTTGTCGTGGGCGCAAAGTGCAAGGTTGCCATTCATTTTGGCTTTGCCAACAAAATGGGGCACGGCGGAAGGAAGCGCAGCACTAATCTCTGAGTGCGCCCTGCTTCGCATTGCATAAGTGTCAGTGTCACAGGCAGATGCGGAGACAGAAGCAGCGGCGGTGGCAGAGGCAGAGGCAGAGACAGCGGCAGAGTGTCTCTTGTGTTAGTGTGTGTGTGTGTGTGTGTTTTTGATTGTGCATGGGTATGCATGTGCCTGTCACTTTGTGTGTCCTTGTTGAAACAAAACAAGAGGGCATGCAATGCCAAATAGTCGATTTGGTGATACCTCGTACCTGACTGCAATCCATTCGACTGTTTAATAGATCTTTAAGCATAATTAATATTAAACATTTTAATTCGCGGCCAATTCATGGTCAATTCATAAAAATGCTTTAATAATATTTAGTCCCAAAGAAAAAAAAATATGCATATAATTTTCGTGTTCGATTACTATCTTATATCTATTTATATAAAGCTACCGTGTAGTCATTTCATAATACAAATTAGTTTTTATCACGCATACGCCATGTTTTCACACAAAAGAAAACACGCGACGCCCGTGAAACAGTCAAACCCATAAAACGTTGCCTATTTATTGGGGTTCGTAAATAATTTTTCTACCTACAAATAGTTGCTTACAAAATGGAAAATCAAAATATATTTTCAGCATTATAAGCATGTTTTACATTGTATCCATTTAAAGAGAACTACTCTTTACACTCCATAAGTACAGGGTATATAAAAGACTGATGATGGCATTTTGTTACTTCCTACCTACTACCTATTTCTTTTTTTTTTTGTTCGTTTTCCAATAAAGCACCAGCACCTAGCACCTTTAGTATGCAATGAGGCAGCCAGACAAACGCATCGACAACGATCGGCAGCGCCAAGTATTAGTAATACACGAGTGTGATTAAAAAGGATGAATAGCAACAACCTGCAGCAATGGTGGGAAAACTCATATCGACGACAGCACCAACAACAGCCGACTGTCGATAGCAATATCGATAACGATAGCGCTACAACTGACCTGCACTATGCCCTACTCGAGCAGAACTTTTTTGGCGGCAATGGCGGCGATTTTGGCGGTGAATTGGCCAGCAGCTCGTCGCAAGACTTTGACTACGACAACTATGGCAATTTTACACTGATTGATCCCTATGATATTGACACTGGTGCGGATACGGAACATGCGATACCATCATTTACCATTCTACTGTTGGCTATAAGCTATGGCCTGGTCGTCTTTGGCGGCGTTGTCGGCAATTCTACTTTGGTACTCACCCTCTGTTCGGCTTCATCGGTGCGTTTACGAAATCCGCTGCTCTTAGCCGTATGCGTTGCCGATCTCCTAGTCACGGGCATTTCAGCGCCAGTTACGCTCCTCAATCTGGCCATGAATCGAGGCACTAGATCATTACCACTTGCACTATGCAAACTAATACACTACGTGCAGGTGAGCACAAACAACTTTTATTATTATTCAAATTAATATTACTCAAATCTTTGCACTAAAAAAAAAATGGCTGGAAAACGTTTCGTGCGCTTTAAAGTCTTCGTTTTCACTTTTAAATTTTTTAATTTTCCATGAAAATTTCCCTTTTTAATGGGTGTAGTAGGTTTCGCGCACTTTGAAAATCATTAAAAATAATCGCATTTGACTATCGAAATATCGGTTTTCTAGCAGAGCCAGCTGAACTTAACAGCACAGTCTTTAAAGCACAGTATTCTTAGTGATGTCGAGTGATTTTCTTTTGAAATATCTTTTTTCATGTACCTAATTGTTTAGGTAATATACAAATCGTATAAATAATAGCCAGTAGTATCTATAATAGTTAATTTTTAAAATAGACATCACTAACACCAAAAATTGTTGAGGTAGGTTTTGCTTGCCACAACTTATCGACTTAGACTCTTGAAAATATCATTTTATTAACATCACCAGCTGAGTTTAACAGTAAAATTGAAAAAACGAACAAACGATATTTGCGAAATAATTAATCTAGTTTATATGTCCTTTAAAATAAGTTAAGTTTAAAGTTGCTGACTTAATTTTTAATTTCTTATGTACTATACAGGTCATGCCAGTGGCAGCTAGCACAATTTCATTTTTCATGCTCTCGCTCGATCGTTATGCCACCGTGAAACATCCACGCTTGGCCCAGTTGCGACAGCGGCGTTATCTTCACGTCTCATTGGCGCTTCTATCATGGATTGCCTCGGCAGCGATCAGTACACCTTTCCTGTTTGCCTATAAGATAATAGCCAAATCGGTGATCATCAAGGGCACAGGCACAACACCGAATCCGGTCAGCATCAGCTGCACATCCGAGCTAGGTGCGAATGCGATGTTCATGTCCTTCATCATCTTTCATACGATCGCGGTGTTTGTGCTGCCCGGCGTTGGTGTTCTACTCAATCATTATGGCGTGCGTCGTAAGCTGTGCGCACTCTCCTTAACGGCACGAGCTGCCCATGGTGAGTTGCCATTGCCCATGCCCATCTTGCGTCGCCAGACGCACATGGTAATCGTTACGGGCTGTGCGAATGCACAGCAAGCAGCATGCGGAGGAGCAACAACGGCCGATGAGACATCTAATGGCAATGGCGGCGGTCAAATGGCTATCAATCCCGGCGACATACAGCTGCATAATCTACAGCCCTGCTTGCCGGCTGGCTCCAGTGCCGCCCTCGAACCGGGCTCCTATCGCTCCAGTAATCCTATTTCGCCAAGGTAAACTACTGAGCTGTTTAATTAATTACGCCTCAATCAAATGTAACATATTTTTTTGTCAGAGCTATGAGGGAGATACGCGCCCATTCGCAACGACAACGGATTCACCGCTTAGGTCGTGGTCCAGCTACACCTGGTATACCTCTGCCACAGACGTCGACGCTGCGCTCGCGTCGTCATTTGGCCAACATGCTGATTGCATCGGCGCTAATCTTTATCATCTGCTGGGCACCGCATGTCTTCTGCATATTCTACAAGAATTTCGGCTATAAGCAATACTGCAGCAAAACCTCCGTCTACTTCAGTCTCCTATTGGGTAAGTGCAGAACATGAGAATATCATGACTAAGGCTAGGCTAAGAATTGGGAAGATGCATGTGAAGTCTATGAGCTCTCAGAGTAAGAGATCTATCAATTCTCTCGCAAATGGAATATGGTCTATTGAAAAGAAAGGTAGATAAAGTTAAGATCTCATAGGTCTAGAACGCACGAATAGTTTGACATAGATCTCCAGCTTCAAATTCAAGTTGATTTATGTTGAATACTTCGTTTTGATGAAATACTATATACACATATATACTATATACTATATCTATCATACAAAAAATGAGCAATGAAAGAAAAATGTAATATTTAACTAAATTAATAATTATGGCCTTAGCACATACACTAAGTGAATCGGATGCGTATGGCTCGAGTGTCGATTGTTTTGCTATGCTGCAACTGCCCTATGAGGAGCGCTGTGAATTTGTCAGAAAATCTAAGAAATGTGAACTCAGCATGAATCTGGTGCCATATCTGGAACTGTTGGCGTGCCGATTCAAGTGTCGCAATCAATTCGAGGAACTTGTCTATATAGCACTGCTGCTATTCCTTAGCTTTGAGCTGATGATCTGCTTGGGCTATGTGGTGCATTGCTATTATACACCAATGCTCAGGGCTCTGGCGAGCATGCTGCACATGAATGAACATCTTGCGGGTGTGACAATTGTCTCAATGGGCAATACGCTGCCGCAACTATATGGCAGTTGGACGGCCCTGGAATTGAGGGCATTGAAAGCATCTCAGCTGTCCAATCGCTTCTCATTGGTTCTGTTCGTGGCTATGTTTAGTTGTGGATTGATTTGCTACATGCGACCGTTGTGGATGAACAGTCATCGGACTATTCGTGATCTGCTTTTCCTCATCAGTGGCTTAACGCTATGGGAGTATATCTCTATAAATGATGGCGCGATTTCGTTCATTGAATACTTGCTGTTGATATTCGTCTATTGCTTATATTTGACTGTCAATGTGCTCGATCTACATATACAGCATCTGAGCTTGAAATGTAAGTGATTAGAAGGGAATATACTTCATAGTGTGCTCTTACTGTAATCCCTCCTGATTTCTGTTTTGCAGTGTTGAGACAACAAATTCAGGCGCTCACCACAAGCGTTGAGGCCATGCAAGAAAAGTATTACATACTAGTCCAGGATCTACGAGTTGGAAGTCCATGTCGATCGTATTCCAATTCGATTTGTCATGAATATCATAATAGTCGAAAAGAACCCTGTCTTGGTCTGAGACTCTGCAGTTGCCAGGATTGGCAGCGTGCCAATGCGTTGATACGCGCCTTCTACATTGCCCGTGCGCCGATTGTATGGCTATGCGCCATCTATATGCCTCTGGTGGACTACGAACGGGACAGGCATGGCTGGTGTAAGCTGCTCAATTGCATACAAATCTGTCTCAATCCGGCGCTTACAATTGCCCTGATGTTTCGTGACAAACCCATGCCGTCTCTATATGTACTTTATTCTTTGATGTTGACTCTTCCCCTATGCCTCTACGTGTTAGTCCGCTCAAATGCCAGAGTTGCGCCCAAGTATCATGCGATGTTTGCCATTTTGACTCTCACTGGTTGCTTGTTCATTATCTATTACCTGGTCAAAGAAATATCTTTGATATTGGAACTGATTGGCACGTTGCGGCATATGCCAGCCGATTCGATAAACGTCACTGTCGCACCCATTGCCAGTGGCCTAACCGATCTGGTTACCAACTTCTCATTGTGCAAACAAGGCTATGAGAGAATGGCGTATGCAGCAGCAATCGGCAGCACCTTTCTGAATATGATTTTGGGCAAAGGTGGCAGTCTGATCGCGGCAATAATTCTGTACAGCATAAAGCCCAATGCAGATGCGATAAATGTTTATTGCGAAAATGAATTTGTTCTCCTGATCCTTGGACTTCTGGCCATGCTGCTCTTGATATCGCTATTCAAATTCAATGCACAGCGCTCGTTGGGCATTCACTCCATGTCCATTTATTTGCTTTATCTCCTATTCACTGTTCTTGTGATGAAATGGACTTTTCACACATTCAAAATAGACTTTTCCTTCAAGTCTGATTCTTAAAGAGAGAGAAGAAAGCAAAAAAAATACTTTAAATAAATTTGTGATCGTGAAACAAATATTTTTCTCTTTTATCTAACTTCAATTAGGTAATATTACAAAATTTTTTAGCTACTTTTATATATTTCCTTTTTAATGAAATTATGTTTTGTTAAAATCTGTCTGTAAGAGGCGGAAGGAGGAAGGCGTGACAGACTCCATAAAGTGTATATATTCTAGAACAGGGCGACAAGCTGACTTGATCTAGCCCTTGAAAATTTGGGATTTTTGATGAAATCGTATTTCAAAAAGTACTGAATACTTGAATACTTGTGCTTTCGTAAATCTACACATCGGAATGTTATAATTACGTGTAGCAAAATTTATTCAACACATAATATTGCTACAGTAAATCCCATAAACCTATCTCCGGCACGTGTGTATGTGCGTGTACATGTGTTGCTTGCCATAAAACAAGCGTAAAATGATTGAAATGACAGTTCTTTGCAGTGCTCAGTGTATCTCCTAGTCGGGCATTCTCTGAGCCGTCTTAAATTGTTCTGATTATGACAATATTTGCTCAATTCTATCTAATAATAAAAAATGATAATAACAATATTATTAATAATAATTATTATTATTATTAATTATAAATATTTTGATTAGCTTTTGTTTTTTTTTTATTTTTTTTTATACAATTTCATTGACAAAATTTCTGTTTGTATTTTTTTTTAAGCTTCGGTCCATTCTATCGTGTTTAATAATTGGTATACTTTTTAAAAATTCTATAAAAAGAAAAAATTTTAATCTTGTTTAATATTAGGTACAATAATACTAGTTCTATAATAATAAAAAAAAAAATAATGCTAATTATAGTTAAAATTATTTTAAAAAGCTTGTTTTATACAATTTAATTGAATAATAAAATTAATAGATATATAACAATGAAAAATAAAATAATAAAAATTATAATCAAAAATATTTTAATTAACTTTTGTTTTTTTTTTATACAATTTGATTGACAAAATTTCAGTTTTAGATTAGTTTTTAACGCCATCGATCCATTTTATCTTGTTTAATATAAAAAAAATAATAATAATAAAAAATAATATTAATAATAATAATAAAGATTATTAGAATCACAATTATTTTAAATAGTTTTTGTTTTTGGTTTTTTTTATACAATTTAATTGAATCATAATAATAATAGTTCTACAATAATAATAAAAAAAAAATTGAATCACAATTATTTAAAATAGCTTTTGTTTTTGTTTTTCTTTTGTACAATTTAATTGAATAATAATAGTTCTACAAAAAAAATACTAATTAGAATCACAATTATTTAAAATAGCTTTTTTTATGTAATTTAATTGAATAATAAAAAAAAAGTTATATAAAAGTGAAAGAATAACAATTATAATCAAAAATATTTTTTTAGCTTTTGGTTTTTTTATACAATTGATTTGCCAAAATTTCTGTTTTTGATTATTTTTTAACTTTATCGATTCATTCTATCTTGTTTAATCTGTGTAATATTAATAGTTCTGTAATAAAAAAATAATAATAAACTTGTTTTTAGGTATAATAATAATAATAATTTAAAAAAATTGTTTGAATCACAATTATTTTAAAAAGCTTTGGGTTTTTTTCACAATTTAGTTGAATAATAATAGTAATAATTCTAAAATATTAAAAATTTAGTAATAATAATTAGAATCACAATTATTTTAAAAAGTTTTTGACTTTTTCTACAATTTAATTGACAAAATTTCAGTTTTTGATTATTTGTTCAATTCCATCTACCCTTTCCATCTTGTTGAGTAATAGATAACAAATATTTCGACAATGTCTATTACAATATATCATTGAAAATTTTGGAGTGCAGTCAATTTTCGTTCAGCTCTGACAGATTGTTGAATTGAAAACAGTTTGAAATACACTTTTGTAACACTTATGGCATAGGAAAAAAGATAAAATTTTTATATTTTTTGTAACAAAGGGAGGACAGTCGATTCAGATCGCTAAATTGAGTACCATGGACAACGATACGTACGTGCCAAATGAGTTGGACAAAGAGTTTGAACAGTTTTGGTCCAGGGTCAGTTGCTACTCTGTGCAGATCTTTCCATACGACCAGCGATGTGATTTTGTGAAGCATGCAAACAGCTGCATCTATGGCACGAATGTTGTCCCCTATATGCATCTGATGGCATGCGGGCTGAAGTGCAGGAATCAATTTGAGGAATATGTGTATGTGACCCTGTTTCTGTTGCTCTGCTTGGAGTTGCTCTGCTGCATGAGCTATGTTATGTATAACTTTTATGGACCGGCTTTGAAAGTGGTCTCCCGGATGATGCATATGAGCGAACATTTGGCCGGTGTAACCATTATGGCATTTGGCAACGAACTTCCGGATATTGTTGCCAACATGTGGGCCGTGCACGACGACGATGAGCCAGACTTTGGCAATAAAATGGCAATGGGTTTGTTTGTGATCATGTTCGTTGGCGGAATAGTCTGCTATATCAGTCCATTCAAGATGAGCGGCTCAACGACAATACGGGACATACTTTACCTCGTACTTGGCGTCCTGTTGCTAGAGTACTTTTTGAAAAATGATAACAATGTAACGTTAAAAGAGTGCATCGTCTTAACACTGGTGTATATTTCATATTTGATAGTCAGTGTGGTTGACCTATTAATACTACGCAGTACTGCAAAAAGTAAGCAATATTTACCCAAAGCACTGTACTCCATATATATATATCTCAGTTTCATATTCATATTCATATTCTCATCATATTCTCATCACGCAGAGTTGCTGATCAAAATTCAAGAGCTGGAGCTTATGGAGCTGAATTCTATGACGAAAAGTGAAGCTGAGAAGGTTTTGGAGAGGCTTGCTTCACTGAAAAAGAAATATGATGAGCTCTCTGAGGATGGGGTTGTGGATATATTGGCTCGTGAATCGACCGCCATGCAGAAGCCAGATGAAGCCTTTTTTACTTACATGACCAGACGTTCAGAGAAACGTCAATCCGTTGCAGTTAAGAAAATGAAAAAGTCGGCGGCATATAAGGGCTTTCGTAACAAGAATCGTTTTCTCTTCAAACAATTCTTTAGTTCACTCAAGCCCGTTTTTTTGGATGAATGGATTAAAGGGAATATGCTGAAGCGTACGTTTTACATTGTGCGTGCACCAGTTGTGGTGCTGTGCGCCATCTATATACCGTTAGTGGATTACGAGAAGGAACGGGATGGCTGGAGTAAGCTACTAAATTGTATACAAATATTCCTTAATCCGGCTGCCACAATTGTCATTGGATCGGCCTTGATATATCGGGATAAGTCCCGACTCTGGTATCTCAATATACCAAAATTTACGATTTACGGTCTGTACTCCATGATAATAACTGTTCCGCTGGCCATCATTGTGTTCATCCACTCAAGCACCTTAACTCCGCCAAAATATCATATTGCGTTTGCGATCATGAATTTTACTGGCTCCGTGTTCATAGCCATGCAGTGCTCATATGAGATATCGCTGTTCATGAAGGTGATCGGTAGCATCTACGAGGTGCCGGTCGATTTCATGGGCGTCACTCTGCTGGCCGTGGCCACCTGCTTGAGTGATCTTGTTGCCAGCATATCGCTGGCCTTGCAAGGGTACGAGAAGATGGCATACGCAGCGACCATTGGCAGCACCTTTCTCAACGTTGTCATTGGCTGTACCTCAAATTTTCTGGCAAAATTAGTTAGAAATACCCCTGTGAATGCACAGGACGTTATGGGCAATTATGCTGAGAACGCCTTCGTTACTTTCCTAATCGGACTTGCGGTGACTCTGCTATGGACGATGGTGTTGAACTTTAATGCTAGACGCTCAGTTGGCATTTTCTCCATGGCTGTCTATGGTATATTTCTCTTATTTGCGATGCTCATCAGGAAGGGAATTATCCACCCATTTAATCAAGATACAACAGTTAAAGATGCTTATTCAACCTAAAAAACAAAAATTGATAAATGTATACGTTACTTTCGTGCAATAGAGATTAGAGATAGACAAACGAGTAGACAACAATAATTAATACATTTTTTTATATCTACCAATTCGTTTACGTCTGTTTTATTACTTTATCCCCTTTAATTAAGAAGGAACAATATGCTTAGCTGAGACAGGTAGAAAATGTAGAAAGGTATCGACAGACACAGATGCGGATTCTGACCACTGCCAATATATCTCAATGCGAAGTGCTCTGCCTTTGCTAGAATCACCGAGTCTTGCAAAAATAAATCACTGATGATCTCTTGCATAAGAGTAAGTTGGGTAATCGGATATCTCTTTCTAAGCTAGAGTCAATTGATGCCCTAAATTTTCCATATATAATTTAAAAACTTAGTTTTGACCGTCGAACGAGTATTAGAAAGTTGATTGAGACCGACTACATCGTTCGCACTTTTATAAGCTTTATTTCACCTACGCTTACTGTGTTACATTCAGATTCTCATTTCATTTTTCATAATTCAAGGCAGGATTTACCAATCCAAAAACATTTAGTTCACAAATAACTTTCAAACGAAACTTAACACAAAAAAAAGAAACAAAACAAAAAAAAGCAAAAGCAAAAAAAAAAGAAATTCTGTTTAGTTTCAATTATATACTTACATTACAGTATCATGGCCCCAGAATATCAGGACAATGATTTGGACATAGAATTTCAAAATTTTTGGTCAAAAGTGAATTGTTATTCGGTGGTTAAATTTCCGTACGATCAAAGATGCGATTTTGTGAGAAAGGCCAATAGTTGCATATACGGCACGAACTTCGTGCCATATATGCAACTATTGGCGTGCAACTTCAAGTGTAAGAACCGTTTTGAAGAACATGCATTTGTTAGCTTCTTCATGATTCTATCATTTGTGCTGCTGCTCTGCATGGGATACGTGGCGAACATTTATTATTCTCCAGCATTGAAGGTTATCTCTCGAATGCTTCACATGAGCGATCATTTGGCGGGAGTAACGATAATGGCATTGTGCAATACGATACCAGATTTGCTATATCAGATAACCATATTTAATGATCGGGAATGCGTATTTGCCAATCACATTGCACCCTCATTGTTTTTGGTAATGTTTATAGGTGGATTGGTATGCTACCTAACACCATTTAAAATGTATGCATATCATACGGTGCGAGATCTGCTCTTCTTAATTCTTGGTACAATGCTGTTGGAGTATATATTGGTTTTTGAAAGAATAATAAGCTATTTAGAAATTATGGTAATGATGTTCCTTTACGTCATCTACTTAGTTATCAATGTACTTGACTTATATCTTGTCAAGTGTACTCTGAAAGGTAAGCAAAAACAATTCTTTAATGATTTATGAGCTGTGGCTAACATTCTTACCTCTCTAACCAATCATTCAGCATTAAGACGCGAATTACTCCAATTGAACGAAATGCCTGATTCACCTGAAGTTAGTGCAAGAAAAGTAAACGTGACAAAAGAAGTAGAAATACTGTCTAAGGAAGAACGCGTACAAATTATAAAACGTCGTACAACACACGCGAGGCGAAACAATTTCTCCTTCATGACGCAACATCCCCATGATCATGATAAGGTCGAAATTCAAAATTATCGCAGGTCACGTTACGTCAGTATGAATCGGCATCTCTTTAAAGAGTTCTTCTTAGCGCTCAAGCCCATCAATTTAGAAGATTGGCACAATGCCAGTATGATTTTACGCGCCTTCTACGTAGTTCGTGCTCCAATTGTGGTCATCAGTGCCATTTATATACCGCTAGTGGACTACGAGCATCCAAAGAATGGATGGTGTAAGCTGCTGAATTGCATCCAAATATTTCTTAATCCAGCTATAACAATCATTTTTGGGAAATCTTTGATGTTCAGAAAAAAGAGTCAAATGTGGTACGCCAGCATACCAGGGGATACTAAATATGGCCTATATTCTCTGGCAGTGACAGTCCCATTGGCCATATTTGTATTTTGTCAGTCGGATACGAGAGTTCCACCCAAATATCATTCCATATTCTCGATCTTAAACTTGACTGGTTCCGTATTTATAATATTTCAGTGCAGCTCCGAATTATGTGTCATATTCGAAATGGTTGGTTATCTTTATGATATTTCAGACCAGTTTATGAGCTCCACTGTAATAGCTACGGTTAATTGCCTTGGTGATCTAGCAACAATTACAACAATGGCTTTGCATGGATATGAGCAAATGGCGTATGCAGCGTGCATTGGGAGTCCGTTATTTTTCATTTTGCTGCACTGCGGCAGTGTGATAGCTGTGAAAAAAATAACGGGCCAAAGCGTTTCATTGAATGCAATGGTAGGCGATTATGGTGGAATATTGTATATCCTGCTCACATTGGGCTTATTGATGACTCTTCTATGGACAACCATGTTGAATTTTAATGCGCGACGTTCGATGGGGATTTTCTCCATGTCCATCTTTATTCTGTACATAATATTTGCAATTTTAATTAATAAGGGAATTATCAGCCCATACAAATCTGAGGTATTAATACATGATGCTTATGGTCAAAATTAAGATTGTATTATGTAATAACCAAAATTTTTGTTTTAGACACAAATATACTTTAATTTACACTCGAATTTCGTGCATATTTCAATTTTGGATAAACAACTGGCCAGACTTTTTAAAATAAAATAATTACATTGCCAAAGTCCGTGGACTTGAGGAGATAAAAAAAAATGGCAGCACTGCAATGTGAAATTTTGAGTGTTGTGTAATTGTAATTAATCGATATTTTTCAGTTAATAAGCAAACTAGGTTTGCGACAACAGATCATTGAAAATTAATAATTTTTGCAATAAGAAATAAATTGATATATTTTGATACATTTCTAAACAGGTTACTTTTATTCGGCTATTAGCCCAATCATCTATTGGGCGCTCAACCATAACACGCTACGACAATCGCCCTGTGCGCCCATTATTCGCCTACGTTCCATGCAAAACTTTCTGCGTTCGCGCTTTCGATCGCACACTGTACCAGCGGCAGCATCATCGACAAACGAAGCGGCATTGGGGGCATTCAATCCTAAGTTAATAAAGCTAACACCGAAGCAGTATAGAGCTCAGGCTTCTTCGCATTATCTCTACTAGTGTGTGATACTAAACTAAACTTATAATATACATATACATACATACATACATATATAGCATATTTTTATCTACGCACGACGAGTCTCAAGGCTATTTCCGTTCTGACAAAAGCCTCTTGATGTTTTCTTCTCTTCGAAAATTAGTTGGCAAAAAAACGAGATTACATATTTAATGTATACAAACACATATTATTAGTTCACACTGCATACACATACACATACACACACATATATGTACATGCTCACACACACACGCACACACACATATATATCTTCAAACATTACATGAGTGCACCTCAATACATGCAAACATTCATGAAGCAACAATTACACACACACACGTTAATAGGTATTAACGTTTATTAACACAAATCGTAATACAAATTAATCGTAATATTAAAAAAAAAACTCATTTAGTCACTCGTTTATAATGTTGTTTAGTCTTTAAGCTGAAACTTTAAAAGAAATTACATAAATACATAAATAAATATTGTACTATGTTCCTTCTCATAGATAAGCAATAAGAAACGCTTTAAGCCAAGTTTAACAAACAAATCAAACTGAATATGATCTAAAACTAAAAACCAAAAACAATTGAACTAAATCAAATCAAATATTTAACAAATCTACGTCTATAAGAAACAGCAAAATTATAAAATATATAAGTATATATAGATATATATATATATATTGTATATAAATGTGTAAAGCATTCTTTCTACACTTTTTCTAACGTTTTTGAAGTTCATTCAACTGAAAGATCTGTAAAACATACGCAATAGAGACTATTTAAATTTACACAAGCTAAATGTATACTTATACTTACAGTTATACTTACTTTTACCTTTGTATGTACATCGTCTGTAGAAAAGTTTCGTTTCATATAGATTTTATAATTTCTAATTATACTTATGTATATCTTATGTGGTAGACTTCTTAATTTGCTCTATAGATTCTCAGTCTGCTGATGTAACACAAAGTCTTATAAGTAAATTTCCTAATTTGCATAGTTTGATTTCCAAAATTTACAAAAATTCATTACAACAAACCGAAGGAAACAACTTAAATAAATAAACATTGTATGTAGACAGCAAATGTGAAGCGCACTTATCAACAAATTCACTGGAACGGTCAAGACTTTTGTCTAATAAGCACTTGCCTGTTAACTGACTGGCGCCGTCAACTGCGTTAACATTGCATTAACATTGTGAACCTAAGCCAAAAACACTGGCCCCTTCAGCCATAGGAAAATCTATTCTGTTATGATTTTGTGCCCAGAACTCATATTAAAAAAGAAAAAAAACAACACTAAACTAAAATGAGAATCTATAAATGCTATAAATATGCTACTTATTGCTATTTGTTTTCTTTACCAACACGAATTTGATCATTTAATCATTATACAGTAACAAGTCAGGTGAGTATTAGTTGCGCAACGCAGGTGCTGAGCTACAAATTTAAGGAGGTTTAAGTATCAGCAGCTTTCCGCCTAAGTATGAGAATCCTGATAATGGAGACATCGAAGCAGTTGTTACATCTGAAATAATAAATTAATTTACAATTACAATTTATTTACAAATTAAATTGACACACAGTTTGTTTGTCCTTAAATCTGTATGGATACATATCGATGTTTGCGTTGCAGTTAAGCCATTTAAATATATAACTATTATTATAATAGACGTGAGGTATGCTGCCCTATGGATTATTCCAGTCGTTAATAACGTCTCTACGACGCCAAGGCACTCGATCGACGTTATTGAAGAGATCGGAACCGAACCAGTTTGATTGATTCAATATGATTATGAAGATGAGATTGGAGATATGCGAACTCGATAATAAGAGAATTGAAGCCCTTTCATCTATATGAACAGACATATAGAGACAAACGGCAGAAATATGATGCTATACAAACGTTATCATAGCAAGACCGATTTCTCCTCATACATTTTTATAGGCCACCTGCTAAGTGTTCTTGTTGCTCTTATGGTCCATAATCCGACTTGCATTAACTACGCTATGGACGATAGTGTTGAACTTCAATGCCAGTCGCTCGGTTGGCCTTGTCTCCATGGCTGCCTATGGTATATTTGTTCACTCATTCAATTCCGATTTATTAGTTGTAGATTCTTATTCGCGCTAAAAACAAAAAGTGCATTCAATTAATATATTTTATTCAAGATGATGTAATATTCTTTGGTTGTGTATACTTTTACCTCATCTAGGCTTAACTTTAATGCTTGATCATAGATAGATGTAGCAATGGTACTGAGGTAACCGGATATCTCTATATATTCAACAGGTGCTAAGCTAGAGCCAACGGATGCTCTGCATTTTCAATATATAACAAATAAATAAATAAATAAAATTAGTTTTGACGGCTGAACGAGTATTAGACAATCGATTGAGCCCGACTACATCGTTTTCACTTCTTTTATAAACTATATTCCACCTAAGCGTACTTTGTTACAATCAGATGCTCATTTCATTTTTCATAATTTCAAGGCAGGATTTACCAATCCAAACACATTCAGTTCACAAATAACTTTCAAACGAAGCATAACACAAAAAAAAAAAAACAAAAACCAAAATTAAAGTTTCAATTATATACTTACATTACAGGATCATGGCCAAAGTATATGAGAAGAATGCTTTGGACTTGGAATTCCAAAATTTTTTGTCAAAAGTGAATTGTTATTCGGTGGTTAAATTTCCGTACGATCAAAGATGCGATTTTGTGAGAAAGGCCAATAGTTGCATATACGGCACGAACTTCGTGCCATATATGCAACTATTGTCGTGCAACTTCAAGTGTAAGAACCGTTTCGAAGAACATGCATTTGTTAGCTTCTTCATGATTCTATCATTTGTGCTGCTGGTCTTCATTGGATACGTGGCGAATATTTATTATTCTCCAGCATTGAAGGTTATCTCTCGAATGCTTTACATGAACGATTATTTGGCAGGAGTAACGATAATGGCATTGTGCAATACGATACCAGATTTGCTATATGAGATAATGATATTAGATGATCGGGAATGCGTATTCGCCAATCACATTGCACCCGCATTGTTTTTGGTAATGTTTATAGGTGGATTGGTATGCTATCTAACACCATTTAAAATGCAGGCATATCATACAGTGCGAGATCTGCTCTTCTTAATTCTTGTGACAATGCTGTTGGAGTATCTATTGGTTTTTGAAAGTGTAATAACGTACTTAGAGATTATGGCAATGATGTTCCTTTATGTCATCTACCTAATCATCATTGTACTTGACTTTTATCTTGTCAAGTGTACTCTGAAAGGTAAGCAAAAACAATTCTTTAATGTTTTATAAGCTGTGGTTAACATTCTTACCTCTCCAACCAATCATTCAGCATTAAGACGCGAATTACTCGAATTGAATGAAATGTCAGATTCACCTGAAGTTACTGCGAGAAAATTGACCTTGACAGATACAGTAGATAAACTGTCTAAGGAAGAACGCGTACAAATTAGAAAACGACGTACAACATACGCGAGGCGAACCAATTTCACCTTTATGACGCAACAGCCCAATGCTCATGAAAAGGTCGAAATTCCAAATTATCTCAGATCACGTTACGTCAGTATGAATCGGCATCTCTTTAAAGAGTTCTTCTTAGCGCTCAAGCCCATCAATTTAGAAGATTGGCACAATGCCAGTATGATTTTACGCGCCTTCTACGTAGTTCGTGCTCCAATTGTGGTCATCAGTGCCATTTTTATACCGCTAGTGGACTACGAACAACCAAAGAATGGATGGTGTAAGTTGCTCAATTGCATCCAAATAGTCATAAATCCAGCTGCAACAATCATATTGGGGAAATCTTTAATGTTCAGAAAAAAGAGTCAAATGTGGTACGCCAGCATACCAAATGATTTAATATATGGCCTATATTCTCTGGCAGTGACAGTCCCATTGGCCATATTTGTATTTTGTCAGTCGGATACGAGAGTTCCACCCAAATATCATTCCTTATTCTCGATCTTAAACTTGACTGGATCCGTATTTGTAATATTTCAGTGCAGCTCCGAATTATGTGTCATATTCGAAATGGTTGGTTATCTTTATGGCATTTCGGACCAGTTTATAAGCTCCACTGTATTATCTATGATGACTTGCTTTGGTGATCTAGCAACAGTTATAACAATGGCTTTTCATGGATATGAGCAAATGGCGTATGCTTCGTGCATTGGGAGTCCGTTATTTTCCATTTTGCTGCATTGCGGCAGTATGATAGCTGTGAAAAAATTCAGAGGGCAAAATGTTAAACTAAATGCAATGGTAGGCGATTATGGTGGAATATTGTATATACTGCTCATATTAGGTTTATTGATGACTCTTCTATGGACAACCATGTTGAATTTTAATGCGCGACGTTCCATGGGGATTTTCTCCATGTCCATCTTTATTCTGTACATAATATTTGCAATTTTAATTAATAAGGGAATTATCAGCCCATACAAATCTGAGGTATTACTACATGATGCTTATGGTCGAAATTAAGAATGTATTATGTAATAACCAAAATTTTTGTTTTAGACACAAATATACTTTTATTTACACTCGAATTTCGTGCATATTTCAATTTTGGATAAACAACTGGCCAGACTACTCAAAAAAAAATAATTACACTGACAAGGTCCATGAGGACTTGAGGAGATAAAAAAAAGTGGCAGCACTGCAATGTGAAATTATGAGTGCTGCCACTAACTGCATAAATGCAATTTATCGATTTTTTATAAGTTAGCCAGACTGTTAAAAACAAAGCAGTAGTGTTTATTTCAAAAATGAAATTGATTCAAATTATGCGGACTTATTAAATGTATATAAATGTGTCTAGTATTGTAAAATTGATTACGCTCATTAAACTGAAAGATCTGTGACATACATTATAAAATATATTTAAATAGCCAAATGTATAATGCGCATGCATTTTGGCAACTTTCTGCCTAGATTGAGAATGTTGATAATGGACACTTCAGCAGGCATGCAGCTATCAAGCATATACAAATTCATATGCAGTAAAATTTAAAATCATTTTTAGTTATTAGTTGAAGAGAACTTTACACTTTATTTGCAAATTAAATGAAATATATTTAATTAGCTATAACATTAATTAATTTGTGGCGCGCTTTGATTGTTGCGCATGCTGTTGCATTCGCTTCTCAATTTCTGGCCTAAAGTGACGAATGAGTCCTTGCACGGGCCAAGCGGCGCCATCGCCCAATGCACAAATCGTGTGTCCCTCAATCTGTTTGGATATCTCCCATAGCATGTCTATCTCAGAGGGTTGGGCATCGCCTTTGACAAAGCTACAAGCAAAATCCAAATTATAATATATATTTGCATGATTGTTACTTAGATTCGAAAGACTTACCGGGTCATAATCTTGTTCATCCAGCCAATGCCCTCGCGACAGGGAGTGCACTGGCCGCAGCTCTCGTGCTTATAAAAGGAAATCAATCGCGCAATTGCCTTAATTACGTCCGTTGACTTATCCATCACAATGATGGCTGCGGTGCCCAAAGATGTTTGCGCCGCAATCAAACCATCGAAATCCATAATCACATCATCGCACACCTTACGTGGTATAATGGGTGTCGATGAGCCGCCAGGTATCACACCCAATAGATTATCCCAGCCACCAATAACACCGCCACAGTGCCGTTCGATCAGCTCTTTTAGTGGTATGGACATCTCCTCCTCGACGGTGCAAGGCGTATTCACGTGGCCAGAGATATTGAAGAGTTTGGTGCCCGAATTACGAGTACGACCAAAGCTAGCAAACCAATTGCCACCGCGACGGCAAATGGTAGGTGCCACTGCCACAGTCTCAACATTGGTCACTGTGGTGGGGCAGCCAAAGAGACCCACATCGGCGGGGAATGGCGGCTTCAATCGTGGCTTACCCTGCTTACCCTCGAGCGATTCAATCAGTGCTGTCTCCTCGCCGCATATGTAAGCGCCAGCGCCGCGATGCATGAATACATCAAAGTTATAGCCACTACCGCAAGCATCCTTGCCAATCAAGCCTGCCTGATAGGCCTCGGCTATGGCCAACTGCATGTTGGAAGCCTCGTTGTAGAATTCGCCTCGTATGTAAATGTACGCAGCCTGTGCACCCATAGCCCGACCAGCAATCAGACAGCCCTCGACCAGCTTGTGTGGATCGTGTCGCATAATCTCGCGATCCTTGCAAGTGCCTGGTTCACCTGCGGACGGCAAATGTATTCGAATTTAGTTACAGCAATTCTTGTCCATATGGCTGACCATTTACTCACCCTCATCAGCATTTACAACTAGATATTTGGGACGTCCATCGCCGGGCTTATTCATAAATGACCATTTCATGCCGCTGGGAAAACCAGCTCCACCTCGTCCTCTTAGTCCGGAGGTCTTGATCTCATTAATGATCCAGTCGGGTCCTTTCAATACAATCTCCTTGGTCTTGTACCAATCGCCGCGTTTCTGTGCACCCTTCAACCTCCAATCATGACGTCCATAAAGATTAGTGAAGATGCGATCCTCATCAGCCAACGGGCCGAATTTGGTTTTTGTTTGTGGCGGCGGAGTGCCTGGTGGTGGCGCTTGAGTGCTCTGCAGGCGCAGCTGTAATGCGGCCGGCAGCGCTGCCACTGCAAAATAATTCAATTTATATAAATCAATAGTACTAGAGCAATGCGCAATAATTTTGTTTTGTTGTGCGCAGAAATTACATAATTTGTTTGCAACAAAAATTTTATAATCTGCCAGTTGGCTCCGATTTAACTAGCACGCCTGCCAACCAAACGGATTATCCAATTAAACATATACACCATAGTTTAAAGCAACAACGCCTCTGTTTATTTACCAAATTGCGGCTTCGTTAACAAATTATATCGCACAATTGCAGCCATTTTCGCTACGACACGACTGACAGCTGACAACTTGACATTAGGGCACAGCGTTGCCACATCGCTGCTCTGTCATTTGATGAGTAAAATTTATCGATTAATGCGCCTGCAACGTTAAGCTGCAGCTGATCCCCACTATTATTTTCTTTGTTTATTTTGTAAAAATGGCTCAAGTACCAATCAGTAGTAATACTGATGGTACCAAAACAGAAACTTTAGAAGAAACAGATAGTGCTATACAACAAGCGGAAGCGGCCCAAAGTGCACCCACTTTGTTGCTGCGTCTGGAACATCCGAGAGATGAACGCCGGGTAGTCTTCCACGATGGAGTCATCGACAACGAGCATATGAATCGCATGAAATCCAAATGTAAGTAAAATATGAGTCGAACATACATCATATAATAGCTTGTGCACTATATATGCAGGCTGTTGCATATATCGTAAACCCTTGGCCTTTGGTGAAAGCTCGTCGGATGACGATGATGAATGCGAGCATTGTTTTGGTCATCCCGAAAAGCGCCAGAAAAACAGGAAACCACCTACTGATGAATCATTTCCAGTTACTACACGTCCAGATCAGCCATCTACATCTGCTGAAGCGCAAACAGAACCGAAACCGGAACCATCAAAACCAATCACCGAAGAAATTTCCGCACCAGTGCCAGATTTTGAGACAACAGTGAAGCCATCCTTGTAGACCACAAAACCCCAAAACTCAGCAAGAACAAACCCACAAAAATAGTTCAATTAAGGATATAACATTTTAACAAACACGAAACATACATATGCACTCTCTCATTAAAAGCTAACACCAAAATGAGCAGTTTATATAATAATATAGAGATAATATGTGTATGAACTTAATTTTGTTGATTGTTCACAACTGGGACAGCACAGGTACACACAGAGAAACAGGACAGTTGCTTCAATTTTTGGGCTTCAGCTGAAAGGATTCGCTGACATTAACAGGAATATTATGTGCCTTGGCCTGAGCACGCGAACGCCAGACCTAATCAAATAATATAAAATAAATTATTAGATACGAAATAGATTATATTTATCATATCATATTTACCTTAATGGTGTAATCGTCGCTGGTGGTGACTAACATCTGAGAGTCTTTTGGATTGAATGCAACACTGTTAACTACATCTGTGTGTTTAAACTTGGCTAAGCTAATTCCGTAATAGCGATCCCATAAATATGCATGCTGATCTTCAGCACCGCTGGCCACATATTCCTCGCAAACGTCTAGGAATATAAAAAAGCATTCCGTACTGGGCGTATATGCTTTGTGAGCACGCAACATATTGCCCACGCGCTTGAGGGTCATCAAATCGATCACATGTATATCGATCTCTTGGGCAATTGGCGGCGGCTCTAACGGATTCGTTATATTGTAGTTTTTCGGCCAGGGTCGTGTGTTGACATACAAATAGCGATGATCAGGACTGAGTGCCATGCCAATAATATGTCCATGCAGATCAATTACTTTGTCCACCTGATCGAAACGATCCTTGACAGACTCATAGTCCCACCAATCGGGATCGGTGCGTGGTGTCTGTTGTTGTTGCTGCTCAGCCGCACGCTTGGCTGCAATGCGCTCCTTGAGCGTCGGCCCGGGATCCAGCTTTTTGGGAAAGTATACGTTGCGTATGCGCTTAAATCCAATTTGATGTGGCGTAAAAGTTTTCGAGCCAGTCGAAAAGATTAAGTACTTGGGCACACTGTTCTCCATTTCATCGTATTCATCAGGCAGTTCCGAACAGGATTCGTATTCCTCCTCCTCCTCATGGTCAGCGTCTAGACCAGCTGCGGCTGCCGCTCGTCTATACTCCTCCAGATAGTGGATGGTAGCATCTGAAGTGTGGCCCGGACGTGCACGAGATCTGCGCATCTGACTATGTTCGCTTATGTCCGGTAAATAGTTATCCTCCGGTGTTGCGCTTCGGGTGCGTCGCAAACTAAACGGATTGCCACTGGCCAGTGAGGCGGAAGCAGATGTGGAGGGCCCATCAACAGAGGAAGCAGCAGCAGCAACAGCAGCGGATGCCATCTGCTCTTGGTGAGCCAGCGGATCGTTAGTTTCATCTAGCCATGGACATCTGGCCACCATTATAGCACGTACAGAGCTGGCATTGCGATTGTAGAACTTATACAGCTGACTCATGATTGGCACATGCTCCGAGTCGATCTCTTGATTGGCTTTATTCAACCACAGTACCGAGGTGCTGACCAAATGTGCAAGCCAATGCAGGTCACCCGATAGCAAGTACTGATCACTGAACCAGGTGCCAAATATATCATATGGTCTATTGACGACTCGGCAGCGCAAATGAGACTCCGTGGCGCCCAAATAGAAGACAGCAATCTCGCCGGAAGTGCTCTGTGGTGAGCCGAAATGTACACCTGACACCAACAGCAAGGTGTCGCTCTGATTGAACTGTGAATATTGTGTATACTTCCAGCTAAATTGTTTCATATTGTGCGCATACTTTTCTACAAATGGGGAAGAGCGTGAGGGCGTCAGTGATTCCTATATATGTAACTTAGCTTGAGCAATTGAGCCTCACCTGTGCATGGATGCTGTGCATTCCATATAATCACATAGCCATCCTTGGAGCAGGTGGCAAACATTTCGCCATTGTGCGCAAAGCTTACATGCAGCACCTGGTGCGTGTGGCCGTGATTGAATTCCACGCTCGGCTCCAGACGCTGAGCCTGCACGAAGGGAATCTCTGTACTTAGACGTTGGTATTCGGTGCGCCAACTGGTGGCGCCAGGCTTAAGCGGTATGCTCGGCGAAGCTCGGAAATGTTGCTGAAACTTCTGACGCCACAGTAAGTCATCGTTCGAAATTGAATTCCAACGACGGCAGGCTAAGCCCGCCTGCAGCATATCCTGTACACTGAGACGCATAAAGATCTGCAACAGAGCTGGTTCGGGCAGTGCCCACCAGCCAAAATCATTCACATCGCTCTCTTCGCCCGCAACGGCAACAGCACCAGCAGTAGCAGCTGTGTTTGCACTAGTGCCCAATCGTGCCTTTTTGAAGGTCAGTTCCATTTGAGTGAAGAAAAAAAAATTATTTAGCCGTAGCCTAGTTTCTTACAACTTCCAATTGCTGCGGCTACCCAATAACTGCTGCAACTAAGACGTAATAACTGGTTTTGTTTCTGTTTTTGTTTTTTTTACTTTGTCTTTGTTAGTTGTTGTTGGTATATTCAAATTTAACGTTATTGAAAATGAAAATAACTTTCTCCGTTGCGTTTATTTGTTGTTATTGTTGCTGCAGAGAGTAAAGAAACACATCTCTAGAAACAGCTGTCAACAAGCAACGCGCTCGTCTCTAGGTATGACAGCTGTTTGTGTTTGTTATCGAAATCGAAAAATTTAAATCATCAAAAACAATAACAACTGTTTGCCAAACAAAATGCCAGCAATGTTTCGCTTGCAATGCGTAAAAAGGTGCATAATTGAATTACGTGTTTTCTTTATTCAACTATAATTATAAGAACCATTGTTTTTTAGCGTGTTGCATATTGTGCGCAACTATTGTCTGAAACCACACCAAAACGCAGTGGTTATTGCGGCTGCTGTGCGTACGCCCAATTCGCTGGAGTATGGCGAGGAAGAGGATCAATTGGCCGGCCTGGTCATCGATGAGCTGGTGAAGCGCACTTCAGTGCCGAGAGATGAATTCAAGAAGCTAATCATTTGCACTTCCAGTGAAATTGTTAACAACGATTCATTAAGCAGTGTCGCCAAAACTCTGGGTCTAAAAAGCTGTCAGGCTCATGCCATAAAAAACGCGGCGTGCTCCGTCAGTGGACTACAGATGTCGCTGGAATGCTTGCAGAAGGATGAAGCTGGTTGGATCATATTAGGCGATACGCGTGCAAACATCAAACACCAGGAAAAAGATGATGTAATACACAGCGAACTGCTAACAAGTGGTATTCCATATAGAAAAGCCCGAGATAAAGTCAAAGAGAAATCCTCATCAGCTGAATGTCCAGGCGCTGCTGCTGTTGCCTTAACTACGGCCAAAACAGCGGAGCGCCTGCAACTGCAGCCTTTGGCAGTTGTGCGCGAATTCTTTATGGAACGAGACAATGAGCACGCGATCTTCCGTTTGACCGGCAGTCAGCCAATACAACTAACGGATGTCCATAGCTGGCAACTTGTCATCAATAAGGAGCTGAAGAAGCAGCTGGGCATGCTAGTAGAGCTGAATATGAACGAAGTGCGTACGCATGATTTTAGACAAATAACCGCCAGCCACTTACTGACGCACACAGTTCATGCTTTGCCCGCTGGCAGTCTCGGCTGCGTCATCATGGAAGCCGGCGATGGACGATGCGTTCTAATGGTTCTCGAGAAAATGTAAACGCTTACACTTTGTTCGAAATTTAATTGTAATTGAATGTAAATATTTTGTTCTTAGCATACCTGCACCCAATCTACCGGAGAGCTTGCCACAGCTAACGCTCTACACAAAGGAACCTTGCCCGCTTTGTGATGATCTGGTCCAGAAGCTAGAGCAAAAGTTTGCGGGCGAATTCGAATTGAAGAAAGTCTTTATCGATCGTAAAGAGAACGTGCGCTATTTGCGACTCTTTCGCTATGATATACCCGTTCTATTTCTAAATGGCCAATTTCTGTGCATGCACAGCCTCAATGAACAGGTGCTGCGCGAGAGATTAGATGCCTTGAAGGCCATCGGCGTTGAGCAAAAGAAAGCATAGCATGTAGCATATAAAGGAAGCACACAGTTGATTATTATTATATATGTTCTTGATTCGTATATATATTTTTGATAAATCAAATTGCAAGTGTAGCTTAAAAAAGTTCACCCATGGGTTTGATAGTTATTTCGTGTATCTGTAAATCTCAATTAATTAGTATCGAATCAATTCTAAATGATAATTCACTTACCTGAACATGCTGTGGTGTGCTGAGTGCATAGAGCACCGCATCGGCTATATTTGAGGGCTCCAGTCTGGCCATATCCTTAACATAGAAATGTATTTCCTCGGGAAATATATTCGTATTGACCGCACCCGGGCAAATCCCTGTCACTCGCACTTTGCTCTTGTGTAGCTGAAATTCCTGACGATATGTTTCTGTCAAAGCTGTTATCGCAAACTTTGTGGCTGGATAAATGTTGAACGATGGCAATACATCAATGAAATTCAACACCTGCTGACCCGCAATGCTGTTGATTATCACCACATGTCCTTCCACATCGCGCTTCAACATATTGTTAAATGCTGCCCGTGTACACCAAATAACGCCCATGACATTTGTGTCGATGACCTCTTGTAGCTTTTTCGTATTGCCCGGCGTCACAAGCTCCGTTTTACGAGTTATGCCCGCGTTGTTGAGAAGTACATCCGGACCTTCGAGTTCACGTTCGATCCAGTCGAATGTGCTCTGCACCTGCTCCTCCTTGGATATGTCGCAATATCTTGGTATAAAGTTTTTCTGCAAATCTCTAGGTAGACTCTCCCTCAGCTCCTTGAGCTTCGCCTCGCGTCTAGCCAAACCGACTACACGCAATCCGGCGCCAATCATGGCGCGGGCACAAGCAGCTCCAATGCCACCACTGGCACCGGTAACAACAGCCAGCTTGTTGTGCCAACGTTCCATAATGCAATGAAAGCGAATCGGTAATGTTCGTTTTCTAGTTGTCTATGCAACACTTGTAGAGCTTCATTTGTATTGGCATTTGCCACTCCCATGTAGGCTAATCCCTTTAGGGCAATAGTAAAAACAATAAAATTCGACTGTTCATTTTAGCTTTATTTTTAAGGTCTACATGCATGCTAATAACTTTTCCTAATGCTTGTTTTTAATAAACTTATTTCTTATAAAGTATATTAACTATTTCTCTCTAATATTCTATAGTCTCTAAAGAGCTTTCAGCATACAAATGCTTCGAGTAGATATAGTGACTATATATTTATAACATATAAATATATAACTGCCTAGAGTAGACCAAATGAATTGTCAATTTGTTGACACGCCTATTTGTTCTTAGTTAATGACTACACGCATATTATGTACTTATATATTAATGACATTTTAATTATTTACAATGTACCCTAACATAATTATATATATATATA
Organism: Drosophila anceps; assembly: GCA_035045945.1. Classification (NCBI taxonomy): domain Eukaryota; kingdom Metazoa; phylum Arthropoda; class Insecta; order Diptera; family Drosophilidae; genus Drosophila; species Drosophila anceps. Next base: position 3,263,227 of record JAWNON010000196.1, read on the forward strand.
TATATGTATATGTGTGTGTATATATTTATATAACATGAATTTCAGTCTATGATCGCTTCAATTGTACTTTCTCATATTTGAATAATATTTCGCTTATCTTTTCCCTTGCCTCCAAATTGAGATCTGAATCCAGCTTGTCCAAGCATTGGCCAACATATTTGCTATAGTAATACGAACGCGATTCTTCGCTCTTGTTCATCGTTGCGTTCGTCGGCAATCTATTCACGTTGTTTGGTATGTTGAGCGGCATTGTATTGTCCGAGCCATCTGTTAGTTCGTTATTTCTTTTGCGTTTTGTTGGCGGTGAGCCTGGCGGGGATTGACGCAGTTCATCCAGATTGGCATGCGATTGATTACAATCATTTTCCTGAGGTTCCTGAGTTGATGCTTCCATTTCCGATTCGCCATTTGAATCGGATAAGCTGGTCGTTGTATCAAACACCTGGAAAAATATTCAGTTAAGGTCATTATAAATGTAAGCTAAATGTGTTTATTACCGATTGTTCGCTATTGTTAAACGTATTTACAGTTATTTGAGGCAAGCGGGTACCAATCAAAAAGCTCATCTTCGAGCTATACTTCCAGCCGCCGCTGATAATATCATCGCCATCCGAGGTGCAGCCGTTGTTCTTGATCTTAACGGACTTCACTTCCGCTTGGAAATAGGTGCGTAGATTGTTCCATTTCTTGAAACAATCATCTGGTAATTAGAACAATAATATAATAACTAAGTAAATTCGAAACCAAATGAATTTTAAATTTTTAACGTACTTCTTGTAAATGGTGTCCTTGGATGTAGAGCGTTGTTTATTTTGTCTGCAGCAAGTTCCCAAAATAGTGCTTTCTTATGCTTTTTCTTGAAGTCGGGCACAGAGCTATTCCACACATATGAATTGCTTTTAACCAAATCAATTAGATAATTAACTTCTCCTTCGCGCCAATTGACCATTCTTTGCCCTAAAATATTCAATTATATTGCAGCGCTCTAAAATTGATGTGTAAAAACGTGCTAAAAAATTCCAAGCAAAAATAATACAGCCAGCAGACGCGTCTTTCAATCCGGATTTTTTTTTTTAGAAAAAAGAGTTGCTTTGATTTTGAAGTCAAAAATCCTGAGAATATTAGATCTTACCTCTGTGAAATCTATGAAATATTAAATTGTAAATAAGTTTATATATTAAATTGAGACGTTAGCACTGCTTACGACTTTGGACGATGTTCCTTTTGTTGGTTCTGCTCCCACTGCAATTCCATTTTCTCTATAATATTAATATCTGCTATCTCATCTTTCTCTATCTTGACAAGTCCAATATCAATATCATCAGCTTGCGGCTGTTTAATGCTGTACGAAACTTTTTTGCTCTCCATTTGAACTCTTAGTCGTAATTTTCGTTTAAAGTTGTAAAAGCATCGAATATTTACGGCTCGATCTATTATTTAACATCAGGAAGCGAGTTCCTGTTGAATTCCTTCTGCCCATGTAGCAAGCATAACTAAAAACAATAAAGACACCAAAGCCATAACTTTCAGTGTTCAATAAAAATATAAATTAAATACACAAGTTTCCGGCTACACAAATAATTTTACTTTAATTGCCAGGGATGCCAACCTGTTTAAGTAGCATATGAAACATATGCAGCTATAGAAATAAATTAAAAAAGCTTTTTTTTTTGGATTAACATACAATATAAACTCACATTATTGAAGTTATGTCAACAAAGTAAAGATAAACAAATTGAATACATTTAAGTAAGAAAAAATACAACCTTGCATTTTAAAAATATCGTTTTAATGCTCTATCGACCGGCCTCCTCAAATTAATTATCCATCTACAAAACGTTCAACCTTCACGCAGGTGTTTAAATTTTTGTAGAATTAGTGCCTAAATCAAATAATTAAGTAAATTCATAACAACAGCTTAAAGCGCAAATACAAAATGGCACAAATGGATTTGGAATTGAAAAAGGTAAGTGACTTAACAAGTTAAATACAGCCATAGAACTACCGGTGGGCAGCGCGTGGTGCACCCAAAAAAGAAAAGAAAAAAAAACACTCATTTGTGCCCTAACCCAACCCATTAAATAGGCGTTCACTGAAATGCAAATTAATAAATTGGAAACAACGAAAAAAATAAGCATGATTGACATGAAGTGCGACATGGTGAAGACAGGTAAACAAAAATATTCGCTAACAGAGAAAAGCACCAGCAATCTAACAGAGGACACCAGGTGAGTTAGTCATTCGAGAATCGAAAAACTCAAACCCTAACTAATATAAAATGTATCTGAACAGGGTCTACATGTCGGTGGGTCGCATGTTTCTGTTAACTGATTTGGATAGTATGCGCGGTGAGCTGAAGACCAAGCAGGATAAATGTGATAAAGCCATTGAATTGCTCGAAAAGAAAAAGGAATTTCTGCAAAAGTCGCTCAAGGATCAAGAGGACGGACTCCGTGAGCTGGTGCAGCAGCGCAAGGAAGCGGATGCACCAGCCAAATAAGAAACATACAATTTCAGTTTCCACAGTCCACGATCAAGCATGTGTTATTTATTTACAATATAATGGTCAAAATTAAAGTTAGCATAACTAACAAATTCATTGCCCAAATTTCGTTCATGTTCCGGTCGAAATTGACATTTGTGAAGAGGCAAACAAGCGAGCAGCCACGGCTCAACTACTTCACCGGAACAGAACACCAGTTTGGACAAACTGTTGCGCTGCAAACTAAGTATAATTTGTGACATCTTAGTCATGCACTCCTCGGATAGAAATGGTGGATCAGCAATGATCAAGTCGTAGCACTTGTGATGCTCGACTAAGTAATCCGCACCAGCTTCATTGAAATCATAATGTACAAAGTCAGTGCCATAGGCAGCGAATCGTTGATCATACTCAAAGATGTTGACTAAAAGTGAAGTTCCAATGTGATCAAATTGTTTTACATAGAATCTGGCACTATTTACCTTGTTCATGGACATCTTTTATAGTTGCGTAAAGCGATGGACAGGATAATAATGCTATGCGAAAGTCTGACACATTGTGCTCCTTAACAATTTTATCTACTGCACTACCGATAGCGCGTTTAGTTTGCTCACTATACCAAAACTGACTGAGTTGCTGCAAGGATTTAGGCATTAACATTCGGTATAGACAAGAATAGGTTAGTCCCTTTACCCAATCCTCCTCGAAATGTGCATCCTTTCCTGTTTTGGTTATCATGCGCTGCTCCTCATCATGTTCTCGCTGTGTGCGTTCTGCCAGGAACTCATTCAGTATAGCTAATGTATCTGCAGGTAATGTTATGTCATCATTGTCCATAGTTACAATTTAATAAATCTTAAGTTCATTAATAACAATAATAAAAATAAATGCGGTTTCTGTTTAGCTAGTATGTAAACACTGATTCGGTAAAAAAAACAACAGTGTAGACACTGATTATTCATCGATATGTTTGACCATCTGCCATTAGTATTCATCGATAGTTCATTTAATCGCAAGTCCGTGTCGACACATTTATTTTATTTAATTTAATTTCACATAGTTAAAGAACGCTGAGCGTTAGCTGCTTTTCACGGGTAAGTTTTGCGTTGAGCATTCAACAACAACTGGTGTGTGCAAAATACGCGAAAAGAGTTCATCTATCAACTTTTGCAAGTAATTTTACAACTGCAGCAGCGTTCGCGGCAGTTTCGCTGCATTAGTGTTAGTGAGAAAGGGGCTCCAAATAAAAAAAAGAAAAGTACGCCTGCTGCAATGGTTAATAACCCAATTTTCCCATGATGTGCACACGCTGTTGTATATACGTACATACACATGTGTTGCTTATTTATTTATGTGCTGCGGACAATATGCAGGTCGCTGCTCTGTCTGGCTACGTTGGTTTAACTGTGCTTTGCTTTGCTTTGCCGGCTGTTGCTACGTGTTGCCTAAAAATTAAAAAAAAAAAATCGGAAGTCACCAATTTGAGGCTTAATTTTGTGCGCCTTTTTTCCAGTGCTCATGTAAAAGCAAATGCACTTTGGAATAACTTTTCGAGTTATGCTGTGTCACTCGATGTCCATATCAAAGTTTAAATAGAGTTCAACTAAAGTCAATCAGCGCAATCAAATCTTACACAGACACACACACACACGTGCGTAGCAGCGCGCACCTTGTTCCCCAATTTCTGAGTGTGCGTGTGTGTTTGAGTGTCTGTCACTGACGTGTTCCTCGTGGTGCCAACATGTGACGTCATTTATTTATGCATATTTACATAAATTTCATTACGTTCCACCTGACTTAACCCCCATTTATTAATATTGATATTAAAATTTCAGTTTTTGATTGACCTCATTCGAAAAACGCTGCATATCAAATGCATAATTATCTAGCGTTTAACTTGACCTAGTTTCCTGTCCATTATTGTTTTGTTTTTTTTTTTTAAAAAAAAAAAAGGACATCATTCACCAAAATCAATATTTGTACTCGACCCATCAATGTGAATATCAAATTATTGGCCCCTAATGACCAGCTGGTGTCAATACCGTTTCAAATCACCTGCACTTAACGATTATCATCATTGTTGTACAAGCCAAACCGAAAAAAGCTAAATTTGTTAACTGAAAAATAGCTAGATTATTTGGTTTTGTTTATTTTCGCTAGCTGAAAAAGTTTTTGCATTGGCTATGAAAAACAGCTAAAATATACGTAAGCTTTGTTTTGGCTATCAGCTGTTAGCTCTCAACATCACTAGCTAAAATAGCTACTGCTAGTTCCTAAAGTCCCAGGCTAAAACAGCTACTTTGGTGTTGTGTGAATTTAGTTCGGTTTTTGGCTAGATTTGTTAAATGGAAAATAGCTAAAATTGGTTTTGTTTACTTTGGCTAGCTTGAATTTTGGCAAAAAGCAGCTAAAATGTGCTTAGAAATATCAAAAGCTAAAAATAGCTGCTTAATTAATTAGCTAAATTGAGCTTTGCCTTGACTGCCACTGAACATTTTTGTGGGGTTGTATGTAAGGAAAATAGAAAGTAACAGAAAGATTAAACAAAAGATATATGCTGAACCTATACATATGTATGTATGTATATACCTGTGGAAAATAAAAACATTTAGCTATTTAAATTGCAGCCAATTGTCGCTTGTGTTTACTTAAAATGCAGTAACATGAAAAAGTGTGATGCATAGAGTTTAGCTGATTTATAAAGTAAAATAACTTAAAAAACAGCCAAAAAAGTTTACAAAATACAAATAAAAGCCATATTGAGTCAACACTGTTTATAATTTCAACGTTTTTCCGCCAGTTTTCAAGCACGTTTCCTGCCCACGTTACGCCGTCGCACTTTTCCATGCACTCTCACACTGTGTCAGCCCCACTCTCTCTCTCTCTCTCTCACTCTCTCTTTGCTTTTTACGCCCCCTCTCTGTGTGTTTGTGTTTGCGTTTGTCTGCCACCTGTTTGGCCTCTGTGTACACACACACACATATGTGTGCGTGTGTTTTGTTATTTTGACGTCTATTTCGTAACGACATGCACATTGTGGTTTACTCTGATGTCAGTGGTTTGGGCAGCTCAGCTCAGCTCAGTCCGCTGTGTTAGTCGCTGAAGTTTAGCTGGAAAACGTTCGTTCATATCGTAAACTTTAAAAATTGTTTTTTTCTTCTTCTTTCTTTCTTAATTTCACTTAAAGTTTTATTTAATTGCTGTGCCCCATTAAATCTAGAAACTACAACCATTTAACCGCTTTCATATCATAAAAGAAATATTCAAATAGAAATTGAAGCAAAAGTTCATATGTAACCTTAAATACATACATATATGTATATATGTATGTATGTGCATGCTATATAGACAAGTCAAGTTACATTTGCTGTTTCAATTGGCATGTTTTTTTTATGTTGCGCCAAAACTTGGCCATAACTGCACTCAAGTTGTCTGCCTTTGGCCAAACATTAACGCCACTTTGGCAACGCTGAACACGCCTTCAACATTAAGTGTTTAACTGTGTGTGTGTGTGTGTGTGTGTGTGTGTGTTTGTGTTTAACTTTCCATTCAACTGGTTTTTTCTTTTTCGTTTTTGGTTTTACGACACAATGCTTTTGTCTATATAAATTACAATAAAAAGCGCGTACCATCATAAATAAAAGAAATCCCTGCGACACTCTAAACAATGAAGAACAGTTTAACTGAATCCAATGCATAAAGCACAAATACACTGCAATTAAATTTGATGAGTAACAATAATAAGGTGGATAGTTAATTATTTCTGAAATAATCAAAAATTCTACTTAGTTTAAAAAAAAATATATGCACAATTTATAATATTTTCTGATTACTTTTCTATGGCAAATGTTAAATCAGTTTAAAAGTTTTAGGAAAATGCAGCAGAAGACGTAGCCTAATCGATAAAGTATACATATTGTATACTCTATTATATATTATTATTATTTTATTATTTATTAACATTTTATATGTCACCTTCAAGGCAATAGCTATCGCCAGTGAACCAACTTTGCTCTGGTAATATTGTTCAGTTTCTTCAGAGTGTAGTGTCGTCTTTTCATAGGTTTCTTCAGCTTTTGGCCAGACAAGAAAAAGTCACTGGGAGCCGGCCAGTTCTCGTGTGGCTGCGGTTTCATTTTGAAATAGGCGAATATCGAAGGCGAATCAGCTCTGAAAAATGAACTGAACACTCAAAACTCATTCAACTTGGGGCATATAGTGAGGCAGATGTGCAACAACAACAAAAAAAAAAACTAAAATCGAATTAACGTAATCCTAGCAAATACAATTCCGAATTTGACCCATTTCTTCCATATACCTTCGCATATATATATTATATATATTCCTAATCATCAACAGCCAAGGCGAACTCGCTGTCTAGCTATAATCTCAGTAGCTAGAATAGTTGTAGCTTTGCAATTGTACACTTAACTCCTTCTATATTGCGTGCAATTCATGTTTATTGTACAACTTTTACCACTTCCAAGATATGGATTCAAATCGATAGCGCACCCAAGTTATTTGAGCTACTTTGAAGGCGCTACTTTGGCATGTAAATCTATCTAGAATTACTTTACTTTAAAAGGCTTTTTTGATGATTTTTTTTACCATACCAATTGCTTAATATAATATGTGTGTTTTCTCACTTAACTTTTTAAACTGGTTCACAAAGTGCAAAGGGTATATTGTTTTTGGTGCAATGTTCAGCTCGCTGTCCGTGCGTCAGTTCGTATGAACGCAAACCATTTCGTCTCCATTGAAGCTAGAGAGACTTGATATGGAACGGATGCCTGCTGGAACTTTTGCCCTATGAAGAACTAAGACTAAGGCGTCGTAAATCGTGAAGCACCGTATTTGGTCTAACTAAAGACTTTAAATTTGGAATATATATATATTTTCGTATAGATAATCAAAGCCCAAAAATATATAGTTAATCTATCAATGCCAATTGTTGGGGGCGTGTAATCTTCTACAAAATATAATATAATATAGAATGCAATTTCCAGCACATGCCTAATCTTTTATTTATTGAGCCACCCTCGCAATACTAACTAAATAGTCTACATTTATCATGACACAGCAATAACTGCGATTTAATTACATATAATTGCGTTTTATAAACACATAATAAATGTAAAGACATAGATCTAGATATATATGTATATATATATATAGATATATGTATGTATATATATGTATGTATATTAGTAGCTCGGCAAACTACTTCAAAACTCAACTTTCTGAATATATTCTGTAAATATTATTTATAACTGTTTTATTGTTCACGAATTCTTGACTTGACTACACACACACACACACGCACACACACATTTATATATATATATATATATAGATAGATATATATGTATATATATTTATGTATGTATCTGCTGTATGCTCTGGTTCACACACACACACACACATAACGTTTATCAGGGAGTCGATTAGCGAGACGTTGATAAGCAGCGCGCACTGTTTGCCGTAATACCGAGTGATAAGGTCTGTTTCTAATGGTCTTTATTTATTTTTTTTCTTTTTTTTTGCTTTTGCACTTGCAGACAAAACTCTAGGGAACAAAATAGAACTAAACAGAAAAGAACACCTACTGCAGGCATAATGAGTGCGACAACTGAACAGCAGAAACAGCCGAGCTTTGACAACGCTCAGGGCGATGCACAGCCTAACTCATCGCCCACATCACAAGGACAAGAGCAACAACAACAACAACAGCAGCAACAGCAACAGCAAACATCACAAAATGCACCGGCAAAGCTATTGCAGCATTTTCAAACAAATCGCATCGACTCGGCGCTCTGGGCGCTACGTCTGCTTGTCATTTTCTTTACCGTTAGCTATGTGTTGCCCATATTCACGTGAGTATATATAACTGTAAAAACACATGTGTAATTAATATTATCTTGATTAGATCTAGTTCTCATGTAACAGCCATTGGCTCCACGAGGCAATGGAAATCATGAGAAGTGCATAAACAGACGACAAGTAAAAGAGCGAGTCAATGTGAGAGTGCAAATGGCAAGGATTAGCTGTAATAGGAAGAGAGAGTGAAGGATAAATATAAGATAGAAACAAAGATCTCAAGTGCTTCAACAGACATTCGCATTTAGTTTATAACTAGATTGAAATAATGAGAATTGTACATTAGAATCGACAAAGGAAATACCAAAAGTAAAGCCAGAGGAATTAAATAGATTATAAACTTATAAGTATTATGATACCAGCATAACTAAGATTGTAAGCAAACGAAATAGGGAAAATATTGATATATAAATTATAAATGTATAATGAAAGTCAACTAAGCTCTTTCAAATCAGGCAATTCGAATGCGAAATATAAATATATTGAACGATAGCGAAATAAAATAGAAGAAAAACTGAGTTTAGAGACGGTGAAGGTAGGGAATATGGGCAAAGATAGAAAGAGTGAGAGCCAAAAGTTTAGTAACAATCGAAAAAGAATTTGGGAAGCGCTAGAAACAGGAATATGAAAGATAAATAATATGAGGGAGTGATAGGAGGGAAGAGTGATAGGAAGTAATTGAGATTAGAAATGTAGTAAGGCTTTAAAGGCTTAAAATGAGGAGGATACCTAGTGAGAATAGTATGACTAGATCAAAGATATGCGCCCCATACAACACTGAAGTAAAAACAAACTTTGCAAGCAGCTAAGAGAATCACATAGAAGAGCTCTCCACACGTATTTATAAACGTAGTTAGGAGCAAATGAATTTGTAAACTTAAAGTACAATACTCTTCCTTATACATATATATATATATATATAGATATATGGAGTATAGTAATTCTTTACTCTGTTTTACTATATCTCCATTAAACAGGTCACAGCAGAGCTCTTTCAACAAGGTTCTGCTAGCGAATGCAGCCATCTCGGCGCTGCGTTTGCATCAGCGTGTGCCCGCCTTCTCGTTCAGTCGCGAATTCTTGGCTCGTTTATTTGCTGAAGACTCGTGTCACTATATGATGTACTCGCTGATCTTCTTTACCATTCGTCCCACTCTGCTGGTGCTCATACCCGTTGCACTCTACTCGGTGCTGCATGCGGCCAGCTACTCGCTCAAGCTATTGGACGTGAGTATATATGGATATAACTATTTAGGCAGTATATCACATATATGTATATATATATTCATTCATGTTTTTGCCTTTCAGCTAATTGGCCAGAATTCTTGGTGGGGCGCACGTTTCATTATCTCAATTGTGGAATTCCAGGCAGCCAATATACTAAAGGCCACCGCATTCTGTGAGATTTTCATTATGCCTTATGCTATTGTGTTGACCTTTATGTGAGTTGATTGATTTGTAAACTTTACTTATATATGTATATATACAGATACAGATCAGACTTTGAATCAATTATGCCTAAACCTGGCGCTGTCTTCACTTAATGCTGCAAATTGCCAAAGTTTTACCAAAACTTTTTATAAATTTGTAGAGTGAATTCAATGTGGCTTTGGCTTGATTCAAAGCTGCTTTGCAGCATGTATTTATTATATATATATATATATATATGTTATCATATATTTTGCTAATCCCTCACTTATCTCTTCTTGCAACAGGGCCCACGCTGGATTAATGACTCCGATCATCTACTATCACTATCTGGTCATGCGTTATAGCTCACGTCGCAATCCCTATCCGCGCACCGCCTTTGCCGAGCTACGTATTACCTTTGAGGCGATCGCCTCGCGCTCTCCGCTCGCCATTGGCAAGATAATTCGCGGTGGCATTGGATTCGTAAATCGCCTGGCCCCACAGCCGCAGCCAGCGCCGGCGCAGTAGAGTCCAAAACAAAAATACATCAAAACAACAATCAAAGGGACAAGCGAACAGCAACAATACATCATAAGCTAGCTAAGTCTACTTTAAACACACACACACACACACACAGATACCCACAACTGCACACACACACACATGTACACACACAGCTTCACAGAGTGTAGGTTCCATCCATTTTCATTTCGTTTGTTTTTATCAACTTTACCAAATTCGGGATGAACAACTTTTTCAATATCAAATTTTGTAATTTATTTTAGTCATTTATACTTTGTCGAAATTTCACAATTTAGATAAATTACTAATTGTTGTTTATTCTGCCTCTTTATTATTATGTTGTAGTTATTCATGTGCATCGATTTAAAAGTATGTATTATTAACGTTAGTTGAAATTTTTATGTATGATTTACGATTTTGCTGGAAAGACACGGCAAAGCGAAAGAGCGTAATTATGAAACAGGATTACGGATCGATGTGCGTTATACAACATAACAACTACATCTTAATCTATATATATATATATATATATATATATATATATATATATATATATATATATATATATATATATATATATATATATATATATATATATATAAATAAATATATATATTTTTTAATATTGCGTAAGATATGAACAGAAGGTCAAGCAAGTTGGAATAATAATAATAATAAAAAGAAATGTTCACCAGATGAGAGCTGCGCTTTATTGTGTTAAAACATATTTAAATATAAATATTTAATAATGTATGCATAAATTTATATTTTATGTAACTATCAGGTGTGTGTGTGCCTGTGCAGGTTTTATTATTAAAAGTCTAGTTAGCATATATATATATATATATATATATATATATATATATATATATATATATATATATATATATATATATATATATATATATATATATATATATATATATATATATATACATAAATCATTGAACCAAGTTTGCATTTGGACAAGATCTTGGAAAACCTTGAAAGAAATATAAAATATATTATTTTGACATACAAAAATGGATTAAAAACTAAATCAAAAATCTATGGATAAAACAAATCAGTTTTTAAATATGAAAAGCTTTCGTGTAAGTTGGAAAAACTTTTGTTTCTGGCCTAACTTTTTATTTTAAAAACAAATTTATCATTTATTTTAGCTGCTGACTCTGCTCGGAAGATACAGTTTAAGACTAATATAGGATTACTTTCTTTTAAAAACTATGCCGCAAAGTATGCTTTAATTTATTCAAATACTTCGAAGATTGGAACCATTTATTTGTATATGCCTCAAAATCCATAGAACAGCAAATTGAAGCTTTCTGGTGGCAAAATTAATCAAAATTCAAAACAAAGCAAAGCCTTTGAAAGGAAAAAGTTGAGAAATGGATATGCATATGTGAGTAGATATCTATTCAAAATTAATTTTATGCCCTGCACCCATTGAAATGGGTATAATGGTTTTGTGGAAATGTATGTAACAGGCAGAATGAGGCGTGGCACACCGCATGAAGTATATATATTCTAGATCAGGATAGCGAGCTGAGTTGAGAAAGACATGCCCGTCCATCCGTCCGTATGTGTGAACGCGTCGATCTCAGAACCTAGAAGAGCTAGAGACTTGAATTTCGTTTTAATGCTATCGATTGAAAGCCCATCAAAATTTAATTATCTCTTGCACATCTTTGAAGCTAGAGTCGTTAAGCTCAAGGTCAAATATACAAATATATTCAATATGTGATTGAGTTTGCATTTGTATTAAATTGACAAATATTCAGAACAATATCTAGATCGAATTTGATTAAAATCCGCACAGTAACATACAAGTTATTAAACAAAACCCTTCGCCGCAGTTTAGGCAGTTTTCTTATAGATTTGCACACATACATGAAATGCGTGAATTCTCTTAACTTGCAGCTGTTTGAATTGTATTTGATTTATCAACTGCAGCTTCAGTTTCGGATTTGTTAATTTGTTCATAAGATTATGCTTAACAAAAATTACGGAGTATATCTAAAAACGTTTATCGGGCTGGCTTCAGGTTACTCCTAGTCGTACAGCTCCTACTAGAGCTTTCGTATTTGCTTTCACTTTAATTTGATACTTTAACAATTTGACAATTCTCAAACCTTATTCCTGTGGTCTGATCATCATTTGAACAAACTTAAGTGGTTTTGAGTGAAATTCAAACCAATTAACTTCAAGTTCGTTGGCCTGATCCGCGGTTCTATATATTCCATTTAGATTACTACTAATAATAATTAAATGATTTACTAATTTATTTGATCAATTAAGTATTATTTAGTTACCTTTTTTTCCCGCAATATTCCAAATCGGTACTATCATCATCTTCATCAGAGGTGGAGAACTTCATACTGAGATGGTTAGCCATTGAATCACCTGCATTTCCAGAATAATCTCCCAATGATTTCAGTTTAAACTTTTCTTCCTCTCCGCCATATTATAAAATCTTGTAGATACATATACAACTCATGTTTGTTGGACTTCGTCAATAAATGAAGCTTTTAAAGCCCAGTGAAAAGTCGCCATTAGTCTTTCAACGTGGCTGAATAACTCTCGTACCGGAATCAACACGACTCGAATCGCAGGGCACCGAAAAGAGTCTTGAGCCTGGGACTTTGTCAATTTACCAAGACAGTTTAAGGGTAGACTTACTTTGGTTTCTTTTTCCATTTCAGATATTATTTCTTCCAGTTATTTTACTTAAACTGTTTTTGCAGCGTCTTCAAGTTTAAGATTCAATATGTGCGATTCTCTGTTTTTAATATCTGTATTTAACCCATCTTCACAGCTATTTTTAGTTATATTTTGTAACTTTTCCACTATAGCCTGGTTGGATGACAACAATTCGTGTAAACCCTTAAATCTTACTTGAAGTTGAGTCTCTAAAGACCTAATTGTTGCTTCCAGACTCTGGATGTTGGCTTTAAGCTCGCTGAATTGTTCCTCGTTCGTTCGAACTGTGGCAGTAGAGTTCTCTTTGGTTTCTTTTTCCATTGCAGCTGATCTTTCTTCCAGTTATTTTCTTTAAGCCGCATTTGTAATTTCATTGGATTTAAGATTTAAAATTTTAGTGTGGAACATAGACGATTTTCATTCTTATTCTTAGTTTCTATTATATTTTTCTTTTTGATCAACAAGAGCCTGTTGACTGTTCAGACTCTTTATTGCCACTTCTACGCCTTGGATCCTTGCAGCTTGTTCGTAAAATTGCGCTTCTTTTGAGGCACCGAGCTTAAGAAGGGTTTTTACTGCATTGAAACAGTTAGCCGTCATCGATGTTGCTATGAGATGAATATCGTATCATCGATGTTGGGCTTTCGATAATGACATCGATGTCAATATCGATGTTTTTCTAATATCGATCTACCTTAATAGTAATGTATATATATATATAAATATATATAGACGAGACTGCTCGAATGGGAGATACCCTGAACCCTGCGAAGAGCTGATACTCAAATCATTCGACGCTTCTTTAATACATACTTATCAAACAAGTAGAAAGCTCTAGTCGGGGGTGCCCGATATCTAGCATAAGCTTCTACAAAATTAAATTAAATGTTGCTATCCAAAATCACAGAATTTTATATTGCACAAATATACAAAGTATGTCAGAATTTTCTAGCTCTAACGCTATTCAAGTTACGCCTAAAAAAACAGTTTTGATAGATGATAAGAAAACGAGATGAAACAAGAATATCAAACTAAAATGTTAAACTCGTACTGAAGTTAGAGTCGCCTAAAAAATGTTTTAAATGGCGGGAACTTTTAATATTGATAAAAAAATGATTTAGATGTGAGAAAAACGAATAAAAATTTATGGAAAAACTTCAGCCAAAGCAACAAATGTTGCTTAGCTACGACTAAAAAGCACCCTGTAAACGCCTAAAACAAAGAGACGTAAGGGAAATGCAATGAAACTTACGAAAATAAAAACAATTATGCCAAGCCAAACCTAGAAAGAGTTGCATAGGTACGACTAGTAGACACCCTGCAAAACACCAAAATAAAGAGCTAATGAAAATGAAATTGTGCGGGAAAAACTGATGAAAATGAAATACATCAACTGAGTAAAGCGTGAAAATGCAGGAAACTCGAAACCGTTTTTCCTTACACATGCGAAAGCAATGCGCATGAAAGAAAAGCAAAAGCTGAGTATCAATGAATTTGTTTTTATTGCAAATGGGCGTAGGCTTAGGCTTAGGTTTTTCTTTTCTTTTTTCTTTCTTTTTTTTCATAAGGCTCATACGTAAATTAACCAATTTGTGTGCATGTGTGAGCGTGAGTTTATTTCAACCACCAAGCAAGGCAGGCAGCCAGCCAGCATACTTACTCGTATATCTCTTGCAAAGTGCCAGAGACATGGACTCCACTTGCGAGAGCTTCACCAAATGTACTTTGCTTCCGATTTTTCCAGCAAGTTCAATGAACTTCAACGAGCGCTTTTCTTGTGCTGCGCCAAAAGAACAAAAAAAAAAAAAAATTAAATAGAAAGAAAAGAAAGAAAAACCGAGAACTTTTCATGCAGGTTGAGAGCGGGTGGAGCGGCGCAGCACACACAAGACTCACTTTCGTTTGTGGTGAGTGTGCAGGGAAATTTTGGCTTTTCGGGGGACGCGGTGTGGGGCTGCCTTCGGTGTGTCCATTCAAAAAGTGAGACAGGCAATGCTTCCCCTTTTTGCCCAGCCCCAGTCTCCCTCCGGGTAGTTCATTTAGCTGGCGCTGACGCTTTCATGGGGTTCTTGAACTTTCCCTTTTTGGCCACAGATTCGCAGCGTTTGTTTTTCTTTTTCGGCGTTTAACGCAAGCAAAACACACATTCGACACCCAAGAATTTTCGAATAAAGATTGTATTACGATGAAATGTTTTCTGACTTATTTTCTTGTATTTTGTATTTTGTATTTTGTTTATCGGTTTTCAAGTTTTTGATGTGTTTTCTTTTGGGAAATGTTTTTTTTACCCTTTATTTTTATATTTTCCTACGTTTTCTCTTGCTTCAAATTGATTGGTAGCTTCCTTTGTGCCACTGATAGATGCTTAAGTATTTCCTTCATAATGATCTAATGGGGTTTTTAGAGCTTTATAATCATTTACATATGTGTATCATAAAATTTCGATTATTAAGCTGATTAGGCTTTATTTTCAAATTTCAGAACTTGCCCTTAAAAAAAAGCGTTTTTGCCATTTCTTTTGAGAGCATTTTCTAAGTAATGTAAAAATTTGACTTGGCTTGTTATCTCATTTACAAAAAAGGTATTCAGATTTAAAGCTAATTTATTTTTTGTAATATTTTATTTAACATTTGGCAGGTGAAACCTGAAACTCTGAATAAAAGCGAAAATCTTAGCACTGAGCAACAACCATTAGAATATCCCTATAAAAATGACAATAAATAATAAATAAATAAAATAATTAGTAAGGATCATTTGTTTTAATATATTTTTATAAAATAAAATATATTTATTAAAACAAAAAATATTGAACCTTGTTTTTTGTTTTCAATATTTATAAAAAAAATAAAAATAAATTACAAAAACAAAATATTTAAAAAAAAAATAAGTTCTTGAGATAAGATATATTACTATTTTTTAAATATTTTTAAAATACACTCATAAAAATTTAAAAAAAAAATAAAAATTAAAAAAAAAAAAATTTATAAAATTTTAATATAAAAAAATTATAAATAATATTCTACATTTATCTAAAACTTTTTTTAATGTAGTTATTAATATTTTTGAATTTTTATTGAATTTAAAATCTAAAAAATAATAACAATTAGTCCAAGTTTAGGTTAGCAGTTATAAATAAATATATAAATATTATTAAATAATATTATTTTATGGTATAGTAAAATTTTATAAAAAAAAACTAGTTGAAAGTTTATAGAACTCTATAGCGCATAGGATAAATAAGTATATATTCAGAATACAGTTGGCATACTGTGTAAATATGCTGAAATAGACAGTTGGACTATGTGTTGTAGATAATTACAAATGATTTCATTACAATGTACGACAATCGCATCAAATCGAACGAGATAAAAATGACATTATCAAAAAAAAAAAATATCATATGAATAAAGTCATATGGGAATGTGGGTCAAGCTAAGCTAAGCTAAGCCATGCAACAGAAATCAAATTGGACAAGAACTTTTTTTTTTTTTTTTTGAATATTATCAGAGGGGGGGGGGGTCAGAGAGCCACCACCATGCGACCAGAGCTACAGTGAGTGCTGTTTATGCATTTCCACCCTCAACACAGGCGCCACAGGCAAACAAGCCTATGAGTGACATCATGACACACGCTCGCCCCACAACCCGAAAACAGTTGCATTTGTTGTTCAAACAAGAAAATAATATGAGAATTAACAAAAAAAAAAAAAAAACTATAAAATTAAATTAGATACAGAAAGTAAAAGCATGAGCCCCAAGCTCCCTTTGGGGTTGTCCGTTCGCCGTTCGCCGCTCGCTCTGGAAGCTCGCGCTCGCAGCGCAACGCAACGCAACGCAACGCAACGCAACGCCAGCCAAAAGGTCTTTGAACTCTACGGCCTGTAAATGGGTCATACAAGAAATTTTTGTGTGTTTCGAGTTCTTCCCAAAATTTTCCCTGGAGTGGCCATTTTTGGTGGTGGGTGGCGTTGCCTGTTCCCGCTCGCGTCTCCTTTCCATATCAAAATCAATTTCAATTGCATTGCGTAGTCGCTTGGAGTTTGCGCATTTTCAACAGCTGATTGCAACAGATGAAGCAAACTGTGAGAATGTGTGTGGCAGCGTATGCGTATGCGTATGTGGGGGAGCGAGCGCTGGACAATTTGAGTGCATTTCATGCGCAAGTTTGGATTAGACTAGGCAGTTGAGTGGGGAAATTTGGCTTTGATGTGAGTGAGTGGCGAACAAAGAACCAATGAAATGGGATATTTTTATTGTAAAATGTGTTACGATGATTGAAAGCAAAACTTTTTTTCATTTTTAAAATATAAAATATACAAAAATATAAAAACTATTTAGTAAATTAATTAATTGTGCTTGTAATATTATAAATATGAAAACTATTTATATAAATATTAAAACTGTTATTATGTGAACTTAACAATAATCGTTGCTTAGTTTAAATAAGCTTGAACAGTTTTTTTTTAATTTAAAAAAATATTTCAATACAATTACTATTTAGAAAAATATTTATTTATTTGTTTTATATTTATTTAATTTCAAAAATGTTGTATGTCATTTCGGTAATACATTTATATTCAGCCTTTCAGCCTTGTGGAGATTGCTCCAGAAATGTCCTAAGTTTACTTTTTACTAAAAGTTAAGTTTAGCTTCCCTAACTACAATATTTTTAAATTATAAATCTTACCAGGTTTCTTGTAAGAAAGTATTTACTTCATATTAATTCCAATTTAAATTCAGTTTTAATACACTTTAAAATTTCTTTTACATATTTAGTATGTTTTGAAAATTTCATTAAAATTAAATTTTGCTACGCTTTTATATTTTCTACTTTTGAGATTGCTAAAAATTAGTTTTTAGCTTTCCTACCATAACTTTTTTCAAATCATAATTTTCACGCCTTTTTTAGTTTATTTCTGAAACTTAAAATAAAATTAAAAAAAAAATTGTTTTTAAAAATTTTCAAATATTTTTAAAAATAAACAAAGTTTTAGCTTCTTTAACTACAATATTTTTCTTCATTATAATTTATTCATATTATTTTTTAGACTAAAATTTGAATTAATTTAAAAAAAAATATAGAAGTTCAACATATATATTATATTTTATTTAATTACTTATTTCTCTTCTCTTTCTGTATAAATATCAAACAAAAACCAAGTTTGCTCAGTTAATCTTCTAAATATCAATTAACATTACTCAACGCATGAAGCCTTAAGCTAAATTCAATCAGCAGCAACATCAAATTACCCATAAAAATAAATCTACACTCAACGCATTTGAAATTTCCCTCGAACATTACACGCAACATAAATTTCCCTACGCACGCGACTTACACTCAAATGCCCTGCACTCAAATATGATAAAACGCTCAACGCCAAATTTCCCAGCAATTGGACATTTTGTGGGATGACATAACCGAAAATTGTTGTTGTTTTTCGGCTTAAGCGTGTGCGTGAGAGAGTTTGTGTATGTATGCGTGTGCGTTTGTGTGTATGTATGTATGTGTGTATGTGTGTGTGCGTGTGCGTGCTGTCGTCTGTTTGTTATACACAAGTGCAGCTCTCTGTGTGGGCCAGTGACCTCAAGTAACGGTATCCATAGTATTAGATAAGTTCGTGAACATGTGCGGGGCATTTGCGCGTTCCTCTTTGCTCTTGTTATTTTTTTTTTTGTTCTATGTTCTGCTCTTTACTGTTTTTTTTTTGGGTTTTCTACCCGCAGCTCTGCCGCTACTTTTGTAGCTCAACTATAATTTTTGTGGTGGGTGGGCGGACGGGGGCGTACACAACAATAATTTGTTGGGGCGATCGTGTGTTGGGGAAGCTTTTACCATATTTTCGATGTGGGATCACATGCATTTAGTGGGGCTGGAGTGTTGTTGTGATTGGGCAAAGTCATTCACTTGGATATCATTCTCGAAATGTTTATTTACGGCAATTGATCTGAAAGTGCGCGTTGAAGTTTCGAGTGATTTGAATTTGTTTTGGAGCAAAGCAGCGGAAATGAAGAAGGGTAATTTATGGAGTTGTGTTAAGTGAGCTGAGCTGAGCAGCGAATTGAGCGCTATTTATGCTAGATATGGGAAATTGATGATGTTATGGGGATAACATGAAGGCATCTGAGTTGACAAGCAGCTACAAATGAGTAGCTAAAGAAGTAAGTTTCTCTCTCAGTTTATTTGTAGATAATAAACTTTTATAGAATGACAAATATAATCATATAGATCAATATTTAACAGCAGGTTAAGGGGGTGTAAAAATAAGACAATATATGGGAAATGCTTGATACTTGATACTTGACAAGCAGTTAAAAATGAGTTATAAAGAAGTCAAGTCTGAGTTTGTATCAGGTCTTAATATTTATTTATTTTTATGTATCTTCTTTTTTGTGATGATTGTCAATATAAGATAACATGAACATATATTCACTTGACAAACAGTTAAATATAAGTTGATGTTAGACTACGCCACAAGACTTTAGACTAGATAAGGGTAATAATAGTCTATTGATTACATTTCTAAGTCGAAATAAGCACACATTTCAAGTTTAATAAAGAAAGAGAAATATGTTAAAAATTAACTAAAGGTTAAATAATTTGCAGCTATTTCCAATGCTTCAAAAAACTGTCGTAAATTCAGTTCATGAAGATTTTTTGTTTTAACTAGCAGTTAAAAATT
Source organism: Drosophila anceps (assembly GCA_035045945.1). Lineage (NCBI taxonomy): Eukaryota > Metazoa > Arthropoda > Insecta > Diptera > Drosophilidae > Drosophila > Drosophila anceps. Next base: position 3,282,894 of record JAWNON010000196.1, read on the forward strand.
AAAAATAATTAAATGTTTAAATTTAACTATGAGTTAAATTTTATGTAGCTTTTTCGAACGCTTTAAATATTTTAGTAAATCAATTTCATGCAAACTTTTTGTTCAATTAGCAAATAAAAATTGAAAAAAATTAAATGATTAAATTTAACTATCAGTTAAATAATTTCAAGCATTTTTTAATGGTAAATAAGTTCTTACACTTTCGCATGCTTAAACAACTGTCGAAAATTCAAATCACGAAGCCTTTTTATTCAACAAGCAGTTAAACATAAGAAATAGTTAAATGTCAATATGTAACTAGAAGTCAAATAATTTGTTAGCCTATCAAATCCTTCAACTCATTCTCTCGCATGATATTATTGTCTAAGCTTTCGTAAAGCCATTAAATGTTTTGCCTTATGCCGGCCGGCCGGCCGGTGCGTCTGTCTGACGGTCGGTCGGTTGGGTAGCGTTTCCCAAATTAAAAGCAAACAAACCAAAATATTTGCCAATAAGACAATAAAATGTTGTCAACCCGCCCTGGGGCAAATGGAGCAGACCTTTTGCCCCTCGACCTCGATCCAAAAACAAATGATGCGCATGTCAATTGCCACGGAGGAGGCAGAGAAACCACCCTCTCAGGACTCAAACCAAAAGGGAAAACAGAACTGAATGCGGAAAGGAAATTTCTGTGCCAAGAAAGTGAAAAGAAAATTGCAAGGTCATTGAACTTGAGCAGAAAAGCTAAGCTAAGCCGGAACACTCGAAGAAGCTGAAACCACAAAACCCGAAAAACCAACCCCAAAGCTAGAAATAGGCAACATATGTACGCAATGCAAGCCGCCCAGAGACGCACAATTTCCGGGGGTTGAAACACCTTGAATCTGAATCTGAATCTGACTCTCGCTCTCCCCTAGGAGGTGGGCGAGTGGGCGGCAATTTGACACACATCTGAACACTAAAAGAGATAAAGAAGAGGAAATGAGAGCATTAAGCGCTAAACATCGTTGTGTATATATATATATATGTATATATATATATACAACGTTATATATATATATATATATAGAACTTCTATTCGGCCTATTCCCTATCATAACAATCCGAGTCCATCTAAATCGTAACCTTTGTAATTTATGCCACTAACTGTTGGCCATTTGTAATCAACTTAATGTGACCTTAATTACGAGCGAGTTAAGGGTTTAGGACGTAGGCAAAGGCTGTGTTAGGAAATATATCTCAAAATGTAAGAAAATTCGGTTGAAAGTAGCTTGAACTTAGAATAAAATTGTTAGTTTTCATTGCTAAACAACACATATAACTAATGCCCTGTAAAGCTCATATCGCTCAACCAAAATGATCAAAGTTTTGTTATAGTTAAAGCCACAGACTTAAGAGTTTAATCATATAAATCATATATATCTTATGTATACGTAAATATCATATAATGAAACTTTCACTATAGTCTTCAAGCTAAAGCTTTAAGCTGATCATAAAACGAAATACCCTGTAAAGCTGTTAAGTGATTTAGTTTAGTTTAGCTAATATGTAAAAATGTTGAACTGTATCGGAGACTCATTTTTTTCTAAGGAAATGCCAATGTAGTGCTATGTGCAAAATTCATTCATTCGTAAAAATTCCTTACATTTTAATCCCCTCGTTAATTAATTGTATCTTTTTGCACTCATTTAATATTTGACCTCTCATAAATTGTAATTTTGTTAGCCAAACATCTGCAAAAAGTAACAACAAAAATTGTTGAATTACTGTTGACTTCGTTAGTTGAAAATCTGGACAAATCGCGCATTCATGTAATTCGTAAAAAATGCTATTTCCTAGCCATTTCGAGCTATTGGGATTCGACTGTAGTCGAATATCTTTAAGCTTTCAGTTCTTTCTGGCAGCTGCTTTTTTGTATTCAAGCAGGAAAACTTAAAAAAGATTGAGATTAGTTTCGGAATGAGCTCAAAAATATTTTATGATGCCAGCATACGGACTTAAAAGATGTGTGATATCAGCTTGATATATGCATAAATGATATAGTTATGTTATAGTTATGACTAAAATAATAATGAATTCATTGAAGTTCTTGAAGATCGTACTTATATTGAGTATAATCTCTTGTACCTTTTACATAACATACAGCTAAAATAAATGATTTGAGTATAAGAACTATCTTGAATAACTAAACTTAAACGCATATCACTATCAATGAGTTTTTCCCAGAGCTATTCAGATGTATATACTATAATACCCTGTAATGCACATTTTTAGCTAAAGAAACTGCATTGACTAAGGTTAAGCGTGCCAATGCTGGAGATTTCAGATAGCTAATAACACGTAGTATTATATACCCTGTAAAGCTAGCATTACTTTGAAAATATCAATCATATATATACATACATATTCAATTAATAGATTGTTATAGATGAATAGATTATTCTGAAAGTGTGTAGATCTCACCTAGTATTGCTCATATAATTTGTAGTGCTCGTACTGCCTAGCACCTATAAATACCCTTGAATCTTACGAGACGAACATCTCAGTATATATGCTATATGCTATATAAATATATTTATAAAAATACCAAGAGAATTACGTACAATAATAAAACTATTAAGCACTTCAGGCAAATACCAGACTGATAAGAGGTATTACATAGAGCATTACCTAATCTAAATATTTATTATAATTATAGCGCCAACTGAGCCAAGCATCTCGATTCAGATTTATATAGATTAGGCAATTGCGTTGCCCATTATCACATGAAATTAATCGATTAAATGCGTTACATGTGATGCCTACTTTCTCACTTGTGCTTCTTCTGCTTCGGCTTCTTTGCCTGACTTTTCTCACTGCACAAGGCAAACGAGGAAAGAAACCAAAATGAGGCCAGGCCTTTGGTACCCAAGTGTCAGCAGCCATAAAGTATGCCATGCAATTGCCGTTGGGGACGTATTTATTGGCTACGTAATTTAAATGTATATACTAACTGTATACATAGGCTTACACATTTATATATACCACACATACACATACATATGTATACATATATATTTGTGTGTGTGCATGTGCGCATTCGTCTTGATTTTTATGTGCATCAGGCGAATCAATTTCAAGTGCAAAAGCTTCACTGACTTTTTTCATAAAAGAGAGCAACACAGATAGAGACAGCTAATGTTTAGGTTACTATTATAAAAAAAGATATATTAAGTTTATTTTTAAAACTTAGAAAGCATTTTTAAAAATTAAAAATAAAATACTTCTATAAGCATGTAATTTCAAAACTTATCAAAGTTGATCAACACATATTTAATTTTTCGAAAGCTAAAAATAATAATTTTAAAATATGTGATTTTTTTTTTAATCATTCATATATTTTTTTTGGAAAACTAAAAATAAAAATTCTAAAATTAAAAAAAAAAGATCTTTTAAATGACAATCAATTTTTAAAACTTTAAAAGCAAATTAAAAGAAAATATTGTTGTTTTAAATACAATTTTTAAAAAATTGTATAATAAATAATTTATTTTTTTAATTTTAAAAAATTTAATTCATTGAAAAGATTAACTGTATTTAATAGCTAACGTTTTTCTTAATGTAATTTAATTTAATAATTTTTTAGTTTAACTATTTTTTGACTAAAATACAATTTTTAAAATACCATTGTTTTTCAAAATCTAAAAAAAAATATATATACATTTATTACAAGTTAAATTTTTTTTAAGATAAAAAAATTATTTTAAAAAAAAAATATTTAAAAAAGATTTTTAAACTAAACCAAATATTTTTTTAACTGCGAAATTATTTTTCAAAACTTTAATAAAATTTTCAATTTAAAAATTTCTGTTTAGTTGAATAAAAAAAACTTATTTTTTGTTTTTAAATTACAAAAAAAAATATTGTTAAAAGTAACAATTGATTTACAAACAAAATACAATTTTTTCAAATAAAATATTTATTGTAAAAATTAAACATTATTTTTTAAAAATGATTTGAATGAATATGCCCTGCTCGACCTTCAGTTGTATTCTTATCAACAGCGCATGCCTCAACACTTTGCTAGTTATGTGCATATATGTGGCTCTAACTTTCTAACTATCTATGGGTCTGTGTGCAAACAAGCTTTATCTAAGGTCTATAGGTCGTTTATTTTGCTTATTCATTCATTGTTAAGTCGGGTAATGCATCCATCTTCTGTCTGAGTTAATAACTCGATTGTGGTTAAGTACTCGGCTGACGCGTACAATAGCTGATCGAAGATTATTAAAAAGCGATTAGAGTCGAATTAATTACAAATCGATGACAGCTCCAGGTTCATGAACTCAAAATACTACAGTTCAAAATCTGAATAAGAAAATCCAAAAATTAATAATAATAATTTAAATGCGAAATATAGAAATATTGTTTATTGATTTACATACGAACTGTAAACTCCATTACAGAATTTAAGTGTTTTGTTAATCGATCACTGTGCTAACTCAACTTAATATCAGTTATTTTCTCAAATCTTAATTATTAATTTATGTTTATTTTCGCACAGATCAGGCGTACCTTTAAAAGTTCCGACTACGTAATTTCGGAATTCTTATTTATTTCTAATCCTGATCTGAGCCTCAACTAATGATCATACTTTGAGGAAGTAGTGCAACTGTGTTCATAAAAATAGTAGTGTGACTGAAATGTTTGGCAATTTTAATATATATATATCTACATACATAATTGTTAATCTTAATACTCGTTTCAAATTGTTTTCAAAATATCATGATTATCACAATATTTTGCTGTAGAGCATTTCAGTCGCACTACTATTTTCATGAACACAGCTGTATACATAAAATTAGTCATTTCCTTCAGATCTGTGGCAAATATAGTCTATGAAATACTTCAAGGAACACTCAATCAGTATTGTAATTTCTGGAATAAATTACATAATATTTATATATTGTACATACATATATAAAGAGCTATTCTCATCAACCGCAATTGATATTATAGGTTTGACAAGGTTTTTAATTTACTACCGCAGCTCTTATATACCTAGCCACACTATACATACTTTATATATATATAATAATGAGCAAAAACTGTGCTCAACTTTAGGTTTTTTTTTTGTGTAGGCGTATGACATCAGTCTCTCAATTCCGATAAATTGCAGTTTATCTCAACTTCATTTTGCTGTTTACTGTGGGGGAACTTTCCGAACTGCCAACTGACACATAAATCAAGTGTGGAATAGATGCAAGAAAAAAAGAAAATAGTTTGAAAATTGTTAAGATAGTTAAAAGAAAACGTAGTTTTTGCATTTTGTGCGACGACACGTTCCGGCAATTAAGAGTGTGAGGAGTGCAACGCCACCGGAACCGCTGCGAAGGCAAATGAAATCGAACAAAATATGAGATATACATATAAACATATAATATATAGGTGCATAGATGCATATATAGTGCGCTCATATCATAGAGCGTGTCGATAATAATATACAGAAATTGCATTTGAAAATACCCTGTAAAGGCAATTAAAAATAGCTTGAACGGGTATCTTGGCTATGAGAATAGAAAGACAGCTGCGAATCCATTTAGTATAATGATAGCATAGTATACCTATACCATATGCTGTACTTTATCCTATACTTTTACTATGCTTTAGCATATAGTGCAGTATATATTCTTTATTGAGTTAAACAGTTGAGTCCATTTTGGTAGAGTCAACAATACGTAATCTTCTTAATCTATGCTAAAATGTATCTTTCTTTTTATTTTTCTCATAATACTTGCATCACTACCATTTCACTATCTATCTACCATTTCATAATACTCCATTGCCATTGGATTTATATCCATTGTCATTCCAACTTTACATATCCTAACCCATGGGCACAGTACTCTATTCCATTTCATCTTCTACGCTTCAATCTTATACTTATACTTATATCTTAAACATATTATACTTGAGACTTGCCTAGAAAGTAGAAGAACTTAAATGTTGATATGTAATACAGTTGACAATTGAATAGTATAGTATAAGATAGGACAGGATACGCTATCTTCTCTTAGAATATCCTAAGATTTCTATTACAAAATAGACTAAGAGAGAAGAGAGTCTAGCCTAGTCTATGCTATCCATTCCAATGATTACCTGTCCTGTTATATGCTATGCTGGGTGTATGCTAGTCGAGCAATGCCGACTAAAATGCAATTACTTGTTTGTTTCTGTTACATTTTAACGATCGCGCGTGTAAGCGTGTAAAAACGAGCCATAGAGAAGGAGAAGGAGAAGGAGAGGGCGATGGCGAGAAGGAGAGAAGAAGAGAGGCCAAGATCTAAAGGTAGAGGGAGGGATTGAAAGAGAGAGAGAGAGATAGAGACAGGGAAAGCTATTGCTTAGACACTTTGCTCGAGTCAATGTACGGGCAATTGGCTTTGCCAATTCTCAAGGTTGCATCAAATCAAAGTACTATATATACTCTACAATATATATATATGCATATCCGTATATATGCTCGTATATCAGATTATAGCTGCGTCTACTTAGCTTTCTACATTTTGCCCACATTGTGTGAGGTTCAATAAATTGAGTTGGGTACCTGCGGGCCGGGCAACCCGAGTTTTACGTAAGTTCAATAGGGCTTACTCTAGCTGATATCGATCAAGTGTTTCGTCTACATAGTCTATCTATTGCACAATTATTGGCGAGTCCGACGCGAATGCGTAATTCCTACCAAAACTCAACTAACTAAATGGAGGCGAAGAAAAAAACGTGTTTTCACTTTGATTTATTTTGGTTTGTCTAGAAATTTAATTAGCATTCATATGGAATTTGGCCATAAACGAATTTTATTTCGGCTTTTATAACTAAATACTAGATATTTTTTACGGCTAGCTGAATATATAGCTTGAAGAGACTTTGCTTGAAAATATAGTAGAAATATTTTTGTAATAATTATAGCAAATATTTACACCACTCTTAGAAAGCTTTTGGAGCGAGCATAATCTACCTATTATATGCTCTGTTGAACCTCCAATATCACCAAATTATGCTCTACAGAAAGAGCTATAGATTCCCTATCAACCTTCCGTCCATTGAATAATTTCTGATCCCAAAATATCATTATTTGCATAAATTTAACTGTTTTTAGGGCAATTCAACGAGATTTTCCTAACCTTCGCAATCATTTTTAAATATCTATTTAAAATTGTTGAACAATTTTGATACTACATACATAGTAAGGGGCTATCAACTGTATCATAAAGTCCTATATCTACTAAAGATTTAGTATTGAATAATTGATCTCATGTGTATATCTGAAAGTTATATATGTATGTATATATAGGGTGAACTCTTGAGAGCGTGGCAAATTAGAAAATAAATATATCCGCTTAGAACTCTCTAGTATCACCAGGTTTTGCTCATAGATTAGTATTGTACTGCTCTACAAATATACCCTAAGAATCTATGTTCCGCCCATTGGTTAATTTCCTAGCCGAAAATATCAATATTTGCATAAATTTAGCCATTCTTGGGCATGTAAATAACTTTTCTAGTCATTTTATAATATTTAATTCTGGGAAACTTTTACAACAATATATTTTAAGGATAAAGATAATATAAAATACTCTACGAAATAAATCTTAAACTTTCGCAAAAAAGTCATAGAGCTCTTAAAAGTTTTAGATTCATATCGAGGAGCTTTACATAGTATTTTATTCTTTATAATGTATTGTATAAAAAATCCTTCAGAATTTTTGATTCCACTTTAAATTTTAATAAATTTCTGATAAAATTCACTAAATTAAGAAATTTGTACCAACAACATAAGCTTGAGATTAAAATCTTATAGATTTTCGATAGCGGAACAGCTGTGCAGACTTGACTTAAACTGAAGATTGTATTCAAATTTAAAAGTCTGGAAAATTACACTAGTTACACTAGTATTACCCTATAATAAATCACTAATTCAAGACTTTTGCAGATATTACAAATGTGAATTCATTTAACTGCGATTCATTCAGTATTTCTTTCTAGATTCTTACTTTAATGAAATGAATTCAATTCATTCACAATTTTCAGTTCGCAATGTTCAATCAGCTAATTTGTAATAGTATTTTCGTCTATCTAAATTGCTTCGGACTGATCAATAAATAATTTGTATTTTTGGGTTTAACACTAGAGGAAATGCGTACTTCAGTCTTAATGATAGGACCGTAAATTTTACAAATAATACGCGTAGAACTAGACTAAGTACAGTGCGGGTCAGTGAGGTAGGGAACATTTCTCTTATACTAAAATATTATATAGAAGCAATCAACTTGCTGTTAAAGTTCATGTTAACTTTGGTTAGTTGTGATATTTGATAAGCTTCTAGTTTTTTATCTTTCTTATCTTTTGTTACTCTGATTCTATTTTTAGTATGAGCTTCTTCTTCTTCTAGTCTCTAGATTATACACTTATTTTATGCTCTTTATAATTTCACTTCAGACATCCAGCTGTTAAAGCTCATGTTAACTAAGTGTAGTTATTTTAATTTATATTTTTTGTCAATTATTTATTTTTTAAATATTTATCAATTTTCGTTTACCTTTACAAATTTAGCTGTCAGCTTTTTGAGCTAACTGCTGCTTATCCTCATGTCAACTTACGCTGCAGCGCTTAGCTAACAACTTAGCAATGCCCTCACCTTTGACTACTTAAGTGCATATGTATTAAACTGTTAATTAACAGGTGCTTAATCTGCTTTAAAAAAAAACTGCATTGTAATTGCGCCTTCTAAGTATTTAATAGCTAGTAGAGAAGAAAAAAACAAGTTTGACAAGACATTTAAGTGAATAATTAAAACAAATAAATGAATATATTTTAATGTCACGGAGTGTGCATGCATACATGCATAAAATATTCAGGCGATGCGACAGTAACTTAGATTAAATACCAATGCTTGAAGTGCCTGCACCAATACACATACCTATCTATGTATGTATGCGTGTGTGTGTGTGTGTATGTGTGATATATGCTTGACTCTTTGTATCTCAGGGCACTTAAAGTGTTTTAGCACCTAAAAGCTTACAGCATATTTGCTTTTTTTTGTTTTTGAACGCGCCGCCACAACGGAAACTCCAAATTTATGATCAATATGGACAATGCTTATCAATATTACTATCAGATAAAGTATATGTATGTGTACATAAATATTTGAAAAAAAGATTTAAGTACATGTACACACACCCACATATTCCTCTATTAATTGTGAATTGCAATTGAATCGATGACTTAAGAGACTCGCAATGTGGGCGTGTCTGTACAATTAAAAATAACTGTAAACATCGAGAGTAGCCGAAAATAAGACTGCAAATCAATTCAAGTTACTTGAGAACATAACACATACATACACACTCACACTCACACTCACACATCTGTGATCCACGCGCAACTGTAAAACAAACAAAAAAAATGAAACAACTACAACTATATAGGCGTTCAGGCAGGCTATAAAAATCCACACAGTTACACCAACAGTTGTATAGTTGCCATAGTGCTAGAGCGTGCAAGGCAAAGAAAGAGAGAGAGACAGAGAAAGAGAGAGAGATCGAGCAAACTAGCGACATGTGCATGCGATAAAATGCAACGTGCAAGTACGCTTTGGAGGCAGTGCCAGTGTTTTCAACACTCTGGCACCAACAAATGCAAGAGAATGTGCAATGGTTTTCAACGCACGTGCGACGGTCAATGAACCGCGCAAGAAGCATGAAGGAGAGCACACAAACATAGCAGATTGAATGAATCGATGAGGGAGGGCGATACACAGCAAATGCAGCGGCAAAGGCGTGCGAGAGTGATGGAGTGCATGGTCTGGGCTCTCTCACAGTTGAAAGAGTGTAGTGGTGTGTGTGTGCGAGTGCGAGAGAGAGTTTTCATTATTTTTTTTTTTTTTTAATTTTTGGTCGTTGCCGCGTGTAATGCAGTTATTATTGACGCAGTCTGGACGTCGGCACTCCCTCTGCTTTCGCTGTTTCTGCTGTTGTTGTTGCTGTTATTGCGCTGGCTGCTGCTGCTGCTTCTGCTTAATTGACATATAGCTTTATTTACAGCGCAGCTTAATAGAGAGAGAGAGAGAGAGAGAGAGAGAGAGAGTGAGAGAGAGAGATAGCACAAATCTATTTACAATGTTACAAATGTGACTCGTTTTTTTTTAACATTTGTAATATGCATAAATGTTGCTAACGTATGCAAATTTATTTAACAGCTGGCGACATTAGCTCAACGATTTTTTAATTTCAACTGTTATTGTGCAACAATAATTGACATGCGCTGGCTGAAAGCTAGAAGAAGAGGAAGAACCAAATGTAAATGAAACAAAAAGAAAGAGCAACAACCACAGCAACAACAACAACAAAACAGCTGCTCAGCCGACAACAGTCGTAAAGCTAAAATGCAAAAAGGTGTTTTATAGTCGAATGATAATTAACTAAAATACATGTGTGCATCGATACATATTCATATATGTGCATACATATGTATATTAATGTATGTATAAGCACAATACGCTAATCATGCATACGTATAGGTAAACATACATATGTACATACATACATACATGCACACATGCATATGTATGTACATATGTATGTATGTGTATACTTATACACATGACAAGCATGCACATACATATTTATGTACATTCGCACATGCATTTATGCATGCATACATTCATACATGCATTCATTCATATTCACATTCTACGCATATTCATACACATACATATATAGAATACACACGCTCACATAGATGATATACAAACATGCTTACAAGCACACATGCATTCACACATTCACATTTACACATTCATAGTTACATTCATCCAGATATACATACATCACATGTGTATGTACTTACGTCACACACATGTAAATGCCAACATGAATGAAAGAGAGCGAGCGTATAGCTAAGCCTTTCAGAAACATAGCAAGTCTTCGATCTCAGTTCCGCTCGCTTGTTCTCCTCGAAGCTTCTTATACTCGACTCGCAGCATAGATTTAATTCAAATTTAAATCAATAATAAATGAAAATGAGATTTCTAAAAATACAACTTCTATACTTCTATCTATATGAAAATAAATGATCCAATATAAAACAAATAATATAAAACAAATTAAAAGAATAGAAAATATTAAATAAATATTTACAAATTTATTTCTGGCAAAATATACAATTTCGTTTTGTTTATTTTATTTTGTTTATTTATTATTTTGTTATATTTTATTTTGTTATATTTTATTTCTTTTTAATTTTTTTTATTTTATTTTGTTTTATTTTATTTGATTTTGTTTTATTTATTTAAATTATATTTATTTTATTTTTAATATGTAACAAATTATATAAAATAATTTAAAAGAATAGAAAACATTAAATATATATATAAAATTTCATTTCTGCCAAAAATACAATTTTGTTTATTTTATTTTGTTTTATTTTATTTTATTTTGTTTTATTTATTTAACTTATTTTATTTTATTTTGTTTTATTATTATTTATTTTATTTTTATTATGAAACAAATCAAATAAAATAAATTAAAAGAATAGAAAATATTAAATAAATATTTACAAATTTATTTCTGCCAAAAAATACAATTTTGTTTGTTTATTTTATTTTATTTGTTTTATTTTATTTTATTTTATTTTTTTTTTTAAATTTTGTTTTGTTATATCTTATTTTATTTTTTTATTTATTTAATTTTATTTAGTTTTATTTATTTAAATTATATTTATTTTATTTTTAATACGAAACAAATTATATATAATACATTAAAAGAATAGAAAACATTAAATATATTTGTTTATTTTATTTTATTTATTTTATTTTATTTTGTTTTATTTTATTTTAATTTATTTTATTTTATTTTATTTTATTTTATTTTATTTAATTTTATTTTATTTATTTTAATTTTATTATTTATTATATTTTTAATATGAAACAAATCAAATAAAATAAATTAAAAGAATAGAAAACATAAAATAAATATTTAAAAATTCATTTCTGTCAATAAATACAATTTTGATTATTTTATTTTATTTAATTAATTTAATTTAATTTTATTTCTTAAATTTTATCTAATTTAATTTTGTTTTTTTTTATTTATTTTATTTATATTATTTATTATATTTTATTTTATTTTTCTTTATTTATACGATTTCTCTTATACTCCATAATTTACTCTGAAATAATTTATTGGTTATAGAAATTCTCTAAAAGATTATAATATTTTAACTTGATTTATTTTTTATTAATTTATATTAAAATATTACTCTTATACGCCATATTCCCAGACATTTTAAGTCATATTAGAGTTTAATTTATATTATTTTTTTTATATTGTTTATCACTTGTAATGCTAAATTTAATTATTACACAATTCCATATTACGAATGTTTTGATTCGGTAAACCTAAACTACAGTTTGTTATTAGATATGGCTACTGATATATGCACACGAGTGTGTGCATATACATACAGAGCTGACTGTTTACACGAACCGCTACAGAGCGTGCGAGAGTCCGACCTGTAATACGACAATAACAATAGGAATAATAAAAGTCTAAATGACTGACACTGACATTGAATACGACGGAGTGACTATGCCACTATAGCAATAATATTTACACACACACACACACACGTAGGTACACACATATGCACACACATACGTGTATATGTGTGTGAGCTCTAAGCAAATGTCATTTGTTCATGTATTTGCGCATCTCACACAACCCTCTCTCTCTCTCTCTGCCCCTCTCTGTCGCTCTCACCTTTTCGCGCCACACGTTTCGGTAAACAAATAAATTATTATAATAACAACAACAATAAATAGGAATTACATCAGTCTAGGCTACGTGAAAATGGACTTTCTACGACTCTTCCTAAATTATATTTTTATTTATTGAGTGTATTTCTTTAATTTTATTAAATTTATTTTTTTTAATTATTTTACTTTTTTTCAACATTTTTTTAACATTTTATTACGCAAGAGTTGCATATTACGTATACGTAACGGAGCACATCTATTTCAAGAACTTGGGCAATTCGTTATCTGGTCTAAAATTATGCGACGCAGTTTTATGACACACAAATATATACATATAGCTATATACATATACATATATTTATTTTTTTATCTATGGTAAATAAGCTTGACAGTCTTTATTCGCCTGAATTTACTAATAGTGAGATACCCTGTAAATGTTTGTTTTTTTCTGGAATATATAATTGGTAAATATTGTTAAAAAAATTGTTTATAAATTAACTTTTTTTTATTTTCTAAAAGTTACGTCTAAGCTTTATTGTCTATTTATTTTATTAAAATATTATTAATATATATTTTGTAAATTAATTATTTTAACTAGAGCGTGTAGTTAAAAAGCTATTAATTGATGTTTTTAGAGAATTCTTATAAAAAAAAATAAAAATACAAAATTTTTATTACAATTTAATTTTGAATTGTTTTTTTTTGTTGTTCAAAATTTTTTTATATTTTTTTTATATTTTTATTATTTAGTTATTTTTTTATTAATTATTAATTATTTATTTTCAAAGTATTTGATGCTTATAATTATATTGTAGAAATGTATTTGATTAATAAATAAAAAATAAAAATATTATTATATAAAGGAATATAAATTTATATAAATATGTATAAAATATTCCAACAGTTTAGTTTTTAATTACTTACAATTTTTTTTTAACCTATTGAAAATAAAATTATATAATAAAAAAGTACTCTAGATTTTATAAAGAGCTCTTTACCAACAAGCTTTTTTAAGTTAATCTGTCTTTAACATTTTTATTTTATTTCTATTTCCTCGCTACTGAAGCTAAAGCTAGTTGGAACTGCTTTCGAGTACCTTTATCTTCCAAGGCTTTGGAGCTTTACGTAGCTATAAGCCCCTTCGAAAGAATATCCAGAAAATGATGAATTCACGCCTGCTGAGTGCACGGCAAATCCGCTAACATTTTTAGTCTTTGCTGTTAAGTTCTTAACATGCGCTGTTAAAGGTTTACATAGCAAGTCTGTTAGCTAGGCATGCCGCACTTCAGATACCCTTTGTTTTTTATTTTTGCTGGCGGCGCTGCTCTTGGAGAACTTAATAAATATTGTGCAATTCCCCGAGCTTTGCTTCTAAAGAGGGAGAGAGAGAAAGAGAGAGAGAGAGAGAGAGAGAGAGATTTCGCACGTGGTTATTGGCGCATTATATGCAATAACATAATGAAAACTGTTTGCCCCGATAAGATTAGATTAGATTAGATTAGAATCGAGTTGCTATTAGCTGAGCAGTCTTGGCCCCTTTGAAATTAAATCAGAGCGCAATCGCACACAGTCATTGATCTTGAATATGGAAAGCCAATTAAGAACTTTGTGGTAATTTGTTTTTTTTTTTTACTGTTATCGCCTTGGTCAACACACGTGTCTATTTAGAGCCATTATCAAAGACAATCGATGCAAAAAAAAAAAAAAAAAAAAAATCTGAAGAAAAACAGCCCGATGTGGCACCAAATGACGCTAATACATTGTGATTCACTGCTTCATTGTGGTGCAATTTATTGGCAACTGTTTTCTAATTTACCTTCCCCGAGTTCTGGGAAACGCCACAATATCAGAGAGCGTCTGGCTTTAATGTGTTGTCCCTGTCAAGGCCTTGGTATGCCGTCCGGAAATATGCCAAAAGTCATCACAGAAATTTAGCTCTAATTCTCTTTGCTAGAAAAGTGACTTTCGATATTATCGATTGGCTGTACATACAGACGCTATACATATCTACATTGATTGATATTGATTGAATTTTCCACAATAACAAATTGTTTTCTTTATTATTCAATAATATTAATTAGTAGTAATGTTGTTCAGATTATGGTCTAATACTGATCTATATAATAATATTTAATTGCTATCGACAATTAAATATTTAATGGAGATATTATATTATAAATATATAATCTAATGACAATGACAATGACAATGACAATGATAACATACAATGAATTCATTATTATTAATAATTCAATAACTCAGAGATATTATACATAAGAGTAGAGCATAGATAGAAAAAATAGGTTATCTAATGACAATGATAATGATAAATGCTATGGCAATGACAATGAAAATGTTAATATACAATTATTTCATTATTATTAATAATTCAATAATAATAATAATAATAAGAGATTATGCATATAATAGTAAATTATAGATACAAATTATGTAATCTAATAGTAATAATGATAATGACAATGACAATAATAATGTTAATATTAGAGACTTTCACAATTACAATGCTAATGAGAAAGGCAATGACAATAAATATACGATATATGATATGATATGATATGATATTATATGATATGATATAATATGATATGATATGATATGATATGATATGATATGATATGATATGATATGATATGATATGATATGATATGATATGAAATGATATGATATCATATGATATGATATGATATGATATGATATGATATGATATGATATGATATGATTGAAACAATGAAAATGATAATGATAATTATAATGGCAATGACTGACAATTGACAATGACAATGAGAAAGACAATGATAATGATAATTATAACTATAATGATAATGATAATGATAATGATAATGATAATGATAATGATAATGATAATGATAATGATAATGATAATGATAATGATAATGATAATGATAATGATAATGATAATGATAATGATAATGATAATGATAATGATAATGATAATGATAATGATACTGAGAAAGACAATGATAATAATGCTAAGAATAATGCTAATTATGATAATAATGACAATGACCATAACCATAACCATAACCATATGAATGCAATGACTATGACAATGACAATTGACAGTTGACAATAACAATGATAATGATAATTAAATTTACAACGATAATGACTATGATAATGATTAGTTTTTCATTCATCCTTGTCGTTGGGGTAGGTGAGAATACTGTATGTACCATCGGCCAGGCTGTCGATCTGACCGGTGTGTCTGACTACATTTGTTACTCTCACTCACTGTCTTTCTCTCTCTCTCTCTCTATCTCTCTCTCTCTCTCTGTCTCCATCTCTATCTCTCTTTTTCTATCTATCTAGCTAAGTAACGCTACCAGGCGTTGTTCTGCATTACCCGAAATGACCACTGTCCCGACTGCTGCTGCCTCCAGGTCCCATACATCTATTGACACTGCAAAATGTTGCATGAATAGTCCAATGCAAGTTGCGCCTCTTTAAGGCTGCTCGATTCGTGGCGCGTTCAACGCCCATTCAACCTGTGTGTGTCGTCTAATGATTCAACCAGCTGGCAAGCGACCAGACGCTAACTCACATTAGCTGTCCCGTGCAGCACGGCAACAACCTGCACAATTGCACAGCGAACGGGCGAGAAAGAGAGAGAGAGAGAGAGAGAGCGCGCGCACAACAGGGCGAGAAAGAGAGGCAGACATGCAACAAACTTTTGAGTGTGCGGCGCGCTGCTTGCGTCCTCTGCATGTGCAGCACGTGTCGAAAACTGTGGCACGGCCTCGCATATACAACTGTTGAAAACCGTTGCACGCCCGCCACACGCAACTGCTGCGAGTGCGACTGCTGCTGCTGTTGTTGTTGTTGTTTTTGTTCTGGCATTGCCCTTTGCAAGCGACAACGTTGCAGACATTTTGGGTTTGGGTTGTATTTTATTTTCTGCTTCTTCTCTCTCATTTTTTTTAAATATATTTTTTGGCTCGCTGCTGTTTGTGTTGGTGTTGGTCGTTGCCAAAAAGGGATGAAGCTTGAATTTATTGCAACGTTCAACAAAAAAACCTACGCCCCCCGCAGCAGCAGTAGCAGCAGCAGCAGCTGCGTCGGCTGCAACGCGAGCAGCGGAAACGCTTTGACGCTGGCTGCGCTCAGGCGCTGCATTTATTGAAATTTCTTGAACATTTTCGCCGAATTTCGCACAACTTCTTATTTATGCATAATAATTTTAATTTTTTTTTTTTTTTTTTGTTGCTGTTGTACTATAAATGTTGCCCGACAAAAGAAAAATGTGTGGGGTCAATGCACTGCTTGAATAAAAGACAAAAGAGGCAGGGCGAAGGGGACACAGAGACAGAGCGAAAGATGTGTAGATGTATGAGAGAGGTGTGCAGTGAGAGGAGGAGCAGGAGGAGGAGGAGGAGGAGGAGGAGGAGGAGGAGTAGGGGTAATGCTACAGCAGACATTGACTATAAAGTCTCGGAACAGGGGCATTGACTTGATTGAGATACTGTAGCCAAAGTATGAAGCAATCTTTTATATATCAAGCAAAATAAATGGAATTGTTTATCGCTCAGTGTATGCCCAACGCAGGTAAAAGTAACGCTACAAAGTTCATATTTTGATATTTTATATGGCCTATGTCAATTTAATTGCGACTTGCACTTTGTATCAGTTGATCTTTAAGCTTTAGTTATCTACAAAGTTGACGAAAGCATCGTAAATATTTCGATTCATGCTAACAAATCACAAATGGAACCCAAACACACACGCACACACATACATATATGTATGTAATACAGTATATACAGACGCATACGTCACCAGCCGAGTAAAAAAAGCTGCGAAAATACGGCGAAAAAAACAACTAACTAAATGCAAGAAGAAGAAGAGAGCAAAACAACAACAACAGCAGCAGCCGCAACGGCAGCGGCGATAAGAACCGAAAGCAAATCACCACCAGCAACAACAAGAGTAACAGCGACGACAACAACAACAACAACAACAATGCAAATTGAACAGCCGTACGTATTATATTCGTGTGCGTAGATATCATAATAAAAATTTTATTGAGTAAGTTGAGCGTGTTTGTCGCCGCTGACGCGTCGCACAGCGTCGCTGTCGATGCCTACGCCAACGCAGCACAGCCAATTGCCGAAAAAAACAGCAGCAGCGGCTGCAAAAAAAAACACACTCAGCTTTTATATGTACATTGTCTACATGCGTTAGAGACAGCGGCAGCAGCAGCAGCAGCTGCTGTCTCAAATGCCGGCTTACGCACGCAAACACAGACACACCAACAGACATACACACACACAAACACACACATACATAAACTCATACTTGCATACGCAGCTCTTTCATTCTTCAGTTGCCACTGCCACTGCCGATGTCGCTGTCGCTGTCGCTGTCGCAGTCGCTGCCGCTGCTGCCATTCAACACTAACGTCAGCTGCGCAGTCACTGTTGTGTCGCTGCGCGCCGCTCGCTGCGCCGCACGCTGCGCCGCAGCGCTGCCAGCGTTGTTGTTCTCGGCAAATTTTGAACGCTGGCCGCCATTTCGTATTTCACAGCGAGCTGGCGACGCGTCAACACGGCAAACGGCAGCGTTTACTGTTCTTTCAAGAACTTTCAATAGTATTAGAAAAAGCTTTTAACCAAGCAAAAAGCTGCTGTTTAAATAGTGCAACAGAACGAAATCAGAAAGAAAGAAAGAAAGAAAAAGAATAATAAATTAATCAACGTTATATGATCTCCTTTGCCTTATCGTTTAGTTTTAATAATTAAAACTAAAACTTAGCAAATCCTTTTAATGTGTTTTATTTAACAACAACAACAACAACAAAAAGTGCAATTCTTAAATCAATTTGTGTTTTTAAATGTATGTATGTATGAACGGTAAATTGTTTGTTTAACAAAAGACTGATAAAAAAATAAATAAATATTTATAAATATTAAATTAATCAATGCAAAAAGTGTATCAAGAATATTGCTTCAAATATAAACTAGAAAAATACCAATTCAATACTTACAACTGAGCGAAGTATTAAAAAATACTAAATTATACGTGTGTGTATATATGTATATGTATGTGCGTGTTCATATATAGTATATGTATATATAACCTAGGTCAATATTGTTTATAGTGGCGTGTGAATGTGCGCAACAACAAAACGCTAATAGCAGAGCAACAACAACAACAGCAGCAGCAATCATAGTGCTGCGCAGCCACAAACACACATGCAAATAATCAAAAGGCAGCAAAGATTATAAATATAAATATACACGCACACACACACATACACACGGCTGTGCATATATGTATATGCGGAAATTCGCCGCAGCAACAGCAACTGAAACAACAACAACGAACTTGAAAATATATATGAAAAAAAATAAATAAATAAAAAAATTAGACGCAAAGCAGCAAAACGTCGCCAAAGCTAAGGCAACGTCGCACACACCCACACACACACACACACACGAATATACAGCTCGTTCGCTCGCGCTTACGCTCTCGCTCACACAACGATTAAGAACAGTCGAACTTTCAGTTGCGCTGCTGCTCAGTTCAGCTGCGCTGCTGCTGCCTGCTCAATTCTTATACAATTTTAATATCAGACGGCGACGATCGTTGCGTTCGCTCAGTCAGCGCCGTTGCCTCGCGTAACTTAGTTCTGATTCTAACGGACGCACACACACACACACACACAGTCACACATACGCTCAACACAGAATTTGGTAATTTGCTCGAGCGACAAGTGCAGACTTGTTATACGCCTTCAAAGCAGCAGCAAGAGTAACAGAGAAAGAAAGCGTGTGAGAGGGAGAGAGGCAACGTTTCGCGGCGATTAATTTGTTCATGCCTCGCCTCGAGTGCGCAACACTGAAAAAGTTCTACACACTTGCCGCTCGTCGATTCGCGCGACAACAAGTGTTTTTAACAAAATAAATAAATAAAAAAAAAGCAACTGCAAAATAACAGTACAATCTTCGTGCAATTATAACTGAACAGAAAAAAAAAACAAGAAGGAAAAAACAAACTCCAATCAAGCGAGAATTTGGATTTTCATTTTGGGAATAAATTTGGCAACAGCAAGGAATATTTTAGCAAATTTATATTGTGGATTTTCTTTTAATTTTATGGTAAGTTTTTTTAGAGAGTTAAAAATGATTATAAAAATTTAGAATAATACATAATATAATATATAATACAAATATATTATGTGTAATATAAAAAAGTAGAATATCAAAAATATATAATAAAAATTATAAATTTAATGTTTTATTTTTTTAAATACAAAAGTAAATTTAGAAAAATTTAATAAAAATTTAGTTTATTTTAGTTTTTATATACAAAATATAAATATTAGAAATTTTGGCAATTTATACACAACAAATTTAGAACAATTAAAAATAAATAAAAAACATTTTCTATGTATTTTTTTTAATATTTTTGTTTGCAATATTTATAAAAGGTATATTTTTTTATATTAAAAAAATATATAATAAATATATAAAAATTTTATTTTGTTTATTAAAATAAATATAGGATAATTAAAAATCCATATTATTTTTAATATTTTCTTTGTATTTTTTAGATAATTTTTATTGAAATATTTATAAAAATTCTATATATTTTTATGTGAAAAAATATACAATAAATAATAAAAAAAAATTAAAATTTATTATAGACTAAACTAATTTTGGCAAAGTTAAAAGAACACTTAAAAAAATGAAATTTTCTTTGTAATATTTAGATAGTTTTACTGCAGTATTTATAAAAAATATATATTTTTTATATTAAAAAACAGTATATAAAATTTACATACAAAATTATTATGTAAAAAAAAAATATTTATATTCTAAAATTTTTTGAGTTAAATGTTTGAAAAGAAAAATGGAAAAAAAAACTGGCAATTGTGCAAGCGACGTATACTTAATATTATAGAGAGATAATTTAGTGTGATGAGCAACCCAGAAAATTTCACAACATTGGAAAATTTCTAGAATGACGCTTCCAGAAATATATATAATATATATTTGTATAATACGCATATAAAGTATTCCCTCAGAAAAAAAAAACACAAAACTCTAACTAAACTCAAGTATGGCCACGCGGCAAAATTGCGCATACGCCCCATGATTTGCAAAAAAAAATAAAATGTAGATAATATAGAAAATCTGTTTAATCACTATGAGGAATTTATCTGTTTTAGTGATGGGACCTACAGTTAGACAATAACTAATTAAACAAATCTACCGAACAGACACCCACCCACCCACTGACCACACCCCCCACCCATGAAATAGCCTATCTCAACTAGATTCCTGATGACTCAGCCCTTGGGGGCCACTTGAGTCACCCACATCATCCAAGTCCCATGGGTCTAGCGGACTGATTGCAAATGCTTTTTGATAATGATCAATTGTATGGGCCGCCACTCTATACCAAAGGGGTTTCCTAAATCAGTCTGACTCACTGGCTGCAATCGCATGAGTCACAGCCACTTGGCACACATCATAAAGAAGGATCACACGATTCTTTATGTTCGCTAATTACTGATAATGCCACAGATACAGTTTGTCATTAGCCGAAAAGCATTTACCTATTATCAATATGAGTTGGCCAGTGCCCGAGGCTGTCAGACCCATCGACAGAACTGAACTGAACTTTGGGCCGACTGGCGTGGGACTTGAGCAATATCTAAACGAAGATTAGCTTGAAGAACGTTTTCGGAGATTTATTTTGGCCGCGAGATATTTACTTAAGATTTTAAACTCATTTCAAATATGTTATTTAAAATTATTTATAAAATATGTATATCCATATAAAGAAATCTTTTTAATATTATTTTTCATAATATATATGTATATATATACGATATGTATATATATATATATATGATGTAATACATAAATCAGCTTCAGTCTGCAACTTGCCTTAATCTAGTGAATTATCTTGTCTTTCAGTGCTCAGTATTGTTTTAACTTTTGAGAAATTGTATAAAAACATTTAAGTAGTAGATAAAGAATTGGCTTAGCATATTTTTTAAATTAAATAAATTTCTTTTCTCTTCTTGAATTTTATTGTACAATTTTTTGTTTTGTAAGAAATTTTGACCTTTGCCAATTTATGTGTGATCTTTTCAGTCGATTGATTCTCTAATATTAAATTTCCAAACATTTTTGTGAAATGCTTAAAAAAATGTATACAAAAAAATATTTATAATTGGCTTTTTAGTAATTTATAAAAAAATCTAAAAAATAAATCATTCTTAATATATTCAATATAATATAGATAATAATATTTCTTAAAAATTTCTATAAAATAAAAAAATTAATAAATAGAAAATATATAAAATATAAAAAAAAAAAAAACAAAAAATATAAAAAATAAATAAAATAAAATATAAAAAAATATATAAAGTATATTAAATATAAAAAAATTTTATTAAATATAAAAATATTTTATTAAATATAAAAAAATATATAAAATATATAAAATTAAAAAAAATATATAAAGTATAAAAAATATATAAAATATAAAAAAATATATATAAAATATAAAAAAATATATAAAATATAAAAAAATTTACTAAATATAAAAAAATATATAAAATATAAAAAAATATAAAAAATATGAATATGAAACTTTAAAAATAATGTAGAAAATTTTTAACAAATTTTTATATAAATTTAATAAAATTTTTTTAAAATTTTTTAATTTTTTTAACAACATTTTTAAACTGTTCTATCAAATTTAATAAAACGTTTCTATACAATTTTTATAGAAATTTCTAAAAAATTGTTAGCTAAAAAATGAATCAATAAATAAATTGAAAATAGTTGAAATAGATTCTAATATATTTAATATTAAAACAAAATTTTCTATATAATTTGTTAAATTTGTAAAATTTGTAATTGCAAGAAAAAAGTTGAGAATTGACTTTTGCTTAATCTTTAGCCAAAAAGTTTATTTGGCGTCGTAAATTAATTAGTATTTGCTTGAGGCAGTTTTGGCCACTTGATAAACATTATGCAATTACACTTTGAATCAATTTCGTTGACTGCTTTTTATAGACAATAAAACATTTATTGTTCACTTTGGACTTCTGCAATGTCTAGTGCGATAAAAAAAAGTCCCGTGCTCCGCGAAGCTTTCCAATTTCTAATTTCATTTGCTGTTGTTGTTAAAGTATTTTCGTCTTTTATCTATTTGCTAATTTTGTGCCTGAAGGTCAGTAATAGCGTCAACGGCGTCAATACCAAATGCCAAAATAATCTTGGAAATTGATATTTGGGGTATTTATGTGCACAGGAAATTGTATCGATGTGGCGCAGCATATACCATCTACTCTGTTGAGTTATAAAAAAATAAAAGCAAGTTAGGCACGACTAAAGTTATGAATGTTGCTGCCGCCGCTGCTGTTGCTGTTGCTGTTGCTGTTATCGTGTTATCGCTATCGGCGCAGAACCGATTTGACAGTTGATTTACGTAGGCGTTGGACTGTTTGCGGCGTGTCAACTTTGCTGTGCTAGCTGCGTTCATTCACGTTCCACAACACCAACACACACTCGCACACCTGTTGTTATCAACGCTTTTGGCCAGCTTTTTGCTTATCGATGCGCTATTTGAATGTATCTCTCTATGCGTCTGTTTTTTATGAATGGAAACGAAGCGTCGTGCTTATAAAGCCACAATTGATTGAGAGATTGAGATTACCAATCGCATGAGAGAGAGAGAGAGAGCGAGAGAGAGGGAGATGAAATGGGAGTTGGAGAAAGAGAAATTGAAAAAGAATTTTTAATTTAAATCAGATTACCTGATTTTCACTTCCCTGTTTGATTTTGCTTAAGTATATATATATATATATGTATATATAGATATATGCATACATGTTTGTTTACAAGAATTTATAAATTTCTCTCAAGCATGATATAATATGAAATATATTTCCTATATACACTTGCATGAGTGTATATGTTATGTGATATATGATGTATATCAGAGCGCAGTAAAGTGAATTTGGGCATTATGGAAATGCCATATATGTACATATGCTATTTATATATATATAGCTAAATATAACTATATAATTATCAGATATATCTCTTCTTAAATTATATATCATAGATATACGAAATATATATATATATATATATATATATATAATACATAGTAAATATGTATAAAATATTCCGACTGAAGCTCATTTCCTTTCAACAACTTTAATCGCAATGTCTCTCAACTAATTCATGTGAATCCCAAATATATTTAAATTTCTGAAAACACACAATTTCCTATCATTATCATTATCATATTACCAATTTGTAGATGCCCTGTGAACCCATTGAAAATGCCAATTCGTGGTATTATGATTTTCTGCAAATATATGTAGCAGCCAGAAGGAGGCGTGGCATACCTCATACAGTATAAACATATGTACATATATATGCTTGATCGGAGCGACAATCTCAGTCGATACAGCTACATATGTCTGCTGCTGTCTCAATAGCTCTGACCCACTTTCTTACTATCGATAATAATCGATAAAGCCCTTTAATTTTTTGAGTTTCCTGGATTTTTATTTGGATACTAGAGACTATTTCAAATAGTAAAGTCTTTTGCTTTGCCAAGTAAACACATCACGATGTCATTTTATAATTGTGTGAAATTTAGAAAAGGAAAATTCAACTCGAACAAAAGTTATTCAACAATTTCTAAGAGTATATATAATAGTATATGTAATAGTCTCTGTGTGTGTGTGTGTGTGTGTGTCCCTAAATGATTTCAGGGTATCTACCAGTCAGTCACTCCCAGCTGAAGCACTCAAACTTCCTTTATAAATTGCGATTCTAAGCAGCTTTCGGTTATTGTCAAAAAATAAAATCTATTGACTCGGGCATTATAAGCAAATGGCTTAAGCACACACAACAGCAGCAGCAGCAGCAGCAACAAGAAGGAGGTAAAGGAGGAGAAGAAGGAGGAGGAAGGGGAGGAGATAAAACGCTCGTTCCTCAAGTGCCAAGCTAATAAACTGTTTCTTTGCTTGTTCGTTTCGGGCAACGTTCAGTTTGCATTGAAAGCGAAACTTCAGGCCCCAATCAAATGAATATAAATAAAAAAATAAAAAATAAATAAATAAATAGCATAAAAATTCCATTTCGCTGTTGGCTTATCAGTGAAAACAGTTTTTGCTTTTGACATTTTCCCTAGCGCGATCTGTGCGCAAAATTCCATTAGGTGAAGAGCTTTACAGTTAATTCATAAACTTGTTGCTTATCAAGAATTTGGAATTTTGCTGTTGTGTCGGTCACATGAATGAGAATGAGAATGTGAATGCGAATGCGAATGCGAATGATAATGGGAATCAGAATGAGAATGAGAATGAGAATGCGAATGGGAATGAGATATTATATCTTCTGTTTCTACTTTTTGCGAACATGGCGTTTGGGCAACCCTTTGCCTACCCCATTATATTTTGTATTGGAACCCACACACACACACACACGCACGCACGCACACTCAGCTACTCAAATATTTAGCTGAGTATCTGACGGATACATTTCGTGCTAAACGTTGATTCTAATGCAAAAAGCCGGTTCGCAGACATGCGTAAAAGCTACCTCTATGTGTGTGTGTGTGTGTGTGTGTGTGTGTGGTCTTATATTTATGCTATATATACAACTGTATGTGTGTGTGTGTGCGGTCTGTGCGCACGCCACCCTGCGGCCGGCGCGATCCGCCATTTTTGGCATACCCTATTGAGAGTGCTTAGAGCATAGGGTATATATGCATACCTGTATGCTTAGCGAGCAAATTTACTGAAGTTTTATAAATATTCCGCTGCAAAAATATATCGATAACTAGTAAAAATCGATTTTTACAGCTTCTATATCAACATAGCTGCTACATTTAAAGCGGCCTACAGGGTAGCTGCTAGTCGCCTTTAAAGCTCAATTGTCAGGTCTTCACAGCGAGCACGTTAGATTGTTTGTTTTTGTTACTTTTAACGTTCTTGAAAGTTCTTTTCGCCGTATTTGTGTTTATCTATGATACTATATAAACATAAGTATATGCATGTATGTATGTATGTATGTATATGTGTATATGTATATGTATATATGTGTATTTATGTATATGCATAGATATATAAGCGCTATACGAAGTCAATGTTTTTATTTATTTTCGTGAAATAATTTTCTAAATAAAAAATGTTGTTGCTGTTGCTGTTGCTGTTGACCTTGGTTAACAATTTTGCGCATGCAATATATATATATATATATATATATATATATATATATATATATATATATATATATATATATATATATATATATATATATATATATATATATATATATATATATATATATATATATATATATATATATATATATATATATATATATATATATATATATATATATGTACATACACATATATAAAATTATATACATATTTATATCTAATTTTATCGGTCTTTATATGGCTTACATACACATATACAAACGCTCACGTCTATATGTTTAGTTCTTTGTTCTAATTGCCAATTCTGACTAAATGATGTGAGCTGTTGTCCCCGTCATTCTCTTGATTCATAATGTTTGTGTTATTTTTTTTTAAATATTGTTTTTTGTGCTCTGTGGTCAGGTTTTTTTTCATTATTATTTATTTTTTTTGAGAATTGTGAAATCGCTGAGCTGTTTTTTTTTTTTTTTTGTTGTGGCTTAGTAACGGCGCACAAAACTGTTTTGTCGCAATCAAAAACTTCCCCTTTCAAGATCTAAAGATGTTCAAAGCAAAGTCTTATACAAGCTGACTTACAACGCAATCTTATACATATAGTATAAGAGCTCTTGTTTACATCCATACATACATACATACATACATACATATTTATTATGTATTCATAATGAGAATATTGCAAATGTTTACTTTTCTAAAAAAAAAAAAAATTCATTGCTTATCTCTTGAGAATTTGAAAGATTTTTTTCTATTTTAAGCTTTTATAAATATTTGTATTTACTTTCCGGCATTTATATGAATTCTTTCATAATTTAATTTGTCTTTAATTTACATTTTGATACATACTTGCAATTCCAATAATTATTAACCTTGACTGTTCATATAAAATCCTTGCTTTCCATTGAAGGCCGCCATTTTAAATAATTCTTATATGCAGACTGTATCGATACACACACACGCACACACACACATACACATGCATACACACTCGTAAGGGCAGGCCTATGGGCAGCGCAGCTTTTGAAGCCGTATGCATGCACTGGCGTTGCAGTCAGCGCCGCTGCTAACGTCAACGCTGCTGCACATTAATAACGCAAATGGTGGACGCTGCCTTTGCGTGCGCTTGCTTGGTCGCCTCTCTGCCACTCAGTGTGCGTGTGTGTGTGTGTGTGTGTGCAAGTGCTGCTGTCCTTCGTTTGGCCAAACAACAAAAACTGCAAAAACACAAAAACAAAAAAAATAATATGTTTGCCAAGTTCAAGGACAGTTGCAGCGGCATCGTTGCTTTTTGACGCAGCCGTTTGGCTGTACGCGCCTGCATTGCACAAGCTCTCCGACTCTCACTCTCACTCACTCACTCACTCGCTCGCCTCACACCCTCTCGTGCACACTATAGCTGGCTCTCTTCGACAGACTTGCGTTTGTTATGCGCATTTAATTTTCAATTTGCTCGCTGTACCCGAACTTCATTTGAAGGCCACATCGCAGTCGCCGTCGCAGTCGCTGCTGCTGCTGCTGCTACTGCTACTGCTACATCTGCTGCTGCTCAAAATTCAAGTTCAAGGCGCAGCTGTAGCTGCTGTGTGCTGCTTATAGCTGTCTCTGTCTAATGCAATTAACATTTGCAAACTTCTAGAAAAGCTTTTTCTGCTCTTCTTATGCCCGATCAACAGCTAGATAATGCATACATTAAAAATTATGACTTAGGCTTGGTCAGTAACTTTGCAGCTTTTGCCCTTTAGCAACGCACACAGATTCTAATACAGAATCGAGCTTTTTTTTTTTGGTTTTTGCGAGGGTTAGTTGTCAAACAACCTGCCAAACGAGTTTTGCCAAAAAAAGTAATAGAAGAAGAATATAAGTGTTATGTATGTATGTATGTATGTACATATACATATACAGCAAACAGGTATTTACTTATGTATATATGTATGTGTGTATATGTATGTGTGTATGTATCTACAGGATCTTGCATTGACGCAAAAGCATTTGATAACAGGTTTGCATAAAGAATAATCAAATTTATACTTAATTATTGTTAATTTGTGCACGCAAATATTTTCCTCTCTTATGTACACACATATATATGTCACACCCAGCTGCAACGCCTCCAAAAGCTCAATCATAATGTTATTTTCATTAGCGGAAGTTCGCGCCCCTTCACTCGACCGCTCTGCTCACTGCTCTCTCTCTCTCTCTCTGTCTCTCTCTTTCACTCTTATACATACATGTGTACATACATATGTCTTATACATATACGCATCACATTCTTATTTACACACTTGAAAACTTGTTTATTTCTTGCTGTGTACACCAAATTCTAGAACCACACCTCGCTGCAAATGTTATTTTTTTTCTTTATATTTTTGATTTTATCAAGTCATAAATATACATTTAATTAAATTATTTAACAATAATAATGCGAAATGCTAATTTAATATGTCTGCTACAGCAGCTTCACTTCGCGCCCTCTCGCTCTCGCTCATTTACCCTTTTTTTTTGCTGCAGCGAACAAAGAAGAAATTAAATTCCCCAAAAAAAAAGACGGCGAAAGAAAAAGAAAAAAAACACTTGTGCATGCCGCCTCTTTTTTTCGGTATCGAATTATTCATTGTAAGTGTGTGTGTGTGTGCATGTATTTATTTTGAGGTTTTCACAAATTTTTGTGTATTGAGTGTGGTTGTTGTTCTTGTTACGGCGATCCCGGCGACAAAGCGAGACAGCAACAACAAGAACAACAACGCGATCCCCCCAGTTTGGCAGCAGCAGCAGCTGAAATTTCGACTTCGTCTGACTGGAAGCTTCACATTTCTTTTTACAAACACACACACACACATGAGATGTATGTGTTTGTGTGTGTGAACATGTTCACTTTGTTTTCGGATTTCTTTTCTTTACATTTTTCGAAAATATATAAAATTGTATGTATTATCGTCGTCATGAGCTTTGCGTAAGGTTGTTGAACCCGGCGGCTGGCGAGCGCGGAATGAGGTTGCTTTGTCGCCGCTTGGACTTGTGCTGAGCTATCAAAATGTAAATGAAATTTTGTCATTTTGTAACTGTAATCATCAAGAAATGCCTAGCATATGCACTATTCTAGATTATTTAACAAGCGCTTTAAAAAAAAAAAAAGTATGCAATGCAAAATTTGCAATGGGCACACACACACACGCATGCACATAGAAGAACCCTCTGGCAGCAAACTGCACGGCGCTGTCAGCGCAGACAGCGACGCGACGTCAACGTCAGCTGCAGACAACATACAAAAGCAGCGGCAGCAACGCAATCTCACACTCCGCACACAAATGTTCTCTCTCACACTCTCTCGCCTGCATATCGCTCGTGTGCTTCGCTCGTCGTTTTGTCATGAACTTGAACTACACGTGGAGGGCGTGCAAGTGTTTTCAACAGCACATTTGCTTGATAGCTGGCGTTTTACATTGGTTCTATATGCGCGAACGTAAAGAGGCTGTGCATGAGTTTTCAACAGCCTCGGCTCGTAGCAGGCAATGCGCAACTGTCGCCGTGTGTGTGTGTGTGTGTTTGCGTGTGTTTGCGTGTGTCTGCTTGTGTGAGCTCGTTTTGTGCAGTGAGTAAGCAAGTTGGCTGTTGTTGTTGTTGCTGCTGCTGCTGCTGCTGCTGATTGCAGGCTGAGCAGTGGGCGGATGGGAAGGTGACTGGAAAGCGAGGCTGACAAATGAAAGGGGGCTGCTGCCATTGCCATTGCCATTGCGAAAGTGAAAATTGTGAGGGTTGCTTTTGCTGGGAGCCTTGATTTCCTTTCGCCTTCTACCTTGACATGAAAATATTTAATTTCACCAAACTAACGCAAAAACAAAACATACATACATGCATATACCATATGCAGTAGTTTGTTATTACAATGACAAATGGCGTCAGTTTTTCGATTATCTATTGGAAAAGCGCATAGTCATGCTGGAATATTAAAGTTATTATTATATTAATTTGCACACGCGCCGTCTAAAGCCGCCCCCACGCCCCGCGCCTGCTGTCTTTTAGAACACGCTCAGCGCTCAAAGCATCGCGTCGCGTCGTTTTGACCTAGGCCAACCGCTATGTGTATGAATGTATGTGCCTGTGTGTGTGTGTGTATAATTTGTTGGATTTTTACCCTCTCCTCCTTTGCCTACGTTCGCCGCTTGCTTGCGCTCGCTTACACAAAGGTATGTACACACGCATACATAGACAATGAATAGGCATGCCTATGAATGTGTCTGTGTGCGTGTGTGCGTGTGCTAGTATTGGTGTCCTCTGCTCTGCCGTTTCTGTTTAATCTCAGCGTCTAGACCTTCGCAATTTTTTTGTTTGTGGGCAAATCCTTCAGGTGAAAGGCTTGATTACATGTTAGGCAAACACTTAATTAAATCTGATTGAGCTAATCTTTTAATTATTATAAATTATAAATAGACTTGCATTGACAATACTGCAGCAATTCCAGTTGCCATTCCAATTGGAAAAATGTTAGACAATGGCAATTCTAATTAGAAATCGAAAAATGATTTAAAATTAGTGAAATTTAAATTATTCCTATTAAAATATATTTTGATTTTGATTCTCTTTCAAATTGCAATAAGAAATCAGAATTATTTCTTGCAAATTTACTTTATTTTTTGATTTTTCTTTTGAACTGCTCTATAATCAAGCAGATTATTAGTTCTTCTAGGAAGTTCCATAAACTTTAAAAAAAATTTCCAGTCACGCGTTTCTTTCTTGAATAACATAGCGCACGCTTCCGTCCCTTATCAATATCTTATCGCTCATTTAATTTTTTTTTTTTTTTTAGTGTTAAAAATTTCCGCAACAAAAGTTCATTGAATATTAAGCAATTTTTTGACTAGACTAAACAATATCTTATCAGAGCAAGAAGTGTTCTTATTAGATATTTGGTTGTAATGGATATGCCAGACATTTAATGTAAACAAAACACAGTGGGTGAGAGACAGCTGGGGCGCTAGAAAGAGACAGCGCGTAGAGGGAGAGAAAAGCTTACAATTTGCGTCTATTTAAATGTTCATTGACCTCCCCAAAAAAAAAAAAAAAAAATACAAATGAAACAAAAACCAAAAACAACGAGTTGTAGCTCCCCATAGACTATGGTAGCTATAGGTATATATACATATGTATGTGGATGTGTGTATGCATGTGTGTGTGTGTATGTAAATGTGTGTTTACTTGTCTTTCCAGAGGTGTGTGTCTCGATCTTTGGCTATTTGCGGTGTCGAAGCACTTACTAATTGCTCGACTTGTTTCTGATTTATGCCACAAAAGCAATTTGACATCCTAAGTGGATTTTTGATGCCTTGTTTAATGTAGATAATATAGACAAGAGTTTTAGATAAGCTCTAGATGACTTTATTTTTTTGAAATTTATAAAGCATTATTATTTTAAAAATTATTTTTATACTAATTAATATTTTTTTAATATCTATAAATTTAAATAAATAAGAAACATATTTAAAAAAAATTTGCATATTTGCGTACAAAAAGTCCTAAACATGGAAATTTTTCTGTTCGTTAGAAATTCAGATTTTTTATCAGCTATGTTTTTGGGTTTTGTTTTCATTAAAAATTTCTGGGAATCTTTTTGTAATTATGTGACCCTAAAATTTCATTCCACAAATTTTTATGCGTCTAAAAATCATTTATTTTTAGTTAAAGAGAATTTTTTAATCATGTTTATAACTAAAGCAATAAAAAATAAATAAATAAAATTGAAATAAAAAAAATAAAGTATTTTTAAATTTAAGTAAATTTTTTAATAAAAAAGAAAATGTAAAATAATAACTTTTGAACCATAAATTTAAAGTATTATAAAATTTAAATGAGTTTTAATAATTA
This sequence comes from Drosophila anceps, assembly GCA_035045945.1. Taxonomy (NCBI): domain Eukaryota; kingdom Metazoa; phylum Arthropoda; class Insecta; order Diptera; family Drosophilidae; genus Drosophila; species Drosophila anceps. The sequence continues at coordinate 3,314,767 of JAWNON010000196.1, forward strand.
AAAAAATAAAACTAATTTAAAAAAATACAGAAAGTAATTCATAGTTTTTAGTAAACATATTTTAGTTCTTTATGTATTTGTGTGCATACATATGTATGTATGTATGTATGTATGTATGTATATTTAATTAATATGATTTTCGCTTTAGGTTTCTTCATAAACATATCAATAAATACATTAAATATATAATAATACACATATATGACAACTTGTAAAAAATAATATTGACATTAAAAATTAAAAATAAAATAAAAAATATTGAAAATATACAAAACTAAAATTTTTAAAATAGAAAATGCTTTTTATACACGTGAACATTCATTTGTATGTATATAAATTTAATTTTTTTTATAAATAACAAGTTTTTCTTATCAACAATTTTCAATTAGGAAATAGTTGTTTTATTTATTAAAATAAAAAAGTACTTATACATGCATGTACATACCTGTACTATGTACATATGTATGTGTAATATATGTATGTAAGTAGTATAAAATTCCATTTCATATACACATTATTTGTATGCCCAAAATGCAACTAAAGGTCTCAAATATATTCCCAAATCTCTAAAAAGTTATCAAAGCTTACATTCTCGAATGTTCTAAATGTAGCTTTTCTCAGTGCGTTTCGTCAACCTGACCATCTCCACCCTCTCTCCCTCTCTCTCTCTTTTACTCACTGCATCTCTTGCTTGCTGGCAACTGTTCTTCGCTTTACTGATCTATCCAACAAACAAATCGCGCTCTATCTATCTCGCTCACTCGCTCGCTCATTTCAAGACCAGTTTCAAAGCGTCGCGCTCCATTTCTGAGCTATCCCAACAAAATAACGGTAAACAGCTTGATTTCATATGAAACATATGTGAGCAAGCATTTCTCAGTTACACAGAGTGAGTGAGAGAGAGAGAGAGAGAGAGGGTGAGGAAGAGAGAGTGCTTGAAGAGGGGGGGGGGGGCAAATAGATCTCAACGATCATTGACCGAGCGCTCGTCGTACTGTGCGCTCGTCGTGCTTTTAACCTCATAAATAGATAAAAGACAAAATGTTTGTTGTCTCTTTTGGGCATGCCTTCCAAGAGGAAGAGGCGGAGAGAGAGAGAGAGAGAGAGAGAGAGAGACAGACAGACACATACAGATACATGTATTTATATGTATTTAATTTTCGTTTCAACAGACACACGAAAATAGTTTTTGTGTCGAATGTTAATGAACTTTTGCGCCAGTTTAACGAATTGTGTGAGGCAGAGTCCAACAAACACACACACACACACACACACACACACCTGGCAGTGTGTAAACAACCAAAAACTTGAAAAAGTTTTTTGAACTTACTAAAAACAAAAAAAATAAAAAAAAAGACAAAAAAAGAAACCAAAACGAAATATATTCTTAGTTTTTAACATTGGATCTTTCATGCTTTTTAGCGCTTTTCATATTTTTTGAGTTGTCGAAGGTGGAAATAATCATAAAAATGTTTTCTTTTGCCTTGGGCTAAGATCGGTGAGAACTGAGTTGCTGCTTAGAAGAAGCAGAGCAAGAAGCAGAAACTGCTTGTTGTATATGCTATATATATAGTTTTTTTTTGTTCTATGAAAGAACTGGGTATTTATTTCATTAGTAGAAAATAATTTATATTTTACATGGTCTAATGTATTTATATATGTATGTACATATATGTATGTGTGTATGTATGTACATATATTTATATATTGTTTATTATTATTTATTTTCTATATATATTTTATTTTTATTTATTTTTTATATTTTTTTTTATTATTTATTATATGTATTATTTATTTAATTATTTTTATTTATTTATTTATTTATGTTTATTATAAATAGTTTTTATTTTTATTTATTATAAATAGTTTTTATTTCTATTTATTATTAATAGTTTTTATCTTTATTTATTATAAATAGTTTTTATTTTTATTTATTATAAATAGTTTTTATTTATGTTTATTATAAATAGTTTTTATTTTTATTTATTATAAATAGTTTTTATTTCTATTTATTATTAATAGTTTTTGATTTTATTTATTATAAATAGTTATTATTTTTATTTATTATAAATGGTTTTTATTTCTATTTATTATTAATAGTTTTTATTTTTATTTATTATAAATAGTTTTTATTTTTATTTATTATCAATAGTTTTTATTTCTATTTATTATCAATAGTTTTTATTTCTATTTATTATTAATAGTTTTTATCTTTATTTATTATAAATAGTTTTTATTTTTATTTATTATAAATAGTTTTTATTTTTATTTATTATAAATAGTTTTTATTTATGTTTATTATAAATAGTTTTTATTTTTATTTATTATCAATAGTTTTTATTTCTATTTATTATCAATAGTTTTTATTTCTAGTTATTATAAATAGTTTTTATTTCTATTTATTATTAATAGTTTTTATCTTTATTTATTATAAATAGTTTTTATTTTTATTTATTATAAATAGTTTTTATTTATGTTTATTATAAATAGTTTTTATTTTTATTTATTATAAATAGTTTTTATTTTTATTTATTATCAATAGTTTATATTTCTATTTATTATAAATAGTTTTTATATTTATTTATTATAAATAGTTTCTATTTATTATCAATAGTTTTTATTTCTATTTATTATAAATAGTTTTTATATTTATTTATTATAAATAGTTTTTATTTTTATTTATTATAAATAGTTTTTATTTTTATTTATTATAAATAGTTTTTATTTTTATTTATTATAAAAAGTTTTTATTTTTATTTATTATAGTTTTTACTTTCATTTATTACATATATTTTTTTATTATTAGTTTTTTTATATAATTTTTATTATTATTAGTTATTATACATATTTCTTATTATTATTATTAAACATTTTTGTCATATTTTACACCTTTATACATACATATATTTATATATTTTATGAATTTATATTTTAATATATTTGATTTATTATTTACTTATAATATTTTTACTATTTTTAAAATTCAGTATGTAATATAGAAATAGTATACATGGCATAAGAATATTTTTACTATATTTTATATATTATATATTTTAGTATATTTGATTTATTATTAATTTGAACAATTTTTGCTTTATATAAAATATACTATATACAATACATATGCATAAAACTTAGATTTAACTTAGAATATCTAAGAAAATTTGTAATATATTTTGTGCATGTTTATGTACATATATTCTTTTTATATATTCTATATTTTTATATACTTGATTTCTGATTATCTAGCAATTTTACCATACATATAATATATTTTAAAAATATAAATAAATGTTTTGTGCATTTTTAGAATATATATTTATATAAATTAATTTATAAACATACATATTTAATTATTTTTTGCATTATTTTTGATATTTTTTTTCTATTTTATTTTCACAATTTACTATATACATTAGAAATCTTTAGATTATATTATCAGCAAATACTATTTATAGCCAATTTATTATTACAATTTTGACATGACAATCTGGAAATGTACTTTCGACCCCTCCTCTCGCTTCTCGCTTCTAGCCTCTCTGCCTTCCTCTAATCTCTAAAATATTCTACACTATTTCAATGCTGTTGCCTTAGGCCCAGTTCGCAGCTCGCAGCTCGCAGTTCGCAGCTCGCAATTACTCCAGTCTAGGATCTAATCTAATCGAGGCATATTGCTCGCAATTAACATACTATTTTAGATGCTTGAACTTTATTATTGCCATTGGCTCTCGATATCATAAATATGCATACGGGCATATCTGCTCTATTTACATGCAGAATAAGCTATCAAAATCAGCATGACTCAGTTTTTAGTGCTCTTTATCAATATGATTAGATTTCGTATTTGCTGTGAGTCATACGCGATATGATATATATATACTATGCTTTAGATTCTAAATTAGAAAGTACTCAAAAGCTATTCGTAGTCCAATCGTAAATCCAATCAGAAATACATAGCAATAAAAGTACCACTCAAGTTTTCCAACACTTCACTTTCCTCTCACATAAGAATTCTACGTGACAGCTAAAAATTTCCCAATTGCTAAAAGAGTAGCTCAAGTGGGAAATTGCTCAAATAATTCCCTCACTCAAAATATATCCAAATGGGGATATTTATATGCCTCAAACTGTCAGTAGTTGAATTTCACTCAAATTTCCCCACCTCACACCACCAATTAGAGTTGCCCTTTCAAACTGAACTCAAATTAGAAAACGACTCAGAAAAACTCGCTTTTCCAATTGAATGAGCGTCGCGCACGCACGTTTGGGAAATTTGTTGCTCACATCACAGATCAATGGGACGTTTGGCTCATGTTGTTGTTTGTGGTGGTGGTTGCTTTTCGGTCTGGAGTTTGGGTTCTCGACACACTTTTTGGGCAACTCACCCACCAGTCTCCGCTGCACCATCAAACGAACCACATCGCGTGCGGCAATGTGAACTAACTGCGCAACCGTTCCAACTTCCCTAACCAAAACTCTAGCTGCGTGCGTGCGTGCGTGCGTGCGTGTGTTTGTGTGCGTGCGTACGTGTGTGTGTGTGTGTGTGTGTGCCTGTGCTTTATGTGTGTGTGTGCGTGTGCGTGTGTACGAGTGGAGCTCGAAAATGACCGATTTCTCAATGAACGAAATCCTCAGATCATTTAGAAAAATGCGCATGCAACGGTGTTCAGGCCAAGGCAGTCAACACAATCATCATCATCATCATCACCAGCATCATCATCATCACCACCACCACCATCATCATCAACAACAACTGCAGCAGCAGCAGCAACAACAACAACAACAGCAGCCGCAAGCATCAACACTGCAACAGTCCAAAGACCTGAAAAAAATTATTAAAATCCTAAAGAAAAATGTTATCAAGGCAAAAATTACGCGCAAAATGAAAATTGTTGTCTAAAAAAGGAAGTAGGAAAATGAAAATTGAATGAGAAAATAAGTGAAAAATATAGTAAAAAAAAAAATATAAAATAATTCAAATAAATATGCAATAATAAAAAATATTTAAAAAAAAAATTTAATTTAATGCCTAATTAGACTAGAACTTAAGACTTGGATAAAAACTCAGGACTGATTTACACAAAGAGCATAACAGTATATATGTATATATATATATATATAGTCTGAACTTTCAACTACCTCAAAAACAAACAAATTGATGGAAAAAAGAGTCTGAAAAAAGTTTTTACTAATAATTCAAGTAAAAATAAATAATCTAAATATTAAACAGAAACTACCTCAAGGAAAAGCCTAAAGAACTTCACTTTATGTTATAAAGACAAAACAGATCTCCAAGTACAAAAGAAATATATATAAAAAATAATAATAAATATGGACTGCTTATAAAACAAATTTGGACTTTGCTAACATTAAAACAAAAACAAATAAAAATAAAAAAAAAACAGACTGCGAAATTTGATATTGGAAATCAAAGAAACTCAACATGACTGAACGAAGCAATGAGAAAAAGACTTGGTCAGCCAAGCCGAACTGGATTAAGGATGTGCTGAACAAGTCCGGAACGGACTTGGTGGATATAACCAAAGCTAAGGGCAAAGCGACGCAAAAGAAAACAAATGCAAAAGGTAAAGAGTTTGGAAAGTTCGGCAAGTTCGGAAAGTTCAAGAAAACAAGTCGGCAAATACTTGAAACGCCCCCCCCCCCCTCCCCCAGCACTCCCGCGCGGCGTGCGCCATTTTGTTTTGGTATACGCAGTTGTGGCGCGTGCTGAAGGTTGGGGAAGTTCTATCAAAATAACAAAGAACAAGAGAGCTACAAAAAGCCGGTTTACCGAGCTTTACAAGATGCAAAAATTGAATAACGAAAAAAAGAATTTCCCCCAAAATTTTTGGGAAATTTGTTGAAACACCCTATTGCGTAGTTCAATCTACATTTCCCTCACTCTCACTCTCACTCACTCTCTCTCTCTCTCTCTCTCTCTCTTCTCTCTCTGTTTACCCCTTAAGCTTATGCGTTTTCTTTTTTCGTGTCGTGAAAACTTGGGCCGGCAATAACAGAAAATTGCGTAGTTCGCAGTGCGTAGGGTGGGTTTTTCCCATGTCATTGTCAAGGGAGCTGCTTGCCCCCCGCCCCACACCACCCCACCCCACCCTTAAATGGGTTTTCCCAACCACCCAACTACCAACCAAAAAAAAAAAATAAATAAAAAAAAAACTCGTATGCGCGGCTACCTTTTGGGCTTTTGCGTTGTTACTCATCCACGCATTGTTTCTTCCAAGGAAAATGCGTAATGCAGGTTGTCAAGACCCAAAAGTAAGAAGGCATAAAAAACTGGGGTGGTTCCAGCACACACACACACGTCCAAAACAGCTCCTAGGCCATCTGGATAGTGTGGAAAACCCTTGTCATAAGCCCTGCATTGACTATTCAAAGTTCAATGAACACTGAAGAACTTGGGATTTGCTCTTAAGACTGAATCTTTATAATAGTGCATGTGAGATTATATCCATTGGAAGAGTTTTACTTAGATGCTTTCTATTGCTATATATATATTAAATAATAATTTAAATATATATTTCAAGCAGCTTATATAATGTTGAAATAATTGTTGACTTAACTTTACTCAAATACATTTTCTTTTTTATACAAATTAAATCATTTATAATTTTTTTTTATTTTTAGATTCGATAGTTTATTAAAAAAATATAAAAAATAAAAAAAATTTTTAAATTTGGTAAAATTAAATTAAATAAATTTGTTAAATAAAATAATATAAAACTTTTTTTTTATAGACATTGCTTTAATAATTTTTTTTTTATTATTTTGGAATTAATAATATTTTTTTTATTTATGTTTATATAATATTTAATTTAATATTTTTAGTTTAGCTTATCTTATTAATATTATAAAAAACATATTTTTTATTTATTAATATACATATATGTATATTTTTTAAGAATTAGTTTTTATTTATAACTTGTTTAAATTGTTTTATTATAAAATAATTTTAACTATCTATTTTTTTTTAATTATTTCTTGTTAGTTTGTTTTTTTTTTAAATTTCATTTATTTTTATTTAATTTATTGATTTAAAAAACTAATATTTTTTTTTAATTTAAAAAAATGTTTTTTCTATTTATTATTTGTTATATTTTGTATTTTATATATATATATATATATATATATATATATATATATATATATATATATATATATATATATATTTTATGCTGTATTGATTTTTTATATATATTATTTTTATAACTTTTTTTAAGTTCTGTAAAAATTTAAATTTTTTTAGAATTTTTTAGATTTTTTTTAAATAAAATTAAAAATTGTTTAAAAATATTTAAAGAATTATTAAAAATATTTAAAGAAAATGATTAAAAATATTTAAAGAATTATATAAAATGGATGTTCACTAACTTATCGTACCTTCTTCTTCTTCTTCTTGTTGTTCATCTTCAGATTCAGCCACAGCCAATATGGTCTACTATTCCTCTAATCAGCTGCTCATAAAGACGGAGCAACCCAGCCAGACGCAATTCTGTCTGCAGGCACCACTCACTGCGACGGGCGTTGGTGGTATTGGTGTAGCGCCACCTGGCGGTCAGCACGAGCACTACGAGATATTGCAGACGCCACAGCAGCGACAATTGCAGCAACAGCAACAGCAACAACAACAGCAGCAACAGCAACAACAGCAGCAACAGCAACTCGCCAATTATCAGTTGGTGCTGCAACAACAACAGCAACAGCAACAGCAACAACAACAACATGAAAGTATTACAGCAGCAGCAACAACAACACAGCAACTGCAACAGCAGCGCATTAAAACAGAATTGCCACCAGCCTATGGAGCAGCAACAGTTGCTGCCGCTGCAGCAACAAAACCAACAATTGCCACGCCCCGCAAACCGAACGTCAACAAGCCGCAATTCAAGTGCGAACAGTGTGGCATGACCTTTGGCAGCAAATCCGCCCACACGTCGCACACAAAGTCGCATGCGAAAAACGCCGATCTAGCCATGGGCCTGAAGTCTGGCCTGGCCAACAGTAGCTCCAGTTCCAGTTCCAGCTCAAGCTCTGCTGGCACCACGCCGCCCATCGAACTGAACGAAGCGGGCCTGCCGCTGGGCATACCAAAGAGTCCGACCATCAAGCCGCTGGCCAACGTAGCCGCCGGCGCCGATCCCTATCAGTGCAATGTGTGCCAAAAGACGTTTGCGGTGCCAGCTCGATTGGTAAGTTGCGATCGGGGCGGGAGAGTGGGAGGCTGAGTGGGCTAGAAGGCTAATGTATAACTGGTTCGTAATGCCTCATTAAAATATAGCATTATATAAGTAGGTGGGAGTTGGCTGATAGCAGACATAAGCCACTGCAGTGTTGGGCTATAACTGAAGGGGAAAGGAGCTGGATTTAGGGCCAATATATAACTAATTTGTGTTAGCTAATAGAGTAGTGGTAACAGCACTGATAACACTAATTGTAGAACTTAAGTTTTAACTCTGCCTTAAAGTGGATTTGCCAAAAGGAAATTCACTTTAATTTCCACTAGCAAAGGTGGATTTGCTAGCTTACAGTGGTACAACTTGGCAATGCCTCAATTACCTTATGTAATACGCTTTCTTCAGGCAGCTCCTTTTCCACATTTCACGCTTATTCCACAAGCCTAAGTGAATTTGAATTTAAATCACAAATTGTTAACAAATTCACTAAAACAGTTGGAAAATGTATGATATATAGTCGCCTAGGCAATAGTACTTTATATAAATGAATTTTGAGAGCGTGTTAAACGTGAATTTTGAGTTTTTCACCCATTTTCCACTTATAAAGGTGAAATTGACATTGCTACTTAGCTTAACCTAAACTTCCGTCTTTAAAGCCTCATTCTACAGCAAACAATAGATATTCATATATAAATGGCTATATTCACACATTTCTCTAGTTTTTCACCCATTTTCCGCTCTGTTGCGTGAAATTCATTTCTTTGAAAAATAGATTCAAAACTTTATTTCTTTAGATATTTTGTTAGTTGATTGAGTTGCAGATCAAAGCATTATAGCTCCAAGAAGATTAACAAATTTCACTTATATTCCACTTGTCTATGTGACATTCGTTTTCAGCCCACTAATGTTTCAATCTCTGCTTCGCCTTGCAGATTCGCCACTATCGAACGCACACGGGCGAGCGTCCGTTCGAGTGCGAGTTCTGCCACAAGCTGTTCAGCGTCAAGGAGAACCTGCAGGTGCATCGGCGCATCCACACGAAGGAGCGACCGTACAAGTGCGAGGTGTGCGAGCGGGCCTTTGAGCACTCCGGCAAGCTGCATCGGCACATGCGCATCCATACGGGCGAACGGCCGCACAAGTGTTCCGTGTGCGAGAAGACGTTCATTCAGTCCGGCCAGCTGGTCATCCATATGCGCACGCACACGGGCGAGAAGCCGTACAAGTGCCCGGAGCCGGGCTGCGGCAAGGGCTTCACCTGCTCCAAGCAGCTGAAGGTGCACTCGCGCACCCACACGGGCGAGAAGCCCTACCACTGTGACATCTGCTTCCGTGACTTTGGCTACAATCATGTGCTCAAGCTGCATCGCGTGCAGCATTATGGCGCCAAGTGCTACAAGTGCACCATTTGCGACGAGACCTTCAAGAATAAGAAGGAGATGGAGGCGCACATCAAGGGTCACGCCAACGAGCTGCCCGAAGATGAGGTCGAGGCAGCAGCGGCCGCGGCGGCGGCTGCAGCAGCAGGCGTTGCCAGCGGTTCGCCATCGTCCATAGCCAGTAATTCGGAGAGCAGCAACAATTCACCGCCCAGCTCGCCACCGGCTGTTAAGAAGCCGCGTCAGCCACGTGGCGGCGTTAAGTCCGTTGCAGCAGCAGGAGCAGTAACAGCAGCAGCAGCTGTTGCTGCATCGCCCCTCTCGCCTAGCTCCGTGTCATCCACCTACTCGCCGGCTAGCAGTCAGGCGCCCTCCACACCGCCTCAGTATCTGACCACAACGGATGCACTGAGTCGCGATAGCGGCGTATCCAGCGCTCAGCTGTTGCCCAGCTATGCGGAAGACGATTTGCCCACGGACTTGAGCATGCAGCATCCGGCGGCAGCAACAGCAACAGCTCAGCAGCCACAAATGATCTACTATCAGCCACAGCCGGCGTCCAGTTTAGTTGAGCTGCAGCCAACATCAGGAGCAGCCGAATCAGCAGCAGCAGCTTCCACAATAGCCGGCCTAACCATCAATCCAGCGCTGCTCGAAGCGGCGAGCATAGCGCGACGCGATCACGATGACAACGATGAGGATGTGCAGCAGGCTGCCTGGCAAATGATGCAGCTGCGACGCGGTCATGCGGCCACAGCACAGCCACAGCAGCAGCCACAACAGCAGCCGCAGCCACCAGTTGCATCCCAACCCACTTTACTAGTCAGCGATCTGGCAGCCAACTATGATGACACGCACGAGGCGAATGTGCTGATCGAGCACTTTAAGCGCGGCGACTTGGTGAATCATGGACTGCACAAGGGCTATGTGCCGGTGCCACTCTATGAGTAAGTGAACCCAATTCCTAGCTTCAGAAATAGTTATTGACTATCGATTCAATTCACTCACAGATCCTCCCTGCCCAATCCGGATATAGTGCGTCGTGTTGAGGCGGCCATTGGCCTGCGCTCGAGCACCGAGTCGCCGGAGCGCAGCTCCTCGCCCGAAAGCGATTCCCTAATGATGGCCGATCGGAATGTGATGACACTGCCGCTGCGCAAGCGCAAGCATTATATGAATGAGGGCGAGGCCAACAATGGCAGCGGCAGCTGCTCCAATAGTGCAGCAGTCGCAGCGGCAGCGGCAGCAGCAGCCGGAGGAATGGGAGTGGGAGTGGCAGTTGGAGATGTTAACGAATCATCAGCTGGAACAGCGGCGAGTGGTGCTGATGGCGGCACTAGCAACGCAGCTGGCTCCAAGGTGATGCGCTTGAGCTCCGTCATCCAGTTTGCCAAGGCCTCGTAGTGGGCGTGGCAGCGGCAATCAATCAGCATAAAGACTGTTCAACAAATTCTAACTGAAATTAGTTTTACTTTAAAATAATGCACGCACTGCATAATTTACGTTTTCTATTTAGCAGCGAGAAATGCCAAAAGTATTATACAAAACAACAAGAGAAAGAAAAATGTTTTTAAACTAAAAAAAAAAAAAAAAAAAAAAAAAAAAAAAAAAACTAAAATTATAATATCCTATTACGTTTATATTGTATACTTTTAACTATGTGGATTTTGTTAAATATTTGTTTTTTTCCTCTCTCTCTCTTAAATTTATGTTTTTCTCTTTAAGTCAACAATTGCAGCAATTGGCATTGCGATTCTTTTTCTTGAAATCAATTTCAAAATCAAATGAGAAACAATGAAATTCAACCATAAAAAAAAGAGCAAAGAAGAAAAAGGAAAAACAATAATAAGTTACGTACATAATTGAATACAATTAATTATTTATGCTAATTAAGGCCATATTGGCAGCAACAGCAGCAGCAGCAGCAGTAGCAACAGCAGCAACTAAATACAATTAATTTACAATACATACAATACAATACATATAACTAATTCTAAATACAAACATATTTATAAATGCAATTATATAATTATGTAACTAATGCGCGCCCATCAAAATCACTTTATATATGACTAAGTAAATCATCCAAACAAAGAAAACAAACAAATTTAAATCAATTTGATATGCATTTTATATTTTATATACAAGCAAAAACAAAACAAACAAAAAATTACAAAAAAAAAAACATATTTGAAACATCAAAATTCACTTAAAATGTAAATCACAATTCAATACACTATTTTACTAAACGGAGAATAATGAACTGATAAGCAAAGAGCAAGCAAGCATAATTAAGTTAAAATTTAACACACAACAAAAAAAAAAATAAAACAAAACAAAAAAACAACATTAAGAACAAGAAAAATTGATGTAAAAACGCATATTAGGTGTGCGCCATAAATAATTTTTTGTAAACGCTAAGTAATATACATATAGTTATAAATTGTAGCATGAAATATTACAAGCGCAAGCGAAATAATAATAAAAAATAAATTGCGTAAAAATGAAATGTGGAAAGTTCAAATCTATTGCAAAAGGCGGCAAACATAACATGGCGAAAAGTTAAGCGTGCCAATTTGAGTAAACGTGTCAACGAATTGGGTGAACAGCAAAGTTACACATTACAGCGAGGCTTAGTGTTAATCGGCTATCATATCGAGCGCTCATATTGGAGTTGTGATAACTGATAAATGAATGAAACTGCCAAAGTTATTGTTAAAATGCAGTGCCTAACACATATTCAATGCATTAACCAATCAATGTTCAATCAATCGTAATATCTTAAGCTTGACTTCATTTTTTGAAGTAATTGAAAATGTAAATCTAGCGCGAGTAAATGGCGCGCTGTCTAGCGTGCTGGTGAGTGGTAACAATATGTTTTACACTGAGCTGTTATGTGACAGTTAATTAACAGGCGCTTAGTAAATATGGAAATTCAAATCTATTTGCAAGAGGCGGTAAACAGGACATGTTAAAGTTAAGCGTGCTAATTGGAGTAAATGTGTCAACGAATTGGCTGAACGGCGAAGTTTCACATTACAGCAGTGCTAGTGCTCGCGCGCGTGGGTTGAAACTGTGTAAGGTGAACAGTGAATAATGAAATTCTATTTATTAAAATTCAGTGAATATAATGTATTAAATGCATTTGCCAATCAATGTTTATTATGTTTATGTTATGCTTAAAGTAATTGTAATTGTAGTCTACGCTCGGGCAAAAAATGTGAAATAGTAAACAGAAGGCGCGCTGCCAATTGGAGCATGGCTGCTACTTGTTGGTGAGTGGCTATGATATGTTTTACAGTGGAGTGTTATGTGACTGTTAATTAACAGGCGCTTAGTAAAGCAACATGCGCGCTGCAAATTGGAAGTCTTAACATGCTTTTGAATGGCAATAGGTCTAACAGTAGTGTGAACTGTTAAGTGGCTGTTAATTGAGATGGACTTTTGCGGGCATGTGAAACATTTAAATAATTTAAAAATGAGGTCAATACATTATCAACATGATTTATGGGGCAACTGAATGCGTTAACAATTCAATTTATTTGTAAGTAAATGTACAAACTATTTCGTTATGAATATTCCATTTATTGCTATATAACTGCATTCACCTGTTTATTTATTATTATTATTTTTTAAATAAATTTAAATATCAATTCGTTTGCAAGCTAATTAGTGTCACATACATAAGTATATATATTTATATATTGACTACAACGGCAAATTTGAGATAGTTGAAGCAAAATTATGATACAATAACGAAAATGACTTTGAGAGGAGCGTACGAGAGATAAGGCAGCCGGCACAGAGAGATAGAAAAAAAAAACAACTATACACTTAAAATAATATTCAGTGGGGTATTGAGAGGAGAAGATGGGAGTGGGAATGGGGCATGGGGCCTATTACAAAACTAAACATTGTTTATGAACTAATAATGCAAATTGATTTAGCTGATCGACCATCAGTCAGGCGGGCAGTTAGACAGTCTCAAATGCCAATATATGAGCAGAACACGAACACCGCAAATATCATCACAATCATAAAGACAATGGCAAGCCAGGCGGGAATCGTGCCTGCAAATGAAACATGAATGAGAGAATATTGCTTGGGTATATTGTTAATGCAGTTAACTTACGCCGCTGTTGCAGACTGTGTATGCACACTTTATTGTCGACGGATATGGAGAGCACGGCGGCTTCCGTATCGCTCGATATGGGCGGACCCTCCTCGTTGGTAATGGGCAGAAACTGCAGCCCGGTCACAAACATTGAGTGAGCATGAGGAATGTGCAGCACGCGCTAGAATGATTAGTTATTAGAAAACAATCACAAATTGCCGGAAGTAGAGGCAAAGGCTATGCATGCACTCACCTGCAGACTAAAGGCTATGTACATGGATACGCTGCCCGAGAACATGGTGCCGACGGCCACAAATCGTCCATCGTCTCGTACAGCGAGCGAAGATAAGCTCTCATCGATGGGCACCGCTGCACGCAGCTGGCCACTCGTGCAATCCCATTGCTGCAGATAGCCGCGCTGCTTGCCCACCTTGCCCAACGGATTGGCTATGGTGTAGAGCCGATAGTTGTCCTTGTGTGCCTCCACGGTGCCATAGCGACAGCGCTTGAATAAGTATTTGGCGCCCTCCGGCGTCTGCCATTGCAACTTGTACTGCTGCTTGCCTGTGCTCAGATCCCACACAATACCCTGGGCATCCTTCGAGATGCTCACAATGTATTTGGAATCGGGACTAAAGTCCAGATCATCGATTTCCTTTGTATGCGCCGCCAGCTGCTTGATGAGCTGTATCTGTGGAAAGCTCCAGATGCGCAACTGGCCATCGGTGCCGCCGGTCGCCATCAGCTGCCCGTTGCCGCTGATGCGCACCACGCGCTGCAATGGCTCGGCGCTCTTAAGGAAATCCGTTTGCACCACATCCGCCGCCTGAATATCGAAGCGCAGTCGCTGCAGCTTGCTAAGTATATCCTGATTGCTATTGTTGCTTTGTTGTTGTCTATTGTTATGGCCATTGGGTAGCGCCTCGACGCCAGAATGTGCAGCGCCACGCTGCCGCACACCATTCTCGTGCGGACGCTCCACCGGCGCTGGCTTCCTATCCCGTTCCGCATCGTCCTCTGATTCGATGCGTGGCTGCACATAATACATTTGACAATGCGCCTCCTGGCCGGCACACAAGTAGCCACGTCGTCCGCTGTTGCGCACAGCAAAATTCATTACCACATTGGCGCCCGTCTCATGGCGCAGCACCTCCTCCGCACAGAAATGGCTGCCATTGTGATAGAGCTCATAGATCTCCTAAAAACGAAAACGAAAACAAAACAAAGCAATTAAATATAGCAAACATTATCGAGTATTCAAAGTGTTGCCCACACATCGTACTATATTCATGAGCTGCATTGTACTTTGCTGCTGGCCCATTTCAAGCAGCAATTCGACACACTTACAAAGCCATTGGCGACGCCTGTTTTGCTGGAGCCGCCTCCGCCGGCAACCAGAATGTGGCGACTGGTTAGCATATCGACGGCGTAGAGTGGAAAATTGACGCGCGCCAATAACCCATCGCTGGGCCTGCGTGTTGGTGCCATTATCAATAATTAATAATTAATTATGCTTGCTTTTTCGTTTGCTTTGCTGGTTTTTCTTTCTTTTTTCTTTTTTTTTTTATCAGCAACTCTGAGTCAGACGCATTTAATATATTGTGGAATTTATAATATATTTATATATTTAGTTAAATTTGATTGGTTTCAAACGTTTGCTTTCATATCCTAAGTTGCTATGGTGTATATTGTTTACTATTTACACTATTTATATTGACTATTTTGTAATTTGTTTGCCGTGTCGCTGTGCCGTGAGAAAGTCTGTCAAAAATCCACGTACACTTGACCCGATTCAGACATTCACTGAACCGCGCAGCTGTTTGACACTCACAACGAAATGTTGTGTTAACAGCATGTTAAGTTTTTAAAAGCGCTGCATTTGATATATAATTGTTGAATTATATATATTTTCTTTGAAATATTATATGATCAACAACATGTTTTCAAAACGTTATCAGTCTTAAAATTAATACATTTTGAATACATTTTAATTCCATCAACATGTTTTCAAAATGTTATCAGTCTTAAAATTAATACATTTTGAAATGTATTTGAATTTAATTGCTCTGCTTATAACAGCAACAGCTGTTTTCGATCAAACACCTATTGTGCTCTCACAGTCAAAGACCAATTTTGGTTGTCATTAATATTATTAATAATTTTATGAATACAAAGAACTAAAGGCAAAACATTAAGCAATAAAGCTACCTCACATTAAAAATTAAGTTTTAAAAAGTATAAAATATGCTCATTGCATTGCTGTTATTTGAACAGAAACAGCTGTTTTCTATCGAAAACCTATCGAATTCTCACAGCCAAAGAGAAATTGCAGTATTGCGCTGGTGATTGGGTTGTCTTGTGCTCGCAAACAAGAAATTATATATGTATAATTAAGGCAATGACAAGCATAACGAAACCCCGTCCGAAGTTGCCGAAAACAAGTGATCCGCTGGTAGCAAATGAGATGGAAATCGGTCCCATCAAAATTGAGCAGGAGACGAGCTCAGATGATGAGAGCAACGAGGAGCCAGAGACGCCGGCGAAGAAAATTCGAATATCCGAACAGCTAGAACCAAAGAAGTAAGTAAAGTTAAACAAATGAATGTTATTGCGTGAGCCATACGCATCGTCCAACATCGATCACCAACTGATTTAAAGAGCGGGAACCATTTCCCTTTCCCATAGTTCAGCAGAGAGAAAAAAGAGATTTCAGTTGGGCGCGTTCTTTAAATTCTTTCTTATCAAAAATCACTATCAAGTTGTGATCAATAACTAAATAAACAAATTCAAATATTCAGTGAAAAAATTAAGAAACGCGGTAAAAACTTCTCGCCGGAGGAGGAGCTAACTCTGGTGGAGCTTGTCGAGGAGCGCAACGATGTGTTGAACAACAAGAAATCGGATGCATTTACGTGGAAGCACAAGGAGGAAGTCTGGGCGGAGCTAACAAAAAATTTCGTAGCGAAAACTGGAGTTTGCCGCGAATGGCGGCAACTGAGAGACAAATATCTGCATATGAAACGCCGCGCGAAAGTGGAGCTGACCAAGGAGCGGGCGCACAGTCAGCGCATGGGAGGTGAACCGATTGCGCCCATAGTCTCGACTGTATCAGAAAAAATTGTTGCCATGATCGGGGATGCGGCACTGTGCCTGAAGAAAGCCCTAGAGACTGACGGCTGTAAGTTGTAATTGCTCATCATTCAAAAAGAAATTTCAAAAATATATTTCCTTCAGCAGGTCAGCTGGAAAATGAGCAGAGCTGTGAGGGCGATGAGGATATGATATACAATTTCGTTGCAAGAGATCAGGATGTAAGCTGATTACATTTGCATACAGTAGAGCCTGCCTATGTGGATATACTTAAAGCTTAACGCCCTGTTCATCTTCTAGACTAATGATATCACCGTATCGGAGGACGATCTGACCAGCACGAGTTCCAAGTGGGCAACGTGCCATACGGCTAATACAGTGCGGCCGCCAGTGCTCAAAAATAAACTGCCCAACAAAGTTCCTAATCACAAAAGCAGCCTGGATGAGGAGAAATTGAAGCTGCTGCAGCTACAGCAAAATTTCTGCAGATGCGAAAATGAGCGAGCGCAGGAGAAACATGAACTGGAAATGCGTGAGAGGCGCGGCAAACTGGAGGACGAGGCCAGAGAACGTAAACTGCGCATTGAGCTCTTAGAGCTCGAAATAAAACAGAAAAAAGCCAAACAGGAGCAAAGTAGACATATATTTAATTAGTTTTATGTTACTGATCAAAAGACTATATGTGGCTACAGAAAACTGAAATGTACATTAGAACAATAGGCAAATAAACTTAAGTGTACTTTAGTTTAAGTTGTAAAAATGTTTGTTTTCTATTTTTATTTTAAGAGCTGACTATGAAGTTTTGCTGTATATTATACAGGCAGACGCCTGTTCTAATGCTTAAAGTGAAGTATACATATATGATAGAATCGCCCATTGCTATTTTTACTTTGAAAAGAAATATATAAACTATTTTTCTATATTTTTACTTTACAGATAAATGTATAAAATAATTTACTATATTTTAATTTTGTCAACTTGTTATAAA
Organism: Drosophila anceps; assembly: GCA_035045945.1. NCBI lineage: Eukaryota > Metazoa > Arthropoda > Insecta > Diptera > Drosophilidae > Drosophila > Drosophila anceps. The sequence goes on from JAWNON010000196.1 coordinate 3,332,527, forward strand.
GTATTTATTAAAAATACTCTTTTTTGAAAATGAAGAATACATATAATAACAATTATTGATTTTATGATATTATTTATAACATATTTCATATCAGAATTTACTAATTAATTTAAAGTATAATTTTTAAAACAAAGATAACTAAAAACCCGCAAATATTTGAATTGCCTATTTAAGCATTTTGTTTTCGCTGCCTCTGTTACAGGCACAGCTGATAATGTTATCGATAATGGCAATGAGTTATCGGTGCTGCACACAGCCACCGAGAAACTGCAGTATTGCATTTCTGAATTTGCTGATAAAAACAAAGCAACAACAAAGCAAAACTTACATCAAGCAGTGGGCAAAAGAGTTAAGAATTGGAAAGTCAGAATGACAAATATAACAAAAGCCCGTAAGATAATACCGCCGCATACGGATTGCGAGCAAACGGATGATCCACTGGCAGCTGCGGCGCATCTTGACATTGGACCCATCAAAATTGAGCAGGAATTGAGCTCTGATTATGAGAGCAATGAGGAACTGGAGATGCCGTCCAAGAAGACACGCGCTGAGCATGATTTACCAAAGAAGTGAGTGCAACTTGAATCAACTACGTATCTATAAACAGAATTTATTACTGTCCAATATAGTTTATCTCTCAATGCCTATAAATTTAGCTCTGTTAAGCCATTCGCACAAATTTGCAGTAAATAAATTTCGCCCAATTTATGTGAATTTTGAATTCCCCCAATTTCCCTAATTTCCCCAATTTATTACTCCTCAGTTGACGAAGCAGCGCATTTAATATAGCAAATTTGACAAATTTCAATTTTTATAACTTAAATAAATATTTTTTGTTCGTTCAAATTACGTCCAATTTGATGCCGCCTATAAAACCGGCAAAAAAAAACAACAAAATTGTTGCATGTGCAGTGTTGCAAAACGCGCTAAAAATATTTAAACAATTCATTTTTTTTTTCAAAAAAAAATTAAGTATTTGTATAATAATAATTTAGTTATACTAAATAACATTGTGATGCATTAAAAAAAAAAAATTATAAAAATAAAAAAAAAATAATTTCTTTTGACCATGTGCAACACTGAAAACCAAAAAAAAAAAATACAAAAAAACCTATCAAAATGTAAGTTAATGTTTCGACTTTACGATCTTATTCAATCAGCTGCTTCGCATTTCAGGCGCACACACAAAAATCGAGAACAGGGCACTATATTGATAGCCTTTATGACCAAACATCAGGATATTGCCAAAGGACTCTTCAAAGGCGAACGCTTCGTTGTGGATGCGAAATGGTGTAGCTTGGCAGTCGATCTGAACGCCGTAGGACCGCCCTTCAAGAACGTTTCCTCATGGAAAAAGGTTTATCATACATCATTTAAGAAATGAATATATCAATAAATATATATAAATATATATATATATATCTTTTTGCAGGTCTGGTCGGATTGGAAGATATCCATTAAGAAGAAACTGTTGCACATCAAAAAGGATCAACATGTTGTCCTAACACCTGCGGAGGAAACAATTGCACAGCTGTGCGGCTTCTATGACAAGGTGGAAATTGTTCGTTGCGGCAGATCCTTTGGTTATCCCAGCGAACAGGACGACGTAACAAATGCCAAAGCCGAAAGTCGTAGCTGCTTTAGCGGCGCCACCAGCTGCCAATCCAGAACTGAAGACGAAAGTCTGGCACAATTGTGCGAATGCCACGAAACTGTAGACGTAGTTGAGCACCAAAGCGCAACACGCCTTGACCTGCCCAGGAAAACCATTAGGGATCATGGGGATAAAGCAAAACGTGAACACTCTGCCGACTTAGATGAAGATCTGGCGGACAGAGCGCGCAAACGCAGTCGATACACGGATAGCCTAGAGGAGCTCTGCGGAGCGCAAAATGCACTAATGACACGCGTTGCAGACAGCCTCGATGCAATGCGCTCCACCATGGCTGAGCAGACAAACGCTATGCTGCAGCATTTCAAACGAATGGAGGAGATCGAGTTGAAAAAGCTCGAGGCGCTAAAGTGTTTTAAGAAATAGTATAAGTATTATCAAAGCATATTAAATTATTAATAAATGTGTGTACATATTTGCCAGAGACCTCTATGTTTTAAGATATTCTATATAATAGTTATTTGAATTATAATGAATTATAAATGGAACTTACGTGTTGTTAGCCAAACGCTACATGGAAACTCGCAGCGGCTGTTCGAGTATAAATAGAAAAATGTATAACAAACCTACATCTATCTGTGTGAGTATAGAAAACTCTAAGCTTAGAGCAATAGAGCAAAGAAACATTTCTTAGCCATTATTTTTACAAAATTTATACCGATCATTGCAAAATATGATAACCACATAAACAAAAATTGAAAGCAGAACTGTAGTTATACAAATTCACATACACAATTATTGTTTTGGCTTATAAACTTTTATGTAAAAGCGTTAACCAACAATTTGCACGCCAATTTGAATTTGAACATTGGCGCGCACCATAAGCGCATCTTCTTCTTCTAACACGCTTTGCCTTTCACAGTGCTTAGCACACACAAATTCAGTTTATAGCAGGTTGGCATGTCCAAGTCAGCAGCCGCTAATTACTATTTACAGGGTACGTATTTATATATGTATATTTAAAACTAGCATAAATACAAATGCTGCGCTATATGTGTTAGTCAGCAGCAATAGGAGCTAACAACAATGTTTAACATTAGCGAAGTCACAGATGCGCAGAGCATCAAGTTGGAAGCTGTGGAACTGCAGTACGCAACGGAGCAATTAAATTGGCAACAGGCACCAAGCAGCACAGAGCAGCAGCAGGACGGGATTTGCCACTGGCAAGGGGCCAAGGAGCAGCTTGAGACGAGCTCCGAAGGAACACAGGTGAGTCCTCGAGATATCACTATTCTTCTATAATTGAAAATAGATCCATGTTGGCGCTGCCAGCTGACAGAAAATACATGTAGAAAAAATGTAATTACTCTACGAGTAATTACTTAAGTAGTTACGAGGGTGGTTCTAAAAGTGTTTAAGCAAACAATAATGCATTGCTTACAAAAAAATTAAAAAGACAAGAAAATAACTAAATAAACAATAATAAAAAAATATATTAAATAAATAAATAAAAACATATATAAAAATAAATATAAATAAAAATAAATAAAAAAATATAAGTATGCCAAAAAAAAAAAAATAAAAAAAAAAATGTATAAAAAAGAAAATATTTGCATCTATTTTTTAATTAATTTATATATGTATATACACATATATTGTTAAAAAATATTTAAATATAAACTAACAAGAAAATACAAATATTGTAATTAAAAAATAAAACTATTGTAATTCTATTTTACTAATTAAAATTTTGTTATTTTTGTTATTTATTTTTTATTATTAATGCACATATTATTGATTTTTAATTTTCTTTTTTTTCTATTATTCAATTTTCGTGTTGTATTTAAAAATTAAAGTATTCTATTTATATTTTACAAATTTAAAATTAATATTTTTTTTACTTTTTTAATTTATTTTTATTTTATTATTAATATATGTACATATTAATTTTGTTTTTTTTTTATTTTTCAATCCTTATAAATACAAGTAATGAAAAAAAACTTTTCTATTTCTATTTTACTTACTTTAAATTAATTTTATTTTATTTTTAATTTATTTTTTAATTATTATTTTTTATTTTTCAATCCTTATAAATACAAGTAATTAAAAAAAACTTTTCAATTTCTATTTAACTCATTTAAAATTAATTTTAATTTTATTTGTAAATTTTTTTTATTATTAATATTTTTATTAATGTTTTATTTTTCAATCCTTATAAATATAATTAAAAAAACTTTTCTATTTCTATTTTGCTTATTTAAAAATTAATTTTATTTTATTTGTTAATTTATTTTTTATATTATTATTTTGTATTAATTTTTTATTTTTCAATCCTTATAAATAAAAGTAATTAAAAAAACTTTTCTATTTCTATTTTACCTTTTTAAAGTTAATTTTAATTTTTTTTTGTAAATTTATTTTGTATTATTAATATTTTTATTAATGTTTTATTTTTTCAATCCTTATATAAATACAAGTATCATATAAAAAACTTTCCTATTTCTATTTTACCTTTTTAAAATTAATTTTAATTTTATTTGTAAATTTATTTTTTATTAATAACATTAATAAATTTATTTTCCCTTTTTCAATTCAATCTTTATTAAACTTATTGTTTACACTGCAAGCTTTTTAGGCCACCCTCGTTTTTATTACATATTTACAACTGTATTAAATAGTCTACTTACACAATTTCCAATAAGGCTAAGTCCCTTAAAGGCTTAATTACATTTAATTATTATTAACACAAAGTATTCCAAATTCATTTCAATTTCACTTTCATTAAATTTGCAGTTTATGTCCGAATTCGATGTGGAACTGGATGAAGGGAAAGCCACATCCGTGCAGCAACTGGGCAAAGGAAGAGCACAAAATAGGTTGGAGAAGGACAAAAAGGATTCCAGATTGCCAGAAGTATTTCGATATTTTGGCAATATTCAAAGAGTAAGCAATATATTATAAAAAAAAAAAACATATTTCTCATTGCCAAAATTTGGATTTGCGTTGCAGGTAAAGGAGCCGCGTGCCAAGTCAGGTGCCATAAGCGCCACCTGCAATGCCTGTGAAACGCGCATCAAAGGCTTCCGCACGGTCACCTCCAATTTCATCAAACATTTGCGTGTGCGACATTCGAAAATTCATGCCGCCTTCATCGGCTCCAAATACAGTGCCGACCCAGCGGAAGAGCAGAGCGATTCGTTTGATCAGCTCGTCATGGGCTACATAATTGACAATGCTGTGCCGCTAACCACAGTTGAGACACCCAGTTTCCGCAATCTGTTCAAGCAAACCAATTTGCGTGTGATGAATCAGTCGCAATTGAAGAGCTGCTTGAATGAGCGTTTCGCGCAAATGTCTGGCAATATTAAGAAGCTGCTTGCCGGCCAGAAATATGTCTGCATTACCACAGATATTTGCTCAAATAGCCGCGAATGCAACTCTATCACGTATAGCTGCCATTGGCTGGATCAGAAGTTTCAGCGGCATTCGGTGGTCCTGGCCAGCAGGAGATTCTCTGGCGAGTACGCCCAAGTATTGGAGATGATCGGTAAAATCAACAATGATTACGAGTTTAACAATTTAAGAATTGTGGGAACAATCACGAATAGTGATGCGAAATGCACAAAAGCCTTTCAAGAATTTGGCCTAGACTTAAGCAACGAAAGCAGCGCCGAAGACGACGGCAATTGTGAGGCTAATGAGGAGTTAAGGGAACTCATTCGCGAGGCTTTACCAAATCGTATACAATGCGCAAGCGAAATACTAAATATGTTGGCCTCGGCAGATTTTTTGGAACTGCTCTCCAGGGACAAGAGCTTAAGGGAGCGACACTTGAAGGTGTGTGAGTAGAAATCTAATTGGTCTGAAAATATTAGAGTTTTGCTTCTCTTTGAGTAGATCATGGCCAAGTGCAGTGCATTGTGGCGCAAATGCCTGCGCTGGCAATCGGCACAGATCATTGTCGCAGTCTTGGGCGAAGCCCTAATATGCCCGGCTGGAAATCGTTGGCTTTCCATATACGATAGCATTTGCTCTATATTGTTGCATAAGGACAAACTAGCCGAGCTCTGCAGTCGCTTGGCTCTGCATAACTCCTGCTTCTCAGCCAGCGATTTGCAATATCTTGAGGAATATCGCATCCTAATGTCGCCCATAGCCACGACAATTGCATTTCTGCGCATGGAAAGCAATTTATACTACGGCTGTCTGATACCCGCCTTGACGTCGCTGTGCGTTAAGCTCAAAAGAGTCTCGGATGTATTGGAGCTGGTCTACCTGAAAACTTTGGCATTTGAGCTACAGCTAAAGCTGAAGCAGCGCTTCTCCAACTATATTCAACTGGCCGAGGATGCCAATCATGCAATAATCGCATCTGTCCTGTGTCCTGGCATAAAAATGCGTTGGCTCAATGTCCTGGCCAAGGTGGCACGGACGCACGAGCAGCGCAGCGCGAGGGAAATTCAACAAATTGTTATCGCAGAGGCTGTGCGGCATGCCAAGGCCACAGAGAACGTGTGCCAAAGCGGCATGGAAACAGCCTATACAATGGGCAAGGATGATTTCTATGAATTTGATGAAATGGGTAAACTCGAATTATATAAATACTATTTATTATATATATATATTAATGAGGAAATCATGCTATTGCACAGACGATGCTTGTGAGAGCAGCGATTTGGACATGTCGCAACCTGCGCCTCTGCCAGCTGCCACGAAACTAATGGAGGATGCTGAGGCACAGCTGCTGAGTTATCTCAAGGATCCGTGCATCACATTTGAGGCGCTCGAAAGGTATCCTCTACTGCAAGATTTGGCACTCAAATATAACACGAACCTAACTTCAACAATTGACGGCGGCCTAACGCCTGTGCATATTAACAGATATAGCCAAATCACTGATCCTGCGGACTATTCAGTAGAAAAACTAATCTTACTAAAGGCCAACTGTAATTATTGAGTAGTGCACAATTATTGTGATTTGTAACAAAGTAACAAACTAAAAAGTAAAGCCAAACTTGACGTCAATTCCAATTCAGATTATTCTTATTTAAATTCCAATTCAACTCAACAGTTGTGGAACAAACTCAAAGTGAAACTTGACTTTGATTCCAATTCGAAGTATTTTTTCAATCTAAATTCCAATTCAACCATAATATTCCTGAAACAAAGTATAATTTAGACTTGCCTTCGATTCCAATTAGCAGATTTGTTCCAATTTCAATTCCAATTCAACTTAACATTCCTGGTACAAAGTCAAATTTGAATTCAATTCCAATTCAGTAAATTATTCCAAATTCAATTCCAATCCAACTCAACATTCCTAGAATAGAGTGAAACTTGTACTTCCATTCCAATCTGGAGACTTATACCAATTTCAATTCCAATTCAGCTTAACATTCCTGGCACAAAGTCAAAGTGAAACTTGTAGTTCAATTCCAATTCACAGAGATTCAGTGATTCATTCCAATTTCAATTCCAATTCAAGTTGCAATTCCATTTTAAATTCCAATAGGAGTGGCAAGAGCAGCGGCGCTTTTGATTTTCTTATTGAGTCTGACTGCTATTATTTTAATATCCATTGTACACTTAAATTATTGAGCCAACAGTCTGTTTTTATACTATTCATTGAAAAATATGACATATACATAATATACATATATTATTTAAAAACTGTGATTTGACAATCAAAAAAACTTTCATTCAAGCAAATTTTTAGGAATTCAAAAAATTTGCCATTCTTAACTCTGCTTCTTACCAATCAATGCCAATCACAGCGATAAGGCGCCACAACTATTCACAATAGTAACCACAGCGATAAGGCGCGACAACTATTCACAATAGTATAGTATTTGCACGTGTTGAAGTTGTAAATAAAATTTCAAGTGAATGCCGCAAACATAATTTAAAAGGCGAGTAAATAAGAAAATCAGTTTGAGCCATGTCGAAGCAAATGTCGGATGCCAACTGCATCAAAAAGGCAATTAAGGACGACAAGGATGCTGCGCAGAGCAAAGTTGCTAATGCGGGCGCACAGTCGCAGATGAAAATCGAAGTTAATTTAAAGGCAATGTCAAAGAAGACACGGAAACGGCTACGAGAAGCAATTGCCAGGGCAACGGCAAAAGTGGACAGCCGCAGGTCAGCGACGCGAAGATCTAAGAAGAAACCCAAAGCAGCTGCAACAGCAGCAACAACAACAACAACAACAACAACAAAGACTGCGCCAAACTCAAACTCAAATTCCAAAAGCAATACCAATACAAAGTCAAATTCCAAATCGAATTGTAAGAACTCAAATGCGAATGCGGGAGGAAATAATCAAGTTCAGCTTGGCTTCATAGCGGCCAAGAGATCGTCAGCATTGACAGGGCAACAGATGGCTCGACTGCAGGAGGCCATATTGGAAGTAACTGTAAATAATAAAACAAATTTACGCCCACAATACGACGACTGTGTGCCGCAGTCGGAGTGGCTGCTGCTCGTGTGCGCCAACAAGAAGACGGCGAATTGGATTAAAGATAATTTGAATTTAATACGCAAAAGAAGCAAACTGGATATCGACTTGCTGGAGGAGAATCAAATACCCCGCAATATTATTGAAGGCTACTTTCCGAATAGTGCGCAGCTGCCGGATGATAAAGTTTTGGCATTGATAAGTGCACAAAATGCCATTCAAACGCAGCTATGGCGCGTTCTACGTAGAACTGTGAATGGCAATGCGCTGCACTTATCGATAGCTATCGATGGCAACTCAAAGCAAACGCTCGCTGCAAGCGGCGGTAATATTTGCTATGGCTTTGGCCGCATCTGCTTAGATCTTCATAATTATACACCTGGTGTCAGCTGTGACAGTGAGCAGTCGGTGCAGCATCAGCTGAACGACAGTACAGTGAACTTAAATAATCGTATGTCTGGCAGTGAGTGGAACATGATTATGGACGAATTAGATTCGGTTTTTGATGAGCCCAATCACATGCGCACTCCCATTACAAGCGCTTCCGATTGGAATCCACAATCCAACTGGAAATGCAATGGGCAGCTGTAAGAGATCTTAACTCTACGTAAGTTTACAATTGCTTTTGATAATATCTTTTAATTAATGCAGCTCAATTTTAGCATATTATATTCTCAAATGCTAGTTATTGGAAGACAAAACTAATTATAGTAAAATCGTTAAGTTTTTAAATATTTATAAGACCAAATGAAGACAAAGAATGATAAATTAGCTTTAGACCGTAATTTGTGGAATTCCGTTTTGTTATTATTTTTGCTTTCTATTATTTAAAGAATTTTTCTATATTTGAAATAAATTATATTTTTATTGACTTTAAAAAAACATCTTTAAATAATTTATATTGAAAATCGAATAAATTTTTTTACAAATTCAAATTTAAATTTAAATTTTTTCAAACGGATTTGATATAATTTGATACGCTCTGATTTCTCAGAGAATGGTTAAAATATTGTGAATGAATGAAACCTATCAGCAAATGATATCACGGGCGCAGCGCAAATAGCAAAGTCTGCAAATTATAGCGAACATATATTTGCTATACGAATCAGAACTATATACATACGTACATAAATTGAAGAAAACGAAGCGACTGAATACTGCAAATCCGAAAAGATTGAAAAATGTTTGGTGCTTTCACCATTGGCGATTTGGAGCGCGTATCGAACGATTGGACAACTGTTGAGCCGAAAATAGTGAAATTTAATCATGATTGGACAATAGGTAGCTTCGGCGAGGCATGGCAACTTAGCGACACTTGGGAATCGATGATTTTTCCCATTAAGCAGAACGAGAATGCGCATGAGAACGAACTGAAGTGGCGTTTGAAGCTGGCACTCGTCAGGAAGGCGGGTAATGTGCCCGATTATTTTACGCTGTCCTTAAGCAAGGTTGCAGGCAGGCCTTTCCGTGGACAGGCAAAAGTCACATGCTCGATAAGGAACCACGAGGAAACGCAACAGAAAAAACTGTATACGTTGGGCAGCGGTGCGGCCGTTTGCTTTGAGCCGTTCATATATTGCAGCAAACTCTTCAATGCAGATAAGAATTATTTGGCCAGCGATCAGTTGATAATTTGCTGTCAAATTCGCTTGCTCACGAATGCCGCCTGCACGTGCGGCACAAGGAATCCGATCAAGGTGCCCGACACCAAAGTAGCTGAGGATTTTGGCAAACTCTTCAACAATGAACAGTACAGCGATGTCAAAGTAATGTCCAATGGCCATGCGATATATGCACATAAAAATATATTATCAGGTGAGTTGATTGATAACACGTACGAATTTTTGTTCGAACTAAACTTGAATGCTTTGTTTAGCTCGCAGTCAGCTGTTTGAGGCGATGTTTCAAATGGATCAACATCCACAGAGCTGTGTGACTCTTGACGATATGGATCCCAAGATCTTGAGCGAACTATTGCGTTTCATCTACACCGACCAAGTGCCCAATTTGGATAGCCTGGCCAAGCAACTGCTGCAGGCGGCTGACAAGTTCAAGCTTGCCAAACTGAAAGCTTTGTGCGAGAAGTCGCTCTACAAGAAACTCTGCATAGACAATGCAGCTGAAACGATCACTTTGGCCGATAAGTTCAACGCACTTCAGCTGAAAGGGCGAACCATTGAATATATAAACAGGCATATTGATTTCGTAAAAGCGACAGTTGGCTGGAACGATTTGTCGCAGAATAATCCTCAATTGATTGCCGATTATTTTGTTGTCGTTGATAATAATCCCAGTCGGTTATTTTTGTGTCCAGATAAAGCAAACTATAGTAAATATTCATGTGAAAAATGTGGTTAAGAAATGAATGCGAAAGTATTTATATATATATATATATATATATATATATATATATATATATATATATATATATATATATATATATATATATATATATATATATATATATATATATATATATATATATATATATATTATACATGCACAGATAATCCTATAATTCAATGAGTAAGTGAATATTTTTATTGAATTATTAATACCTCTCTCTCCCTCTCTCTCTCTCCCTCTCTCACGCTATTATAAAAATGATTGCTAATATAAATTAATGTTTTTTAATTATTTTATTTGCAATGCATTTGTAATTTAAATTTGATATTTTTTTAATATTATTAAAACTTATAATAAAAGTAAAATTGAATTTATTAATATTGATCAAAATAATTAAAAATATTACTGATTAAGCATAAGAAATATTAATATCTTATAATAAAGTATACATTTATGTACTATACTATTTGTATATATATTTTTTATTTATTTTTATTTTATTTGATTTTTATTTATTTTTTATTGTTCATTTTTATTTTTATTTAATTTTATTTTTTATTTTTGTCTTATATTATGGCTATTTTTCTATTTATTTAAATTAATTTGTTGGATTTATTACAGATTTTAATTTATTCGTTTTTTATTTTATTTCATTACTAGTCATTTTTATTTTTATTCATAAATTTGTATTTTTATGTTATTTTCTTATTGTATGTTTATTTTATCATTTTAGTATTTTTTTAACATTTATTTATTAAAATTAATTTGTATTTTTTATTTTATTTTATTTGGTTAGTAATCATTTTTATTTTAATTTAATATCATTTGTATTTTTTATCTTATTTTATTTTTGTTGTATTTTTATTTTATTAATTTTTATACTTTAATTTATTTTTATTTATTAAAATTAGTTTTTATTTTTTTGTTTTATTTAATAACTATTTTGCTTTTAATTTAATAAGTATTTTTTTTATTTTAATTGCTTGTTTTTCTTCATTTTCTTTTTGCAAAATTCTCTTTAAATTTGCCTACTCAACGACTTCTGTCTCTTTCTAACTTCACTTTTTATGCAAAATTTTGCTTGCTTGATCAAATTTCGCTCTTGTGTGTATCTCTCTCTCTCTCTCTCTCTCTCTCTCTGCTTGTCTCTAATACACTAATTTATATATATTTAATATAATACATACACATGCATGCTTGTTTGTATGTGTGTGTATATAAAAATGTACCCTCGCAGCTCATAAGTCTGATATTCGTACACAAGTTCCAATCAGAACTTCTCAAAAACCCGGATGGGAAACGCTGCAACAGCTTCGCCTTGAACCAGTGCCAAATAAGGCGCAGCAGACGCTGATCTCGGGTGGCAATTTTTAATGCCAGCAGCGCACATTGTATGTCAATTACAGTTTTTATTGCCTACCATTCTTTCTTGTTGTTGTTGTTGTTGTTGCTTGATTGTGAATCAGCTGCGGGGCAGCATCTTTGTCTCAAGCGGCGCTTTGCTTTCTGCTTTTGTTCAGCCGCAAAAGGTGAAACGGGGCGAACAAAGCAAAGCTTTGACTTCCCTCTCGATTGGTTTTGCGTGCGCTCTCTCTCTCTCTCTCGCACACACACAATCTCAATTGGGTTGACGGCGCCAGCGGACAGCGTAATTAATAAATAGTAAGAAAAAACATGCAAATTGAACGCATGTTTTGTTTTTGTTTTTGTTTTATGACCGCCAAGTGAAAATGAAAATTGTCGCGCAATTTGTTTCTTCGGCGAGATAACGTCTGTCTACGCACCTAAACATGTTTAAAAGTTACCACCCCCTCCCCCTCCCTCTGGCAGGGGCTGCTGTGCGTATGCGCGATTTCAAGTTTTACAACGATTCGATCAAATTTCACTTTTTATGTGATCTCAATTTGATTTGTCTAACAGACTACTTATGTACATACATACAAACATACAAACACACACATGCATGCAAGCATACATACTTACATGCACGCAGGCATACACACACACACATACATACTCTATGTGACTGCAGTAAATCTCAACTGTGTTGACCTCTCGAATCTAATGAGAAAGAAGAAAGGCAAATTAATTGAGCGTTGGGCGTGTAGGTGGAAAATTTCGCTGGCACTTTAGTTTTGTTTTTTGTTTCTGTTTTCTTTATTTTTATTTTTAATTTTGTTTTTTTTTTTTTATTTTTAGCGTGGGTCTCAGCTTATTAAGTCTTAGTGCTTTCGAGTTCAATGCACTTACACTGTCAATACATATGTAAGTATAGAAACAACAGTTATCTCTAGTCTATACACACTCTACTACATATTGATTTATAGCCTTACAGGCGACAGATAAGCTAGGGAAAAAGGCACTCAATTCTGCTAGCTCACACACTCACATACATACATATGTATGTATGGATGTACCTAACTCCTAAGTTATTTGCTGCAATGCGAATCTAATCTAAGCGGATGATTTCATTAAAACAACAACAAGAAGGAACAGCGAATCAGCAATACAAAGGAAATAGCACAATTGAGCTGTGCGATATTTGTCTACGCTGCCGAAAATAATGCTCAACACCTTAACGCGCTCTCTCTTCGCCCCGGGGCATTCGTTTTACCCTAAGAGCGCCATGTACCGGTTTGCCTAACAACCGTTTTTACTTTAAAATGCTTTTTGAATTTTAACCGTTTGTGGTGAACAACAAAAAAGTGTCACAATTGTCATCTCACTCGCACTCACTTGTGCAAGCAAACAAAACTTGCCCGGAGCAGCTTCCCTTAGTGCAAGAAAAAAAAAACAACAAAGTGAAGAGCACAGCTGTCAATGTCGCACTGTGGGCAATTTGATCACAATTAAATGATGAGTTTATAAATGTAAAGGTAAATTTATTCATATATATACTTAATAAAATTTAATATAAATGTTAAATAATTAGTTTTTCGATGCTTGAATTTAATATTCCTCAAATTTTCTACTCAATTGTCGCATGTCGTTTGAGTGAGTGACTTTACTTTCATCACATATTTAGTTAATGTTGCCCATTGTGCCGCTTCTCCTGCGATCGAGTACAAAGCAGCCTGGTGGGCGCCTCAGTCGCTCAGTCGTTAAACTTGCGCCAACACGATCGTTACATAGCGCTGAGCGCCGTAATAAAGCAAAAGTTCAAAGAGTGCAAGTGGATAAAAAAAAAAATAAAGTGCAGTTCAATAAATTTAGTTTGTGTTGAAGTGAACCCATAAAGAAGTTATTTTATTTTGGTTGTCATATTAAGGTGTACGTGGGATACTCTGTTAATACTTGTAGCTAATAAATCTGGTAAGTACCAAAAAAGTAAAGAGAAGAAGGAACATCAGCAGCAATTGGAAACTGGAAACAGTTTTATCCGGTCCGTTGCAGTCCCTTTTTCCACTGCTGCTGCTGCTGCTGCGCAATTGCAATTGCAATAGCAACAGCAACAACAATTACAGCTGCAAAACGCCGACGCCAATAACTTTGCTGCTCTTTACAATTCAATGCTGCTGCTGTTGTTGTTGCTATTGCTGTTGCTGTTGGTTTTGCTGTCCGTTGCCCCTGACAGCAGGCGCTGCTTTTTCCGTTTTCCTTTTTGGCCCACGCTTTGTTGCTTCCAATTTCCAGTGCAGTTCTGTTCGCTGTTGTTGCTGTTGCTCTGCTTATTTTGTAGTAATGAGCGAGCGCTTGTTATAGCTGCCGCTGTTACGGCCTGTCACTCTTCTTATTGGCATTGCTCTTTGTTTGCCGTTGTTTGGCTCTTCCTTGCGCTGTTTTTTTTTTCATTTACAAATTTTTTTTCTGCAAGGGCGTCTTTCTCGAGTGTTTTATGCATTTCGCTTCAGGCTGTGGGCAATTTTTTTTTTTTGTAACGGAGCAGCATGTGTGCTAAGCGAGGGCTGTTTAATTAGTTCATTTTATTTAGCTTGTTATTAACTCTTTCAATTTTGCACATTTAGATTGATTTATTGATTTGTTCAATAAATTAACACATATATTCAGTATTAACTAATTGAGTTGAATTGAAACCTATGCCAGGAAATTTCTATGCAATTGCTTAGCCTAAATTTTAATTGGGAATTTATCGTGCATAAAAGTTTACTGTATATAGTATCAAATGGGGCTTTCTATATGCAATATCTGTTTATCTGGGCGCCAAACATATCACTAATATCTAAGTAGGAGTCTTAAAACTAGTAGTATATACACCTTGGTATTATCAGTTCATAACATAGTACGACTTATTGGATACAACCACTAATAGCGTGATAAATCGGAAAATATTATACACTTTAACTCTGTTTAAGCTTGGAGATTTGGAATTTGTTAACAACTCGCATGGACGCGGCAAGTGAGCAACTTGCCACTAAAAATATATAGAAATATATATATATATATATATATATATATATATATATATATATATATATATATATATATATATATGTATATATATATATATACCTATGCTCTTTTTGGGCGAATTGGGATAGTAATGCTACATATATTTTCCACAGTTTTCTTGATCTAGCATCAAAATTTGATATTTAAGTTATTGTAGATCCTCTCTTAAGACTTACTTAGAGTTTTGTGTAGCGAATTCGTTAAAATCATTTTGGCTTTAGAAATTAATCTATTCATGTGGCTTGGTGGGCTAATCTGCTGCTGAAGCATGCCCATAATTTATATACAAAAACATTGATCTTTAAAGATTTTTAATTGTTTTCAGAAACTGATTTCTCACTTGCTTTTTTTTTTAATAATTTAATGGGGTTAATACAGAATTTGATAATATTTAAATTTGAATATATTTATAAACATATTTATATCTAGTTTTTTTTTCTTCCTTCAATATTTAATTGTTAAATATTTCTGTTTAAAAAATGTCTTTTTAATTATTTCTTTTGTTTGTTGTTTATTTTTAAATTTATTTTCATTTACAGTAAACAGTTTTTATCTTATTTTTCGTCAAATTCCCAACTCACAACAACAACAACAAACAACAACAAATAATGGAGACCACTACCGTTAACAACGAGGGTAAGTTCTTGACTTGCTTTTCATATTTTCCACACTTCTTGCAAGTGTGTGCCATATTATGAATTTTCCTTTGACCGCTTTTAGCTTAAATTTTTCTTCTTCTTTTGTTTTTTTTTTGTTGACGTTTTGTGATTTCTTAGTGCGAGCTGAACAACAATTGTTTAGAATCCCATTTCAGCTCCCACAACAAGTTTGCTATTCGATTTTGTTTTTTTGCTGTTTTGTTGTTTCGCTGTTTTGTTGTTTGTGCTGCTCTTTTATAGTGTGGGCGGAACAAAAGATGCCACGCCTCGTTGCGTTGCAGATGGGAGTTGTTGGCATACTCTAGCCGAGGGCATATGCGTGCCAGGCGCATTTGAACTACTCTAAGAATCATAGGAGTTTCTGTTTTTATATAAGTATGTGATGCCCATGAATATATAACTTCTATTCAAGGGTATTTCAATCTCTGGTACTCCACACATAGATAGCTGCGCTTTCTTGTTTTAGTTTTTCGCTTGCCGAGGGCTGCATTTGTGCTGCATTTGTGCTGCATTTGCATAGCAATCATAAAAATGCAAAGGCAAATAAAATGAAATTCATGCGCTGTGCACTTTTTGGCATTAAGCTGCATTGTGTGGTGCGCTAAAAGTAGATGCAAGCCAGATGCAAAATGCTATGCAAAACGATTGCAGTTGCTGCAACTGCCACTGCTGCTGCTGCTGCTGCTTGTTGCAAGTCGAGTGGCATAGATTACGCGCTATTGTAGCCTAAATACGTTGAATGCGCATTCAACGGATACACGACTCACAACAAACTGCGCAAATATCTCTAAAGCGTCTGCTCGCTTGCGTAAAGTTGCAACTGTATCTGGCAAAAAAAAAAAAAAAAAGAGAAGAGAAGCGTACTCCCACAGCCAGCCCTCCACCGACGGCCAACGGCGGTGCTATTGTGACAAGTTTATTGGAAACGACGTGAAGTGTTTAGGACGTCGTTGCCTCTCGCTTGGCTTGTCGCCGCATTATTATCTCTGCTGCCTTCCTGCTCTACGCTTTTCGCTCTACCTTACATTGAAAATATCGTAAGGAGATATATATATATGTATATGTATGTAAGTAACTGCACAGCTTTGCTGCCAAAGGCGTTGTTATTATCATGGAAGTTTCAGCTGAGTGCTGCATCATTTAGCTGCAAGCACTTGAAAAGATGACGTACTATCTATAGCAGCAAGTTAGATAACTTAAATATTATCTAATTGCTACTGAGCAGATGCGAAATATATGTGACTCAGCGGTTCAGCTCTGCGTGTCTCTTACATGATATATTGCATGCAAATGTTGCACTGCCAAGAAATATGACAGCTCAGACAATCTATACAATCTTATCTGCCTCCCAAAGATAATGCATAGACATTGGATATATGTACATATGTATATAACTTAAAAATCTTTTAAAATATATTATATATGTATATATTACAATCTTTACTGATTAAGCTTATTATATCTTTCAATGTAGTCTATATTATCTATACTTTTGTTTGCAATTTATCTGTACGTAAAATTGCTAATTGAATAAGTATCTTCTATATAAGCATTTTATCTTTGAGGTATCTCACTTAAAATATTTATCAAATGCCTTAAATTGAATCTCAGACACTAAGTTTAGGTAGAACATACTTCTTTAAGTAACAATACGTGATCTCTACTTCTATCTATGATACACTGTTATATGTCTTTCTTCTATTTGAGAGGATTACTTGTATCTAGAGTTTAACTGTTACTGTTCCTTTAATATTATCATCTTCTATTATCTAAATATATGTATATATATATATATATATATATATATATATATATATATATAAAATAGTAAAATATATAATATTATAATAGAATATATTGTCTATAAAAGACCTTTACTTCTGTGCACAGGTTACTCTTTTCTGTATCTATAAGATACAAATACTTATTATCTATATTTATATATTTCCTTATATATAAGATACAAATACTTATCTATATTTATATATCTCCTTATAGACAACTTTACTAAACTATTTTAGCCAGTTCAGCTTTAGGCTAAAACTAGTTTTATCTTTAGTTTCGCCTGCAAATTGTATAGCAGCGCACCCGTTGAATCCCACCTGTCTGCCAACAGCTCTGGCTGCGAATATTTGTTGCGCTGCTTGACGAAGACGCCCTATTTTGGGCATTCAAAATTTTCTATGCGCCTGCCTTTGTAAAGTGTCTGGCGTTTATTGTTGCTTGTTAACTGTTGGCTATTGCCAACGGTTGTTGCCCTTGCAGTTAATGCACTCAACGTGCTCGTTAGCTACCTGTTGGGTCTAATGTCATGCAAATCTTTGCCGACAGTTCCGCTACCGGGTCAAAATACCGAACCAAAACTTACTTAGTCACACACCAGCAGCCACACACCCACACACACACACACACACACACACACCCACACATTGAACTTCCACTTAGCCAGTGTCGTCTGGCAGTTGCAGTTGCAGTTTGATTAAACTATTTCCATTGATTGTCAAGTTTGGTTTCGAAAAACTAAACTGCCGTAAAAATTGATTGCTTTGGGAGTAACTTTTTGCCCAGGGTTCAAGTTGGCAATGTGAAAGCAAAATAAATTTGTCTTGCAATTTATTGTCGTTTTGTTTGTGTATTTCGAGTTGGTATGGCTGTTGGTTCATGCAGTTTATTTCGTCCAGACTCTCCGAAATAAAGACGCGTTTTCTAAGCTCCATTGAGCAATTGCATCGCAACTTTTCAGCTCAACTTGGAATTTCATTTGAATTGATTTGCCAACTTCAACAACGACTTCTGGTACTAGTTCTGGTACTAGTGCTGGTTCTGGTTCTGGTTCCTCATCATCTCAGATGACACTTGAAATATCTTACCACCCAATAAATAGGTCAGCGTGCGATACCTAAATTTTATGCATACCTGAGTGGAAGGTGCTGCTGGCACTAAATTAAGATGACAGCCCATTGATAGGCTTTGCAAATGTGTCGAGAATTGGATTAGAGATGCGCCAGCCAAGGCGAAATGTTGCGCACAATGAATTTAGTTAAAAATTAAAAATATATAAAAATGTAAAAATAAGTAAAGTAACATAAATAAAATTATAAAAAATATAAATAAAAAATATAAATAAATAAAAAATATATGTTTGAGATTAAATAAAAATTAAAATCGAAGAAAACAATTTAGAAGAAAATAATTTAAGAATAAAAAAAATAAAAATAAATAATATAAAAAATGTTTGAGATTAAATAAAAATTAAAATCGAAGAAAACAATTTAAAAGATAATAATTTAAGAATAAAAAAAATAAATAATATAAAAAATGTTTGAGATTAAATTAAAATTTAAAAATGATGCAAATGATTTAAAAGTTAATAATTTAATATTATATATGGTTATTTATACTATATATAAAATAACAATTCACTTGAAAAGTTTAAATCTTGTTAGAAAAAAAATTAATTAGTTATATAGAGGAAAAAAATTTTAACAAGTTTTATTTTTTTTTATTAAATAAAAATGAACTAAAAATTTAAAATGAGAATTTCTTTAAAAATTAACGAGAGGAAAAAATTAAATTTATTTTTAGACTAATAAAAAGTTATAAAAAAAGTTAATTATTTTCTTAGTTTGTAATTAGACTATTATAAATAAATAATTAAACTATATAAAGGTTAAAAAAAATGTTTTTAATATAGTAAAACAATTATAAAGAAATAATCAAATATAAAACACAATTTATACGAAATATCTGATAAAAATGTTCAAATATTAAAAAAAATCGTTTTGATCTGCATAAAAATGCTGTAAAATAAATTCCTTTTTTTTTACAGCCCAAGCAAATTGATTTACAATTAAAAAATACATTTTTGTGTGTTATTTTAGCATTATTTTTGAACAATTTTTCACGAATATCTGAACTCAATTTGTGCACAATTTATTTGCTTTATCGAATTAAAAACTACCAAAATTACTTTCCACAGCTTTTATATAACATTTGGTTTTTCTTAAATAAGACACAGTTTGCAGTCGCAGTTTGCAGTCACAGTCACAGTCACAGTCACATTATTAGCTGTGTCACAGTTTGCATTGCATTTGACATCATCCTTGAGCTGATTCCAGTCGCCCGCCGACTTGCGTTCTAAAATATGCATGAGCGTCCGTAAGTAGGCAACAGTTTTTACGTGCGGGGCACGTACATCGCTTGAATTTATTATTGTCTGCCACCCATATGGTAATATACTGTATCTGTATGCGTGTTCACACACAGGCACAGACACAGCCACAGACACAGGCACAGACAACGCCCGGACATTTTTTGTTTGGGGCGGCATTAATGATTGTGCCTGTTTGACAAAGTTATCCCATTTTGGGACAACCCGCGATAATCACGTGTAAATTACTCTGAGACACACGCACACGCACACGCGCGCACACACACACACACACACACACACACACACACAGAAGCCCTTGGGATCTACAAAACAAACTGAAAGGGGGGAGTATGCAAGGAAAATCCCAGAATTTGCCAGCTACAAAGCAACCCCCACCCCATAAATGCTGTTGGCCTGCTCTTATTTATATTACGTATTTGACTTTTCAATTTGCCGACTTTGCCGAAATTGGGCGCTTATTAAAAAGTCATTTTGTTATGCATGACAAAAAGTTGGACACAGCTTTGCTTGGGCTTTCAACATAATTTTATGAGCCAAAAACGCGCTGCCAAATAGGCCAAAGAGTCGTGCCAGTTCTCTTCTTTTTGCCGTCTAGGATGTGGAGGTAGACAGAATTAGGCTTATGAATAAAGAAAAATGGCAGAAGGGAAAAAAACAACACTCAAAGGAAAGTCAGTTATTGAAAGTGGGAAAAGCGGCTTAAGTCTTAGGATTATAGAGAAAGAGAGAGAAAGAGAGAGAGAGAGAGAGAGAGAGGAGAGAGAGAGTATTACAATACTTTTTATAGTTATTCAGTTATACAGTTATTTAGTTATAATAATATGCAGTTATACTGTTATACTGTTCTACTGTTATACTTCTATACCGTTCTAAAATCATACAGTTACACTGTTATACATTTATACAGTTACAATTTTATACTGTTGTACTGTAAAAAATTATACAGTTAAAGTGCTATACTGTTATAGTGGTATACTAGTTTACTGGCATTCTGGTACACTGGTACACTGGTATACTGGTATACTGGTATACTCGTATACTGGTATACTGGTATACTGGTATACTGGTATACTGGTATACTGGTATACTGGTATACTGATATACTGGTATACTGATATACTGGTATACTGGTATACTGGTATACTGGTATACTGGTATACTGGTATACTGTTATACTGGTATACTGGTATACTGGTATACTGGTTTACTGGTATATTGGTATTCTGCTGTACTTTTTTACCGGAATACTTTTATACTGGCATACTGGTATACTGGTATATTGACAGACTGGTATACTGGTATTCTGCTGTACGATTATACTGCTATACTGATATTCGCTTACACAGTTATGCTGTTATAAATATACAGACCATTTGGTAATCGTTTAACAGTTATCGATCGACAGTTATCGGCGATAGCCTTAAGATTCACCAGTTGTGAATTACGATTTATACTTAATCTTGAGAATTTCCTGGAGCAGCGCTTGCTGAAAACTTCTTTTGCTGCACATGTTGATTTGCCTCCATTTCACGAGCGCATAAAACTGTTGCTTTTACGGTTTGCCAAAACTTAATACGTATTTTAAGACATTTCGCAGTTCATAAAGTGCTTCAAGTTTTATGGTGTAGATCTGGCCGAACAGTTTGTTTTTTAAAGAGCTCGAGCCACATGAAAGCTGTTCGAATCGAATTTAAAGCTGTGAAGCATGAAAATTGCATTAGATGCTAGATATATATGTATATGTTGGGGGCAACAGCTACAATCCCCTATTATAATATTTCGAATAGCCAACTATTTGCTCGTACAATTCGCATTTCTTGTATTGTTTGTGTCTATCTGCTAAAACAAGAACATAAATTGAATTACTTTTTTGGGCTAGCACTTGTAGGAATACGAATGCTTCAAGCTACGGCGACAAGTCCAACCAAAATGTAAGACAAATAAAAAAAAAAAATATAAGTGGGGAGAAATATGTATGTGATGGACTGTGGAAATGCCCTGTTAAATAAGGCTGAAGGATATCGAAAGTGAAGAACAAAGGAAGAGAAAAGGATCTACGGAATACAAATTTAATGCAACTAATATTAAATATAAAAAATAAATAAAATATAAATAGATTTATAAATAATATAAAATAATAAATTTATAAAATATATTTAAAAAAAATAAGGTTTTCTTTTTTTTTTTAATATTAAACTATTTTTTACTATATCTAAAATTTATTTATTATTTAGATTTTTAAAAGATTATTTAATTCTTAATTTCTTAAATATAAAAAATAAATAAAATATAAATAGATTTATAAATAATATAAAATAATAAAATTATAAAATATATTTAAAAAAATAAAGTTTTTTTTTAATTTTTTTTTAATATTAAACTATTTTTTACTTTATCTAAAATTAATAATTTATTTAGCTTTTTAAAAGATTATTTAATTCTTAATTTCTTTAGCTCGAATTATTTATTTTTTACATTTTCAAATGAATTATAATTAATTTTATTCTATATTAAAAAAATATTTTTAATTATTTAAGTTCTTAAAAAATCATCAATAGCATTCAAAGTGTAAGGTATATATAATTAAAAAGACATAATAATATTATTGATATTAATTGAAATACTTCTTCATCATTCAGGCTAAAAACTATATGCTCATTTTTGTTAGACTTGCTACAGGGTATAACAGGAACAAGAAGTGTAGGACAACTACGCACAAGATGTAGGCAAGTACATGCTTATATAAAGGAGATGTACATACATACATACATACATACATACATACAGAGATACTTAGATATATACATATATAACATATTTGTATAAATAATTATCTATTCCGGTCATGTCGGGCTAAAGGAAAAGATAGAGAGAGAGAGAGAGAGAGAAAGGAAGTTAAGAGGGTGACGCACAAAATGTCAACGTCGCAAACAACGTCGCCGTGTGTCACTCGAGCGAGATGGCATGCTACGCTAATGCTTGTTAGACAGGGACAGCGAGAGCGATAGAGACAGCGACAGCAACAGCGACAGCCTGGAAAGGATGCACGAAGGAGAACTCATTTGCAATGCCTAACGCATCTTTGTGAGTGAAGCAGGTTAGCGGTGAAGTGAAATGGGGGGAAATGGGGGAAATGGTAAATGGTAAATGGTAAATAGGAAACTGCACTGACTGAACCAACTTTGCCTTTGCAGTAGTTTTGCACAATTTCTAATTATGTTTTTCGTCGTGACTTTTTGAGGTTAGGTCGGAGCAAGCAATACATGTCTCTCAGCATAAGTATTTCAGCTTCATTTGTTGTTTTTAAAGTTGTGGGGCATGTGGTCATGTGGCAATGTGTCATGTGACTGTCTATCTATCTGGAAATTGATAAAAAAAGGTGTATAGAGGCTTTGTAGAGAGGCAGGTCTGACTCCAAAGTGCTCTAATTTAAGCTTACAGATAATAAGCCTAATAAGTCTTAACTGTCTTATGAGGTGTTAAACATTTTCTTGATGATTTTCTAGATTGATTCTGAATTTCTAAATTTTCCTTAGATTATAAATTTTTTTTTTTTTAGTTTTTGAATAAGTGTAAAAAAAGTATACAAACTTTAAAACTTTAAAGAGAATTTTGAGTTTAAAAAACAATTTTTTTTTATATAAAATTTCATTTTGAAGCACTTACCTTACTTTACATTTAAATAACTTTGTCAAACTTGAATGATTTTCATAAAAGAAATCAATTTCATTAGGTTTTGTTCTCCAACTCGTTGCTGATTTAGATTGGATAATATATTAAAACCACATTCAAGTATGAAAGGAATTATCAAAAAGGAAAAATCAAAAGCAACATTTCTTGTCTCTAGGGTATCATCTAGTCTAGCTTTCTTTGGCTTTTAAGTAATTTGCGTGCAAAAGTTTTGTTGCCTCAACTGTTGTGGTCGCAGCAACTGGTTGTTGGCTGTCACTTTGATGCCGTCGCATCCTGAGCCTGGGTAAAACTTTGATTACTCTTACCCGGCAGAGCAGAGGGCAGGCGGACTGCCTAGCCAGGCAGACAATCAACAGATTTCTTGCTGATTATGCGCTGCCTGCAGAAAATAAGCAACGCACTTCCCTCTCAATCACAACTCACACACACACACACATGTGTATCTCTCTCTCTCTCTCTCTCTCTCTCTCTCTCTCCATCTGTGGGTGTGTGCGTAAAAAGTTCCATTAAAGCCAAACTCCCAAGTGTTTTATGTTTATGTGTGCTTTGATTATATTGTATATACAAAGAGATATGTACATATATACATACATATGTGTGTGTGTGTGTGTAGGTGTATTAGCTAATATATGCGTATTTATATGCATGTATCTGATTGTATATCTTAACAGCTAACACCCGCAGCTTATAGCTACACTGATTGGTTGACTGGGTATATGTATTTTGTTGTCAAGTATGTAAGATAAGTGCGAGAATTGATAAAGTTCTAATATGTCTAAGCTATAGCTGATACTGTTCATATGACAGCTGTGAGTATATATAAGAAAAACATTGATTTCACTCTTGTTTATAATGGATGATCAAAAGTGATACTATTTCCGTTAACCATATTCCAGCAACTGTTTAAATTGTCGATAATAGCCAGCTATTGAAATATTCAATAAGATTTGCCATTTGGTTACGAATCGTGCTCCAGCTGAGAGCTTAAATCCAAACGGGATAAGCAATGCTAAGCAGTATATGCTGCATGGAAGTCTTGGCGACTTTGTCATCTCGTCATGAACGTTCATTAATTGGTCAACTGATTTCAACTCAACTTCGCTTCTTTTCTATGGGACAACCTTAAGTTTGCAGTACTTAGTTTTTTATCTTACAACCAGACTTTTTGGATGGACGACATTCAGGTTACTATTGCTGGTATAACAACGCAGCCAAAATTGAAGCTTACACTTTAAGCAGCACCGCCTGGAGGATGATGACAAGGATGTATTTTCATAGAATATAAACCATTCTCCTGTGTTCGTTCATGAAGTGAAAACAGATTGCAATGCCCATCTAGCTGTCCGTCCGTCTGGCTGTCTGTCCTTCTGTCTGTCCGCTTGACTGTCTGGTCGTCCTTCCTTCTGTCTGTCTGTCCGTCTGCTTGCCTGCCATTCTTCGCCATTGAAGTTAAGAGATATCGAATTTGGAACATATAGTTTTTGGTATCCTCCTTTTATAAATTATCCAAATTACCCCGATGTCTATCACATAATTTTGCTGTCTAACATTTCAGTCGCACTACTATTTTTATGCACACAGCACACATGCACACATATGTATGTATGCATGTATGTGCATCAATGAATGATTTCGTTAACCAACTCATATCACATAATGCTTTAACTCTATTTAGGGTATTCTCACTTCGTCAATTGAGTTCCGTCAACATGTCGTTGCTGTCGCATTATGTGCTAAATTCTAATGATGTTCATTACTTAATACAAGATAAACGCTACGTGTTAGGACTCGGCAAAATGTGATTTTCTTGCACAAAATATCTATTTGGGTCAAGTGTGAAAATTGTCATGGGTCGCACTCGTTGGTAATGGAAACTAGATTAGCTAGCTACTTATTAAAGAGAGCTAAAAGAGTCCGGCATACGTGGCTATACTTAAATAATAGTTGCTGTTCCCTCACCTTGACCCAGACCAGGTATTTGCCTGGCCGTGTTGCCCCCTTTTCGCCTAATGCTCAATTAATGACATATAAATGCAGCGACCGACGTAAATGTCCAAACCATAAACACGACAGCAGCCAGCGTTTGGGGGGGTTTTTTGGTCAACAGCAATCAAACGGTCATAAATTCTGCGCAATTGTCGTAAAAGTCCGCGACGAGTTCAAACTCAAACCCAATTTTCGTCCCACCTGCGCACACACACAAAGATTGCTACAGGTAATTACAAAACCATAACGCGCAAATGTCACCGCAAAATGTGCGGTGAATATTTTCAGCCTGGCCAACACCAACCCGCCCACCATCACCATCATCATCATCACCATCATCATTATTATCATTATCATTATCATCATCATCATCATTCTTTTGCTTCTGGGCCAAATGGTGCGTTGAAGCAAATCGTTTGTCGTATTTGTATTGCATAATTTTGGCTTCCTTTTTTTTTTTTTTTTTTTTGGCACTGCGCGTGTTAGCTTGAATTGTGCGAAATTTGTAAATCGCTTTGTTATACCCTGTAAACAGCAAAGTGACTTTAAATGTGGGTTTAATGTGAGATGAAGAGATTTGCTTAAGCAGATCGCTGAAGTGTTTGTAAAAAGTGCCTCAACTCTTTAGCTAGGTTCAAAAGTTGGGCATATATCAATTCTATCATGCAACAGAGAAAGAGAAGGACAGAGAGAGAGAGAGAGACAGCGAGAAAGAGATAGAGTGAGATACAGAGTGAGAGAGTGACAGAGATTTATATGAGCATTTTATTAAAAATATATAGAAATCAATTCATTTTAGTACAATTTTGGAATAGACTTTTATATAATAAAGAGTCAAATTTCTGTCGAAACTAAAAGAAATTCTTTAAAATATTTCATAAAAATTGATAGAAAATATTATATTTAAGTAAAATCGGAAATTAGTCGAAATACTTGTTAAATATTTTGGATAGTTGAGACTTTAGGGCAAACTATAAAATGAAGCTAATAAGTAAAAAGCAAAATATTAAAAAAAAAAATTATGTATATATATATATATATATCGAAAATATGTTATTTGAGTACAATCTCAAGACACACAACAATTTTGCACTACTTAAAAAAATATTTAAATATAAAATATGAAATTAATATAAATTAGAAATTATTAAATTTATATATTTAAATATATCAAAAATTTCTCATGTTTTTTAACATACAATTTTTTCCTATTTATACATACATTTATATATATTTATATCTTTATTTATATATATATATATATTATATATGTAAATTTCTTGCAAATTTAATTCATTAATTCTTCAAAATAATGAAATATTCAGTTTCTTAAAAATTTACATTTCCTAAAAGTTAAAGTTCCTTCATTTATTTAAATAATACTAAATTACAGAGCATCTAGTAGTCGTAGCGCATCGTCTGGGCAACATTTGTCTTTGGCTTTTTTGTCGATTTTTGGTTTGTTGTGTGCGCTGCGACAATCACGTCGAGCATTCAGTTGACATTGCCCAGGTGTCGCCCGCTGGCTTTAACGCTGCGACTAATGAGGCGCATGTAATGCTGTACTCAGCGAAAAGAGAGACATTTAAAGTGAAATGAAATGGTTCAGCTTGAGGAGACTTTCCCCAAAGACAACTTTGCCTACAATAATATTAAATATTTAACTTTGGTATTTTTTTTAATTTCTTCTAATTGTGGATCAAGTGAAATATCCTTTTTGCTTAAAACTTAATTTTCCATTTTCTAATTTCTCAAAAAGGACAAAAAACGAAAACAACAAAATGCCAGCCATTCAATTTCGAAAAGGGTTAGAGAAAGCAACAATTGGTTCTCGCTATCAATTTACTCAACTGCAGAGAACGTAGCATAGCGTCCTTTTGTGTGTTGACCCGATAGACTGAGCCAAAAGTGCCCTCTCTCCCCCCCCCCCCCCCCCTCCACTGCGCCCACACTTAATCCTCTGTCAGAGAGCAACAAATCGACCCAGTCAGTGGGCGGAGTAGGACGAGGAGGTCCCAATTCATATTGGTCGTCGTCTGGCATTGCAAACGTTTTTAATTGACAATCAAAGTGTGGCCAAAGTGTAGGGCAAAGCAGACGAAGTGGGCGTGGTTGTAGTAGCCGTGGAAGTGGCAGTGGCAGTGGGAGTGGAAGTGGAAGTGGAAGTTTTCTGGTGTCTGCATATTTTCACTCTCCACAATGCTTTGGCACAAAATTTGATTAATTCGCTTGATGGCTGCATTTGCTGTCAGCTTATCCCTTTTGACAGCCTGCTCGCACAAGATATCCTTCCATCCTTGACTCTCTCTCTGTGTGTGTGTGTGTGTGTGTGTGTGTGTGTCCCATTTGATTGTTTGTCGGGCAGATTTTATGACTGAATTCATTTAATAAATGAAGTGTCTTGTGGCTTTCAAATGTGCAAACTGTGCACTTCATTTTGTGGATCATAAATTTTGAGCCAGCCGCTCGATGACTAATTGACCTCCGCCCCGCCTACCTCCTCTTCTGATATTTACAGAACTTAAGGTCTAAATTGGCAAACAATTGCAAATCAGTTTCAACAGAGCTTAGCAACAAATGGTTAGTTACTCAAAGTTTCAACAAGTTCTTAAGTGAATTGTCAGGAAATAGAAATTTAAGTGAAATAAAATGGAATAAAAAAATGGCATAAATAAAGTTGAATTGTAGAGAAGTCGCTTACAAAACTTGAGTATGTGTTAAGTTTATAAGCTTCTGCATTGGTTGAAAGATATATTATGGAAGCAAGTTAAATAATAGATCATATTTGCGCTACAATAGCTTGTGTTGCAAGGGGCGACGCCTTTTATTTAGAATTCTTGCATAATATCAGATCTCTATTGCCATGGCTTCCCAGAGCGTGTGCTTTACTTCGATAGTTTTGACGTTGGC
The DNA here is from genome assembly GCA_035045945.1 of Drosophila anceps. Lineage (NCBI taxonomy): Eukaryota > Metazoa > Arthropoda > Insecta > Diptera > Drosophilidae > Drosophila > Drosophila anceps. Next base: position 3,360,771 of record JAWNON010000196.1, read on the forward strand.
GTTGATCAGTCTGCTTGAGGGCGTCTGGAGCTAACCGTCAATTCCTTGTTCGTGCTTGAAATATCTATATAATAAAATATATAGTTAAATATAATATTATAGAAATGATTTAGATGTGGAAGTAAAAACTTGAACGTAGCAATGATTTACGCAGGAAATTAAAATATAAATCATAATATAAAATATATCATAAATTATGAAGATATTTTCTCTACAATATGTATAAAACAGATAGTTCCCCAGTCCCAATTATCTAATTTTGTAAAAATACGGAAATGTTCTGGTTTATAAATCAAGCGGTAGAATAGCTCAACATTAATCCATCTGTAAATCTGTGGAGTACGTAGTTATAACCGATTTGGCGAACGCTTTTAGGAAACTTTTATATAAATTTTATTATATATATTTAATGCAGATCAACAGTTACTCAGTTGTTAATTCTAACTGTTGTGTTATGCAAAGCTTTACTCGATTTGCCAAGAAGAATTTTTGTTGGCTATATATGTCCAGCTATATAGAAGCTTTGTTGATATTTTCATTTAGACCTGCTATACTTGAATTCCCTTGTTCATTGGATATTCTGTGATCGGTAACTTCACGTGTCTATATCATTCATGCTCATACAGAAAATATATTTTCTTATTAATATCTTATTTCTTTAATATTTATTATAATGCAGATATAGCTAAAGTAGCTAGATTATATATATATATATATGTATATAGCTGAGATTTAGATACTGCAAAGTATATTAAAAAATTTAAAAATATTTATATATATAGCATAGACTTAAGCAAAACATAGTTCAACATAGTTCCACTCTTCTGTATATATATCATATATCATATATTATTGTCATATTTTTCGTATGCTTATAATACAATCGATTAGTTAAAGTTCTTCTAGGTCTTTTCTACAAGCTCTTCTATTTCTTATTCAATTTGTTTTCAATTTAAGATTATATATCTATCTATGCATTATATATCATACATACACATATATATATATATATATCTATATATGTCTGTATTATTTTCCTTCACACCTTACTATCGACATAATTTGCAACGCCTTAAAGTATGCCACGTTCTGTGGCTGCAATCAACAGGCATTTTACTTTACATTGCTTGCTGCGGTGGCATTTGGGAAAACCATTTGTGAGTGCCACATAAAATTGCTGCAGTTGCTGCTGCCATACGACTCAAATACGCAGTAAGTGCGCGGTTACACAGGCTCCTTCTCTACCCTTTCTCTGTCTCTCTCTATCTCTCTCTCTCTTTCTATCGTCAGAGCTCCTTTCTAGCTCTAACTCGAGCTGCAATGCACACAGACATTCGCTTAAAACCAGTTAATAAACATTATTTGCTGTTGTTGTTGTTCAACTGTACTTCACACACACACACACATACATGAGCAACCGCAGTGAAGGAAAAATCATTATTGTATATATCTATATATATATATATATATTTATATGTATATGTGTATATATATGTGTATAGTAAGAGATGCAGTCAGGTTGGTGGGCTGCCCGCAAAAACTGTGTATGTGAGAGAGAAAGAGAGTGCGAGAGAGAGAGAGAGAGAGAGAAGAGCGAGAGGGAGAAGCAGAGAATACTTTTTGCGAAAGTTTATTGAACCGGAAGTTGGCTGCGAAATGCGGCAACAATGCGCGAAATGAAGGCTCTGCCTGCCTGCCGCCGGGCTACGTCTGCTTCAAGTCTGCTTTAACTTTAGCCAGTCCAAGAGCTTCTCGTTTTTTTTTCTTTTTCTTCTTCTTTTTTTTTTTTTGGAAATATTTTTGTATATCCAAAACAAAACAAAAAAAAAGAAAAAAGAAACGGCCCGAAGGCGCATTTTTGATTTGTGCCTTGCTTCTGTTGGATATGCAATTGGGTTTCCTTTTAACATTCATTCAAATTGTATTACTTATTTATATGGCCGCGTCTGGCACAGACTCTCAAGCGTCGTCTGTCGCTTTATTGTTTCTCAGAGAAAGAGACAGAGACAGAGAGAGAGAGAGATAGAAAGAGTGGGCGCGTGAGCTAGGTAGTGCGAGTTTACGTCTCAGGCCCTTGAGGCCATGTAATTGTTGTTTAAGTGATGCAAATGAGCGTTTCTACAACAAACAGCTAGGCGAGAGGGCGGTTGAGAGTTGAGTTGAGATGAGATGAATTGTGATTGAAAATGGGATTGAATGTAGTTAACGTGGAAATACTCTGCCTAAAAGAATTTATATATATATATTTAATATTTTAGAGTAACTGAATAATAGATATTCAAAATATTATGAGAAATCTTATTATTATATTATAAGAAACTCGGAATAATACAAAATCACAGTTAGCACATTATCTTGAATAAAGAAATGCACACTTTTCTTCATATTTCCAATGAAAATGGCGTAAAAGAAAATACAAAAATAAATGTATAAATATGCAAAAAAAAATTTAAAACTATTTAGAATTTAGTTTAATATTTTATATACAATAAAAATTGATAAAAATAATGAGAATATATAATATTTTTATAAATTAAATTAAATAAACAGAATATTTAAATAATTTCTAAATAAATAAAGAAAATATAATTTGCTCTAAATAATTAATTGAAAAATTAATTAGTAAAATAAAAATTTTAATATTATAAACTAAAAAATGATATAAATTAATTATAATAAATGCTTAAAATAAAAATATAGCTTGCTCTAATACTTTATATATTTATTATTTAATATGCAATAAAAATTTTCAAAAAAATAGCAAATTTTAATAAATAATAAAAATAATAAAATTAAATATTTTATAATAATAAATTTAAATATTTTCGACTTATACACATCCATACACATGCAAAGAGTACACAACCAACATATCCGCGCCCTTATCGAAAGGGCATGGAAAACCAGAAGCAGCAACAAATATATATATATATATATATATATATATATATATATATATATATATATATATATATATATATATATATATATATATATAGCCTGCAGGCTGCATAGAGCTGGGGGGAAATAACTCCAGTTCCACTTGTGTCTGCTCGACTCAGCCAGCTCAGCTCAGCTCAGCTCAGTTCAGTTTTTCGTTTGAAGTGCGTAAAAATGTGTTTTTCGAAAAATGTTGTTTTTGGGCTGCTGCTGCTGCTGCTGTCAGCTTTATGGAGAGGGCTGTGCTATGGGCTGTCACTGTTAATAGGGTCAAAAATGTCTGATTTATGGGCATTTTCCCAAAAAACAATGTTAAAATGTTTAAAGTTTATTAAAATTGATTTGAATTGTCGTCTGTCTGCGAGGAGTGTATTAAATATTTTAAAAGCCTTCGCTCAAAATCCAATTTTAGTCCCATCAATGTTGATAGAGAAAACCAAAAAAAAAAAATAAGCTGAATATCAAAATGAAAATTGCATTCGATTGTTTTTTTTTGGGACAACAACAGAAAATAACAACGCTTGTCCGCCGGGACAGCAAAAAGACACGTTTCATGTGCCATGGCTAAAGTTATTAATGCAATTCATTTGCTGTTGACATTTCCGGACACTGAACAACAAGCAATTCGAGCACTGCAACATATAGAACACACTTTATGGGCATATGGATATTTGAACTGATAAATGGAAAAATTCAAATTATATAGAATGAATGAGGGATTTTGTTGAAAATGTGATGTAAAGTAAAAATATTTTTATATATAAAGATGTGGACAGAAAATCATTAGTAAAGACTAAAACATTTTAAATAAATATAACATATATAAACATATAAAAACTCACATTGAACTTATACAAAAAAAAATTGATATAGATAAACAGTTTAATATTTACATTTTACATTAATACATTTTATTTTTAAAATAAATGAAAATGTTTTTTTTTTTTACAACACAGATATGAAAATACAAATTTGAAACTTGTTTTTTGTTTTTACATTTTATTATTTAGATTTTTTGTATTTTTTTTTCATGGTCTAAAAAATAAAAATCATTTTATAAATATATATTTTTGTTGAATATTGACAAAAAAAAATAGAAAATAGAATTTTATTTACTTTGAATATGAATAGTAAAAGAAATATTCTATAAGCTTTAGTTACAGCTGTGTAAGCCTTTGCAGGCTTGAAGTGATATGTTTGTTGATTATAACTAACCAACAGACACAACAACAAACACTAGGTGAGCAGGTTGTCTGTATGGCTATATCAGGAACCTTCCGCTTCTATCATCAGCAGATTTCGCTATGAACTAGTTGGTTCGTCTTCGCCTTGCTGCTCTTACTTAGCTATAACCAATTGAGAATTCTATGGTTTCAGCTATTGCTCAGAGACAAAAAGCCAAAGTTCCAAAGTTTGTATATAATATGTAAATAGTTATATGATATATAAATAGTTTTGTTTTTCTATCTTATTTTGTTGAGTATATGTTGAAGAAAATAAATATCTAAATTTGATATTTTGTAATACTCTAAAAAATAAACATAATTTGTGGAGCGAATTCGTTTGTATGATCTAAAATTATGGCAATGCAACATAAAAATAAAATATAATATTTTCTAACATTACATGTTTATTGTATCGGGAAAAGTACTATAAAGAGTTACTCTATGTGGAAGTTCTATTATTTGCTGTATTTCAACACTCAACTCTCACACTCTTTTTCCAAATGATTATTTCTCTTTTTGTTCCTTCACTTTCCGTTCCACTATATCACTCAGTCGAAGCACTTCTTAAAATCGCACATATGTTTGTAATTTTACAACACACACGCACACACACATATGCCATGGCGTTGAGTGTTTGAGTGTTGTACAATGCACAAAATTATTTGAAATCTGTAAAACAAAAATCGAAACGGAAGTGCGCAGAAGGAGAAAGGGAGCGAGCGGCAAAGAGACAAAAACACATGTTGTAGCTGCAAAAAGCAAGGCTCAACAAGAGCAACAGCAACAGCAACAGCAACAGCAACAGCAACAAAAAGGGCGGACTGGGGCCAGTGTGAAGGCGTGGCAGAAAAAAGGGCAAAATTTTACGCTGCATTGGCGACAGCAAACATATGTCGTTGTCGCTGTCGCTGTCGCGTCCATTGGACCCAGGCAAAAGTTGCATGCCCAGCGGGGTCGTTTGCACGCAAGAGCAAGAGAGAGAGAGAGAGAGAGAGGGGTGGAGAGAGGGTGGAAGAGTAGGCTGTGGGTAGGTAACGGGGTGGGTGGGGGCTATGCTGGGTGTGAGGTTAGCTTGGCTGGGGGATGGGGGCGTGCAGTCGTGTATGAAATATGCGTGCCTTGTCTGCCCCAATGCATGCAATATGGCATATCTGTTCAACACCATGGATGTATATATATACGTATGTATATATATTTATATATATGTATATATGTGCATATAGATTGATAAATTGCACCAAGCTCCCACACACACAGACTCGCATAGTTAAAAAGCCGCAACAGCAACGTCATTAGTGGCCGGGTAGCCTGTGTAATAAAAATCAATTCTTTTAAATTGTCAACCCCAATGGGTCGCTGTTTCAATGGGGAGTTTTCGTTTAGGGTATTTCTGTGGAGTTGCTGCATTATCATGAAGCAGTAGCTGAGAAATGTTTAGTTGATCTGAAGTGGCTATGAATTAAGATGCATGTGATTCACTTTGCTTGAAAGGGCTAACTTGTGGAAAGAGATTTCATAAATTGAGTTTGTTTATGCTTTAAAATGTAATTTATTTTTTAGAATTATAGAAAATTGCACTAAAGGCAATGCCTAATAACTTCAATTTGCAATAGTTCTTTAGCTTTATGTAAATAAATAAACGAACAACTTTAGGTAAGTTAACTTTGTTTGAGTGAGAATGTAAGCTCATTAATATGATACGAGTTATTTATGGACTATAGGTTAAAATGAGAGATCAACTGCATTTTTTGTGTATTTTTATAGTTTTTACATTATATTTCATATTTATATTTAGTTTTATATATTTATTCATTTGTTCACGAAAATCTATATTCCTCTTTGTATAGTAATTTCCATCAGATTTTGTATACCTATGGCAATGTTTTTTCCAATGCAGATGCTACTGCGATGCCATCAATTTCTCCTCAATAGTAGCTTTGTGTCGTCCTCTCAATTACCTCTTTAGTTTTGAGAAGTAATAACAAACAAACTCCAGATATTCCTTTAAGACTTTGATTATGCTTTTGATTATATATTCTTAATTAAAGCATGATTAGTACAAGTGTACTCATATGTCTATGCACAGTATTCTTCTGCTTGTCTGTTAGAGTATTTAGTCTTCTTTAGTTCCTTGATTGACGACATTTACCAGTTCTTAATTTTCTTTCTTTTTTTTTCTGCTCCAAACATATGGTCGAGTGAGTTGAGTTGGTTGTCGTTTGTTGGTTACCCTAGTCCCAGGGCGCCCATTGCATGCACATGATAATTATGGGTATCGCATATTCATATTGTAAGTGTGTGTGTGTGTGTGTGAGCAAGTGTGTGTGTGAGTGTGTGTGAGCGAGTGTGTGTGTGTGTGTGCTTACTTTTCAGTTGAACTTCCAGCGAAGTGCACGACTTGAACTGCATTTTTTGGTATTTTGCATTGCCTTCGCTCCAACTCCCACTCCAACTCCAACTCCAACTCATGGGAAATAATTTGTTGTGGCTATTTTTATGCGCCATAAAAGTATCATTTGTTCTTGCTTGGCTCTGAGCTATTAGTTTTATAGCATTTTACATACGATTCACATAGAGCGCACTCTAACAGAATAGCAAATTGCTGCTTTGTGTGTACATGTGCTGGAAACTTGTAGTTGTAGAGCTTAGCAAATGTGACAGCCTCTTCAAGTGCTGCAGAAGACATGATTTGATGTTGCCCTGCAGAGAAATGGTTAGAAAATTATATACATTTAAAGTTTAATTTGTTAGTTGAGAACTGTGACAGTTAGTGGTCAATAATATATGCTATCTTTCACTTTGCAAAAAGTATGAACACTATTGTGAGTGATTTAATCACTACCGACAGATATTCAACTATTTTTGGCCTCTTGTATACAAATATACATAAGTATATGATAATACTGTGTATTATCATACACTATAGCTTATACTTATTTATTACTTTCGCTTCTAAAAGTGTGAGCTGGATGAAAATGTCTGAGCATAATTATAATATGAATTGTTATTTAATTGTAAACAATCATTATTCAAATATTCAAATATATCAAAATTGGATATTTTAGCAATTTGAGGAGGAAAATATTGAACGTTTGTAATATTGAAAATATACGAAAGTTGCGCATTTATAATAGGCAAACTTTAACTAATTTTACCTAAAGTTGTGCTTCATGCAAAAAGCTGAAATATCAAATTCTATCGCATATAAAAGAATATTTGTAGAATGTCAAGAGATTCGTTACACTCAGGTGGACTGACAGACAAAGAGTCGTAGAGACAAATAGAGAGACATAGACATGGATCAAAACTTTCTTGCTGTTCCAAATATATAGTATATCTTATAGCGTCAGCCACATCTCCTTCTGCCTTTGCAGTACAAAAACGAGTAATTTACTGATTTTTCAGGATTACAATATTATGAATATAAATAAATGTGTGAATATTATAAATTAACAAGAAAACTTGTTATATATTATGATTTACAGCAGTGTTCATATAAATAGTAGTGCGACTGAAATGTGCTGCATCAAAATTTTGTGACAAATATAATATTTTCAATAATCATTTGAAGCGACTATTAAAATTAACATATATATTTATATATATTCGCACTACTATTTTTATGAACACAGCTGTGAATTATAGAATATAAAGAGTTTTCTTGCTTCCCGGCTTATTATAGATCAGAGTTAATTAATAAAATTTCTTATATTATATATTTATAATATTTGATAAATGTGTAAAAAATTTTCTAAAATTTTAATAAAATTTCATACTCTCAATATATAGTTTTATGTTAATTAGAATCTGTTTCTCTTTATCGAGATTTCTATATTTCATGTTTTTTTTTGCTCAACTAAAACTTTTTGAATTATTATATTTCAAATTTAGCCATTGTCACTGATAGAAAAATCGTATAAAATTTATAGGTATTCCTTAACTTTTTTTTTACATTTTCATTACTGCTATAAAGTGGCAACAAAATCAACTTGATAAGTTTGTCAAAGTTTCTTTTAAGTTCAGCTTGTCATCACTTTTCTAATTGCTCTCAGTGTTCGTTCCCAAACGTCAATCAGCTGCTAGCCAACCAGCCCAACACGTTCAGAGGACGTTTGATAGGACATGTCGTTGTCGTTGTCGATGTCGATGCTGGTCGTGCTTAATGCAGCCATAAAAATGCGTATAAAATCAAACTGGCTGCGTCGCCTAACGAGATGGCATCGTTGGGGCTACCCCAACTGCCCGATACGCCACAAAACACCTTTATATACATTTTTATTACCCAAACGTCAGACGATGTCTAGACGAGCACGAAACACACCACACACACAACACGCTGGACATGAAGCTGCTGCTTCAGCAGCTTCCTCCATTTTTTTTTGTCAACTTGACTGAAGCAACTGAAATGTGACTTGCTGTAATCTTATGCGCATCTTTTAGAGCTGCTCCGATGACATTTTACGAGCGTTTCCGTAAACCCTTTATGTAAATTAAAACAAAATGCGCATTCAATTTGTACCAGAGGCCCAAACTACAAACACAAAAAATGAAAATTGGAAGGAAGAAGTCAAAGTTAAGGAAAGAGCAGAAAACTTGATCCCAGGCATTAGGTGGGCTCGTCTTGGCTAAGCTGGACTTTTGACTTCATCAAGGGAGCATGAGAAAAAAGTGAAAACAAAAACAAATAAATAAAATGAAAGGCACATAATATGTAATCAGTCCCTAAAGGTTAGCGCTGTGTGGTGGGCAAGCTGATTTGTATACCCTGTAAAAAAGAGGGGCGCAAAATAGAGGGAAGGTTAAAACTATTGCTGATAAGCGTAAACAAACAAGTTGATAATAGCTTGCTATGAGATGTTTTAAGGCATATGGTAAACCATTTCATGTGAAATTTATGTTAGATTTCAGAGATAAACTTATCTAAATTGCAAAAACTTCTTTGTTCTCGTGCTATAGCATCTGTAGTTCAAAGTTTTGTTCCATTTATCAAGCTGAAGTTTCACAATCAACAGCTGAACCCATGAAGAGCTGCTGACTAGTTCCATAGAACAAAACATTAATGAGCAGCTGAGCCAGAAACAAGAAACTTATGGTTCATGAACAGTAGAACAAAAAGAACCGTGCAAGATCTTTTGTAGAAGAGAACTCATCATGTTGTTCATATATGAACAGCTGAACAATGGTGCGTAACTTATGGTTCATGAACAGTGGAACAAAAAGAATCATTTAAGAATGTATTTATTGAGAGAACTTAGTATATGTTACATAGTCCATAGTCCATTTGATTCACATCATAAAGTTGACTAGTTCATTTCATTTTTAAGATTCAGTCAATTGAACTCCACCAACTAGGATAACTGCTAGTCGTTCACTTTTGCTTTCATGTTCCAAGTTGCCTTTTCCTTTTTAGGGCTCTGCCTTACGCACTTCAAGTTCAAGAGTTCAAATGGGAGGTAGGCGAATGGGGCCGGGGGAGCACCCACGCAGCTACAAGTGGCATTGGGGAATAGCCAAAGTCAGCTCAAACCACACCTCCGCTATGACCTCTACCCTAATCACTTTAGGGGTTGCTTTTTTTCTTCCTTACTTTTTGGAGCTTTACATTGTGCCCCAAGCTGTTTGCTTACCGGGTTACGTGTGCAAATGCATTAATAATGATGTGTGTGCAGAACGCACGTTACCCGACGCATTGCACGTAATGCGTCACGTGCAGCCAAGACTGGGGGTGGAAATTGGGAGGGGGCAGACTGGGGGGCGAACCTCCCTATTGCATTCATAAATAAATTATGGCATTTTTCGCATTACAGGGCGGATTTTTGTTGACCAAAAACAAGTAAAAGAAAAGAAAACAAATAAGAGTGTCGGAGTCGGGCATGCACAGCTAGTAGATACCCCAATATGTATTTGAAATGAGAGATTAGAAGATAAGGTTTTAATATCAACAAGTTCAGGCGGATAAGCGATTGAAGGGAGCCACGGAGAGAATGAGAGAACAGAGTGTAAAGGAGCGAATGAAGGAATGGAGGGGCGGAAGTATGAACGGAAAGGAGGGATGGACGCTGGGACGGACGGAGGGATGGACGCAGGGACGGACGGACTGAGGAAAGGAAGGTGGAACGGACGGACAGTCGGATGACAGAGCTACCGCGATTCGGCTGCAAATGCTGTCATGCCTACTTCTCAGTCAGTCACAAGCTTTGACGAAAATCATCATACCCTGTCTACCTATTTCGAATAGGTATTCAAAGAAATTGAAAAAAACGTTCGGCTGGTCATAAGTTGGCTAACTTTAATGTTTCAGCTTCCGCTTGAAGAAGTGTCTCGGCGCTTGTGTCTAGACACAAGTCTAACCCTCACACACACACGCGCACGCACACAGAGACGACTTCTTCGTCTGCCTCTTCTTATAGTTACAGGTGTGCCACGCATAGTTACAGTTTACCTCCTCAAGCGTTTTCCATTGTTGTTATGAGGCTTCCCATTGCTATTTGCGCTGGGGCAGAGGGGACGACGAGTCGTCCAACTTCTATAAAAGCACACAAATACGCAATAAATTCAATTAATTGTCTTAAGCTTCTTATTTCAGCAAAAATTTGTTACGTAGCCCCAACGCGTCGGTTAGCTGAGAACTTGGAAATGCGCACATAAAATCAGCCGCTGGGGCAGTTCTTACGTCAGTTTCTTACATCTGTACAGCTGTCTGTCAGGCGAGTCAAGTCGAGTCGAGTCGAGTCGAGTCGAGTTGCTGTTAGCTGTAGGTGTTTGCGGCTTTTGGCTCCTCAATTTTGGTTCGCTCTCTTCATTTCCTTTTTTTTTTACAGCGCGCACAATTTCATTTTATGTTTAGGATGCCAAGCGAAGTAATTCAATAAAGCGACGAGCTAAGAAATATCATTTAAACTAGCCCTGCGAAAGGCAGACTTAAGCATAAAAAGGTTAACTTATTGACAGGCTTAAGAGGGCAACGAAATGGACTTAAAGTTGAACCAGCAAGAAAAGGGGAATATGAAAATATCAAATATACTTGCAAAAAGGAATTCTGAAATTGAATTTTGAAATTTTTTAAGTATATATATATATATGAATTAAGTATTTAGTATTTATATTAATCTATATATTTATATTTAAATATTTATATTTAGTTAATTCATTTAATAAATTTCGTTTTTTCGGACTAAGTTGATACAGAATTCTTAAGTAAATTGTATGATAAGAATGAAATGAACAAAATCACATGTCTGCCTTGGAATATATTGAAAATTATCTATCCAAATACCAAAATTAATGTTGTACAGTGTAGTCTTTAGAATCTAAATGAAACAGGTCATACTATTCGAATATATATATATATATATATATATATATATATATATATATATATATATATATATATATATATATATATATATATATATATATATATATATATATATATATATATATATATATATATATATATATATATATATATATATATATATATATATATATATATATATATATATAATTGTGTCCGTAGATTCCAAGTTTGAAATGTGATTTACTTTGACTTATTTACTTATTGACTTATTTAAACTTTATTGATAGACAGAAATTAGATTAGAAAATTTTATTTTAGGAAGGCAATTTTCAGATGCTTTTAAAAAGAAAGTATAAGAAAAGGTATGTGTAGTAGATGCAGACGTGCTCTACCACATAATGTGTATATTTGTATATATTTTGAACAGAATGATAAGCCGAATAGATTTAACCAAATTCGTCTGTCTGTCCATCTGTAAAACCTTCTCTTTCACAAAAAAAGCTAACGTGAGTGTTGATATTTTAAAGATATAAAGTCTACAATAACCGAAGTTTTACAAGTCAATACCTAAATATCGATATCTTAGCTAATTTCTTGATAAATGATATGTCCACATAGTATAGCAAGCATCAGCTAATGATTAATGAGCCTCAAATTTAGTCTGAAGTTAGCCATATGAATACACAGATGATTCACAATTTTTTGATTTTGGCAAGTTTTGTCCATAAATATTCCGTCACTCTTGGCTGAAAGACTCTTAGTTACTTTTTGGTAACTGACAAATAAGACTTTGTCCAATAGGGAGCCTCTTCCCAATTTTAGCTCTGAAAATCTTGGATTGCTTGATTTTAAATAATTCTACTCTCCATCTATATATATATATATAAAATAAAATACTTTTTCTTAAAGTTTTGCATTTATCTAAAAATTAAAATAAAATGAATGCTTGCACTAGTTTTTAATAAAAATTTTAATTTCTGAAAGCAACTAAATGGAATCGCACATAGAACTCGATATAGCAAACCTCACGCACACACCCACACACACACGCACACACACACACACACACGCATCGAATGTGAGTGTTGTATGGTGCTGGCTGCTGACGTTGATGGTTAGCACGTAAATTTCCCCAGTGACATAAACGAGAATTTTTGCTAGCAGCAACAGCAGCAGTAGACACACATTCACACATACACATATATATACACACACTCATTCATTCACACACACACACACACACAGAGCTCTTCTGTATTTTTTTTATATTTCTACGCCAACTTTTACACATGCGAATGACTTTAAACAATTTCCACAACAATTTTGTACGTTGGAGTCGGAACGTTACTTCTTCCACCTTTTTTTTTTGTTACCTGTACGCTTTTACGGCCTCTGCGGGAAATAGGCACTAAAAATCTAAGGGAAATGGCGTCAACAAAATGCAACGCTAAAATGGCATAAAAAATGCCTGACGCAGTGCCAGCAAATTGAATCACAGTAAAGCTTAAAGTCACAAAAGTCACAAATTTCAGCCAAAGAAAGTCTTAAAGGCAAAGGATTCGAAGGGTTCAGCTCGGAACCTTTTGACAGCGCACACTCCCTTTACTCCCTTTATGTGCATTAAAAAGGGAAGATATGTATAAATATATTTGTATATATATACATATGTATATATATATATATATATATATGTGAGAGTTATATAAATTTATAAATGTTACGCTTTGACTTTCAAGTGCTGCGTGTCTTTGGCAGTCGTAAAACGTTTTAAGCATATTAAAAATGGAAACATGTGGAAATCCTCTTCTATTCCCCCACAACGTGCAATATAACGCAATCGACCAAAAGGGCGAAAAATTTGATGAATTGACGCAATTTGAGCCACAATAAGTCACTCTGATCGTAATCGTTATTGTTCCAAGAGAAATACACTTTTAGTATTCCATTTGGCTTTCTAGCGTAAATGAAAACAAATGAAGAGCTTCAAATATAATAATAAAACTGAATAAAAATAAAAAATAAATAAATGAAAAAAAAAACAATATAGAAAATCATAAAAGCAAAAAATAATAAAAAATTTAAAATTTAAAAATTAAATAATAATAATGTACTACAAAAATAATAAAAATATAAATATATAAATTATAAGAACACTGATACATTTTTAAATAATATAAATAATTAAAAGTAATATAAAAAATATTCAAAAATTAAAAAAAAAATTTAAATTTGAAAAAAATACAAAATTAAATACTAATTGAAAAATATATAATTTTAATACTAATAAATAAATAAATAAGGTGAATACCACCAATGATGTCAAAAATATGAATAAAAATAATATAAAAAAACAAATATAAAAAAATATGAAAAATAATATAAAAAAATAATATAAAAAATAATATAAAATATTTTCTTAAAAATTTCTTAAAACTCTGTAAATCTGTCTTTTATATTTAAGTAATGGCAAAATCCTTAGAATTTCATTTTCATTTTCATCTTCTTCATCGAGTTCTATTTATAGAGTAAAATGTTTTTAGGAACATCTTTTAATACTTTTACCCTTTTGCTAAAATATGAGCATAAAAATATATTTTTTGCAACCCACAAATCCTGTTGTGTGCGTTTGCAGAAAAAAAAAACAAAAAAAAAGCAAAAAACAATCAAATAGATAAAAAAAAAAACAAAGAGAAATCGCCAAATCACAACTGGAAATATGATGTGCACGCCCTTCACTTCACTCACTCTTCAGATGGGGGCGTGGCTGGATTTGAAAAAGTCTTTGTTCAAATTGAAAAATGGGCAATGGAAAGAAGCGAAGTGCAGTGAAGTCGTATTTTTTGCCTTTGGCATGGAAGCTTTGGCAAATGGCCAAAAAGAGAGATTTCGTTTTTGGACAAATAAGCGCATAAATTGAAAAGCAACCACAATTTGACCCACATTCAACTGAGCCAGCCACTCATAATCAGCGTGCTTGACCCCAAACAGCGGGCCATATAGAAGAGATTTTCTCCTGTTTTTGTAGCTTTTGATTTTTTTTTTTTTGCTGAAAAACTTCCTTAAATCCCTGGAAAAAAAAAGAATATTTATATTAATCTTTTGCGTTGAGCCACAAAGTCAAACACTTGGCAGCTGTGAGAAGAAGTTATCTCATCAATATCGATTCAAATGTGGCTAGGGCTGGCAGTGTGGGGGCGTGGCTGCAAAACATAAGCCGACAAGTTGGGAACGTGTCTAAATGGGGAAAAAATGAAGAAGCGTTTCAAATTTTCTGCGACAGCAAACAAAAAAGACAATAACAAAAGCAACAGACAGGGAGAGGGGGACAGATAGCAGTAGGAAGACAGGGAGAGACGAGGAAAAAAGAAAGAAATATTTAATATTTGAATCGATGCAGGGCTGAAAGATTAAGACTTTAATAATATTAAAACAAACTTTAATGTAAATTTATAAAATAATATATAAAATATATATAATAAAAATATATATATATATTTAAAGAAAAGCATAAAAAAGTATGTAAAATATAGAAATTTTAAAAGTATAAAAATATGAAAAATAATAAAAATATATATGATATCTAAAACATTTATGATAAAAGAAAGATAGAGAAAGATAGAGAATAATTACTGATAAGTTAAGCATTTAACGCGATAAAGAACTGAACATTGACGAGATATTTTAATTATATGAATATATTTAATGAATATATTTAAATAGTAGAATATTATTTTAAAATAATACAGCAAGAGAGAGAGTAAGTAAAAGCAACTAAATTTGCGAGAGCATAATCAGAGGTATAATTAAAACGTCAGCAACATTACATAGCTATTTGGTGTTATGTAAACTGCTTCTGCTCAAACTCGTTTCAAATTGCATAGATAATTATTTATCTAAAATTTATATTTTTTGTTCTAAATATTTCATATTTATTTTATTATATAAAATTAATTTGATGTTGTGCATTGGCACACTGAAGCTTGGTCTTAGAGCTTACAATTGGAATTTATAAAAGAACTTTATAGAAGTCTCTTGTTTTTTTTTCAATGTTTTAATTGTGAGTTCCTAACACGAATTTGTTTTGTTTATTATCTCGGTTGATGCTTACACATAGCACCAAGTCTGTAGACTACTATCTCGGATAGATGCTTACATATAGCAGCAAGTCTATAGACTAGTAAAAAGTAGCTAGCCAGTCCTTCTTTAAACAATATGTAAAGCAAATATGTGCTATTAAAATAAGATTGCAGTCTCCTCTTGCTGAGAATCTTTTAAAAATTCGATTCCTTTTGCTTAAAGCTTTGACAACGAATTTGCTACAAATGGTTCATTAATATATTTTAAATTCCAATATTTAGTCAACACTTTAGTCCCTATATACCATATTTAACTGTTTTACTTTGTATTTAATCAAGATATGCATTCCTGTTTGCTGTGCTGTGAACTGCATTGATGTTAGCTTGCCAGCCCTCGTTTTTTTTTCTCATCCAACAGTTGTAATCGGCTCAGCCTCAGCTTCAGCCTCTGCCTCTCAGCTTCTGCTCTGCTGGCATCTACTAAGTTCATCATCATATCGCACAATGTTCGCGTCTTCGTCGTCGTCGTCGTCTTGCGTTTATCGTGAACTCAAGTAGTTTACTTTGCCAGACATTCTTTTGACTTGGCCTTTGACTTTTTGGGCCTATGCCCACATTAGCAAAAGGATTGTCAACGTTGTTGAATATCGAGACGAGACTTTGCTTTGCTTTTGCTTTTCCTTTCCTTTTTCTTTCTTCCTTTTTTTTTAATAACAATCGCCTTACTCCACGCCTGTCTGACTGTCAAGTGTGAGCGAGAAATGTGGCCCATTGTTGAGTCTTAAAGTACTGCTGTTTGCCTGATCAAGTGGCCACCGAGAAGTTTGTTCAACCAACCAAACAAAAAAAATCAATAGAATGCAACTTGAGTGCGCGTAAGTGCGAGTGTGTATGAGTGTGTGTGTGTATGAGTGTGTGTGTGTGTGTGTGTGTGTGTGTGTTGTGCCACACCCAATATTGAATTACTCTATTACCAATGGCAAGGCGAACAGCGAACAGCGAACAGGCCAAGAATTATTTGCAGCCAAGTGCGATGTCTTCCTGTGCATAGTGTTTTTTTTTCTGTTTTTTTTTTTTTTCTGTGCGCTGCAAGGCATTTTATCCCTTTTTGATCCTTTTTATTGTTACCAACGCAGCTGGTGTTGTCTTACACAAGGGGCTAGCTAACCAGTGGCATGCCACGTACATATAGCTACTACTGCGTATACCTATTCGTATACTCTCGCCCTGTTTTGTGCAAACCGCAAGCGACGTCAAAGTCGACGCCATATTCGTTCAAAACTCTACGTCCGGGGCAAACGTGCTGTGGCTGCAGTCCAAAAACCGGCAATTGGTTTTCAGTTACAGCCCACGTCGTCAGGCATTCCTGCTGCACTCCTCGACGCCTGGACGCCTGGACTCCTTGCTTCGCCTGCTCTACCTCTCCCTCTCCCTCTCTCTCTCTCTCTCTCTCTCTCTCTCTCTCGCTGTACGCATGTACAGCTTGCTAGCAGCTTGTATGTGCACTTGACGCGTCTACCTAGTTGGAGCTGTTCCATGTTTCCGTTGGCCCTGTCCAAAGTGCTAGGCATTGCCTTGCCCTGCTCAGCCACATAGTTGGCCAGCTCAGTGAAGCGTTGCCCATTGCTATTCCATAAATTCACTAAAAACCAGAGAAAAAACCAAAACTAAACAAAGTCAAAATTTGTGATTGGATAAGTTTAATGTTGATAAAGAAAATATATACGGAATAAAAGGTTTTTTTTTTTTTAAATTGAAAAGATAAATAGAAATCTGTATTAATGCAAGAAAAGGTGAGTTTGTAAAGTATAAAATAAATTATTTTTAAAATATAAATATATAAGAAAATATAAAATCAAAAACTTCTACGAATATGAACTAATAAAATGTGTTCATAATTTATATATTATTTTCAATTGGCGAGGTCCGAAATAAATGTTTATTTAATGATGAAATAAATGAGAAAAATCTTAAAAGAATTTTGCATTTCTGAAGAGTGCAAAGAAAGTTTCTCAGAATATGTAAAAAATAATTTCAACAGTGGTTCTTCTTCTCTTTGCCAATTTTTATCATATTTAAAAATAATATAATCTTAAAAAATTAAATATAAAAAAATATATTTCATGCTTTAGGAAGAATTAAAAAAATATTCTATTTCGATTGCCGAATTTTTAAATTTATTTTATTGTTTTTTTAAAATATATATTCTTTTAATATATGATTAAAAAAATTAAGGATTGAAAGTATTTTAAGCTTTTTAAGTTTGTTTAAAGTTTAATAATAAAATACAGAATAAAAATGTGAGTTGAATTTCTTCAATGTTATTTTTAAAGAATTTTTCAAATATTTAAAAAAAAATTAATTGAAAATTGAAAATGTTTTTTTCCAACCCTGTGAAACTTTCAATAATTTTGGATTTTTTAAAAAATACTTTTTAGAAATTTCATTTAGCCTTAAGTTACTGAAGCTCTAAGCCTTTTCTATAGTTTTTGTCGAAGGTTCATTAAACTGCGAGCCAAAAAGCAGCCGAAGGACAACAGCACCAATGACTAGGCATATTCCTGCTGCAGTTGCAACAGCAGCAGCTGCGGCAGACAATGTCGATCAAAATCTATATGCCATGGCTACGTCACAATAAGTGTGTGTGTGTGTGTGTGTGTGTGCTTGGTACGTGCCTGTTATGGCGTACGAAGGACATTGTCAGTGTGTTTTAAGTATTTGTGTCTCTGTTTAGTGCTTGTCTGGGCCAGCAAATTCGATTTGAGGTGGGCCCTCATAGCCAAGGATACTTACTCCACAGCAGTTGATTGAGCTAATAAGTGCAGAACGGGAGTATCTAGAGGCAGTCCCTGACCATGACACAATGTATCCTTAAGCTCTATTCCCTGCCACTTGGCTTGGCTAACAAATTAGTAGCAAAGTTGCTGTCAAACTGTGCAACTTTTCTAGCTCGCCGAAAAATCCACGCACTTAAAATTATTTCCTTTTACGCGACAGCGAACGAAAATTTCAGAAAACTCAGCCAAACAGCAGACGCTGGTAGCTGTTTTTGCCGCCAGCGCAAAAATCCATTAAGTGGCTGCCAAAAAAAAAAAAAGAATAAAGAAGAAAGAATAGAAATGAGCAGAAAATCCAAAAGAAAATCCAAGAAAACTAGCTGGGAAAATGTGAAAAATGTTATGCTTGCCCTTTAATGCTCTGGCAAAGACTTAAATGAGTTTATAGATGGAATTAGGTTCGACTGAATTGGGATTTTTCAATAAGATCTAGTGCCACAAATCCCCAGGTGTTGGGTACTCTAATATAGAACCCAATTTCAAGCGAGCTATAACATATATTCTATGCTAAAACCTGTTGGGAATTATAAGCTTGTTTGAAATAATACTAAAATGAAAATATATTCACGTAGCTTAGCCTACATTATATACGAAAATAATATTCTAATAATTCCAAATAATGTTGATATCCCAACTAATATAGCCCATGATAAGCAGGGTATTTGCAGAGCCTGACAGCTTAAAATCGATGATGAAATCAAATGGCAAACGTATGCACGGAGCAGAGCATTACGAAAACTCTGAATAAAATGGCAAAATTCAATTTTGATATAAACAAAAGGCGACGACAGGCGAAAAAACAAGGAAATAGAGGGAAGAAAATATAGTGAACAACTGCTAGATACTCTGTAAAATAGTTGGCAAACTTAAGGAAGCTATAGAGTTGCTATAAATGGCTATAACTATATACAAAATACAATCTGACATGCCAAAGATATATAATACTATCAAGAATTTAACTAAATCAGTATACCCACTTTCGGTATTTCATTTAATGGGTATATCAAACACAACTTCCAGCCAAGCTGATTGTCACGCAGCGCAAACAACCAACAATGGCTTCCAGCGATAGGTGAGAATTTGGCCAGAGTTGAAAATTCAATAGGAGAAGAACAAGTAAAAGTATCAGGTTGCGCGCGCATGACCAGAAGATACCCTGCATAATAAATTCAAACTTAAAATAGACTTTTAGTTCGAGAGTGCAAAACAGTATATGGTAGGTTATCCTGGGTAGACTACATTTATGTTGAATCTATGATTTCTTTGCAATTGCAATCGATCCAATAGGAAGTTATAATCAGTATAAAAAGCTACTTTTTGATAGACGCTACTCAGCTTTGTCAAATTTTCAAATTCCTTAGATCTTGGAATAAATTTAATCGATTTTAATTATCGCTACTTATTTTCTATAATTTCAGTTTTTCACATTGAAAATTCTTAGAATTTAGATTCAACTTCCCTTTTAGAGGAAAGAAGTGTAGACTGATAGGGATAACAGCTCTGCAATATATATATATATATATATATATATATATATATATATATATATATATAATATCAAATAGTTTCATCAGACTATCACATGCATTTGACTCTTATACAAATATTCAAAAGGCCTTCATACCCATTGCCACGCCGCTTAGGGTATGTAACTTAATAAAAGTAAAACATAAATTGGTAATACGTAGCGGTAAAAAAGAATGTTTAAGTAAATAAAAAAAATCAGCAGCTTTCTGAATGAAATGTGTCCTAAACATGCAATCGAACTTCAACTTCGCTCAGCTGTTAATTTTGCATGCCAAAAAAAAAACAAAAAAAAAGCACACGGAACAAGAAGAAGCAATCCAACAAGTTTTCGGGTGGATGCAGTTCCGGGGGTTGGATATATGTATATATATACATATACATATATATATATATATATATATATATATATATATATATATATATATATATATATATATATATATATATATATATATATATATATATATATATATATATATATATATATATATATATATATATATATATATATATATATATATATATATATATATATATATATATATATATATATATATCTGTATATATATGTTACATATATATATGGCAGCAACGACGGCGTCAGTTGTTATTGCCAACATTTTAGTGGCGTGTGTAGCCGCCATCCCCTCACCTCACCTCACCTCTCCTCTCTTGCCACTACTCAGCTCTCTAACAACCCCCCTTCTGTGCTGAAGCCCCTCTCTTTGTGCAAGTAGTTGTCGAGGTTGTGACTCATGCCTGGCAGTGATGACGAAATCAGCCAGCAGCAGACACCGAAACTACAAAGTACTTGTATACTCATATGAATAACTAAAACGAGGGTGGCTTGAGAAATTCAAATAAGAACGGAGAAAGCTAGAAATGATGTGAAATGGGAATATGTATGAATAGTCTGGTTAAACTAGATCTAAAAATATATAGACAATGCTAAAATTCGACGAAAATTAATACAATTTTGGAACTTACACTTAAAACTTCTCAGTAATTTGAATCTTTAATATAGATTTTAATTTGGATATTGGAATTGTCAGGCAAATTTTTAAAATGAATTTGTATGAAAATCATGAAAATTAATTGATATGAATCGGAATTATCTGTATTTTAATGTTTTAATATATTAGTTTATTAATTATTAAATATTAAAAATAAATTAAATATATGCTAAGCAATTTATATTTAAAATATTCAAAGAATAAACTTAAGTTAATTATTTAATAATTTAATATAATAAATTTATAATTAAATAATTTTATTTAAATTTATGTAGAAAACATCGGAAACTTATCAAGCAGCCCTTTGATTTTAGATTGAAAAAAGATTTACGGATATATTTGTTTAAAATTTAAATTGTTTAAGAATTTAAATTGAAAATATATTTAAAAATGTTTCAAAAAAAAATATTTATTTAATGTGTAACGAAATATTAGAAACTTATCTAGCAACCCTATGCTTTGAAATTGAACAGCCGTAAGAGAGCACTGCTGAAAATTACTTAAGCTAACAATCTCTTCTTTTCTTAGATATACTCTCTACATATATCTGAATAGTTAAAATATTAGTAACTTGTCAAGCTACCCTCTGGCTTCATCGTGCACTATGCGTAAGCCAAATCTGGCATAAAACATAACAGTCGCTGCTTGAATTTCCTATTTAATATTATATAAATTTTAAAATGATCAATAACTTGTTGGGCAACCCTCTGCTATACATACATACACACATACACTTCAGGATCAATGTACATATTTGGTTTGGCAACATGCGAACATTTATGGATAAGCCATGTCGGGTGGCTGGCGGCACGTGGTGCCAACACAGCGCACGCAAGCACAACAACAAAGAGAGAGAGAGACTGAGATAGACAGAGAGAGAGAGAGATAGAGAGTAAAGAGAGTAGTGCGACCAAAGTGTGGAAACAAACATTGCATGTCTCATTGTTCGCCATGTTCTAAGCAAGAAAGAAAATATTATGATTTTCATATCAAAGCCAAGCAGTTAATTTCGCTTCAAGTGTTGCATAATTATGAAGAGGGGCGGCAAGCTAGGGGTAGGTGTAGGGGTAGGGGTAGGGGTAGGGCTTGGAGGAGGAGTGTAGTGTGCAGTCTGCATATGATTGGCGATGCTGTTGCGGCACTCCAAAGACTCGTTTAGTCATCGTCAATGTCGAGTGGAGCAAAACTGTTTAGTTGCTTAATTAAATGCAATACACGAAGGAGCCAAGCACATAAAGCAAACTAAAGAAATGCATTTCAATTATACAGAAAGAGACAGACAGAAGGAGAGAGGGAGAAAAAGACAGAGAGAGCAAGAGGGAGCATAGCTGTGAGACTTAGCGCTTAACTGTAATTAAGTGATCCATTCAACTGCAACAAATGCAACGCTTGCCCCGTGGGGCTAATGTGGATAAAAAATAAAAGAGGAAACCCCTAAACTAGAAGTGGACGCAAATGTTTGCCAATTGCCAGTCAGCTAATGATAGAGACAATGACAATGAATGATAGTGAATGACAATGAATGATAAGGGACTGAAAAGAGAATGCAAATGACTTGAATGACAACGACTAAACCGATAGCCGAGCATACAAAACCATTTTGTAATAAAGCGGAGTGTATTACGGACTTAAAATGAAATTGCTAATGATATGAATTGATAGTGAATGTATTAGTAATGATAGCTAATGCTAATGATAATGAATTGATAGTGAATGTATTAGTAATGATAGCAAATGCTAATGATAATGAGCAAATGAGGAATTCAGTTTGCTTGAAATATGACTATATATATGACTAATAAGCAATAGCTATAGATTGATAGTGAATGATGGGAAGTGATAGAGAATGACAATGAATGATAATGGGAAAAGGCAATGAATGATTGGGATTGATAGCATAAGAACTAATAGTAATATAGATAAGGTTCTGAAAGGAAATATAGCTGACTATACTACATAGTAGACAATGGACTAGAACTGAGTTGTAATTAGACCAATAACATAAGTGTTAATGACTTAGATTGACAGGAGATGAAAGTGAATGATAGCGAATAGGACAGAGAATAACAAGGAGTGAGACTAAATCAATAGAGAATGCAAAACGCTTGAAAGCCTGCAGGGAATAGAACTGACTGAGAGAGACTAATAATGTAATTATTAATTATCTGGAATCACACTCGGAAAAGAGATAGGGTATGCAGATGATTATGGACTATGACTATGCATAGAGGCGAACTAAGTTATATTTGGACTAACAATATAAGCGTTAATGATGTAGAGTCACACTAAATGGTAGACATGGATGGAAAAGAACAAAGTTACAGTTAGACTAAGAATAATATTATTAGTAATATAGATTGAAAGTAAGCGATAGTGAATGAAGACAGAAATGCCTCTCTGACTCTAAAACAGTATTTATTAACTATTATAAGTTCTTTTACTTGTAACAGAATAAGGTGTGATTACTTATAGATAGAGTTAATGATGTAGAATAATATTGAGTCAAGAGAACGAAACTTAATGATTGAAAATGAAATAATAGAAAATATGGATGACGACAGCATATATAAATACTAGGTAATCAGAGACAGTTATAAAGATTGCTTATAAATTATATATAGCATTTAATATAATATATATTAATATAATAGATTATATTTAGACTAATCATAGTTAGTTAATAGTAATTAAGGTTTAGGAATGATGATTCTGAACTCTAATTAAAGGTTTTTGTACAAATTTAGCAAAAATCTATTCTAAAATCATAGAATTACATTAAAACCTGCCTTGTGATAGGAAATACTTCCATTTCAATTATTAGAAGTTGTTCATGCCTAGTTTAGGTTTAGGTTTATATAAAAACCTATTTTAAAAGTCTTAACTTAAAATGTTAGAATTGAAGAACTATAATAATCATAGAAATTTATAAAACAAATTTTACTTAAATGATCCTAATTCATTAGAATATATACATTTCAAATAATATAAAACTATATTTCATAATAATATCTTTCTCTATTTTTCTATTTCCAGGTAAGTTCTCTTTGAAATGCCTCAACGCAATTGAATTTTATGGTCAGATGCCAGCAAGCCCCAAACACTTTATGTAAGTTTTTTTTTTTTTTTTTATTCAGCATAAAGTTGAACCTTAGCTATTTGCCCACCTGTTCCAGCTAATGCCCCACTGTGGCCACGCCCCGTTTGGAACATGAACATAATCATTAAAATACTTTTAGCACACTTTACACACACAATTGTGTGTTAAACCGTTTGGCCGTTTAACACACAAATGTTCACACTTTTGATGTCATTATATAAAACACATACACATACACATATGTATATCTGTATATAGATATGTGTGTGTGTGTGTGTGTGTGTGTGTGTGTGTGTGTGTGTGTGTGTGTGAGTGTATAGTATTATGATGTCCGTCCTCCGCTCTGACTGCCCCCTTTGGCATGACACATTCAGTTCAACTGCTCAACCGGACGGATGGGACGGCATTCACGTTGTGTTTGCCGGCAAATGATTTCCAAAGCAATTCAAATGCAAAACGAGAGCCGTAACCCAAACACCCCTCCCAACCCTAACCCCAACCCCGCCGCAGCGCCTGCTCATCCGAACCCCCCCCCCCCCCCAAACGTCAACAAAATAATATTGTAGGAAGAAGCATTGTGTGCTTCGATGCCTTCGACAAGCTGCTGTCATGATATTCCCGCCTCCGCCGTTGCATCTCTGTGCGTTCCCCCTACCCTGCCCTCCCCTCCCCTCCCCTCCCCTCTCCACTACTCTCTCCTCTCTTGTGCCAGATATAAAGCATTGTGTAGGCGAGAGAGTGTCGCCTGTTAGGCCCGCAGGCTATGCTCCCGGCTCAAACTTCAACTCAAACTCTCTGCTCACTGGTTCCGACTCTGACTCCGACTCCGACTGCTTTTGTTGGCCTATGCGTGGCCCATTGTGATTCATCGGCTACTGCCCTGCTGCTTGGGCTTCGACACTGGCGCCGTTCTGCCATTTAAATTGCCGCTCTATATCCTTGTCCGCCTTTCGGCAGGGCCGACACGTCGCCAGCTTCACACTACCCACTGTGCCAAGGATATATATATGTGTGCGTGTGTGTGTGTCTTCTCTCTCTCTCTCTCTATCTCTCTTTTGCTTACTCTCGTCACTCTCTCTGTTTTTGGCGTTTTTTTGAGTCATCGCCGCTTTATTTATTTGCTCGCTCGTTCGCTCGCTCGCTCTGTTGCCATCTAATTTAATTGCAGTTAATATTTTTTTCGATATTCGAAAATTAGTTTTTTTTTCGGCTCAACGAACAACCTGCTGCAATATGAAAGGGGGAGTGGGGCGAGAGTGAGAGAGAGAGAGAGAGCGCGAGAGAGTGTGAGAAACGCATACGCTGCGTGGGCATGTCAGCTGGCTTAAACGTTTTTGCTCTCTTTGCACAGCATTGCCAGCTGCAAAAACAAAATCATTTATATATTCGAAAATGTACTTTGAAATGTTTATTGTGTTTAATATCTGGAATTTGTGCTGCAATATTTTTTTGAAATTTATTTCTAATAGGAAAATGGGAAATTTTCTGAGAAATTTTAAACTATTTCAATTTGATTTAATTTTTTAAATTATTTTTAAATTTCTTTTTAAAAGTATTTACTAATATATTTAGTTTGACATAAATATAAATAACAAAGTTAATTTATTTAAAAATAAAATTTATTTTAAAATAAAATTAAGACTAAATTAAAAAAATAAAAATAAAAATTTCATTTAAAAAATCAACTTAAATAAAAATAAAAATGAAATTAAAAACAAAAATATTTCATATTATTTTTACTTATATAATTAATTTTATAATGTATATTATTTATTAAAAAAAAACATTAAGCTCTCTGCTGTAATATTTTTAGAATGATAAAAAAAAACATTGATATATAAATATAAATTATTATATATATATATTAACATATATTCAAATATTTGTGCTAAAACTCAGCAGGTTGACACTGTGTAATAAGCCGGCTTTCCTTGCTCAACTGCATTTACAGTTAGACGCGCATTGAACGGTCTGTGGGTGGCGCGCGCTCTCTCTCTCTCTCTCTCACACACACTCTCAACTCCTTATGCATGCTCTGCCGCTGCCGCCATCAAATAACAGTAACAACAATGAAGCAAAAAGTTCGCTGCGCTGCTCACGGCGCATGTTTCGAAATTGGTTTTCGAAATTTCGCACATTAAGGTTACGCAGCAAGGTCGAAAACGAAAAAATATATGACCAACAATTCTATGATATGAGAAAATTTATTACAACTATTTGGCAGAATAAAATCGAATAAAATTTATTTATTATTAATTTTTTAAATTTAAAAATATATTTCAAGTTAAGCTTAACCCTGCTGCTTGTAGGCAAAGGCACTCGCTCCCACATAAGCCAACCCTCTAAAATATACGCATTTACTCTCTCGCGCTGCTGCGTTGCACTCTCTCTCGCTCTCTCTGCAGGCTCTCTCGCTCTCTTTCTATTTTTGGTTGGCTCTGTCTTGGGGGAGACGTTGTGAATGCCGCCAGCTCTGTTGCGCCCCAAAGTGGTTTGTCCTTTTTGCCATATGCATTGTCCTTGCCAATGCCAGCGACAGCGCTGCCGGCATCGACGTCAGCGTCAGCGCTCAGCGCTCAGCGCTCGACGTTCAACGTTCAACGTTAGCGTCGGCGTCAGCGTCAGCGACAGCGACGTCAGTTGTTCGCCTGCTGCTGAAAAATTAACATCGACATAATTTAGTTTGTCTTCGTCGTTCGTTGCGCTCGTTACGTATTCGTGCTGTTTTGTCGTTAGCGTCGATTTCTCTTTGTCATTGTCGTTCTTGAAAGCCCCAGCAAGAGGCAAGACGCAAAACGCATAACGCAGTCAAAAGCAAAATCGCAAAAAAAAAAACAAAACGAAATACGCCGCCGTGATTTGTAAACAAATACAAAACACAAAATAGCCAACAACAAAAAATCGTAGCATACATTTGAGCGCGGCTAAAATTATCGGAAACATTTGCATAAATTAGACAATTTAAATCAAATATTAATTCTAAATCAATTATATTAAATCAAATATTAATTTTAATAATAATAACTGTGCGTTGCGCTCTCCAAAGTAGGCAACTCAAATATTCAGTTGGCAACACTCACATATCCGAAAACTACTGCTAAATACTACTAAATACCCACTACTATAATCAACTGCTCTCTCTTTCTCTCTCTCTGTGCACATATTTGTTTATAAACGTAAAGAGAAACTTTAAAAGGTATCAACATGCTGATTGGATTAGTACGCGATTCGGTGATGCAGTGCTTCTGCCATACCTGCCGTGCGCCGGGCATTTTGCCAGCGGGTAAGCTAATACAAGAAAATAGTAGTAGAAAGTGGTAGTAGCATAAGCTACTACTACTAAACCTGACAAAAACAAGAATTTTGGTAACAATTCGACTTGAGGCATTCAAAAATAGTATTCGAAATGATAGTAAATACTACAAAAGCTGAATAGTAGTAGCATAAATACTACTAAATCTAAATAGTAATCGCATAAGCACTACTAAATTTAAATAGTAGTAGCATAAGCACTACTAAAACTAAAGAGTAGTAGCATAAAAACTCCTATTCAAAAATTCGAATTCGACTTGAGGTATTTCTAAATATATGAAAGGAAAGTAGTAAAAACTAAATTAGTAAATAGTAGTAGCATAAAACTACTACTATCAATGAATTTGCTTATAGTTGAGCTTTAAGTATTTCAAAATGAGAATAAGGAAACAGTAGTAGAAGTTTTAATAGTTGCAGAAGTACTGAGCACAAATAGTAGTAGAACACAGATTACTATCATTGAACTGGCTTACAATGCGCCTTGAAATCTTTCAAAATGCTTTCACGAAATAGTAGCAGCAATGGTAGTAGAATAAAAACTACCAAATCCAACATGAATTTGCTAAATATTCGAGGCATTTTTCAATTATTTATAAAAATTTATTTTTTGTTTTTGTTCAGCTCGTATCATTTCCATTGTTTTTGCACATTTTGTTGCCAAGGTCAAAACAATTTTCAGCTTTTGTGTGTTTGTTAGTCTTGGCTTTTTTTTGGTTTGTTCCATAATAATAGCTAAGGGTATTCCACTTTAAAGTGCCCTCACGTATGTTCGACAAAAGTTATGCTCAAGCCGAACTTATGCCCAGAGCTCGTTATAGTTGTAGTTCCCTGTGCTAGATGCTCTTGACCGTTTCTCTCTGTCTGTTGTTGACCTTAAGTTTATTTTTTTTCGTTTCATTGTGTTTGCAGCCGTCGTAGAATCGTCAAATTAGGTTCAATTTGTTTTGCGTTCAACTTTTTGATTGTTCGCACAATGTTTTTGTGGCAGAACTTAGAGAAATTTTTGAGCACTTGATGCAGATGCTTGAGTGCTGAATGAGCTAAAGAGTTTGCAGCCAAACCCCAATTTGAATACTTCAATTCTCAATGGCTAATAGTTGAAGTCAAATGCAGAAGATTTGGTTGTGACTGAGAGAGTGCAGAGAATTTGCTAATAAAAAGTTGGAGCTGTGGCAGCTAAAGGATGTTCAGTTTTTTTATTCTATAAGATTATTGAGAAATATAAGAACTTGAAAAACAATGAATAATTTATTTAAAATATTATATAACTGTTTACAATGTTAATGAAACTAGAGAATGTATCAAAGTATGGAACTTTTATGAAATAAAACATTTTTTTGAAAATTTCATTCATATTCAAAATTTTATAGAAACTCTATATAAGAAGTTTACTAAGAAGTGTTCTAGCAACCAAATTCCTTGAACACAGTTCATCAAGTTGTAATGCAAACTATATGGATTTTATATAACTAAAAAACATAGCTTTAATAATATAAAAAGTATATTTATTGTCAAAATTTCAAGATCAGTTATATTAGCTATAATGTATATAGTATATATAGCTGTAATCAGGCTTACATATAATAGATAGTTTATGTTTAGTCTAGGATGCTTAGCTCTAAGATGTAGAGTAACACTTTTTGAAGAAATTACTCAAGAATTGCATTCATAAATACTCTCATATTCATATATACATTCATCTATAGACAAATGAATGTAATCAAATACATATATATACATATATATATATATATATATTCATCAATTTATTCATTTATTCATATGAATAGATTCATAAATTAATTAAATTAAAATTAATTATACTTATATATATATATATATTCTTATGTTCATTCATATCTATTCACTCATGTATTCATACATACATTCACGTATAGACATTCATATATTCATAAATGTATTCATAAATTCATAAATATATTCAGAAATACATTCATATATATATATACTTATATTCATTCATATTTATACACTCATGTATTCACACATACATTCATATATATATTCATGCATATATTCATATATATATTTACTCATATTGTTGCTCATATATTCATTTATACATTCATTACATAAACTCATTTATTCACATGTGCATTCATATCTATGCATTCTTATATTCAAATACACATTCATATAGAGATTCATTTATTCATACATTCATATCTATTCATACCTACATGCAGCATTTAGTGCTCTGTCGCACTACTATTTTCATGAACACAGCTCCACATTCATATGTATTCATTCACAGGCATTCATATTCACATATATATATATGGTATAATCCATTATATGATGCAATCGGATCAATCTTACAACAGCTTATGCTTATTCCCCACGCACATTTTCGGATATAATCGACATATTATGTAACTTTTGTTTAACGTTTGCTTTTTGGCAATTCAATGAATAAACGACGATTAGATCGAAGTCAATCAAAACTGAATGCTGAGTTCATCAATCATACGAAATGGCAACGGCACCTGGCAAGGATGATGTCTGGCAAAAATATAGTCAAGGACGTTAGTTAGAGACCTATTAAGTCATCAACAGGCCCAAGACAATTATGTAATACAACAACAACAACAACAACAACAACAACAACAACAGCAAAAGCAAGAAAGACTAGATGAAGGACTAAGGCTTAAGGCCGGCTGAAAAATACGAAAAAGAAAATCTGTTGGTGGGGAAAATCAATTTTAGATAGCAAAACACAGACAAAGTGTGACAGAGAGAGAGAGAGAGAGAGATAGAGTGTGTGTGTGTGAGAGGGAGAGAGAAACACTGACTATAAAAACGAAAAAAAAAGACAAAGAATATGACGTTGATTTTTGGTGTGTGGAAAGGCAAAACTAAATGCCACCAAGTAGGCAATAACAATTTCGTGGATGACTGTTTGTTGCCATTAGTTGTTGCTGCTGCTGCTGCTGCTGCTGTTGTTGTTGTTGTTGTTGTTGCTGTTGTTGCTGTTGCCGCCTTTTTTATGGTGCCCCTTGCCATGACATCGCAATGGCTGGCGCCAGTCAGCCGGCAACGATGAGTCATGCCGCATGCCAATTGGAGCCGCATGCCACTTGCCGCATGCCGCATGCTTTGTAAGCGCGGCTGATGGAATTTCATTTTGTTTTCCAGGCGCAAAAAGCAACTTCTTCTTCTGCTTCTTCTTATTCTGCTTGTTCTTCTTCTGCTTCTACCTCATGGTTTTCATCTTTTGTATTAATGCATACAGAATATGTCTACATTACAACTGGACAAGGCAATTCAGTTATGCCAATGATTTTATTTATATTGTATTGGGCTATTAAAATGCAATAATCGAGGCAAACAAACGCACAGACGACGACGAAATGATTGCGCAATATGCACACGGGCCAGCGAGCACAAGCACAAGCACAAGCCGCACACACACACACACACACACACACACACACACACACACACTCATACACACACAAACATTCACACACATTGACGATGACAGTGGAAGGCGTTTATTGATTTATTGACACAGGCACCTTACGCTAAAAAAAGGCAAATAAAAGAGAGAAGGTAGGAGAGAAGGAAAATAGGAACAATGAAAGCATACACAGACGAAATACCCTAACAAGTACAAGTAGAAAAAGTCATTCACTCATTAAACTACCCTCGCATATTAGTGTAAAGGGAAGTCTAAGACAAACTAGTTCCTTTACTGCCATGATAAGATCTTAAGATTAGATTCGATAGAGACAGTAGGGAAGCAAGTCTGGAAGGATGTAAAGTAGAAAAGCAATTGATAGAAAAATCTAAAAAAGCTTATACTAATAATTAACTTAATATTTGCTTTTGCAGTTCCTAGCTCTTCGAATTCGAGTCATAAAAAATAGGCAAATAAAAGAAATTAAGGACATATATAAAATATTTTAGTTAACAAAAACTAGATACATAGATTATATATCTTTATATATATAATATAGCTTTAGCTTTATATAATAAAAGCTTTTAGCTTTTAGAGATCAACTATGAAAAAGTCAAATGGAAAAAGAAAAGAAAAAAATATAATTTTCAAACAAAGAACAAAGAGAATATAGAATCTATAGAATTGTATTCTTCTCTAGTCTGCTTAATTCCTAGGGAATATCTGGAATCTTACATAGTTTTTTTTTTTACCAACTGATGAGAGTCTATATACAAAGTATTTTGAGTTTGTTCACTAACTATGGAGTCATGTTAAAAAAATGTCATCTTACACTGTAAAAATACTTCCAACAGGTCAAATAGTCATATTGCTTTACTAGGTTGAAGCGATTTCCTTTTGATATCCTACTTCTTATAGGGAAAAGTAATTGGCAGATTTTAGATTCTTTTTACTTTATTCTCGTTTAAATCAGTTTAGATTCTAGATAACTTATAAGATTTCATTTATTCAAAGACTAAATAAATTAAGGTTTTTCTAAGTTACGAATTTTTAAAAATATTTCCATTTAATGATGATAAAATTTGTTGCATATTTAAGTGAGATAAAACATAGATAGAAAAATCTAAAACAAAAAGACTTTCACAGTTTAATACCTATTCATGCACTCCACTCAAGATAGTCAAGCACACCCTGCTCTATCCTCTACTAGGGTATACAAAATAAGGTGAAAGACAAACACCTCCAACAAATTAGTTACATGCGTTTTGCACAAGAAAAACATTTAACTTTCTCTTCTTCTGCTGTTTTATCTCATCCTCTCGCCAAGTGCTGCATATGGGCAATTTTTCAATTGACGAAGGTATTTTTCACAATTCGCCCCACCTCTCTGAGGCTATAAATCTTGCCGCGTAACTCTACCTAATTACGAGTGTGGATGGCGAGAAGCTTACAAAGTAACAGCTCAATTTGCACTCGTCACGTGCAAAAAGATATAATAGACATTTCAGATGGGGTCTTTGTAGTAAAAGTAAATGAGCTGGAAATGCAGCTGCTGGAAAATTGATTGCCTTAGACCATATCTCTGGTACAGTGAATGTACGCTAAATAGAAAACAAAAGAATTAAGAAGAAATGAGCAACTATATATATATATATATTTGTATGAACGAACGATAGTGCTATAGAATATAATAGAATTTTATTGAACATTTTTAGAGTGTCTACTGTAGACGAAAGAAAGAAGGAAAGAAAGAAAATCTAATGTTTTCTTTGTGTGGGGAAACTAAGTCTGTTTGTTTCATTTGATATATTCACTATATATAGATATTGAATTATTCAATGTGCAAAGCTAATATGCTTTTCGCAAGAGCTGATAGAGTATTACAAGAGCTTTGAATCGAGGAGTGAGTTCTATTATAATAGTAACAAGTTTAAAATGGCGTTCGTCATGATCATTTTAATGAATGTGAATACTATCATCATGACTATGATGATCATAATGCTCACAAATATATGCATACAAACATACATACATACATTCACACATACGTATAAACATTCACACAAGATACATACATCCATTCATATAAAGTATCTGAAATAAAAGCTTTGCCTTAGCTGCAGGGTATATCCTAGTCGAGCAATACCAACTAAGCCCATTCAAAATAGGTAGAATTGCAACCTACGTCCATGGGTAGAATTGCAGCCAATTGCGGACGCTATTAGTTTTGGTTGGTATTGCTCCACTAAGATATACCCTTACTTATAATTGTTTTCTATTTCCAATCTAATTCATTACTGGAAACATTTTGGCATTCTTTGCTGTAGTATTTTTAGTATTTAAGTATAAAATTAAGGCTCTCCATATCTTCATTCCTACTATAAATTATAGAAATTATAGCAAATTGACAGGCAAACAGAGTTCAATTACCATTTGACACATGTCTAAATTTATAGCACATGCAGAACCTGTACTAGTGAGGGTGTGTGTGTGTGTGTATGTGTGTGTGGCAACATCTTAATTCCGTAGAAGTGGCAAACAGGCCAAAAAGTCCACATCCAAACCTTTTGCCTTTGGCCCAAGGTTAAAGCTGAAACATGCTGGTTTTTAATTTGGCGCCACTAATTGTGAGTGCCGTTGCTCTGGGGCCAAACATGTCTCACTGCAACTACCTACCCCTCTCTGTCTCACTCTCTCGCTCTCGCTCTCGCTCTCGCTCTCTATCTCTATCCGTTCACTCTCTCGAATGTGTGCTCTTTGTGTTTAGCCTCGCCTGGTTGGGTTTGGGCTTTCGGCTGTGCGGGGTACACTTTGCTTTTCGGTTTTGCCAAATTAGATTTCCTAGCTACAAAATTGCAATTGAAAATGCTTTTTCCACTGCTGCTGCTGCTGCAACGGAAGCGCTGCAAATTGTATGAATTGGTGTTAAAATGTGGAATGTGAAAGGACTGGAAATGTCCGTGCAATGCCGACAGTTTTAAAGCGCTCATTTTGATTGCGAAAATCGAGCAGAAAGAAAGAAAAACTTTAATCGATATTTAAATTGAATGCTAAATTCATTAACTTAATTACAAAACTATAATTTCTATATAATATAAATGATAATTATTAGTTAAGCTCAAGCCCAAGGCAGAAATCAATTAAGATGAATTGCGACTGCAACAGACAGACAGACAGCAGCAGTAGCAGCAGCAGCAGCAGCAGCAGCAGCAGGCTGTAATGAAGTTGAGCTGATGTCAATGTGAATATAATTTGATGCATCTTTCGGACAAATGTGCTCGACAGCTTGCGGCCAACTTGGGTCAGAGTGGGGCCAAGGCATTTCAGATGATGGATGAGACGAGTGCTTTAGGACCGCCCACAAAGCTAAACATGTGTTGTAAATGTCCACAAATTGCTTAGCCAAGTGAGGGAGAGACAGTGTGTGGGGAAAGAGAGAGAGAGAGAGAGAGAGGGAGAGAGAGGGAGAGAGAAAAGGCAGTGGGATTAGGCAACATTTGAACTGAAATTAACTAAGCAAATGTGCTTCATTTGCCAAAATGTTCGTGAACAGCAGCTGTGGCGAAAACAAATTTGTTCAGCTGCATATATTAAGTTCTTATATGACTATAGATACACTTTTATATGTATATCTGTCTATATATGTATATGCATTTGTTTCTAATAATAAATGTACAAATGCTGTCTATTACTCTAGGTCTTCAGCTTAATGTAAGTAGAGCTTAACATGGCTTTGGCTTTCAATAAAAAGTATTTTATATGAGCGACATTTTATTCTAGACATAAATGCAATTTGTGATTTTAACAGACAGAAAGAGGCTTCGTCGAACTCATAAAGTAAATATTAGCTCTATCTGACTGATGAGCAGAGTCGATATAGTCCTAGCTGTTTGACCATCTACCTGATTGGTATAATCTCGTAAACTACTATAGCTAAAGACTTGAAACTTTATATATATATATATATATATATATATATTTGTATAGTTTTTGCAATTGATTGATTTGTTATCGATATGTAAGCTCATTTCGATAAATATAAATATTTTGATTTCATTTCTTAAAGAAAGCCTAGAGATTATTAAAGCTAGATCTCACAAAGTATCAAGTCGATTCCATATAATCGAATAATATCGATGTTTTAATAATAGATAAATATCTATATTGTATTAATCGATAAATATCGATCAAATTACTTAACTTGAAAGGCATAGCTTAATGCTAGATACATCAAATCGTTTATGTGGGTTCTTGTAATGAATCAAATGAAAGATTTGTAATCTGTAATCCGCTTTTAGATACCAGAGTACCATAATTTCCTTAGTAGAAATCTCTAACTTTTAGTTATATGCCTTCAATTCAACTAATTTCTTTATACAAAACAACAGATACTTAGTTTAAAATTTTACAAAAAACATTTACC
Source organism: Drosophila anceps (assembly GCA_035045945.1). Lineage (NCBI taxonomy): Eukaryota > Metazoa > Arthropoda > Insecta > Diptera > Drosophilidae > Drosophila > Drosophila anceps. The sequence continues at coordinate 3,395,943 of JAWNON010000196.1, forward strand.
AAATATAAAACAAATTTCAGTCTAAAGTTGCAATTTCCAAACTAAAATCTTAATGAATTCAATTCAATACAATTCTAAAGTATTAAAATATATGAAGACAAATTCTGTCCACAACCACAACAGCCGCTTGCCAAAGTTATATAAACTTATTTCTGTGTTTTTCACTGTCGACTCGTAGGCGCCAGCAAACAATCGACACGCTAACATAATACCCAAACCCTAGCATAAAACATTTTAATCATTATATTTGGCATTACGAGTCCTGGTTGGAGTCTTGTAATTACCAGAGCCCAATAGGAAAAGCCCTCCACTTGCACAGTTGCTAAGCTCTAGATTGACTGAAAATTATGATACTTAAATATGTAAACGATATAGAGTATGTCTACATACATATGTACATACACATCGTATATGCGTTGCGTGACTTTTACTTGACATGTAAAAAATACAAAAAAAAAAGGAAAGGAAAAGGAAAATATTTGTCAGCTATTAACATTCTCGAGTTGTCCTTGAAATGATGTAAACGAGCAACTCAAGTGGTGAGTGTGGTGGCTTAGAAATTATGGCTGACTTATCGATATATATGTATTTATATATATGTATGTGTGTGTGTATGTATATGTCTATGTGTGTACTCTTGAGGTAGTTCATTAGGGCCAAGCTGTTTGGGCTAAGCAAAGCGGAAATCCTACAGCCGTATCGAGAGGAAATGAAGAGCTTATTGAGATGGCGCGGCATCATCAGCTTGAAAGCATTAATTTGTGGCTGGTTTCAGTGTATTTAGAGAAGCTTTGATACGCCAGCAAAGGACATAATGTAGCGTCTAATGGAATATTGAGGCAAAGAGAGTGTGAGAGAGAGAATGGTAGAGAAAGAGAGAAAGATACAGAAAGAGCAAGTGAGAAAAAGACAGAGAAAACGACAGAAAGAGAAATATATAGAAAAAGAGAGAGAGAGAGAGGGTGGACGAGGGAGAGAGAGAAAGAGATAAAGAAGAGAGATATATTGAGAGGCAAACAGGGAATAAAAAGAGAAATAGAAATATAAAGAGAAAGACCATGATATTCAGAATGAGAAAGAGAGGGAAGGCAAATAAAGAGAGAGAATGATAGAGAGAGAGACAGAGAGAGAGAGAGAGAGCCAGAGAGAGTGAGATCTATAACTGTTCTTCTTTTATACCAATCGTATCTGATCTTATCAAGTATGTATCCCAAATTTCTCTAGCTGCGATAGCTTTAATAACACCGATAAAGAGACGACCGGTAAAATAAAAACCAATAAAACCAATATACTCTTCTCACTCTATGAACGAGTATTGAAATGACAGTTAGTTGAACCGTTACTAACATCAGCCGCCCCGTAAAACAACAGTAAACGTTTCCATTATCTGTTGTTTATTTTCCAAAGTTTTTCTCTTTGTGTGTGCGGCATTTGATGCGCTGTCAAATTTGACAAAGTTCTGGCAATGGTTGAAACATCCATGTTCCTGCATGTACCGTTTCTTTTTTTTTTGTTTTTTGTTTTTTGGTTTTCATTTACTCACCTGTTTATTTTTAGTTGCCAACGGCAAACACCTTTTGTGTGTGCGCAGCTCTTGTATTTCAACAAAATTGTCGAAAGTCATAAATAATGCCTGGACGGCAGAGAGTTTTATGGATGGTCTCTGGTCGCTGGTCTCTGGTGTGTAATTTTCTCGTTTTAACTCACACACATGGAGAAATTTGTTTTGCTTTTTAAATGGAGCACACGAAAAAAATGTGTGTTTGCTGTGTGTATATAAAAAGTTTAGCAATACGGTTCACTAGTGTTTATAAACGCTATGCTAGAAATTCCAGCACACAAAACAACTGCAATGAATTAGTGAGAAAAATAGAGATGAAAATATTTGACATGAGAAAAAAAAGTTCAACATGAGAGTCAGAGTGAGAAAATCAAGATAGTAACAGAAGAGAAGAAATTGAGGTTTATACAGAAGCAAAGTAAACTTAGCACATTTAAAAGTTTTTTATCAAATGATAAAGTATATGCTTTGCATTAAGAAAAATTTTATAAAATATAGGAAAAAATCTTAAGGAAAACCTGAAAAATTATAATCGAAGCAAGTAGAAGTGCTCTCGTCAGGAGTGCCCAACTACGATATACTTGGACTGCATGGATACTTAATTTGAGCAACTTTTCATCTAGATAGACTTACTTAATCGAAGCTATAGAGACATATATAAAGAAGTTATAGAGACGAAGTTATAGACATATATAGATGTGTGTAGTTGCCAGAAAACAAAGTTCTACCATTTTTCATACGTTATTTAATTCATCTTTAGTATTTTCGTTCTTGTATTTTGACAAAATACTGAATGGAATTGTTAAAGAAATTAGTTTTAAGTATTATAAAGTATTTATAATTCATTTAAGAAATAATTATAATTTAATTATACATTTTTTCTTTACTTAAGCTCTTTTCTTACTAAAAGTTTGCTCTGTCTTAAAATTCTACAACTTGATTAAAGCAAACTCAGTTCGGCCTGGGCCTGGCCGAGCTAATCAAATTTGCTCAGCTGGGAACTTTAGTTTGAGTTCTTGAGTGAAACAAGAAAGAAACAGCTGCCGGTGGCCACAGGCTGGTCCATAGCTGTGCGGCACGAATGCCATGATGAAAGGCGTCACAACTATTTAGGCCAAGTTGTCACGTAGCATGCACATTTTTCCACATTATCCAGCATTGTGCCAAGCTCATTGGAGAAGGTTTCCTTGGCTTTCTTTTCTGTGTGTGTGTGTGTGTGTGTGTGTATGTGTGTCTGTGTTTTTTTTTTTGTGCATGTCTCTCACGTAACAGACGCATACATAACATTACTTAATTTTCATCCCGAGGCTAACAAATTAATGAAGTTGCATATTTTTGTCGAATTCTTGACTGCGAATGGCAGGGAGAGGAGAGGAGAGGAGGGAGCATGGGCAAGTCAACAAATTGGCTGACAGCTCAGCATCTGCATGTGTCTTAAACATTTGAATGTGTGCGCAGTTGCTGCTGATAAAAAGAATATAGTAAATATATATATATATATATATATTTATGTGTATGTGTATGTGTATGTGTATGTGTATGTGTGCTCTTGACAGTGCTCTGCCCAAAAAGTCATCATCACTCAATGCGTCGTCTCCTGTCCATTTCGCGCTGTCTCTGCTGTCCCGCCTGTCCCGCCTGACAGCTCGCAGATAACGTGTGAAATGCTTTTGGGCCTCATTATTTCAGCTGTTGCGTTTGCCTTTTTATTTATTTTCCCTCAGCTTCTTCTTCTTCTTCTTCGTTTTTTTGGTGGGCGTAATCCCCAACTTCTTGACTTGTCGCTCACCCACTCACTTGCTCTGACCTTAATGAATTGCAGCAATTGAATGTGAAAGAGCGTTAAGCATATAGATTGTTCAAATTTGTATACCCTGTATCGAAGTTTTTATAAAGAGTTGACTGATGTGTTTCTAAGTTAGTTATGATGGATGGGCAATTATATTTCTACGTTTAAGTCTAACGAATTACTGCATTTTGTTACCCTGTATTCGGCGTGTTCCATGTTGTAAATGGACTCAAACGGACTTAAAGGCATTTCCAACTCTCTTCATGGTCTTCAGATATATTCTATATTCTTGATTAAAGTTGAAAGAGTGTTAGGTCTAGATTAGGTACAGATTGCGCTGTTTTAATACCCTGTAATTTATTATAAAAGAAATTTTGTTCAACTTTTTGATATGGCATTGATATTTTCGAAATTTTCTAACTATTTTTCAATATGGCTAACATTTCTTATTGATAAATACTTATTTTTGTATACCCTATAAAAAAGTGCTCGAAACGTTGATAACTTTTTACTGTTATATCTGGCATACAAATATTGATAAATTTCTGCTATGCAATGGATTCTCATATCGCTTGCTTACTTTACAGCTAAGGTTTTTTTTTATAGCTTTTCCCCATATTTACCCCTCCACATACCCTATAAAATGCATTTTCCATTTGATTGCATTTTCAGTTCAAAGAAAATGCAACTTCTTTTGCTTAACCCTTAGCACAAACTTAAGACCTTTGCACATCGCCTGCACAATATGCGCAAATGTCAGTGTCATCGTCGAGTTATTTGATTCCATAGTGCTGCGTGGCAAATGAGTGGGGGGATGAAGACACCCCCTCGGCGAGTGAAAATGAATGCATGAATTATTTAACAGCGTGAATGTCCCCATCGTTGACTCAGTGACAAGTCTGTCGAGCGCTTGACATGAGCAGCATAAGCAAGTAGCAGGAACACAACAGACCAGAGGCAGATAAAAATATAACTAGACTGTCGAGATACCCTATAAAGTGGAAGCATTGAATCATTTATATAAATAACTAAATATTTTGGCCAGAATTCTAGATTAAGTTGAGGTTTGATTTCCATTTGAGCTTGTTTCATATATTACAGGGTATATATAAAGTGAGTAATTGTGGTTCTTGCTCTTTCTATGGACTCATTTGCTCAGTATAGAAGTCTAGTAGATATGGCAACTTGCTCTTAGCTCAAAGAAAAATGATATGTAAATCTGATATTGCAGTTAGCACTTTAGATACCCTGTAAGTCTTCAAATCATAATTTTGTAGAGTATCACTTTTGTCATGAACAATAACTGGTTCATCTTACTATCGAACATTTTCTATATGTACAATAATAAACTCCTATAATACCCTGTAAATAAAAAAAAGATATCAAGAAAAGAACTTTGGTTTGACAATAAATCAAAATTTTCAAATTTCTTGCATTTTTTATGCCTGCATCAACCTTTTGTGGTTTAGCATCAAAATTACAGGGTATCACAAGTGAAAATTTAGTTTTCGTCCACAGCAAAGCCAAAGCCAAAGCCAAAACCAAAGCATAAAGAAAAGCGAGTGTATACAGGAAAAAAAATACAAATAGACAACAAAAAGCAGAAAAAAAAACTTGACGTGGAAGCTGAACTCGGTGCTCAAAAGTTGAAGAAAATTGCATTAGACGCGCGCAGACAACGAAATAGAAGCACGTAGCAGTTGAAATGGTACAGGGATTGAGCAGGCCATAGACAATTGCGTAGAGTGGCAAGAGGAAGAGAGGCAGAAGCTGACTTTGGCATATGGTATGCATATCTTTGACGAAAACCTTTTAGGGGCGTTGTCTGGCTTTTACAGTTTTGCGGCTAAAGTGAGAAATGAAACTGATTTACGTATTATGGCTATAAAAATCTAAAGATACAACCAACAAAAATTCAAGTCAAGTCAAGTCAAGTCAAGAAAATGCGCCTAAAAAGCGACTTTAAAATACACCAATTTACATATTTATAACCGCTGACAACTGACAACTGACAACTGAAAGTTAGCGACTTTAACAGCGACTGTCAACAGCTGTGACTCGCAATGGCAGCCATTGTTGTTTCGTTTTGTGTTTGTCTATTTGCTGTTGTTGTTTGCCTTTCTACCTTCAAAAGGAAAAACCCTTTTTACTGCTTTTGTTTATTTTTGTCACACTTGTCGCTCGGCCAGGCAGTACAACAGCGCACAACAATCGAGTGACAGCCACGCCCAAGTATTTTGACAATAACATTGAAAATTTATGACAACACGTTTAGTGTTTGGAGCATAAACGACAAATGCTTGTGGCACTCTATGGCAGCGTATGGAATGAGTGAATGTTTTATGCAAATATTTGGCCAATGGCATAAAGTTTTATTGGCAATGCAGCAGCAAGAGCAAGCATATGGCCAAAGAAAAGTTGTGCGTCATTTTGTGGTAATTACGCATATACCAGGGAAAAGTTTTGGGGGTAAGCTAAATGGAGTTGCTAGGGTGGAATAAATGACTAAGTCGGGAATATCCTGTGCGATGTGGAGGGTATCCATATACAATTTGTTGAATTATTTATTTTATATGATTTATATGCTTAATAATATTTATAATATTTCATTTTTATTATATTTTTATACACAATGTTTCTATATATTGCTTATCTTTATTAAATTTATATTTTTTATAAATTTATATTATTTTTTATAAATTTTGCATTTGAAACTTTTTTTTTTTTTTTGCTTTTGATTTACGTATATTTTGTATGAGACTTAATTTCTCATTTTTATATCCTAAACTCTCTTAATATACCCACTTCTCTTCCCCCCATATTGTAAATACTAGAATTTTCTAGGATAATTTTATCCTTTTTCAAATACACACGCCTTGATGTCATTATAACGCTGTAAATATTTGGAAAGTTTATGTAAAACTATGCAGGGTTCAGGGTGTATTCTAGTCGGGCACTCCCTACTGAGGTAATTCTGCGTCTCTCTTCCCAAATCATCAGAAATTCGCATTCTTTTAAAGGTTTTAGAATATAAATATAATCGAAATACATTCATGCTTGATCTATATTCAGTTCGCATTTTAATGCGAATATATACTAAAAAGATAAGACTTCTTGGTAGCTGATTTGTCTATTAAAGCAATTTGGGCAGAGAGTACTTGACTATTAGGCCGCAGCTTGTACAGCCTTTATTCTGCTGCTCTCGAGTACTCAGATTCTAAATTTCTTGCTGAATTTTGCCTAGCATTGTGCCTGCTCATAGCTTGTCAATCTATCAAATTTTTCATATTTTTATATCTCACAAAACTGCTTAGCCATTTTAAGTATTCAGAATCTATCCAGATCTAAGCAAGACATTGGCCAGCCTTAAAATCATCTGTTTACTCACTCTGCCTTCAGTTTGCTGGTTTCATTATTCTTAACATCTAATGGCAGTTCTATATTGAAGTATAAACTTTGGCGCAACGTCTTAAACGTTAATTAGAAATTAACATTAATGTTTATGATGGGTGGGAGGGTGAGGTTGAGGGTGAGAGAGAGGGCGAGGGCGAGGGCGAGGTCAGGTCGAGCTTTTAAAACTTGTCATCCAATAACTGTGCTGACCACAGCAAGACGCATCGAAGCCTGTCCAAAGTTTTCGCAAGTGGCAACTGCTCGGGGGGAGATGCTCCAAAACTGTGGCCGCCTTGGCCGCTCATTAAGATGCCAAGTGGAGCGGCGGGTATTGGGCACCGGTCGAGGTCGTTTGATAAACGAAATTACGTTGATTATAGCATACTTCGAGGCGGCCAAGTGAAATATTGCCTGTGACCTTAAAAAGCAGACAAGACAAAGAGCTCGTGCGCCCCCAAAACATTTTTATGCTAGATTAAGCATAATTTTATAATTAGTACGCAGCTGGGCGTGGTCCAGCCCAAAAAAGGGCGCAAAGTAAATGAAAATGTTGACTCCAAAAACAAAACAAAAACAACAACAACAACAACAAACAACGAAAGAAACTTAATTAATGCAGCTGTTCATTAGTTTTTGCAAACTGTTGAAAATTGTTTAAGAATTTATGCTAATGGATGAGTTTTTTGAGCAGCCTTTAATAGTTGTAAGTTGTAATTTCAGCGCAGAGCACTTTGGCTTAGTTAAACACAAAGTTTTAAGCCGAAGCTGTTAATATCAAGGTGTGAGAGAGATAGAAGAGAGAGACTATAGAGCTACATATATATACAATATAAAGAGGGATTTACGTAAACATATTTTTAAATATTTTAAATTTCTTTTTAGTAAAAAGTTAGTAAGAAAATTTTCAGAGAGTATTTATCTAAAAATAAAATTTAAGTATTCAAAAATTATTTTTTCCAAAAAGAAATCTGATTTATTGTATATTTCAACTCAACTTTTTTTAAATACTCAAAAATCTTAATTTTTAATTTCTTGTATATTTTTTTAAAAACAAAATTCGTTTGCCTTTTATACCTCAAACCCCTATGCAGGCTATTTACTTAGTCGACTACCCACACACACACACAATTATTCAGTTTAAAGTTTTGATTGTTGATTTTGACTAAAACAAATTAATTGAAATTTGCATAAAACTGGGTTTTATTACATTTGGCTAAAAACAAATGTTTGTTTAGAACTTTCTATGCCTTTAGTCGTTTATTTAACATTTTACATTTATATTTTGTGTGCTGCGAACTCAATACAAACAATTCGGATAGTTCAAACAGAAATTGTGAATGCTCTGAATGAAATTGCTGATATGTCGAATTGTTACCAAAACAAAAAGGTTTTTGTTCACATCAAGTTTGTTGAACTCTCTCTTTTGCTAACCTGTTGCAACATCAACTCTCTTTTATAACTCTATTTTGCATTGCTAACCAACACTGGCGAAACACCTTAAAGTCGTTTCGAGAAGATCGGCACCAATGAAGAAAAATAATAAAATACGCTCAAAGCAGCCGCGACTCAACAAGAAAGTCAAATTTATAAGTAAGTACATAAAAACAAATATTTTTGAAAAAAGGTCAAAAAAATAAAATATTTTTAAATAATATAAAACAAAATAAAAATGCATTAACAAAATAATCTATAAAACATTTAAAAAAAAAAAACAACAAAATATATTTAAAATGTTAGTTTTAAAATAAATAAATAAATAATAAATGTATAATTAAAATAACAAAATAATTTAAATAATAATAAATATATTTACAATTGAGATTAATTAAGACTTATAGCAGAAAAAGATAAAATATATGTAGATAAATGTATATATTGAAAAAAATAATATTGAAAAAAATAATATTGAATAAATAAAAATAATAAATAATATTGAATAATAAATAAATAAAAATAATAAATAATATTGAATAATAAATAAATAAAAATAATAAATAAATATTAAATGTATCTACAATAAATTAAAATAATAAAATAATAATAAATATATTTACAATTGAGATTAAAAAAGACATAGAAGAAAAAGATAAAATATAGATAAATGTATTTATTAAAAAAAATAATTTTGAATACAAATAAAAAAGAAGCAATAAAAACAATTTATAAAAAGAAAAAAAATTTAATATGAATATATTATATATAAAAAGTTTTTATATTGAAAATTATATATATATACATATACAAATTAAAATTGAATACATTTCACTGAATTTAATTTTAAATTTAGATCTGAAATTCGAAATATAATAATTTAATTCAAATAAAAACATGAAATATGTAATTTGAAAAAATTAATATATAAATATTTTTATAAATTTATATATTTATAGAGTATAATAAGTAATTAAAACTTGAAGTGATATAAAAATTAAAAATATAAAAACTATTCATACCAATTATAAACTAAAAATTTAAAATTAATATTGATTGCAAATAAGTTTAATAAAAATGTGAATGGAAATTCTATAAATAAATCAACAAATTATTTATTAAAATACATTTTATATATACATATTAAATCACATTTCATTCAAGTGAATTACTACATTAAATGACAACCATTAAAATAAATATCTAAAGTAAATCACATTTGCTTCACTTTGATTATTACATAAACTGAAAATAGAATTGACCTATGTCAATTGCTGTGGCATAGCCTTATCTAGGGCCTAAATATACTTGTTATAGCCTACTTTTATCACCCGCACACAATTTATGTGCTCTTGCCACCCCTAATTGCATAATGTGCCAACTTTTACTTGAATAGATCAGAAATATATATAGGCAGCCACAAACTGGTACTAGTTTGATGTGCAATACGTAAAGTTTTCGTTTGATAGACAGCCATAAAAAAAAAATAAAACTAGACTCATATTCTAATATAATATTATAAATAAACTTCATTAAAGACAAAGGCAGAGGAGAAGACAACATCCTGGCAACACGGTCGTCAAATTCTACCCTCGCGGCTGAAAAAGTTGTCTGCGGAAAAAGAAGCCAGTAAGCCAGTTTAGGTAGACGCTATTAGCCAAGTGAGTCATGGCTCAAAGCTTCCTCAACTCCACCTGTTCTAGCCGAAGCGTTGCCTGGCTTTTGCTTTGGCTTTTTGCTGCCTTTTGTTTGGTAATAAAATGTCAAAATCGTCTGGCCGGCGCCAAGCTAAATGAAGTAGATTTTGTTGGACAACCCAAACCCAACCCAACCCAACCCAATCCAACACAGCCCAACACAGCCTAGCCCAGCGTGGCCCACCTGCCTGACAAACTTTCCCCATGGGAGAGGCACACGGGGCGTATACGTGTGTACACACTAAACAACATGGTTGCGTATTAATATAATTTGTTATGGCTGCTCCAACATTTTAAATACTTTGCGCAGATTTTCGTGGTCGTGTTTTAATAAGCTTTATCTGCGGCCCATGAAATTTACAGGTAGCTGCCGGTAATTGTTGGACAATGGTGACAAAGTTTTGTCCTTTTCATAGATACTCCTTCCTTCTACAGGCAGTGAGATGGGAGTAAACAAATATTAGTTTAGATATTCGCATCATAATTTATTCAATATTCAAAAATATATATTCAAAAGTAATATTCAAAACTAAATAAAAAATATTGTCAAAAAATTATTTTTATATATTTAAAAATTTATTAAAAATATTACTGGAATAAAATTGAAAATGAAAAATAATTTAAATTTCAATATTTATAAAAATACTTTAAAAATTCTTCTTAAATTCTTCTAATTTTAGCATTAAAATTTGTTTAAATTTCAATATTCTAAATTTATTATTCAAAAATTATGAAAACTAAAATGAATTATTATATTTAAAATTGAAAAATAGATATAACATAATAATAATAAATATCTCACAAAAATATTAAAAATAAAAAATAAAATAAAAATATAATAAAAAACATATATTTATGTTATGAAAATTAAAAATATAAAATAAATCATATAAATCATATATTCATAAACAAATACAGTTTATAATAAAATAAAATGAAATAAATACATTTAATTGAAGAGAAATAGGATAGGGTATTCTTTAGTTGAGCTCTTGTTACAATTCTGTTCTGTTTTTGCTGCTGCCGCTGCGGTCAGCTGTAATTAAGACTGCAATGTAAAATATATGTGTTTATGTGGTTTCTGTGGACTGTTGATAAATACATATTTATTTATATATATATCAAATTTACTGGCTAGACGATGAGCTGAATAGCAACCAGATAAAAGGGCTGTGTTATTTGATATCTGATACGATTTCATAAGAAGAACGTAATTTAATCAAATGGACACATTTCGTTTTCAATTAATCTTCAATTTTAATTTGACATGCGACCTATTTGATACTAATTTTCGAGAAGTTTATGAACTTTTTGTTGAAGTGTCAGATTTGCGCATTCATTTTCATTATGGCTATCTGCCAATTTTCGCGCTTTGTGTCAGCTTTTCTACATTTATCTCTCTCTCTCTCTCTCTCGCTTTCTGTCTCTCTTTCTCACTTTATCTCAACTTGGTTTTTTGGACACATTGAGTTCATTAATTTTGCTATATGCTCTGCAACCCTACTCAGTCTGTCGCCCTCTTAAGCAATCTCAGCTAATAGCATTTCTGCTTTGCCAAGCATTTTTAGCACAGCGAAAAGAAAGTCATTTAAGTGCGAAAAGCTTTTGCGAAAAACTTGAGCTTGAGCTGACAGTGGCTGCCTTAGCCTGGTCAAGGGTTTTGTGTAAAAGGCAAAACTGATTTAACTTAACTTAATTTTCCTTGAAGTTTGAAGAATTAGTGCATTAGCTGAGTGAATTTTCTCAGCACTTGAATTTGCATTAGGGCTGAAAATTTGTGGAAATAAGCAAACGCTGTAGAAGAGTTGATTTGAAGCACTGAATGTTTTATAAAGAAAGGCCAGAATCAACTAGCAAATAAATAAATATCACACAGATACATACATCTAGCTAAAGTAGCTTAAAAGGATGAAAATTTGTGGAAATAAGCAAGCGCTGTAGAAGAGTTGATTTGAAGCACTGAATGTTTTATAAAGAAAGGCCAGAATCAACTAGTAAATAAATATCACACAGATAAGTTGGCATATATCTAGCAAAAGTAGCTTAAAAGGAATAGGTTATACTCTAACCCTTGAGTAGAGCTGCTATTCAGTCTACTTTACACTGAATTCGTTCAGGCTATAATTATAGTTTTATTTATATAATTTTGAATACAAAAAACATGTAGTATAATTTATTTAAAAAATAATTTTAAAATTGAGCAGCATTTATTCTTTTTTTTATTCAATTATAAAATCTAAAAATATATTCTTTTAATTTATATTCCTTTAATTTATATGCCTTATTCGGCAAACGAAAAGAAAAGCCAATTTGTTAATATTAAAATGAAAGCCGCGGGATTTTCGCACGATAATCCTTCGAAAATATGCCATGAAAAGCCAGCCAGCCAGCCAGCCAGCCAGCCAGCCAGCCAGGCAACCAGCCAGGCATTCAGCCAACATAAATATCTTAATTTTCACATTAAGAGCTCTGCGTTAAGCGCATAAAATTCATTGGATATTATATGATTGCATTAAATATTAAACACATAATGCCAATTGCTAATTAACACAACAGCAGCGACTAAGCCTAGGCAATCTCACGTCCCTTTTCGGCTCGCATAACAATTAATTTGAGTAGATTTCAATTAATCTGGCAACGTTTATGCGCGTGGAAATTATTATTAAATATTTACAATAAAAAGCAAACTAATTAAATGTTAATTAAGTTGATGCACTGCTCTCATAATTAGGCGCCCAAAAAAAAAAAACGATAATAATAATAATAATTATAATAATTAAAAAAATAAGTAGTCAAATTAATTGAAAAATATTTCTGAGGAAACTTAGTTGAGAGAGGACAAAGTGGAGGCAGACGAATGCAAATGCAATAAACATGTAAAATGGTAAAAACACTTCAATAAACAGCACTCAAATTGCAATTAAATATTAATAATGAATGCCAATCGAAACACGCAACGCGATGCATACATTTGACATTTATTGAAACATATATGTGCTCGAATGTGTGTGTATGAGTGTGTGAGTGTGTGTGTGTGTGTGTGTGAATGTGATGCAGAAAGCGAGCTGATTCTGTTACAATTCAATTATGCGTATGCGCATTTTTAATTAACACTGTTTATTTGCTTTAATTAAAAAGCCTTTCGCTGCTGCTTTGCAATTGCGTATTGTGAAAGATGAAATCTCTGGCTTCTTCTTCACTCCTTCACTCTCTCTCTCTCTCGTTCACTCACTTGTGAACTTTATGTCATTCTGTTTGTGTCATGAGTGTCTTCTTCACTCCTTCACTCTCTCTCTCTCTCTCTCTCTCTCTCTCTCTCTCTCATGTCATTCTGTTTGTGTCATGAGCAAATTGAACTGAAACACCTATAAATTCTTGAGCAATCGAGCTGCTAGTTTATTGTTTCAGTTTTGACAGTCAACGTGACTATAATAAATTTATTTAATTTTTCAAATATTTAATTTGCTTTTATAAAGTAATAATAAAGAAAAATAATTGAAAGAGTGAAAAATAATATAATAAATAAGAGAGAAATTTATCTTTCTTTTCGTTCTATTCGTTTTCCAAACTATTAAAATGGTATAGAATGTTTATGGGCTCTGCTAAAATATATATGGTGATATATTCTTAGTAAATAAACTAACTTTCTGTTAAATTCCATTTTTTATTATATTATATATATTTCTACTAGATCTGAGTATTATTTATTATATATTTTTACTTGATCATTCCTTATTTATTTATTATTATTTTTATTTATTTTTATTTATTTTTTTAATTTTATTAGTTATTTATTATTATTGTATTATTTATTAATTTTCATTTATTTTTATCTAATTTTTCTTTATATATTATTTATTTATAATTATTTTATTATCTATTATTTTTATTTATTTTTTTTTATTTTATTAGTTATCTATTATTATTCTATTATTTATTAATTTTTATTCATTTTTATTTAATTTTTTTTTATTTATTATTTATTCATTATTATTTTATTACTTATTAATTTTTATTTAATTTTTTTATTTATTATTTGTTTATTATTATTTTATTATTTGTTAATTTTTATTCATTTTTATTTAATTTTTCTTTATTTATTTTTTATTAATAATTATTTTATTATTTATTAATTTTTATTTATTTCTATTAAATTTATTATTTATTTATTATTATTTTATTAATTCTTTGATTTTTGTGCATATTCAAATATCAGTTAAAGGGTATTTTGTTAGTCCCACATTTCAACGAAGAATGCGTATAAAAATTGTAATTAAAAAACGGAAGCAAGTCAATTAAACGGCGCAAAGATGGCCGAACCCAAAAGTGTTTGAATAAACACAAGCAAAATGGCCGACACTTTAAAAGCTGTCGCCATTCAAAGTGTTTTTTTTTTCTGCACAAAATGGCGAACGTCAACCAGAAAAAGAAAGAGAGAACGAGAGAGAGAGAGAGAGAGAAGATAGGAGGCGGAAGAGAAAGGCCATCAGCGAAATATAGCGGATATTGTGAATTATTGTTTACGATGACAAATCACCAAAGGGAGTTTTTCGCACAAAGTGCAAAGAGGGCGTGGCAAGTGCAGTCGAGACAACCATGGCTACAGCAACAGCCCAAAAGGCATTAATCTTTGATGCAGCCGGCCGCAGTGGCAAGAGTGCCAGGCCAACAATTCACGAGGGTCTACAAATTGTACTGATGTCTAATAAAGAAGCTGAGCAATGATTCCCTATGTGGCTTAAGATGAAATATGAGCAGGAAGTGTAAGAGAAATTTATGTTGAAGTGCCAAAGCAATTGCAATTGATTGGGTTAGCGTATAGAAATAGTTAGAAAAGTAACTGAAGTGTAAAGTTAAAGAACAAAGGAGAATGGATGGTGGGATAGCTACTTTTTATATAAGTAGTATAAGTAAGTTTTCTTTAAGCGACTTCAATTGATTATGTGGGTTGACAAAGCAAGTTTGCTACTATTTTTGATTACTATATGTCAGCAACTACTTAAGTTATAAATAAGTTAGAACCGTTCAAATATTCCATAAGATTTGCCATTACATTGTGTATATTCTTAGGCTTGTCGAATGTGCGGAAATAATTTTAAAAATATGAGAAAATTCCGTCTTAGTTGAAAATAGGAAACGGAAGTTTCGTCATTAAACTGAATTTTGGCTTCAGGGTTTTGAATGTATTTTCATTTCTTTAAATCTTAAACCAACATTCAGACAAAGATTGGTACGAAGTCAAGAAAATATAGCTGCCATTGTTGAAGCAGATCAGGAAAAGTCATTTCAGCCACGATCGACTGTATGAAACATCGGCAGCCAGTCATCTAAAGATGCAGATCGCAATGCAAATCATATATGTAGTATGCCATAACGGACAGTTTAATATTGTTTAATTCGACCCAATCTTATGACTAAGCTTGTAAGTCTAAGCTAGCTCTAGTAGAAGTAGTTGACGCTGACAGCAACAAAGCTGCAGAGCTATGGAGTGGTTTGAACTTACTCTGTGCTATGTTATTCACAGCTCTTTCTCTCTTCCCTGTTATATAACTAGGTATTGATGTAGTTTAAGCCGATTTCATTTTATTGTTATTTCTTATCCTATTACTATTTTTTGGTCAATCTCTATTATTAAATTTTAATATAGTTTCGTTCATCTTTTCATTACAAAACTTAACTTTAACATATTTTTTCCTACATCTTTGCAGTCTCAGTTGCAGTACTTATTTGTTTTTGATAGATTTTATATATACTTCGATATTTGTATATTAAAATATTTACTTTATTTAGATTTTCATTCATCAATCCTTTGTTTCTTCAATTTTAGGCAAAATTTTATTTGTTTTTCTTGAGCAGAAACTTTTGTGCTATACACAAAACATCAATTATGCATGCAAGCTGTAGGGCCTGATGAGTTAAAGAGAGATAGAGTGAGAAATAGAGGGTGAAATAAGGAGAGGGGAGAACTGATGGCTGTGGCTAGTTTTTGGTTAAAATGCTTGCCATGTTCGAACATTGCACAGCCAGTGGGGCGAAGAGTTTTGGCACGTTTGCTAGCCAAACAAGACCACATAGTTGCAGGCAGGTAAACCTCGCAGGCCACCCCAAACCTATCTACCCGTTAACTGCCTTTGGCTGTCATCATTTGCATAGCAAATATGTTTCTCTGGCCAAAGCAAATGGCATACAAATGCGCACATATATATACATAAATATATATATATATATATATATATTTATGTAGATATTCTGGCCAATTGTATTTCGTTTACTTATTATGTGAAAATTTGCCAACACAATATGGAATTGTATTAATAATTCGTATTATTTATGCTAATGGCAAAAACAGCTACGTAATCGCATATGCAACAGACTAGGCCACAGGGAAAAGCTCATCCATAATCGAGTTGTTTAGATTATTTGCCTCGATGCAAGCAAAATACTTGCTAACATTCAATTTTGGCCCAAACTATGTTTATGTACTTTGGGCCTAACTTGATGATTTGTGCCTAATTTGATTGCAGCTTGGCCAGACAACGACAACGACAACGTCTATTCGAATTGTTCGACAACAGAAATAAATTCTTTTGCTACCTGAAATTTGGTATTTTATCTAATAATATTTGACTTGCTGGAAGCAAAGGTAGATAGAATATAAATAGAAATTTCATAGAGTATTTTCTACCTTTCAAACAGTTGTATAAAATAATACAGGACATTAAGTAGCTAGAACTCAAGCAGCTAGCTTGTCCTTGATTGATTTTAAAATTGTATATATTAACTATAAATAAGATTACCTTTACAACTATAAATACCACTCAAGCTATGCAATTACAGGGTATTTAATTACAGGCTGTGCTCACCATAAATCGTTAGCTTGGCTTGACCTTTAGCATATGTATATATATGTTACTATATATGTTCAATATTTTAAAACTTTCCATACAATTAAATAAGATTTACAGGGTATTCTGAAAGTAAACAATTGGTATATCTAAACTATTCTATTAATAAGCTTGTGTTTTAAGGAATTTGTGCATATTCCAGATATAATAATTATTAATTTTTTCTTTCAAATTACAAAACATTTAGGTAGTTATAGCTACATAGTAAAAGAAAGTACCTCACAAAACTCAATAGATGGCTAACTAGAAAAGTATACAAATGTATATTATATATATAGTATTTAAAGATTTTTAATATAATTAGTAACAATTTAAGTAGTAGAATTATGAACTATTAAATTTTGTTTACAAGTTTCTCATGAACTATATAAGAGTTTTCTATTGTTTTATCACTAGTAAGGCATACTCTACAGGGTATAAAATAGTTGAGCCAAAAACTTTGTATATAAGCCGACTGTGTTATAGAGATTCCTTATAGAAAAATGTTAAATAATGCATTTACTATGATTTATTACATAATTACATAAGATATACTCCGTGCATGGTATCAAATATCAAACAGTGGAAAATTGGAAATTCTTATGATCAAAAGATACTCTATATATATTTATATATATATATATATTTCATGTATTTCATATATTCATATATTCATATTTTTAATTTATGGCTAATGCTATAAACATATATTATCTATCATTGATTTCTGCATATACATTTTTTATACATTATAAACCAGCTATTTCATTGTTATCTACGCCCTGTAGGAAATCTACAGGGCATTAAAAGCCCATAAATTTAATTAATTTCAAGTTTTTTTTTATTTATTTTTTGAATAGCTCTTTAAAATTGTTTTCAATGCAAACAATGCGAGTAAATTATTCAAGCAGAGATTGAAATATTCACTGATGCGTGCACCTGATAAACAAGAGAGACGAACACAATTATATATAAATATTTAAAGAATATATATATATATATATATATTATAATTTAATTAAATTATGCACTCGCCAAACTAACAAAAAAAAAAAAAAAGAATTAAAGTTCATTAAACAGATGGAAATTCAACTCTAAGAGAGTTAGGGAGAGAAAGCAGTGGGGAGGGCTGTTTAAAAACTGTTGAAACTGATAGTGAAAATAACAAACAAAAATCCAATTGCTGACCAAAAAGCACGCACAAAAGCCAACAGCAGCGGCAATGGCAACGGCAACGGCAACGGCAACGGCAGCGGCAACTGCTTTTTGGGTTTTCCACATTTTACCAGTTGACCGCAAATAAAAAAAGAAAAGGAAAAGCATGAATAAGTTAGGCAGCCAACTGCATAATACGTGTTCACGTTCTGTAGAAAGTAAAATTGAAGCATTCACTAATATATATTATAATAGATCTATTATTTTTATTATATATTCATGAATATCTGTTTAGACTTTCATACATAGCAATCCCCATCCGATATTATAAGCTTGTGCCAATGTCTTTTTCAAACATTGAAGCGCTTGTTGCGATCTTCTTGAGCTACTCCTTCGATGTCGTTCTTTCATGGGCCTCTTCAGCTTCGGGACCTAGAAGTAGTCCAAGGTGGCCAGATCTGCAGCATCATTACTCAGCAGATCTCGTTTTGCTATACGGTTATACATAGGAATATAATATATTTTTTATTTTAAATATCTAAATTAACAAAGAATTGCTTCTATGCTAGTTATATAGAGCGACAGATCGAGGTGCCATCACAAAAGCCAATACACCCTTTTTAGCAATTCCTGAATGCACATAATTATTATGTGATGGAGCTGGAAATGGTTAGAGGTTTTCAGTTCCTTTTTTTTTTTTGGGGCAATGCGGTCAACTGGTTATCTCTGCACTTGGTGCAGCATTTTATTTATGGTTACGGTAGGATTAGCATAGCACAGCACGGAGAGTAGACGAAGGGGAGATTGGGTATTGGGCGGGAAGAGGAGTGGTCGAGCATGCACAATGTGAAGCTGACAATTTTATTATTACCATGCATAATATGCAGAGCTGCTGCTGTTGGTGCTGTTGGTGCTGTTGGTGCTGTTGGTGCTGCTGCTGCTGCTGCTGCTGATTGCGCATTCAAGTGAGCTACCAAAAATTCCAGAAGGGGCTTTGATTGGCTTGGTTAGAGACGGGAGCGAGTGTTGGGGATTTTTTGTATCTGTGTAAACCACAAAATTGCATTGTGGTCAAACAGGAGTCTAAGCCCCGGGCAAGCTCATGTTTTTGCATACGGCCAGGATTTAGAAAGGCTTACAGCAGCAGCAGCAGCAGCTGGCACAGGATGTGGCTGCACAGCACTCAAAAAGGGTTTAAAGCAAAAATATTTCCATTGAACGCATAATTTTCACACTTGGTGCATTTGCCAAAGTCCAGTGTGTGTGTGAACGTATAGTGTGTGTGTGTGTGTGTGTGCGTGTGCGTGTGCGTGTGAAGTGCTATCATTCTGCTCTCATATCTCACTCTGCATGCCCAATATATGTACATTTCCATGTCTTTTTATTTATGCCTACCTTTGCTTTTGTCCCTTTGCATTACTTTGATATAATTGTATAAAATATTTATGCATTTGCCTGCGCTCGATGTGTTCTCTGAGCTCTGTGCCTGACAGCCGAAAGAGAGATTTATTACACTTTGAGCACTAGATTGCCCTTTGAGATGTGCTCTGTGAACTTTGAAGCAGTTGCTTGGAACATTTGCTGATAGAATTTAGATACGAATATCAAGTTTTGATAGTATAGATAGAAATATATATCATTTCTTACTGATTTAACATTAGTTTAGTTCTTTATATGATAAATATAATTTTAGCAGCAATTTATGTTTATATGTGCCTACACTGCGCCCCATCAGCCTAGCGCACACTTATCATTCCCCATTAATATTGAATACATTCGATATCATTCGAGCTATAGTTCTACAATCAGTTTTTTTTTATTTTATTGGACTCTTAACGTTCTTAAAGTAATAAAATAGGTTATGTATCATTTCAGCAAAGATGTTTTAAAAATCTTGATAAGAAACTTACAATGAAAGGTTTGCCAAAAATTGATCAGCCAGATAACGCAATTAGCAATAAATGTTTCCAATATTTTCTATAATAATAATTGGTTTTAATACTTTTGATTTATGTTTTATAAATATATTATATATATTCTCTCTCTTCTGAAAACAAATACTTAAGAATCAGCTTGAATTTAAACCAGATGATAGATAGACTAGAAAACACATAAGAATGTCGTATTGCGTTGTTGTATATAAGAGTATTTTCTACTTAAGTCTAAAAATTCAGATAAAATTTCGCTACATGATATATAAATATACATAAAATCTATTTCTTACTTATGTTTACCTTGATCGCTCAAATTTCAGCTCTTTTAATAAGTTTATCAAATATTTAAAGACTTTTACCAAATACCTTCCCAGAGTTTCATATAAAACTTCTTTATATAAAACATATACCTAGTATATATATATATATATATATATTATTCGCTGCTGGCGAAATCCCTCACATTTCAGTTAATCAATCACGTAGACCGAATATTTCGGACAGCAAACGGTGAGCCACAGAGTTCAATCAGGTTTCTCAATATGGTTAATTAGCTGTTGTCAGCAGCTCGTTAGGCGACACTGACTTGAGACGCATTTGCCTTAACCTTAACTGCGAAGGCCAGCCGCAAATGTTCACGCACATGAGGCATTGACACATTGATGTGGGCGCATAGTTTTAATTACATACAATCCAACACGCCCACACACAACAGACATGGCCGCCGCCCCCCAACCACCTGCCCTCCCTCAAGGGAGGTTTACAACTGTACCTGCATGTTGGCGGCTAATAAACCTAACAGCCTTTGGCCATAAAACAATCTTAGCTGGAAGTGGACACGAAACACGAATGGCTGACATATCGAGGTATTGGCCAAATGAGGGGGAACAAGTGGACAATGTGTGGGGGTGTGGTTGGGGCTTGATGGCTATGGAAACGCAGCAATTTGAACGCTCATAAAACTGGACGGCGGCAAGTGGAAAGCGGGGTGGCACTAGCCAAAGGCAGGCTAAACTTCATAGTTGGCCTACAACAACAACAAGTACAAATCACATACATATGTATATAGATATATTTCTATATGTATATATATCTATATACAGACAATAGCCCATACACTATTTACCACCGTTCGTAGCGGAAACTTAATTTGCGAAAAAGAAAATCGATAGATGGTATTTATTTCACTGTAATTACAATTCAACTGGAATGTCATTGGTTATTTATAAGTTACGCTCTTCGTTTTATGGGACTTTTGCAAGTGTTTCTAGTTGGACGCATAAAAGTTCGAGAAGTTTTTGCGCAGCACAAAATGTGTTGGATTAGAGAGGGAGAGAGAAAGAGAGAGAGAGAGAGAAAGAAAAAAGAGAGGGAGAGAGACTGAGAAAACGACGCAGAGAGAGAGGGAAGATAGAGAGAGATAGAAACATAGAGAGAGATAGAGAGAGAGAGATAGAGAGATATATAGATAGATAGATAGAGAGAGAGAGAAAGAGAGAGAGGGAGAGAGAGAGAGAGAGAAAACGACGCAGAGAGAGAGAGAAAGGTAGAGAGAGATAGAAAGATAGAGAGAGATAGAAAGATAGAGAGAAATAGAGAGAGAGAGAGAGAGAGATAGAGAGAGATATAGAGAGCAAGAGAGAGAGATAGAGATAGAGAGAGAGAAAGAGAGATCGAGAGAGATAGTTATAGGTATAGAAATAGAGATAAAGCGAGATAAAGAGAGAGAGAAAGATAGAGATGGAGCGAGATAAAGAGAGAGAGAAAGATAGAGATGGAGCGAGATAAAGAGAGAGAGAAAGATAGAGATGGAGCGAGATAAAGAGAGAGAGAAAGAAAGTTAGAGAAAGAGCGAGATAAATGGAGAGAGAGAGTGAGAGCGAGAAAGACAGAATGGAAGAGAGAGACTGGGAGAGACAGATGGAGATAGAGATAGAAGAAAGACAAATTCAAATAGGGATTCAGTAATACTAAAGCCTTCATCTGAAAGGCTTAATCTGAATTGCAGTTTGGCCTGTGTAAACTAAGGTAAAAAATAGAAGAAAGAATACGATTTATAGCAATAGATGAAATATGGATATAGCTTTTAGAAGTAATATATTAAAAAAAACTTTAATATGCTCGAAGAACGTTAATGTGTCCATTAGGACACACGTGGCATCACGCCTACACTCAGCAATAGGATATATAGTTATATATAGGATAGGATATAGTTATAATAGGATTATAGTTAAACATCTGCTCATACTCTGATTAAATTTTAAAACAAGATTTGAAAATACTTTTTCTCTGCTGTTTTAAAGTTCTCTGGGTAAAGTTCTCGTTTAATAAGGAAGTTGCGACAACTGCACAATTTATATGAGTTTTATTAAACTATATCTTAGAGCTAACCTCAAGAAGAAACGTAATTAAAATGCGCGCAAGGATATTTAATCCTTGTCAGCAGGAAGTGGCCAGCTCTAAATGAAATAAAGTCTACACTTTTCCTGCTGCTCTTTGGTATGCGTGTGTGTGTTTGTGTGTGTGTTTTGGCCTGCTCAGACATAATTTAAGCCCGACTATGTTAAGCCGTTGGGATAGTTAATCAGACGGGCAACAAGCAACTGGCAGAGACACGTAACATCCGGCCACACCCACTGCGCTGCCTCCTTCTAACTCATTTCGTACTAGTTTGAAATTATCTTGGCAACGTTGTTGCTGTGGCAGCAACAGCAGCAGCAGCAGGAACAGCAGCAGCAGCAACTCGCACATGGCTAGTGAAATGTTGTTGAAATGTCAGTGACACTTTTAGCGTTTGTTATGGCAACATCATGACGTTGCAAGCCTCGCCAGTAGTTGCAACATTAAAATTTGTTGCCCGGCTGCGATAAACAGGCAACAAACACAGACAAATAGTCTAACAAAGT
This sequence comes from Drosophila anceps, assembly GCA_035045945.1. Lineage (NCBI taxonomy): Eukaryota > Metazoa > Arthropoda > Insecta > Diptera > Drosophilidae > Drosophila > Drosophila anceps. Next base: position 3,418,693 of record JAWNON010000196.1, read on the forward strand.
CTATCTTCCTGCTATCTCTCACTCTCACTCTCTCTCTCTCTCTCTCTATCTCGATGTCTCTTTCTCTGGCTGGCATTTTAATGCATCCTCATCCGCATCCGTTAAACGCATTCGCATACCAAAGTGCACTGAACAATGAAATTTTGTTGGCATTTGGTCGTTGCCTTTTGCTTGTTGCAAATTGCCAGTTGCCAGTTGGCAGTTGGCAGTCTGTGTGGCATTATGATGACAACATGTCCTTGACTGCAGCTTCTGTTGTCGCCTTCAATGTTTTCCCATCTAGATAAATGAATGAATGAATATACATATATCTACATGAGCATATATATATATATATGTGTTGCAGCATAAAATGCAATTGTTGCCACAGAATGTTGTATCTATAGCAGCTAACAATTGACAATGCTCGACTAAAAGATACCCGGAGTATTCTAACAAGAGTTTCTTTAATTGCATATACTTCAGCATTCAGATTTTCATAGCAAATCCTCAGGCTTTTAACGGGCAGCTGTGTTAACTATTTGCTTTTAGCCAGCAGATGCTTAAGACGTGTGATCCATCAATGAAAAGTGTTTAATTTCGATTTGCTGACAGAGCAGAATAGTAGTTTTATGGAAACATAGAATGTTTTTTATAAATTTCTTCTTACACTTATCTTAGCATCTATCTTAGCCTCTACTATCCTAATCATCTTAGCCATTAAATTCATATGCATCTGTCTGTAGCCACATTCGCAACATGATAAAGTGGCCAGGTTTCCAGTCAGCCAGCCAGACATTCTGTCTTTTATCACATTTCCTTATCATTCATCATTCCTAGTACACAACTGCGATTTGTCTGCCAGAATATTACGATTTTGTTCGGATAAGAATTGCTTATGATTTGGCAAATAATTCTTGGATCCATTGCAAAGTTTACGAATATCTATGAGCTTCAATACCTCTTGACAGGTTCTGTTTAGAGATGCATCTTTATGTGTAGCTATGGAACGCATGAAAAAGCTCCTTCGTCAATTAAAAGACTTTTCATTTCATTTTGTTATCGATAATCGTACGCTGCGAGGCTCAAACCGATTGTGTTTCAGTTTCACAGTTTACTTTTGACATATTTAAATGCACAAATTATAATTAAATAATTTTATATGAAAAAAATTTAAAATATAACGATAAAAAATAAAAAAAAAATTCATAAAAAAAACTTTTAAATTTAGATAAATTCTTATATGAATTATTTAAAAATTTGCTTATATTTATTGCACATTCGATTGTTTAATATATATATATATTTTTTATATTAACAATGTTTTATTATCATTCTAAACATATAAAAATCAAAACAATTCTCTTATTACAAACAACTTTTTGGGCTTTAGTTAACCACAATCTGAAAACGTACAAAATGGCAAATCATAATAACATCCTCAACCTTATTTCTCTGAGCAACACACGTCCAGAACACTTAAAGCTGAAAACTCTAATATAAAATGAAATTTGATATTTAATTAAAAAGCCAAAATGTTGTTTTAGGCGCAAAATGGAGTAACAATAGCTAAAAGCTGCTAATTAGCTATGCACTTGGCAGCGGCCAGAAAGTTGGCAAAAACAAGGCCCAAGAAGAACAAAGGCAACACAAGACAAACAACAACAACAAACAGCAAACAGCAAACAGCAAACACAAATAAACAGACAAATCAAGCAACCCAAAAGGCACAATGGAAAAGTGCTTCAAGTGCTAAAAAATAGAAAGGAAGTGTATTATTATTTGCAACAGTTAACAAAAAGCCCGCATGCAGCATGAAAACACAGGGGCGGAACAGTAGCAAAGTGGGAGCAGGGGCAGCGGCAGGGGCAGGAGCAGGGGGCGGTGTTCAGGTGGTGCTGTGTATGGAAGGAAGAGTGTTAGTCAACCTGTACAGTGTGCAGAGTAGACCCGTATTTGAGGGTCATGCGATTGCCATCTTAATTTGGAGCAGACAAGTTCATCAGGCATTAATATACCCTGTAAAATGTGCAAAATAATTGAAGAGGTATGAAAGTTTTGCCTAGGCAAAGAACCAATCAATTGAAATTCATGTAAATGGAATAAATACTATATGAATTTAAAATACCCTGTACTCTGAAAGGGTATTCTGTAGTTAGTTGGCATATATTTAACACTAAATGGAGAAGCGAAGTGATTGGTTCAGATAGTTCTAGGGAATTTAAATTATGTTTATGGAATATACAATATAAACTGTATTAGATTTAATGAGCAAAGTGTTTTTACAGGGTATCTAACCTACATGCACTTAAAATTAAATTATATTTCTAATACTACCTATGTATGTAGTTAAATTATATGAAACAAATGCTAGCTTTGAGCTCGAAATATTATTTACAGGGTATCTATGAATTTTGTATTTTTAAATTATATTTTAAAAGCTCAGCAACCATTATAGAGTATTCAATACCAATTAGCAGATCTTTTTCTTATAAATTCAGACATTTTAGATAAGGATTATTTCTTTTTACAGGGTATTAATGCATTTTTTTGAGGATTATAAACATTGTAGAATGTTTTTCTGATCTAGAGAGTGTCTCACTGATCATGGTCTGTCTTGGAAATTTACAGGGTATATGACACATCTTAAAAGTCATTTACGAGCTTGCATTTAGAATATATCAAAAAAAAGAGTCAAAAATAATTTTGATTTGTTTTAGATCTCATTGACAATGCTGACTTCCAGGATATCTAAAAGTCTAATACATTTCACAGTTTTTCTACTCGACTTAACTTTAATTGAAATGCAATGCACAAATGCTGGGCATGTCCGCAGCCCAATTTCAGCCATCGAAATAAGCTGCTGACGGCGCACATATGGCGCAAAGCAGCGAAACCCAAGCGAGCGAAAATAAAGCAAAGCAAACAAAACAAAGCGAAGGATGTGAAAGGCAAAAAGAAAAAAAAACTAAAGCATACTTACGGACGCTTAATGAAGGAAACGGCATAAAAGCAACTGTTCTTAACTCGCCCCATCAAGAACTCAAGAGAGAGTGCGAAAGAGAACGAGAGAGAGAGAGAGAGAGAGAGGGACAGCCGTGAAGCAAACACTCGAGGTTTGACGGGGACTTTTAAGCGGCGCGTCAAGAATAGAAACCTAATTTTTCAGTTGAATATGACGCCGGTTTGAGATTGAGCAAAGGAAAAAAAGAAGGGAAATAAAGAACTGTTGCTAATTTAGCGTATGAAGTGGGAGGAAAAGTGTAAATAGAGAGGGGAAGAGAGAGAGAGAGAGAGAGAGAGTGGAAGAGTATGTTGACAAATGCTGCTATTAAGTGGCGTAGTTGCGTAGCTGCATAAGGTGAACAATAGTTGGGGAATGTCTTGATTGGCTTGAATTGAGTATGACTTGATGTGAGCTAAGCCAGGTAGAAACTCGACTAAGATAGAGCGCTAAACTAGACTCTTAGTTTGGCCTGGTTCAAGAGAGAACTCAACTAGACGCCAAGCTTAGTCTGTTGGTGATAGTATAAAGTAATAACCCCTTGTAGACCTCATGTAATACTTTCTTGGTAGCTTTCTTCAATGCGAAGATCAAAGACGAGTCCAAAGACGGCCAGGTCAACATACATAGTTGAGGCATAATAAAACCTATAATTCTTGATCACACCTCGTATGCTTAAATTCATAGAAATTCATAAACTTCAATCAACATTTAGTTTGCATGGGCCAAACTCCCATGCCCCATGCCCCATGCCCCATGCCCATTCGATTTATAACAACTTCAAGCCATAATTATATTGCAATCATCATTTGATTAAACAAATTTCGCTAGACTTTGCACTGCTGTTGCTCTGCAGGCGCTTTTGTTGCTGTTGCAATGGCCGTTGATAAGCCGCGCAAACAGTTTATTGACTTATGCTAATGCCCAAATGGCCAAATGGCCAAGCGCCAAAGCAAATGTTAACAAAAAGCCACAAAAAATCAATAGTGCAGTAGCCTCTGTGCAACATGCACGAAAAGGTTTTTGATACATATATGTATATATATACTATATATATAGCATATATAGAGCTACATATGTATCTAGACTTTAGTTAGCCGCATTCCCAAGGTGATAAATGGCAGTGAGGTGAAAAACTTGAAACACCCTGTCATTTACAGCCAGCTACCCCTTGGAGGCCATTTCACGTTGAGTCCGCTGACTTTTTCAACCCTTTAACAACGCAAGAAAGCAACCAAAAAAAAATAGTTGGAAACACGTCACGTTACTGCGTCATTTGCAGTTGTTGCAATGCGATACCTGGTCGGCAACCTAATGTGCTGCTACTATATACCTGGCTATATATATACTTATATATATATATATATATATATATATGTCTCTGTGTGTGTGTGTGTGTGTAAGTCTTGCTGTCTGGGCCAAGGCGCCAAGCTTCATTTGGCGACGTCGCGCACAGTTGGATACGATGTAGTTGGGGGCTGGACTGGGCTGAGCTGGGCAGGCCAAGGAGTCGATTAGCTGCACGTGCAGACAACATTTGCTTATGCAATCGCCCAGAAACTAGACGGAGTCAGAAAAACAGACATTGCAGAACAAGAAAGTACAGAAAAATCAAGTGGCGCAGCATATAAATACGTATAAAAAGTATGCGAAAAAAGTATGTGCTGCTGTCAGTTGTGATAATGAAACATAAAAAGAAGCTAGAATGTTTGTTGCTAACGCACGACTGCATAATGCACGCTCACGCTCTGAATAACAGTTGAAATCTATAATACAATATTTATATTTCTTACATCGATCTATAAGAAGTTTGAACAGCGAGTGGAACATGTCAATTTCAGCACAAATATTAACGTAGATATAGTTTGCTCTGATCTGTGATGGCTCCAAGAGGCGCATTTGGGCAGCTTGCGATTCGTTCTCAAGACCCTATCGAGGCCAAAGAGAATTGATTCTGAATAAAATTTTATAAAAATCAGTTTTCAAAGCGAAGTTATATTCTTATAGGTTACAGCACGTGATATTTGATCAATTTGATATAGAGTATATATGTATGCATTTTATATAGAGTATATAACAAAGGGAGCTATACTATAAACTATAAACTATAGCAGATACACTTTTTCGAAATGGCCTAACCTTCAATAGTTTCAGTTATAGAAACTTGCTCAGATAGTGCTCAGACAAATGTGTAAATGTATTATAAATCTTATTTTTCTAACTTAATATACAAAATGTGAATTTATACAAAAAAACAACAATCTGAAGACTCATCACATCTCTGATACATATTACTTTATCAAAACCTCACGTCTCCATAGCTTCAATAGCAGCGTTATGCATTGCCATATTGAGCAGACTTTACAGCAGTAGTGTTAACATATTTAGTATGCACACTGCACAAAAAACCAATATACTCTTTACACTTTATGAACGCGTATCAAACAAAAATTGGTGTCAGTTACATAGTTATTGATGAAGGACTCAAACATAGAAGGCAAAATATGCAGAGGTTGTTATGCAGTTTTAGCATTCGAATGCGAACGTTTAGAATGCGACGGCTAGTAATTCAAATATGTGTTCCAATTCCAATGTTCCAAAAACATTGTCATAGCTTGGTCTAGCTATTGTCGGTAGAGCTGTCTTTGCTTTTCTAGTATTCCAATGCCAATGTTTCATTAACGTCAAAAGCTTCATAGACTACGACAAAAGAACTTGAGAAACGAAACTTGTTTCTTTCAAATTCCAACAACAAATGTGGAATCCTTAAGAAAGTAAAGCTCATAGAACTGGCCTGCAGCTAAATCTTGTCCATGTGTAGCAAATTTCACAAGAACTTTTGCAACAACGCTCCATCTCGTGCTGGCGTTCTTCGTTCACACAGCATCTTGAGCAAGTTTTTCCAACAATAAGTGCTGGATTTTACGCTCTTATTCTTATTACTTTTACTTCTGCTGCTGCTGCTTCATCCTTCATCTTCATCTTTAGGAAGCTGTCGCGTCTGCTCTCTTATCATAGACGTCGCATTCTTCGAAGCGTGTTACATTGCGTAAAACTTCTGCCTCACTATCTGGGAGGCGGCTGATTATATTATGCAAAATGTTGGCCAGCAGCGGCAATAAAGTTTACCCAAACATCTGCGTCAACTACAGTTCAACTTCCATATAATGAATTCCGATTGCAAAACCGAAATTTTCACACAAATGCGATTAACGAAGTTTTTGCGCAAAAGTTTATTTTCTGCCGTTAAGAAAAAAGGGGAATTCTTTTGGTATTATGAAGCTGCTCTTAAGGAAGTTTTACTGTAGTTCAGTAGTGGAATAGTTAGAGCCTAATGACTTAATTACTCGAAGTTTACCTGTACTTAAATAGTTTTTATTTATAAGAAGCGATGAAAGCTGGAAATAGCAGCATTACGCAAAGTTCCGGGTATCTCCTAGTCGTGCTGATCTGTGACATCCCTTGTTCTTTTGTCCTCCATGCTCACTTCAATTACCACTTAAGACTGCCAGCATCTGCATCTCCTTAATTTCCTATGATTTATAGCATTCCAATATGTCTTTTTAAAACTTTTTATCAAGATTTTTTTAACTAATTAACTTTCTCTCTTTCTGTCTTTTCAGGTAAGTCCTGAAATTTGTCTGCAAAAGCAAAAGGAAAAAGCACACAACTCAGAAAAAAGCACTCAATGAATCATCAACGTGCAACGTCTCAGACTCATAAAGCCGCTCAACAGCAGTAAAATCCATTAAAAAAACAACAACAGTAGCAGCAGCTGCTGCTGCTACTGCTTCTGCTGCTGCTGCTGTTGCTGTTGGTGCCTTTTTGTCGCCTTGTCGTATGCAATGCCTGGCTCTACTTTCTACTTCTTCGTCCTCCATTTGGCCTGCAGCTTTTAGTGCTGTTTACCAACATTTTTTGGCTAGCGACAGGCTCAGTTCTGCCGTTCTGCCGTTCTGCCATTCTGTCATTCTGCCTTCGTCCCTCCCCCAGTTTGTGTGTCAACGTGTCGTATGTGTGATGTTGCCTTGCTGTAGAGCGCTGACTCTTTCGCTGCGGGCAATCAATGCCAAAAGTGGCTGCTGGGCATACAGAATAACTACAAGGCACGTACTTGGGCTCAGGCATAGAGTCTGCATGGATATGGGGGCGAGTGGGTCTTTGTGACTAGTCGGGGCGTGGCATTTGGAAATGCAATGCGAAGCTTACTCGTTCTTTCTTTTTGGTTTGTTCTTCAATTTTGGGGCGGCTTTAGCTGGGTTTATTGAGCGAGTAAATCGATGTAATGCCATGTTGCAGCAGCTATATAGAGCGAAAAAAACAGAGCGTTGTACATATGGTAAGTGAAGGAGTTGAAGAAGAAAGTGGGAGAATGAAGTGCAAGAGTGAAATTTAAGATACTGAAGAATCGCTGTAGATATTAGATTTACAAAGCTCTGAACGCAATCAAAACTGTCTTAAGGCTCATTCCACATAGCGTTTACCACTAAGATATCATCCAATAACTGAGTCAGCATTGTCCGCCAATGACAATATATGATATTTTGGACATTTTTCTTAAGGAAAGTTGTGCATATATATAAAGACTCTCTATTCTATATACCTGCAGCTGAAGTTGTGTTTGCTAGAAATTAAGTTTTCTTTAAATGGTTTGAATCTTAATTTTCATTTATCATTAATTTCATTTATCAGTTCCAAAAGTGAGGTTTCTTATATATGGGAAACTTCTTTTATGTAATGATATTTAGATAATTGGTATGCAAATTGCTAAGGATAATGTTTTAACTGAGCAAACCTGCATATGTATATCATCGATTAGTGAGCTTTATTGTATACGGATACCATACAATATATGATATAGAGGATGCTATCGACTTACTTAGCGAATCACTAACCATAGAGCACATGTGTTGTATTGTTGTTAATACAATCGATGCAACATTTCGATAAAATTGGTAAGTTATACATGGATTGCTCCGCTGAATAAATATGCTTAATAGGGCATGCATTTTAGATAAAGCTTTAATCGAGAGAATTTAACCCATTTTCTTTCTAAACTCTAACATACATCGATACCGACTTATCACAAATCGATAACAGTTAAAGCATAACTTCTAAGCTTGCTGATGTTAAGTCTCTTATCTTAAATGTAATGTTTGATTGATGGGGTTATAGAAATTTTAAAACTTTCTTTTAACTAACTTTAGTTAAAAGTTTCTTATAAAAATTTTTCTGCATTTATCGATCAGTTGATAAATTTAAATTTTTATATAAAATATTATGATTTTAAGTTAGCTGCAATTGTCTCGCTCTAGTTTTATGTATCTAATATGCTCATGCAACACGCGTGCTACAGTTTTCACTCAATAAAATGACTGACTCATCAGCTGTTTTCGCCGCCCAAGCAATTAGACTGCCCAGACGAATGTCGCCGGCGACTTTTTCTAACAGCAACAACAACAACAACAGCTGCAACAGCAGCAAACTGCCTTTTGGCAGCTGAAAAACACTGTGCTACACGACACGAATTAAAAGCTACACAAGCACACACAGGCCATAGCTGTATTTGTGTCCTGGCTAACATTTGTTGCCGCACTACCATGTTTTTTTTTTTTTTTTTTATTGTCGCTTGCCTTTGAGCCACATCAGAGTTGCTCTTGCGGGCAGCTAGACATTCAGTTAGTTCAGTTCGTTAGCGAATTTCTAAGCGTCAACAGCGTCGCGAAAAACAAAAAAAAAAAACAAAAAAAAAAAAAACGAAAATAAAAATCAAATTGTCAATTGTGTAACAAGTTCCATACGAGTTTCGCTTGCGGGAATAGCCCTAATCAACATGGTTGCCATCAATGCGAATTGTGAGTAGAAAAGAAAAAAACTCAAATTAAAACATGAAATGTATAATTCATGGCAGCTCACTTTGAAGTCTTCCCATTGAAACATAACTGTGCAAAACTTGTCACTTTCCGGCAGGGTTGCCTGCTTGTTTGGTGGCTGTTGGCAACTCTGGCCAGACCAAAAAATGATTTTTAATTCAATTTATTGCGAGCTGAAAGTCGCGCAAATTATTTGATAATTGACAATGCATATGTATGTGGGGTGGGCAGAGGTATAAGGGCGACAGAGCCACGCCCCAGTTGCTGTCACGCCGCCCACTCACTCGACCAATGCGAAAGCGACTCAGCACAGTGGCACAAAATAATTAAATTAAATGCAAATTAAAATGCTTTTATGAATATTAAGCAGACGCTTGGGAATATTTTCACGCATATACAGATACAAGCATACATACATATGTATGTATGTATATACATATCTATGTATGTATATACATATCTATGTATGTGTGCATGTATTTTCACACTGGGCTTTCCTGCGTCTGTGCAGCCTTCAGCAACTTTTCGCTAAGGAATAATTATTGCAATATGCACAAGATTTTTTGCTGACAATGAAAAAATATTTTTTTTTTTTTGTTTCATTTTTAATTTATTTTATGGAAAAACTCATTTTCCTGCAGTGCAGCACTTAAAAAGTAATGCAAATATATTTGCGCTGATGGTAAAAATTACTTAAAAATCAGTTTGGATTTTTCTTTTTTAAATTAAATTGATATTTATTTAAAAAGTTTTCTTGGATTTTTACATTTTGCATAATTGTTACATAACTTTGAGCCCCAGATTTATGTTGCTTTTAAGCTAATTGGCTTTGTCTTGCTGCATTTGCAGTCGAGAGCATAATTGGGTGAAGAGAGTTGTTATAAAAATGGACATGAGAATACCCTGAGAATACCCTGTAATATTAGCTGAAAGCTAAGTAAGGCAAATGAAAAATGGCTTTTAAGTTAAATTTTGCACTATTTAGCAATATATATATATTTATTTGTGGATATTTATATATAAATAAATTTAAAATTTCTCTAAAACTCCTTTTGGCTAAAAGGTTAAAAGCTGTTGCACTCTTAGCCTCTCAACCAAGCCATTTAGATCTGGTTTTTTTCACTGCTCTTCTCTGCTGTTCTCTCTTGCTTTTGGCTTGTCGTAATTGAGTATCTCTGCATATGGCTTCATTTGTGTACGTATGTGTTGTATCCTTTTATTTTCTGGCTAAGGGTAAGAGTGAGTGCTCTTTAGAGCAGCCCCAACGCGGCGTCTGCTCCACATAACCCATTGGGCTGAAGTCTGACAAATTGCTATAGCTGTCATAAGCAGATTTTTTTGTTTTTTTTTTTTTTTTTTTTTTTTGGTGAAATGTTGACGCTTGAGGTCAGATGTGTATGTGTGTGAGTGAGTTAGAGAATGTGTGTGTGTGTGTGTGTGTGTGTGTGTGTGTGTGTATTTAATTAAGGTAAATCATGTCATCAACAGCGCCAAATGATTTCAATTAAAATCATTTTGAAAATTTATGTTGAATTTTCTAAGCTGCATTTAGCACAAATTGTTGTTTGTTTGTTTGTTCGTTGTTGTTGCTCTAGTACTTCTTCTTCTTCTTTTTTTACCTGCACAGTTTTTAATTAAAAGCGTGAAATGTCAACAGCTCTTTTTTAACACTCACACATACACATGTATAAGTATATGTATGTATGTGAAATGCAAGTTGGCAAAACTCTCGAGAGAGAAAAAGGCGAAATTATTTTCATTGAGGTCAACCGGCTGCCTCAATGTGGAGAGCTGCATTTTACGCTGCTTTAAATTTCTATAATGATGCTTATTATGTTAATGAGATTTTTTTTAGTTTTATTTCATTATTTTTTTTTTTTTTTTTTTTTTTTGCACCTAAAGGCCAACTCTGTTGGCACATAATCGCATGACTGGCAGTCCACATGCTCTTTCACAAAAGTCCCTGAGGTCACAGATATGAAACCGGCACAAAACACTATTTTCTTTTTTACTTATTAAAAATCGTTTTGTTACGTGTGAAAAATTAGTTGTTTTTTTTTTAATTGGTTTTAATTGCAAAAGTAAATGCGAAAGTTGTGCAGTTGCTGACCACAGAAAAAGAAGAGAGAGAAAAGCAAATTCTTATCATTTTGGCAACATTTCACAACAATTTTCAAACAAGGTGAGCAAAATTTTGTTTTACATTTTGTATATTTTTTTTTTGAAAATTGTTATTTAGTTTCGTGATTGACTTGACTTAGCTATACTTTGCATAAATTTACAGGAGTTCAAGTAACAGTGTTCATTAGGCCGATCGAAAGTCGAATTTATTGGACAAATCGTCTGATATATACAACTGTATATCAGTATCTATTTCTGCATCTGTAACTGCATATATGTATATGTCTATGTCTATGTCTATAACTATATCTGTGTCTGCATTTATATCTAAATTTTTATCTTTATCTATATACATACATATATCTATATCTATAACTATATCTATAACTATATCTATATCTATAACTATACATCTATATCTATATTTTTATCTTTACCTATATGCATTTATGTATCCATATCTGAAACAGAAGAAGATGAAAAGTCAAATGTTTACAATATGCCTATTCATATATGTATGTAACTTACAATAATAAACAACATTTTAGATTTTCATTAGATACCTCCATATCGCGCTTTAAAGGGCATTCCTTTGCTGTTTATGTTTGCATGCATATGTACATACATACATACATATATACATACATACATATGTATGTAGATGTATAAACAGAAAGTGAGACAACAAAAAAAAAAAAAACTACTTACACAACAGCAATTTCAAAGTTCCAAACGCTATAAGTATTGATACTCCAAGATGAAAATGTTTATAGTATATGAAATTGAATGCTTTCGGTTCGCAAGATTTAGAGTTTAGACTGACTGCGATCTCAATAGTGCGTATGCAAACTCCGTGTGAGCGTTACTCAACTCTGCTAGTATTTGCACAAGTATTTGTCTCGCACGTTAACTCATTAAGACGCTCAGCTGGGGCAGCAGCTGACAAAATCACTTTTGTTGGCCTGAAAAGCACATATCAAAATAAATTATTTTACAAATGATTTGTGTGACTATTCGGGGTATCTAAAGATCGAGTTTTTCTGGCAAGGCAAATATAAAACATATTTAGTTTGCCTAATAATTATTGAAAATGTTCATAGAATAATTTCTTGAATTTTATAAATATTTTTAAAAAGAAATTTTGAAAATGTTTATATTGCTTTGAATATTACACATTTTATTTTATACACGTTAATTGTTTGCAAAATCAATGAAGTCAGACAAGTTCAACTTTGAGATCATATTTTATTATTATTGTTTTCTTTCTTCAAATAAATAACAAAAATAATGAGAAAAACAACAAAAACATAGCAAATTATTCAAAACAAAATATAGAGCAAATATTAGCTGTTCATTAATTCTTTGCAAAATGCAAACATTAGTTGAAAGCAGACGGGAAAAAAGCTAACGGGATAGCAAAATCAAAAACGACCGTCGCGTCACGTCGCGTCTTTTTTCTGAAGTCTTTCGTGAATTCATCGTTTTCGTCTTCATGATTTCTTCATTGTTTGGTATATCAAAAAAAATCTCTGAGGAAAAACACAAAAATAATAGCATAAATAATTTGTGACTTTACTTCACTATATATGTTACATTATATCTGATCTTGTCCAAGAGATCAAAATGTTGCATATGAAATTCTTTAAGCTTACTCAAATTTCGATTGATTGATCAATCGATATTTTAGGCAAACTAATTTCTATAACACTTCACCTTCGATATATCATTGAATAACGTTCGCTCAGTAGGCTGTGCTTCAAAAATAATTGGGTGTTTAAAAAATAAATAGAGTTTAATATTAGTTTCCAGTTTTTCATAGGCTCAGGATCAATTCGGAAAAATAAAAGAGAAAAATTTCAAAAAAAAAAAATAAATAAATAAATAAATAAAAAGCAAATAATATTGCGATTCGTTCACGCACACGAAAAAAAGGCAAACGGACGGAGTTGGCAGCGCTGCAGAAGGCGTTTGTGGAACGCAATTTGCAGTGTTCGTGTGTGGAACGTAACGAGCGCTTAGTCGTGTCTTTCTGCTCTTTCTTTCTTGCGAGCTGCAAGCTAAATTGTCGAAGCGAAAATTCGGGTGGAGTTAAAAAAGGAAAACTACAATTCAATTTTGAATTGATATCGCATAAAACCAAAGTGAGAAGCGAAAGTAAGTTGAATGAAAAAGAATTAAATAATGAAAAAGCTTAGCACAAAATCTCCGAAATTTATTTATGCAATTGGAGTGTGAATGTATACAAATATATGTACATATATATTTTGTATATATGCATGTATATGTCTACTTCAATTTGTGCTAGCTTGAGTTCGCTTTGTAGCCTAATCGAAATGTTTACCTTTAAGCCATGGCTCCATCGTCGTCGCAACCGCCGGAACGTCATTTCGGCTACGTGTGCTGCAAGTGTCAGGCAGCTGCGTTCGTTGGACGTCGCTATGCCTGCTGGATGTGCATCGGCTATCAGCTGTGTGGCCCCTGCTACGATTCCGGCCAGCTGCCCGAGTCGCCGGAGCACAAGTATTTCCATCCCATGGAAGCGCATTACACGCGCGCCGAATTCGAGCTTTACTTTGGCGGCGAGACGTACGTGGAGACGAATGTGCCGCAGAGCTACAAGTGTGCTCTCTGCGATCTGTATGGGTTTACAAGCTTGCAGCTCTACAAGCATCTGTCGGATGTGCATCGCAGTCACAAGGATTTCAATGAGTATTTTAGCATACTTTATACGCGTTATACGGCCGATGCTACAACTGGCGTCGTACGTTTGCCAGCGAATGGAGGTAGTGTGGGCAACGGTACGAATCGTGGCTTAGGCTCTGGTTCTGGTTCCGTTTCTGGTTCCGGTTCTGGTTCAGGTTCAGTTAGTCGTTCAGCCGTTGGCTCGGCACCGCCATCGCCTTTTATACGTCACGTGCCCAGCGCTCAGCGACCTGTGCAGCCGGTCGCCTCGCAGCGCAATATCGTCGACCCTGCGATCAATTTCCGTGCGGCTGTGCGCTTGACTCAAGCTCGACGCGCTGCTCTATTGGAGCAGCAGGCACTCAATGTGCTCGAGGAGTTGCGCGTGAGCAATGCAAATCCCAGATATTTTACGACCAATCATTGTCTGAGTGTTGCGGTTCGCTCGCATCACGAACCGGGACAACAGCACCAACAACTACAACAGCAGCTGCTGGAGCAGCTGCCACAGCCGCCGCCTCCCACTGCTCCGTCACGTTCGGATGGCTTCGTTATGGATCCTCGAGCAATTCGCAATCCGAAAATGAATCGTCTGCGCACTGCACCGCCAACTATGCGCTTGGCCCCGATGTTGCCCAAGCCAAACACCCAGTTGCGCATGGCCCAGGAAGATTGGGTCGCGTATTGGGCGCAATCGTCGTCGATGATGGAACAGCAGCAGCAGCAGCAGCAGCAGCAGCAGCATCGTCGAGCTGATCGCGTGTTAACCAGCTATGCGGACATCTTGCGTGAGGCGCCTGGCGAGGCGCGCGACAAGCATAAGGATAAGGACAAGAATAAGAGCAAAGATAAGAACAAGGAAAAGGGCAATGAGAGAGCCGATTCAAATAGATTTCTTTGCGTTAAATTTCTAGGATTAGAGAACACTTGGCAGCAGCAGCCGCAGGAGCAGAATCTACCACCGGAACCATATCGTATGCTCTTCACCGAAGCTCTGCTCTGCTCCATGCTAGCCGACGAGCAGTTGAAGCCAGTTGAAGTGCCAGCGGCAGTTCCCATTGTAGCCAAGGCAACCGCTGCCCAGCGCAAAGTCAAAAAGGAATCTTTGGAGGACGCTTGCAATAGCTTCGCATCGTCAGTTTGCGTCATGGAGCGCTTCTATAAGAATCTCGATCTGTATAACAAGTGGCTAGCTGACTTCGCCATTAAGAAGTTGGAGCACAACTCGAAGGTCGCCGCTCTGCCGGACATGATATTGCAGGCGACGCATGATCCAGTTGTCGGCATCGACTCGGACATGGATGCCGACACCGATGAGCGCGATGAAGAGGATGATGCGGCGAGTGTCGTGGACCAGGCACCCCAGCCGAATGTTGAGAATAAAGTTGTAACTGTCAATATTATCGAGAGCAATGGAGTTGGCGAGGTGGCCGAAGGCGTGGGCGTGGGCGAGGGCGATGGCGATATCGACGGCGAGGACGAAGCTGAAGGTGAAGGCGACGGCGACGGCGACGGTGAGGACGATGCCGATGATGTTGAGGATGAGGAAGAAGACGAATACGATGATAATTCAGGATCGGAGACATCCGATTCAACTATAGCCATGTTGGTCAATGAAATTGATCAGGTCTACGGTTACTAAAGAAATATTCGAATAGAAGGAAGACTATAGAATGAGTGGATAATAGAAGGAAGAAGAAGGAAGAGTAGAGAATGAGTGGATTATAGAAGGAAGAAAGAAGAGTATAGAATTAGTGGATAATAGGAGGAAGAAAGAAGAGTATAGAATGAGTGGATAATAGAAGGAAGAAGGAAGAGTATAGAATGAGTTGATAATAGAAGGAGGAAGAAGAGTATAGAATGAGTGGATTATAGAAGGAAGAAAGAAGAGTATAGAATTAGTGGATAATAGAAGGAAGAAAGAAGAGTATAGAATAGAAGGAAGAGTATAAGAATGAGTGGATAATAGAAGGAAGAAAGAAGAGTATAGAATGAGTGGATAATAGAAGGAGGAAGAAGAGTATAGAATGAGTGGATAATAGAGTAAAGAAAAGAAGAGGGCATATCAAATGATAATGGAAGGGCAAGGAGGCAACGAAGAAAAAATAATAAATGTTTGATTTGTATACAAAATTTGGTACAATTTATGAATTGAATAAAGATGGTGGCCAAGACATGATTGTTTGTTTATCTTCAGATCTAGTTGTATTTCTATTAAGAACTGCGATTTGAACACATTTCAATAATCTTCAAAAAGCTAACGGAATTTACAGATTCAAATCTTGTGCTATCGTACTTATTGAAGAACTAGTTCTTGAATAGTTCCAAATCGATAATTTGCTTGAAGATATCTGTGCCGTTTGCTCTTTTCAATGTCAAGTTAGAAGCTCGTACGCAACTTGTGTATATGTATGTTTCTTGTATGTGATCCAATCGAAAGGTTAAAAAGCCTAAAGCTGCGTTTATCCATCATTAATATACTTGTATTCATATCATACAGCTGTGGTCATAAAAATAGTAGTGCGGCTGAAAGGTTGGACAACAAAATTGTGTGAATATATTTTTAAAATAATTTGATATGAACATATATGTATGAATATAAATATAAAAACATATATATTTATCAAATCTTTTAGATCTTTAACTACTTTTACAACTGCAACTGTCTATGCTTTTTTAGGCACAAAGCCTAGGCATAATTGAACTAAGTTTCGCACGGGTTTATTCCTTTGAAGGAATGGTCCTTCGACGGATGATACATTTCTAAAAATTGAATTCCTTTTGACTATCTCTAAACTGTTTGCAATCGAGTTGATTGCCATGTTTACTTATTTTTTGTATCAATTTTTGCCCAATTTGAATTATTTTTCCTTTCATAAATCACATTTTTGTCAAATGTTCCAATTGTTTTGAGCTACTTTCAAAGCTGCGACTGCTTTTATTTTTGCAAATTATTTTTGTTCCATTTTTCAATTCCCCGTAAGGTATACAAATATATCT
The DNA here is from genome assembly GCA_035045945.1 of Drosophila anceps. Classification (NCBI taxonomy): domain Eukaryota; kingdom Metazoa; phylum Arthropoda; class Insecta; order Diptera; family Drosophilidae; genus Drosophila; species Drosophila anceps. The sequence continues at coordinate 3,435,352 of JAWNON010000196.1, forward strand.
AAATGATTTAGCGATAAATCGATGCTTAGAAATTGCCTGAGTGTTCATTATTTTTATTTTTTATATATTTCTTTTTGATTTTTCCATAGTCTGGTATGTCTAAAATTGAATTTTCTAAAATTCATTTCCAATCATTCCAAAATTGTATTTCATTTATATGTATACATATGTATGTATGTGCCAGAACTTTGTTTCCAGAACTCTCCATGCAGCATTGTCTTCTTCTTGCTGCTTTGTCTCCATTTTAATTTCTTAAATCAAGTTGGCAGCGCCGTGTAACGTGTGCTTTGCGGCACGAGTCAAATGCTCACTTTTCACATTGTTCGCACAGCTTGAGGAGCGTAAACGTAAAATTAAAAAAAAATTAAAACTAAACAAAAAAATACAGAAAAAAGTGTTCAGAAATTTTGAAGGCAACAGTTGTCGTTTTTTGTGTTTCCTTTTTTTATATTTTTGGTTTTTTGTATTTGCTTTTGATACCGAAACTAATCGAACGTCGCGATGTCTCTGAACGATTCCACAAAGTTGCAACTCATCAAATGTTTGACCTGCGCTGCCCAGGGCAACATGGGCAGGCGTTACGAGTGCATCGTTTGTGGCGACTCGGTGACCTATTGCGGCGACTGCTATGACGGGGGCAAGAATCTGCCCAGCGACAAGCACAAGTACTATCATCCCATGAAAGCCATCTATAATCGCGATTTCTTTGAGCTGTATTTCCTGGGCGAGGAGATGGTTAATGGCGAGGCGCCGCAGAGCTACAAGTGCGCCTTCTGCGACGAGCTGGGCTTTACGGCCGAGGAGCTGCAGCTGCACGTTCTCGAAAAGCATAGCGGCCATGCCGATGCGCCCAAGCTGCTGGATATATTGGAGCAGATGAATGAGCAGAAGAAATGTGAGTATGCAGCATGGCGCCAGCTTCAGCTTCAGCTCCAGCTCCCTCGCTCTTAGCCTGATTGCCGCTCTCTCTGTGAGTGTGAGCGCTTGAGTGTGTGTATGTGTGTGTGTGTGTGCGGGCCTAATGGAGCGCGCCGCAAAAGCCACTTTAGCAAATTGTTTGCGCCACACAACACAGCTGACCAAATGGTCAAAAGCTTGTTGTTTCTCTAGCAAAGGGTAATACGATTTCTGCATTTCTTATAGCCCACTTCGAGAGTCGAACGCAGAGTAGGGTATTTTATATTATTTATATAATATATTATTTATTTAAAGTACCTGTGGACAGTATAATAATATTAGCACCACCTGAACAAATTCTCAAATTTGTGGTGCTATTTTATTTTTCACAGCTGTCCTCTCGACAATTTCTCTACCAACACCGCCGTCACTGCGCTGCTCGAGCGCCATCTAGCGAGTCTAACCTAAAAGTAGCAGTTGAAAATTCATAGAACATACGAGAATGTACGCAGCGCTGCTGGCCACGTGGCTTTGCCTATTGACCGAACTTTTTATTTCTTTATTGCTTTTCGAGTTTAAATGAAATTGTCAGCATATGATCTATAAGTTCCATTGAATATCTATCATTATATAAAAAATGCAAACTCATTCGCATATTTTCTGTGTGCGCAATCAACTTCAGTTTAAAGAATTTAATGTAATTTGAAGCAATCATCCGAACTGTAACAACAATCAAACTTGTCTAAACTATACATAAAAATTTGAGGACTCTAGCTGATCGACGTGTTCATACATACAAACAGACAGACAGACAGACGCATGGTCGGACAGGGCTAAAATATACTTTATGGGGGCTGCCACGCCTCCTTCTGCCTGTTACACACATTTGAGAGAAACTATTACACCCTGATTTACCATTTTCAATGGGTTTAGGGTAGAAAAAGAAAATATACAACATACGACAAGTAGAGATGCACTATACTGTATACGGTGGAATTTTAAGACCCTACAGTCAGTCACACTGGTGAAGCCAGTATAGATTTTCAGCTGGAGACTAGCAGCCCCACGTATCGCCTGCATTTCAAGCAAATGCAGGCGCCTTGCTAATTCCATATTACCGTATTACTTTATGTCAATTTGATTCTTTATTAAACAAACTTAAATTAAAGAAAAAATTTGTATCTATATTGCATTTCAGTGGACGAGATGGTGTAGGCAAAACGTATACATTTGTATATGAATTTTACCCGATGACTCTCTCTCTCTCTATCTCTCTCTCTCCCTTTCATTTCGCGCCATTGGCATAAGTTAGAGGTTTTTCCAATAGGGTGATTACTTTTGTCACACCCTGTATATGTAGGTGTACTATAGTATACTACGATAGTTCTTATAGTCATTCAAAATATATAGATATGTGAATGTCAGAATAAGATATATAATATATATAAAAGTATCAACACTTCACATATGGGTAAATTCCTGTTAGATATCCTTCTACTATTCCTTATAGCAAACTCAATTTCTCCAACTATTTTGTCGTCCTTCAATGTGCTCGCTCAGTGTATTAAGCATTCGTCTCAGCACAAATCCCATTTTCTGTTCTCTTTTCCTCGTGCTAAGCAAAAGTTTCTCACATTTGCAAGTCAAATGTAAATCGTTGGAACAGCTTGAGCCATGAGTGCTTCACAACCCATTTATTTGCTCACCTCCCACACGCATCTTTGACGCACTTTGACGCACTTTGACCTCTTTTCTTTTGCTCTAAATATAAACTGAAATCGAAATGGAAATGGAAACAGAAACCTCTTGTGATTGACACTTGATCTCCAATAATGGCAAATTATGTGCCCGGCTCAGTTGGACAGATGAGACAATTTGCTCAACACCTACACCACATCCGCTGGGCCAGTCCTCTCTCCCCCTTCATACACCACCCTCGCCACACCCAGCTGCCTTCTGTTTTGATAACAAATTTTCCACTTCATTTGATTTGAGTTCAATTTTGCTTATTTGTTTGCTTCGAGTTTCATTCCAATACTCGTTCATGACTGTGGAAGAGGCAGGGTATATTGGTTTTGTTGAATGTCTGCCTGCCTGAATATAGATGCTCGTGGCTTACTTCCACATTTGTCGGAGTACTGGGATTTAATATATGTTTTTCATCACTTTCCAAAGTTGAAACCTGCAGTTCCACTTGAGAATGCTTCAACTCACACTGCTCGGTTCTTGAAATCTCGATTTCAGCCCCAAAACGTTGAGCTCCTTGAGAGGAGACCTAACTCTTCAGATTGCTAAAAACATTTTGCGAATGTTTTGCTAGGAAAGTGAAAAACAATACAACAAAACTAGAGTTTTCGACTTAGCTTTATATTCATTTATGTTAAAAATCTGTACAATTTGATTCTGAATACTATTCAATTTTGCTAACAATTCATAAAATATGTACTATAGGTAATCATGGCTGATTAATCATCCCGATGACCAATTTATCGGCCACTTTATTGGAAGTTTTTTTTTTCCAGATATTTAAAAAACATTTTCTGAAAAGGCACAGTTTCCAACTTAGTTTGATTATAATAGAAATTACACTGAGTTCAATAGAAATAAATTCTAGAACAATAGCTCGAATAACGTAGAAAATACACAACATGGAGAACGTGAAGGGTGTGCCGTGCTGATGGCCTTCTATATAGAATGATTGTGTATGAACACAAGTGGTTTACTCTACAGATCTAGTGGAGGAATGAGAAGCTATACCCTCAGGACAGTGCTGCAAACAGTGCAGTGCAGTTCTTCTCTACAGCTTGAGCAAATGTGAGCAATATTTGCGAGTGTCCTCCATGAATGATGAATGATGAATGACTGTTTTGGGCCATGAACGAGCATTAGGCAGTTGCGCCGCCCAGCCCGCAATGTATTACTTGTTTGGGGTGATTTCTCTACTCTCTCTCTCCCTCCCTCTCTGTATGCCTTTATCTAATTCTCTTGAGTTGTGGCTAGTATTTATGCTTAGTTTTGCAATTTCTTGGCTTCCTATTGCTTAGCGCTTTGTTTTCTTATCGCAGATATTTGTCAAGTTTTTTGGGGGCGGAATTAAGTTTGAGGAACTTTATTTTTTTACTGTGGGGTGGACGATTTTCTGTAGTAATATATGTATATAGAAATATAGTAATAGTATCTGTGTACGTAAAAATATATAGTGAAAACTTGGCTTATTCAATCCAAAATTTCAGCCAAGCCAAGCCAGCTGTGTTCATGAAAATAGTAGTGCCTGACTGCTAATCAAAATTTGGACAACCAAATTTATTGATTAACACAATATATTGAAAACAATACGAAATGAATATTAAGATTAAATTATTTTTTATTAATTTAGATGTTCTTTGTTACAAACTTGGGCTGCGGAAAGGAAAATGTAGCTGTTCATGAAAATAGTAGTGGCTACTAAAATTGGAGCTCGTATTTTTTTTTTTTTTTTATTAATATATAAGATTCCCCAAGTTAAGTTTTCACATTCATTAAGATACCTTTTGGATAAATTCATTCAGTATATGTAACATATGTAAACGTAATCCATTCAAAGCTGTTCATTTCTGCAAATTTCTTTGTTACCAAATCAGTATAGTTTTTGCTTATACTGTAATTTGAGTGGCAAGATTTTCAGGAACTTTTGTGGCATTTGCCGCTTTATGCACAGCTGTGAAAGGCTTTTTTCCGCTGCATTTATTATCATAATTTGTGCGCAGAAATGTTTTTTCATTCTCTTATTCTGTTGACTTTGGGCTGCTGTTGTGGCCATCATATCTATATATACATATATATGTTTGATAAATGGCGAATGCAACAGTGGATCGCGTTGCACATTAATCAAAGTGGCGCTTGAAACAAACGCTGCAACTAAAAGCCGCAACAGCTGCGGGCACAAGGCCAAAAGATGCCGGCCAAAAGTTAATGTATTGCAAAATTTCAGGCTGGAACTTTTATTATTTTTAAGGCTCTCTTGCAGCTGCTGCTGCAGGCGCTGCTGCAATGCGAAACTGAATATCTTTCGGCTTAAAGTGTGGGATATACATATGTTGGCGATATATATATATATATATTCTTCAGATTTGTCTGAGCTGCAACTGTGTGAAAAGTGCTTAAAGGAAAAAGCAAATATGAGCGTTGCTTGTTTGTAGAAAGCATATTGAAATGCCTTTTGCTATATTGATTAGTTTCATGAGAAACTACATAAGATATATATTTATATTATACATTATTGATATATATCTACTCTATATAATCATATCTATCTATATAATCACACTGTATGGACACAACTGAACCTGTTCTGTTCTTATTCTAGATATCTAATATGTGCTGCCTATGCACACATATATTTACACCTGAATATCGAAACATATTTACACCTTAGCTTAGTCTTACAAACGTTCTTAGACTTATTTACACATTAGCTATTACTATATGTATATATACAGTCGTGTTCATGAAAATAGTAGTGCGACTGAAATAAATTGAATATTTTGAAAACAATTTGAAACAAGTAATAAGAATAATATGTATATTCAAATTGTTGTTCAAATATTATGTTATTATCACAAATTGTATGTTTTAGTCGCACTACTATTTTTATGAACGCAGATGTATACATAGAATTTTAATGCATTATCTATAATTTATATGATAAAATATAATATAATTTGCACACAAGCGTTTCTTGTGCTTCGTAACTTATTCTAAAATAGCTTTTTGTTGCATTTAGTATATGTTTGTGAATGTCTGCCAGCTGGAACTGCAACCAAATATATTACTAAATTAAAATTAAATAATACTAAATTTGTTGCTGACTGACATCCATAAATATATACTGAATGAAGTATATAATACATGATTAAATTTGTTGTTTAGAATATTTTATCTATCTATAATACTGTTCAGCAGCAATATACTACTGTAGGTCTTAGAAAACATCATTCCTCTCTTTGGTTCTTTCGCTTTTTTTTAGACTAGAATCAAGTAAACAAGTTGGCAAAATAAAGTTACCTAAGAGCCTAACCAAGTTGTTTCCAATAAATGTTGATTGAACTTTTCAATGCTTTAGATATTCTCAAAATCATTGTTATATATAGTATTGGTATAAATCATATTGTTATATATATATATTGACCATGTAATCGGCAACAATTGCTTTGAGAGTAGGCTCTCGCAGAAGACTAAGCAATCGAGCAATAGCTCTAGATATCTGTTTGCATTTGAGGACTTTCAGCCAGCAAAAATTCAATTCATTCAAATGTTTTATTTAAGATTAAGAAAACTTCATGTGGCAGCAAGGCTTTTCTTCTTGTCTGCTACAAGCCTTAATGCCTGCTTAGAATAAAGAAATATTTTCTTGTGCAGTTTGATATGTCAAAATATGTCCTATGGCTCGACTGGTGAAGTTGGTTTGCTATATTTCGATCAGACTAGTTGCATATTGTAGGAAAACTGGAATTATAATTTACATATTTAAATAAAATTATATATGTAATAATATTTATATATATATTAAAACATTAAACTAAAACTATGTATCGATTAATTTCATGGCAAGTTAATATAATTAATTTAAGCCGTCTTTAATTCCGTGCAGCAACCCCAAGCAAAACATTGCCAAAAAAAAAAAAAAAAAAAGCAACAAGACTGACGTCATACTGAGTGCAGCCTAAGGGTGACTTTGCTGTATACAGTCAAATTACCCTAAACTATATATAGTATTTATAGTATATAGTATTTATATATGTAATAATGGCAAACGCGCCCCCTTTTTCCATTCGCAAAATGCACAAATATTGAATTACTTAGTAAATTGAGGACTTTTTCTTTGTATTGCAGCCACTGAGATACGCTGCCAGGAGAAGTCGCGTGGCGGTCTTAGCTATGAGGTCATCCTGGCCGAGCCGGCACCCAACGTGGCTGTGCCGAAGCGACCCGTGACACCGGGCAAAAATGTCAGCGTCGAGGAGATTGAGCAGAAGCTAAAGGCAGCCGAGGAGCGTCGCATTGTGAGCAGAGATTGAAATCAAATTAAGCAAAAGATCAATTGATATTGATATTTCCTATTTCCTATACTTAACAGTCCTTGGAGGCACGCAAGATGGCCGAGATCTCTATCAAGCTGGCCAAGGTGGAGGAGGCTACGCGCAAGAAGGATGAGATTACCAACGAGTTCATCACTCAGACCAAGGAGCAGCTGGAGACCAAAATGGAGACTCACGTGGAGAAGCGCGAGGCCATTATCAGCGACATGAAGGAGAAGCTAAAGGTGATCTGCAATATGATATATAACTATCTATCAATTATTATATTATTAAATTGTCTTTCCTATGCATTTAGATTCATGCTCAGGAGATTGAGAAAACGCGCGAAACTTTGGAGCAGCAGAAGGCCAATGAGCAAAAGGCCATCGAGGAGAAGTTGAAGACAGCTCAGGCTTTGCGCGATGAGAACATTAAGAAGATGTTGAATCGTCTCAAGGAGCACGTAAGTTGCAATATTTCCTATATACATATACATATTTGTGTCTTAGCTTAGCTTAGCTTAGCTTAGCTTGTCTTTTGTATTGCCTAAATCGCCTAGACTCGTTTGTAAATGTTTATAAATGCATTAACACTAGAAAAAATTAACTTAACTTTTACATTTTTTATTCTTAATATTTACTAACAAATGTTATATGTGTGAAATAATATTCTAAAAATATAATTAGAAACTTCAAATAATATTAAAAACGTCAAAAATTTCAAAAAATTTGGGAAAATAATTTATCTTCTAAAATATATAATATATTTATAATATTTATAAATAATATATAAAACTATAATTTTTTTTTTTGTAATATATAATTTATCTATAATTAAAATCTGCTTTAGAAAACAGCGCTTATTTAGTTTTCCAAATATATATATATATAGATAAGAAATGTTTCTTTATTTTATTATCTATATTTTTGTTATTTAAAAATCAATATATATATATATATATTTAATATTATATAAAAGAAATATATTTTTTATTTAATTATATTATAAATTATATTTATAATATATAAAAATAAAAATTGTGATTAATTTGTTTGCTTATTTATAAATTCTATTTAAAAAGATTTTATAATAAATAAAAAAAAAATCACAATTTTTATTCCTAAATAAAAAAATCAATAAATATATAGGAAGCAATATATATACTAATATCAAGTATATTACCAATAATGCATACAAATTATTTTGAATGTACAGTAGCTTGTGTATATAATGTACATATCCATGTAATATATAAAGTAATCAAGTAAATATTAAGAAATTAATTTGTTTTTTACTTCCGCAACATATCATTGCCCAAATCCTATACAGTCCAGTTTCGCCAATGTAAACCCTCAAAGAAAAAAAACAAAAAAATAATAATGATAATAATGATCATGATAAGCATACAGAAATAAAATGATAATGATAATGATAATGATGATAATGATAATGATAAGCATACATAAATAAAATGTTTTGCTGAAATAAACCCAAAAAATAATGGCATACAAATTGTTGCTTCGAGTGCAATACAAAAGAAAATATAAAAAATTGTTTATAGATATTACATACATATATGTTGAGTGTATGTATGTATATGTTTGTCAGCTACTGTACATTACGTTGTAAAATAGGATTTGAAATTTTACATATATTATTATTTTCACAAAATTTTATTTTTATAACTTAGCCTTTTTTTATACAAAACATTTTCATTGTTAAAAATTCAATTTTTCATGACATTTAATTTTTTTATTATAATTTCTTTTATTTTTGTCTCAAGTATTCATGAAAATGTTTTTGATTTCATATCCTTTATTATTTATATATTTACATTTCTTTTACTGACGCTCCCTTTGGTCTGTAACTAAAAAATAACTTCAATGTCTCTGTGCGTAGTAAATGTGTGTGACTGAGAACATTTTACGTTTGATCCATCGATATAATTTGTGATGTTTATTTTTCTTGATTTATTTTTGGAATCTCTTTCTCTTTTTCTCTCTTTCTCTCTCTCTCTCTCATTAAAGAACACAATCAAAATTGCTGAAATCAAAACGCAGAACAATCAATTGGAAAATCAAAAGCTCGAGGAGAAAGCGCGCATTATCGAAAACAAATTATACACCGCCGAGCAGAATCGCGAAAAGGAGTTGCTCAAAAAAATTGAGAAAGCTCAGAAACTTGTAGGTCTCCCAACAACCAACCATCCAACTCACAGCTCAACAACATATATACATATATATTTATATATATATATAAAGATATATGTATATATGCATATATAAAATTGCTTTTATACGTTTGTATCGTTTGCCTGCCGTTCATTTGTAGCAGTTGCACACACAGTCATATACCCTGTAATTTTTTGTAGTACTTGATTAATTCATCTTCGGTTTCGCCTCTCTTGCAGGAGCGTCGCGCTGAGGTTGTGCGTCAGAACAAGGCTCAAACTCAGGATATGGATGGACAGCAGAGCCCCATTGCCTCGTCGGGTTAGAGCGGCGCGCGGGCAAAGGCTGCTTGAAAGGAACTTGCTCTGGCTTGGCCTGGGGCAAAACATGCGAGAGCGTCCCCAACACTCAACACACACACACACACACTACATACACATACACGTACATTTGAGCAAGCAAACAACAGAAATTTGCTTCAAAAAAAAAAATTTCAAGTATTAAAAAAAGAACGAAAAAATTAAAAAAAAAAAACATTTTTCGCTGAGCAAAAGGCAGCGCAGGCAACAACAAGCAAAAGACGAAAGCAAAGAACCACAATAACTACAACAACAACAACACTAAACTTTACACTACACAACAAAAGAAAAGAAGATGAAAGAAAAAAGCAAATTGCAAGCTGCAAATTAATAATAAAAAATACATTAAATAAAGCAAATTTACAACAAACAAAAAACAACTACAGTAAGAACATAAACAAAATCATAAATACTTTAATTACTGTCAAAATACTAAACATAAATGAAATTCATAATTTATGTTTCAATTTTCAACTGATTTTAAAAAATTGTTTTCAAGTTTGATTTTTAAATTTTGATACAAATAAAAAAATAAACAAATGCAGTTAAAATTAAATGCCATGCTTATAGTGAATATATATCTACATCTAATAATAATATCAAGTGTATTTTCCGACTAATTTGCAGAGCATTTTCCTCGAAATAAAAACCAAATTCAAACAATCGAAATTGCCATACGATTTGCCTGTCGTTTTCTCATATGCTTTTGCTTAACACAAAAATGAAAGAAAAAAAATTATATATATATACGATATTATTTAATATTAATTCTAAATAATTAACAATTATGAGAGTTAAAAAAAAAAACAACAAAAAAAAATTCTAACACCATTTTTTATTTCGATATAAGTTCGCATTTTCTATCTATATATAATGTCAAACAGAAAAATACATAAGAAATGCTTAAATATAAATAAAAACAAAAAAATAAAAAATAAAAAAAAACAATACAAAGTAAAACAAAAAAAAAACACAAACAACTTTTTCGTTTCATTTGACACAACATAAAAACAAAACACATTTTAGGCATTAAAAAAAAGACAAAACATTAATATATATAATAAATATATATATAAATAAATCTATATAGTAACTAAAATATATATATATATATAAAAAAAATCAAATGCATATTTTGTCTAACGTCAAGTTATATTTAGAGCAAAAAACAAGAAGAAGAAATGGTTTAAAATGAAATTGATTGGGTTGGGAAATTTTTTAAAGTTGGGAAATTGCAAATGTGGGAAATTTCAAATGTATTTGAATTTACTTTCTCTTGGCAAACTTCACGTTTATTTGCAAAAAAAATAAAACAAAACTAACAAAAATTAGCTTAAATTTAAATTCATATAATGTTGTGTGTCTATAACTACTATAAATCAGCTACAATAAACATTCAACAAAGAAACAAACAACACGCACAGACCACACAAGCCGACACTCTGAATACTCTATAACAATGCAAAGATCAATACAATTGATAAAAACGCTTCGATATATACTCAATTTATGATATATACTATATATATAAATACACACACACATATATATGTATACATATATATTAATGTATAATCAACACAAATAACCAACGAAACAAACATCATTTTGTATGAGAGACAAATGCAAAAGAAACGTTTTCTCAATAAAATAAATAAATAAATGTTCTCTTCTTAAAGCAGCCTATGCTACATATAAACAAAACAAAAACAACAAAAAAACACACTTTTTTTACGTTCCCGCATTACTTTTTAAAAATGAAGTTGACTTGATTAATTGAACGATAAGTGAATTCTAATAATGAATGTATAATATAAAGTGCGTAATTAAAATAAATTGAAATATTTATAATTGGTCAACGTTTGACTTTGATTTGATTTTAAATATGCGCGCGCTCTGTTAACAGAGTTTGTTAACATTTGCAGCTGTTGTGCTCTGTTAAATGGCAGCTTTAGTTTCAATTTGTCTGCTGCTCAGTGTTAAAGCAGAGTTCCATTAAATATCAGTTCTGTTAGTGACGTCACATTCTGCTTAATTTTGGCGCGCACTTGCCTAAGGCTGTAGCAAGTGCCTCGAAATAGTTAAAATTAAGTGTAGAGTATTAAATTCTAGCAGCAAGTATGGAAAATATAAAAATCGACCGCCTCGACCGAACACTTGATGCAGAATGATTGTGAGCTTGCGTTGATTTGTCGGCCGAGCCTGAGAATATGCAAATCGGGAAAATGCGAGGTTGAGAGGGACCTGCCCCAATAAAAAGAGCGAATCGTCAGCTAATTGCGAAGCGTTGCCTAAGTCCACGGCCTCTGCACATTGCTCAGGCAGGTTGAGTGAAGAAGTTAGGTTGAGAGCATAGCGTCCAGCGTTGGCCGAGTGGAAAGTGCAGTCTGAGAAAACTGCGCAGCTAAGTGGACAGAGCAGACTAAGTGGACAGCGCAGGCTGAGTGAACAGCGCAGGCTGAGTGTGTAGAGGAGAGGGAAGGTGACCAACTCAAAACTAAGTGGACAGCGCAGGCTGAGTGAATAGCGCATGCTGAGTGAGCAGCGCAGGCTGAGTGAATAGCGCAGGCTGAGTAAACAGCGGAGGCTCAGTGAACAGCGCCGGCTCAGTGAACAGTGCAGGCTGAGTGAACAGCGCAGGCTGAGTGAACAGTGCAGGCTGAGTGAACAGCGTAGACTGAGTGTGTAGAGGAGAGGGAAGGTGACCAACTCAAAACTAAGTGGACAGCGCAGGCTGAGTGAATAGCGCAGGCTGAGTGAGCAGCGCAAGCTGAGCAAACAGCGAAGGCTGAGAGAGCAGCGCCGACTAAGTGGACAGCGCATGCTGAGTGAACATAGCTGGTTGAGTGTGCAGCGAAGGAGGAAGGTGAACAGCTCGTAACTAAGTGGACAGCGCAGGCTGAGCAGCACAGGCTGAGTGAACAGCGCAGGCGGAGTGAACAGCACCGGCTGAGTGAAGAGCGCATGCTGAGTGAACAGCACATGCTAAGTGAACATAGCTGGCTGAGTGTGTAGCGAAGGGGGAAGGCGAACAGCTCGTAAATAAGTGGACAGCGCAGGTTGAGTGAACAGCACAGGCTGAGTGAACAGCACAGGCTGAGTGAACAGCTCAGGCTGAGTGAACAGCGTAGGCTGAGTGAACAGCGTAGGCTGAGTGAACAGCGCAGGCTGAGTGAACAGCGTAGGCTGAGTGAACAGCGCAAGCTGAGTGAACAGCACAGGCTGAGTGAACAGCTCAGGCTGAGTGAACAGCGTAGGCTGAGTGAACAGCGCAGGCTGAGTGAACCAAGTAAACAATGTAATTAGCAGTTCCTTAGGGGTTACCAGTTCCGACTGAGTAAAACGCGCTGTAATGGTTTAACAGAATGCCTGCACTTACATTCAGACTGCTAAGCGAGTGGAACAGATTAAACTTTTGCATATAATAAACGTATATTTTTTTCATAAAAAAACAATGTTAATATTATAAATATGTTTTCATTCAAGTTTCAGTGCTGCGCCCGCACCAGAGTAACAATGCCGCATTCTCATAGGAAACTGAAGACTTCGGCTCCAACTGCGTCGCATTCCGAGAGTCTGTTAAAGTTGTCTCATTGTGATCCTCCTTCTGCTGCTTCTCGTCTGCAATGAAATGAAATTGGCCAGAGCTGCTGGCCAGGACGGGCAGAGTGGGATGAAAGCCAATGCCATTGCAGCAATCAGAATGCAGTGGCAACCGCGTGGCTGTGACTTCCTCTCCAGCCGCGAGATTCCATAGATTGAGGCCACCGTCCGTGTCGCCACTGGCTAGCCAGGTCTGCCGTGGACACAGATCGAATTGAATGCGCTGATTGGTGCTGACTTGGCGACGGAACTCATGCAAAGGTTGCTTGTAGTTACGCATGTCCCATTGGAGCAGCTTCGGGCACTTGCGAGCTCCGCTGAATAGGTGCCAATTGGCTGAGGCGTCTGTGCCGTAGCGCAGCTGTGTGATGCCCGCTGTGTGCCCGCCCAGCGTGAAGAGCGGTCCCTGCTTGGGGGGACAGCGTAGATCGAAGTGCTGTATATAGCCGCGCCAGTTGCCGCAGGTCACTGTCTGCGGATGCTCCGCATTCTGGGCCATGCACGAGACGGCAGACTTGACGGGGTATTCATCGTAGCTGCGACCTGGTCGACTAGTATCGAAGATCTTAATGCACCGCTTGTAGCCTGCATAGATCTGCTGACCATCGTTGGCAAAGGCCAGCGATATGGCAGCCACCACCTCGTCCACTTCATCATAGCCGCTGTAGCTGCAGCGCAAGCGTCCATCAAAGGCATCCCACATGTGTATTGGTTCGTGTTGGCGTGTAGCCAGCCAGCTAAAAGAGAATAGATTGAACAACAATTAAATCCATGCTAAAAGTGAGTTATTAATATAAATTTCAATATTTCGATTTGTTTATGATTTCAAATACTCCCGCGCACTGTTATTAACAGCGCTTATGCTACGCTAACAGCGACTGTTATTAGCTGCAGTGACTGCGAGCTGTAAAAGGACTTGGCACTGTTAGGTATTTCTCTGTTACAAGTCATTTAACATGGAGATGAAGATGCACTGCATCATCTGCAAGAAGTAATTCTACTTACAAGCAGCTCTCCGGCTGTTGGCTGTTCATTAGGGGGTACCAGATGCAATCGTAGACGGTACCGCCCTCGGGCACATGCACAGCTGATTGCATTTTGGATAGGCTGCGCGCGCTGGAGACACTGCTGGCTTCATATAGATCCAATGGCAGCTCCATCACATGCATGCCATCCAGATGCACGGGCAGCAGCAGGCAGGTGCCATCCGGCGACCAATAGCAACCTTTTGTATAATGCTGTGCCAGCGCACTGGATGGCCAACATCGGCGTCCCAGTTCGATCAGCTGCCGCTCGAAGTAAACTGGAGGAGCAGCATCGGTCATGTACTGCAGCTGCTGATCGATCTTCTCGAGCTGTGCCTGCTTCATCTGCTGCAGCTCGTCAACCTCCATTTGCAGATTCTCATTGATAGCGACCTGCTGCAGCTGCTGCTGCTTCTCTTTGATCTCCTCTAGCTCATTCTCTTCCTTCTTTGTCTGTTCGTGCTCATCCAGTGTGTCCTCTATGCTTATCACATTCTCGCTCTCCTCGTCCTCTTCATCGTCCAACCAGCTGCTCTGCTCCAAGGAGACGCTGCAGTTCTGTTTACTCACTACATTCATGCTGCTGTTGGTAATCCTTGTCTGGCGCTGCATCAGCCTCCGCTGCTCCGATTCGCTCAGCGAGAAGCTCAGCTCGGGAATGGAAGCGGCGCTTACTTCGCCGGCAGTTCGTGTCAGTTCCATGCTGCTGTTGAAGCTAACATTGTGATTGAGCAGTGAGGCAGTCTGATCCATGTTGGACAATGTGCTGCCAGCTGTTGCACGTATACATATATATATTAAATCAATGAATTATTAGTTTAATATTTAATGTTTCTTACACGACTCGTCCATGGCGGCTACTTCAATTAGTTTTTGTATACAACTATCGATATTACACCAGGTCGAAATATCGCACTGAGCGTTTTTTTTAGAGTGAACATATTGCGCACTGATACTTTTTCTTCGCGGCAGTTATTTCAATTTTTTTTCAGCGTATATTTAATATTGATAAGAAAAATAATAAGCAATTGACAATTACTCTATAAATATTTGTTATTGCTTTGGTCATAATGTTTTGTTAATATTTCCAATGCATGGCGAGCATAAATAAATAATAAATATTAGTTATCGATACTGCATTTAATATATAATCGATATATTAAGTGCTGCCACTTTCTAGGTTGACCATATGCTCGTTTATATCATCAGCTGCGCGCGTATGGAGTAAAAAGGCGCTCTTTACTGTGATAAGTGGTGAAAATTGTGTTTAAAATCAGTGCATTGTGTATTTATTTAATATATAATTATTATTTGTGTATATGCTGTTGAAAAATTCAAATATGGGCTGTCGAATATATAGCAGATAACGGATATGCGTGTAATATTTAAAATCTTTTCCATTTACAGTTCACGTATTTGTAACGTTATTCTACCATTATTGTCCAGTTATTTGCATTTGCATTGCCAGATCACTTTTCCACTTCAAATTCAAGGTGAATTTGACAATTCTATTCTACACGCAAACATACATACATACATCCATACATACATATCACATACATGTATGTATATATGTATTTTTTAACCTTACTATTGTGTGTGTGTGTGTGTGTATAAAATGTGTCTGCTCCTGACTCTAGCTTTGCAGACATTTTGCATAATAATTAGGCAAGTTTATTCGGCTCTGTTACCGCAAATTATTTGCATAAACAAATTTGCAATGTATGTCTTGCACACAAATAAGTTTAGATTAACAGACTAAAGCTGAAAGTCATATTTACATATGTTCATACATACATATCTACATACATACATACATATGTACATATATACATACATACGTATGTCTGTATGTGTGTGTATTTGCAATGATGCGCTTGATTAAACTTTGTTAAAATTAGTGCGATTTGTGCGTCTTAGAAATTTGTGTTAACATTTTTTATTTATTTTATTTTATTTTTATTCAGCATATTTAATTCTAATTGAAAACGAATTAGATAAAAGTGAATTCCAATAAGGCGTTGAATTGGAAAATTCCAGCTGCTGGACTGAAGCGTAACAGACTAACTGTAGTATGCTGTTTGCACAGAGTGAGATGGGGTAGATTAAGTTCTTACTGTAGTATGCCAATATTGTATGAAACACTTATGTAACATACATATGTATATTGCATATATTTTGGCAGCATAATATGAATAGCAATAAATTTAATGAAATTAAAATTAAGCATGTTAGTACAGGGTATAACAAGTAGTTATACAGTAGCACAGTCATTTAGAGGGTATATCATACTGCGGTGACAAATGATGATAAACTACGCTTTGCTGGATGGTGCAGCCAGCACAAATTCGAAGACAAGCACAAAGCAAAGTGAGCAATAAGAACAGTTAGTTTTCATGTGACTAGAAATAGCATGACTTCAGTGCAATTGCACTCTAAATATAGAAGTTGATAGCAGAGACAAATAACGGTAAAGGGCGAGCCTCTCGCAAACATGGATAGTGCGAGGGCTGCTTAAGAAATTCATGAGCGTGTTAAAAGCAGAATAAGTAATGGAAATATAAATTATTTATATATGTATATTACGATTTTTTTGAGCCTTTTTGACTCTGTGTTGTCCCCGTAATTGTTTTAATAAACAAGAATTCGCCCATTATTAGCAGCAATTTGCGATTTGCACTTTGCATTAGAGTCATCGATATTCGAGTGCTAACTGCCTGTCTGCAATTCGCTTTTGTTAGCGAGCCGCTTTAAGGCCTGGCCAAAATGCGGCTCACGTTCGGGCCGACAAATAGGCCCCGAAGTGTATCCTAATTTAAATTGAACACAAATGCAATGGAGCATTGACATTTCGGCAGGCCAACAGACTGACAATTGAGCCTATTTAGTGGGGGCGGAGTAACACGTGCCATCAAATCGAACATGAAATTCAGATCAAATGACAATTTGATATGTATTTCGCTTTTTTTGGGCCTTTAGCTTTTGTTTTTTGTTTTTTCCATTTATTTGGAATCAATTAAGTTAAAATGCGCTGGGAGGCGTGTCAAATGAAATATTTACACAACTGCTGCGACTCGAGGGAATCGAAAGGCATTAAAATAGTTCAAACTGGGCGTTGTCCTGCAACGGGGGCTGGGGAGCTTTACTCACAGTATTGGGGGGTTGAATCTACAGTCAACCCCTCAAAAAGCGAGCAAGCCAAACCCAACGTCTGCGTTTTTTCAATTTATTCATTTGCGTGACTCTAGTTTAGGAGCTGCTCCATTTGGGCTTGTCTGCTGTCTGCATAACTTGGCCATAAGCTCGGGTGCGACGATTAAAGACACATATTTATAGGGGGCCGTGGCGAGAGCTTATGCTTAAAGGACTTTAAGCTGCTGTGAATATGATGATTGCTTTGTGGAAAACTTCAACAATCAGTAAATCGCTCGCAAAGCCTTCAATGATGATGTAAATGATATTGACTGCCCATTTGCAAATCCATTGTTGAAATCTCTCTCGAAGGACATTCAAAAACAATTTCAAGCTAATTTATGTAGCTCCGCAAGCCTCAAGTGCGGCAGGCGAAAATTGTCTTTTAACCTACGCCCACAGAAAGAGCTAAACCAAAAAAAAAAAAAGGAAAGAAAAGAAATGAAAAGGAAAGGAAAGGAAATACATGAATATTCAGCTTCAGCAACTTTTTGCCCTTGTGGGATGTTGTCTTCATTGTCGTCGGAGCCTAAAAACCAAAAAAAAAAGGATACAGCGCAAACAAGTAAATCCTGCCGAGCAGTACAAAAAGATATCAAGCATAAGGATGCCCGCCTAATGAGTCCCACATGACTGCGATGTAAATGGCTTTTTGGTCGGACGCCTACAAATGAACTTGTTCCATTCTTACCTAAAATGTGCAGCAACAAAGAAATGTTGTCCAAAACAGCAAAAGGCATGTTTGAAATATGAGAGATTAATAACAGAAAATTGGCATAAAAGGGGTAAGATATATTGCCAACTGGTTCTGTAAATAGATTTGCACTCGGAGATATTCAGAGCTATCATGAATGAAACGTCTACAAAATTAAATTCTATTTTAAGCTTGTTTAAAATTCATTTATCAAATTTCAAATTGTATTTAAGTTAAATTTAAATGAATTTGTATTTTATTAAATAGCTATTTATTTAAAAAGTGATTCACATATTTTTATTAAATAGAAAATATATAACTTTATGCATTATTTAATTAAAATAATTATTCCTTACTCAGTAATGAAATAACACAATTAAATTTAAAATAATTTGTTAATTAAATTTATAAATATTATTATTCTTTTAATAATTATTTTAGATTGAAAATTGATTTATGTATTTTATTAAACAGAACATAATTTTTTTTTAATTATTGCATTATTAAAAATATTTTATTTATTAAAGAGAAAATTAATTAAATTTTAATTTTAATTAAAGCAAAATAAAATATTTACCTTTTTTTAACAAGATGTATTCAATTTAATTAAGTATTATTTAATTAAAACACAATTCAATAAAATGAATTCTAACAAATTAACCCGTTCAATATAAAGGTAATTAATTAAAATTTATATTATTTCATTCGCGAATTCAAATTGATTGATTTTTAATAAATATTAAATTTTATTTATTTACTTGATCAAGTTAAAATAAATGAACTTTCATATTAAATTTAAAATAATCGCAGAATTTTTAGTTAAAAAGTAATTTAACAATAAAAGCGCATCTAAAATAATAAAAAAATATAATTATTATTTGATAAAATTTTAATGTATATATTTTTATTAAATTTCACATTATTTAATTATATAATACAATTTTAATATTAATTTTAATATTATTAAATAAATTTCACATTATTTACTTATATAATACAATTTTAATATTATTAAACAAACTATTTAACTAAACTTAAAATGATTAAACTAAAAATTAAAATTTGGTTTGTTATTTAGATACACATCAAGTTTATATCTATTCAAAATTCATTTAAATTAATCATTCTTATCTTTCTGCCTTTTTTCTAGCTCTAAATCGAAGTAAGCGATTTATCAGACAGCCCTCGTATATGTTGCCATTTCAAGTGTGGGCTAAATGTCTATGATATCAGGTACGTTTGCTTCTCTGCGAATACAAATCAATTATAATTTTTATAGACTTGCAATCAATCATATTTTGTGCTTCGCAACGCCCACACAAATTCACTTTCATAGGAAAATTGTGAAAATATGCTTAAAAATAAGTGGAAAAAGAAAATGCTAGAGAAAAGTTCTGTGTTTTATTCTTCTTCCATTTTTATAGACAGTAAAGGCAGCTTTACGCGTTTGTCAGCCATAAATTTAATATCTGTGGGAAATCGGAAAGTTAAGAAAGGGATGCACGCAATAAGAAAAGTTATTGTTATTTGTCTGCCAGCTAAGACAACCCTTTCTTAATGGCGTATATAGGGTATAACAATAAATAGTCGAATGATTGTTAGCTGTGCTTCTGATGATGACGACGTTGATGATTTCTGTGGACTTTTGTGGAATTCATATATGTATGCATGTCTGTATATGAGAGATTGATGAGCTTCTTCTGAAGGCTATTCCACTTTTTGTTCTGATGCTTCTCGTGTTTGCCTGTAAAGATGTTGGGCAAATAGCAAAGTGTATTGAATAAACAGCAGATAAGTTAGCACTGGGCTGTGATTCTGTTGCTGCTGTTGCTGCTGGTTATATAAAAAGTGCATCAGCATTTTGGCAATGGCACAGTATTCCAATTGTTATCAAGATGTATCAGTTGCTCATACAACTCAGCTGCTCGTTGCTGCTGGTGGCTGCAGCCTCAAGGCTGCCAGAGGAAACTTTCACAACGGTTGATTCCTTTGAGTTTCCCTCTGATTCTGCCATGCCCGAACTGGGTGAGCCGAGTGCCCAGGAGAGAGATTTGATGATGGCGCATAAAATCAATTGGCTGGCCAGTGAGGAGCAACCGAGCAGGCAGGCAAGAGATGTGCAGCAGCCGGAAGCAGTGACGCCCACGCAAGTTGTAGAAGTCAAGGCAGGCAGCGAATGTCCCATTGATGCCGAGCGTGGCTTGACTGCTCTCATACGCAATGCTCGTCCTTTGTTGCCAGCGGATCGTTTGCGCAATATATTGGCCAATGCTCGGGAGGATCCTGAGGTGATTGCGCTAGTCAAGCTGCTGCGCAGCGAGCAGTTCAAGGAGCGCGTGGTGCGTCTAAACAAGATCAAGGAGAAGATCGACCAAAAGGATTTCTTGTGTCGCACTTTGAAGCTCAACTATGCCTACTACATGGACTATTTGCGAATGCTTTTCAATGCACAGTTGTCAGAGACGGCCAGCAGCCCGCTACCCAATCGTCGCAAAGGCATTCGTGGATTGCTGATGGACCTGCGTGATGCACTGCCGCGTGCCCAGCTCCGGGATCTCTACAGACGACAGTTGGCCACAGATAGGAAACTGGCCACAGCAGTGCGTCATATACGCAGCACTGAGTTCCGTCGCCTGCTCATCAATTTGCGCGATCTGCCCGAGTACAGGGCGTTGCGGGACGACCTGCTGAAGGTGGGCGTGCCTCTGCAACAGATGCTTAGTCTGGTGACCAATGCATTGGGCTGGTCGAATCTAGATTTGGGCACTGAGCTCGATTTTGTCATTGTCTAAGCTAAGCTAGATTCATAGTCGAAGCACTTTTCACTATTTTTAATATATTTTCTGAATATATTTACATATATATTCAATATATTTTAAATATTAATGTTTAATTCAGACTTTCTCATATTTTTTTATTGGACTATCATTACTATATGCGACCTTTTCTATTGATCTGTTAGAAATAAACTTTTGCATTTCCTTTTATAAATATATTAATATTATTAAAAATATTAATAAATATTAAAATTATTTTGATTTATAGACTATTTTAATAATATCTCTTACAACCTTTTTTAAATTTTCTTCATTTCAATTCTTGTCAAGTTTTTTTTATTAATATCTTTATCAACATATATTATAATTATAAAAATATATAAATATCCATCTACCTATCTAATATTTATTATATATATTATTTATTTTATTTCATGCTCGACTTGAGTAATAATTTGATTTTTTTTTAATCTGCGCATCTCCTTTGTCTTTGTCTTTTGATATCATTCTTAATGTTTCGTTACGC
Organism: Drosophila anceps; assembly: GCA_035045945.1. Lineage (NCBI taxonomy): Eukaryota > Metazoa > Arthropoda > Insecta > Diptera > Drosophilidae > Drosophila > Drosophila anceps. Next base: position 3,456,652 of record JAWNON010000196.1, read on the forward strand.
CGTCTTTTCCCTTTGTCTCTTCCCCTCGACTCAACTTGATATCATTTTCTATTCATGTGGTTTTTCTTTTGTTAGCGATTTGTCACTGCCTGCCGTGTTTTGTGTGTTTTCATTTTCAATTACTTTTGGCAGCAGGCTCAAATTTTCAAGTTATAGCAATTACAAGAAGTTTTGATATATGAGTAAGCGTGGACAGAAAATACCCTGCGTTTGAATCATATTTACTAAAATTTATGTTTTATGAAACTTTTAAATGATATATATATGAAAATTTTAATCGATTTTTATTTAAATTAAATTATTAATAATGCTAAAATATAAATAGATTTTCAGTTTAGAGCAAATATTTTTTAATTATGATTTAAAATAATACAAATAGAAAATAATGGAAATATATAAATGACAAAATTTTTATTTATAAAATACTAACTAATAAATTATTTAATATAATGAAATTAAATACTATAATATAATGAAATTAAATAAAATACATAATTACAAATTGTTTATTATGATTAAATATAAAGTTATACCAATTTGAAAAATAACAACTTTTTAGAATATAATTCTTTAATTCTAATTTGTAAAAAGATTAAAATTATAAAGCGTTAAAACTATATATAATTAAATATAATTATAAACTATTTAATTTTTATTAATGTTATAAAAATAAATTTTAATTTAACTATATATTTATTATTTTTATCAAACTATACATTATTAAATTAAAAATTATTATAAAGTATAAAAATTAAAATTTGAACTAAAATTTGAATTTAAACTTAAACTAAAATTAATAAAATATATTAATATTAAATAATATTAATATTAAACTGAAACATTTTATAAAATATAGAAGCTTGCCAGTTGCAGCTCGAATCTACGCGAATCATCTCGAAAGCTGAATGCTGATGCTCTATAATTTTAGTATATATGTTTTTTTTTTTTAAGTTATACTCTGCTGTTGTTAATACCTTTTCATGTTACCTAGTTTCGCGTGTAGAGTGTTTAAAAATAGTTGAGTTTTGTTTTCGAATGTCTTCGTTGCGGTCCAGACTGGGGAACTGACATGTTTACAGTTGAAAGCAGTGGCAGTGGCAGTGGCAAACGTTGCAGCCGCAACCACTTCAAATTCGTTCAGGGTCAAAATCATTAGAGCAGACAGTTTTCCAGTTGCTGCTATTGTTGTTGTTGTTGTTGTTGTTGTTGTCGTTGCTGCTGCTGTTGTCGCCGCATGCTGCGTGTCTTGCCACGCGGCATATACAAAACAAAAAAAAAAAAAAAAACCAAAATATATGTATATATATAATAATACAAATAGCTGTTGCCGCCACACATGTTGCTTGTCGTCTGCGTCGTTGTCGCTGCTTCAAAAAGAGTTCATCAGCTGTGAGGCTGTCAACGCGAGCATCTAATCGAGCCAACAGTTGCCATAAACAAATTACAAACAGATCAGCAGCCAAGTGCCTAAAAATAATCCCTAAATGTGCATAGACAACCTCATAAATGGGGGCACAACGAGCCAGCGCTGGGCATATACGGAAATACAAGAGAGTGAGAGAAAAAAAAACAATTTATAAAAGTCGCCAACGCAGCGACCAAGCGACGAACGTGTCAAAATAAACAAACATTGTGCAAAACAACAACAATAACAATAACAACAACAACAAACAGACAAACAAACAAATCGGAGATAAACGCAGCATAAGTTAAGATACTCGAGCCAGCATGATCGATAAGGTCGCAAGCTCTAAACAGACTTCATGTTACAGACAGTGAATATAATAGCTTGAATTGCGTTTTTAGCTTGAGCAACTTGAGTTGCCAGAGACTTTACGTGTTTTTTAAATGATGAATCTATATAGATATAGATTTATGTAATGCCTAGGTATAAGACATGTAAAATATATAGAAATATATCAATATAAAATATATCAACTATATGCAATACAATATATATTTAAATTGTATAAGTAATTTAAAAGGTATTAAGAGACTGTTCAGGCATCCATTGAGAATTGGTTGTCTGAAAATGTAGGTAAAAGGCAGAAAAAGTCTTGACAGACTCCATAATGACGAGCTCAGTCGAGCCAGCCATGCCCATCTGTTGACGGCTCTGTGCAGTGCTCAGGGTATCTCCTAGTCGAGCACTCTCGACTAGAGCTTACTTGCTATTTATTATATTTTATTTGTTATGCCAGCTGTGCCTATAAGTATATAGGTATGTGTTATATAGTAATTGGATCTATAGCAAAATTTGCTTTTTGTTGCATTTGCATTTGACAAGAGTAAACAACATTTTCGGGCAAATAAACTCTACTCCCATAATATGATTAGTTGTTGATACAGCAATAGCTAGTCTGCAAGATATCCGAGTAATATTTGTTTTTATGCTCGTTCACTATATGGGAAATAACATATTAGTTTTGTGTTATATGTGTTTGGCTGTCTGTTCGTTTGGCACGCAGTAAATCATATAGATTTGCAAATATTAATGTCTTCTTCTGTCATTGGGTGGAGAAAGCTTCTAATAGCTCTAAGGTAGAACTACAAAGTTTGGGTTGTTGTTAGGCTGCTTTATAGATTAAGCAAATATTCCATATACAAGACTTTTATGAAGGATAAACAGTATCTTTATTTATTTATTTTGCAGTCTGTTGCGGTCAATTGTAATGCTTTTATGTGTCTTTGTTTTGAATTGCGAACATTATGTTTTATAGATAATTACATATTTTAGCAAATGTCTTTGTTTTGAATTGCGAACATTATGTTTTATAGATAATTACATATTTTAGCAAATTCTATGCATATATCTCATAACAGTCTGAAGTTTAAATATTGAAGAATAAGAAATCAGCATGCGTATAGAAGATATATAATGTGAAAACTATGGGAAAAATATAATCATAGAAAAATAGAGCGAGAGAGAGAGAGAGAAAGGGATAGGCCGATGGAATATATATATGTATTTATATATATTTATAATACCTATTAAAAAATATGTACTTGTGATATCTAAATAATTGTTTGTCTTTCTTGAAATTCGAATATTATGTTAAGTACAAATATAGCTAAATTTTTTCAAATGGTATACTTAAGATATTCATATAATACCTAATTTATATACAAATCAAATATCATACATAAAATCCTTAAAAAATAACTATTTAATATGCAATAACTTTTACTAAAAGTATATATATTATAGGTAAATCTAATTATAAAATACCGCAAATATATATATATATATATAAATATAAATATTAACAACAATTTAGTTCCACTATTTGGTCACGCTGTTTAAGCCACTTTTCTTTGCCAATTCCAATCAATTTGTTGCAAATGTTATTGTTTTGCTATTTGAACGCTGGCACATAAAGAAAGGTTCGTTCCGGCATTCAAACACAATTACACAAATGTCAGTCCGTTCACCCCTTGCACATTGAGTAATGCAATAGCAACTACTACAGCGACCCGCCCCGCCCCGCCCCTCCCCTCCCCTCCTTTCGATTGTAAATCTTAAAGAAACTTCTGCTTTGATTTAAGGTGGAGGAGGAGTGTAAACAGCTGGCACGTTTCAACGGCTGCACCTTGACTTGAACTGTGGCTGCAGCAGTCTGCTGCAACTCCAACTCCAACTGCAACTGCAACTCCAACTCTGCAGCTCCACTTTCAACTCTAGATGCAACTGCTGCTTCCGCCTGCCTGCCTGGCAGTCAGTCATATGAAACGCTGAAGCGTTGGAGTTGGCGTTCGACTAAATTTCCCTTGGCTCCAGCCAAACTGCAATTGCAATTGTAGAGCAGAGCAGAAGTAGAGTCGAGTCGAGTCGAGTCGAGTAGAGGCTAGCCATTATGTTTGGCCACGCTTGGCCACGTTTTTCTTTCTGCTGTGCTACAATTCTTACCCACGCTGTCTGCTGGGCGATTGGGGGCTTTGGGGGCTGTTTGGCCTGTCAAATGTCTTCCCTCGTGGCCAAGGCCATTGAACTGAACCGAAGAGTTACTCCATATTAATCTACAGAATCCACGCAATATCCACGCCTCGCATACATTTGCTTCGATATATATATATATGTTTTTTGAGGCCAAGAACTCGCCGCGTTTTGGCCATGAATAAACCGCTTTTGACGTCATCAGAAATGATTAGACAAACATAACAGAAGCTGCCACGCCAACGGAAGCCATTAGAATGGAGTGAGCACCTGGAGTTTCGTCGAGAGAGGAGGGGCAGCTGGTGGGCCTAACATTCCAAGCAATTAATAATAATTTCCGCTGCTCAACACAACAACAAAAGCTAAACAAAATACGAGCCAAGTTTACAAAAAAAAAAAATGAATAGCTTCTGCAGTCGCTTGGCCAACGTCATTGTTGTCGTTGTTGTTGTTGTGGCATTTGTTGTCGCTGTTGTAATGCTTAGAATTCATGACTCCATTTGGCGGATGCTGAAACGGCACTGACAAAAAATAAAATTGGCAGCCGCTGCATAGTAGTTTTTTAGAACTTTGTCTTCTAGTTGGTCTTCAGTTCTTTGCGTTGTTTAGTTGTCAAAAAATTGTAGAGTATAAGTATATGCAGCAATTGGAAGTTCTTTAGCAATCGTAGTTGAACATAAGTAAACCAAAGAGTTTAGCAGTGGAAAATATTTATAAAGAGTTTCTTTTTCTACTGGGTTGATTAATTTGAAAAATTTAATAAATTTATAAATTTTTTTATTTAAATTTACATTTTTTAGATAAAGAAATTTTTTTTGTTAGGTAAGTTAAATAAATTTTACACAAAGTAAATTTAAATACTATAAATAAAGAATCAAACTATTATTTTTACGCAGCTCAAGCAATTGAGGCTTGCTGTTAAGATAACAATACTGGGATGCCTATTAAGATAACTCCACTCATGAACAGAAGATCGTTCTGAAATATTTTCTATATATTTACATATATAGTTAACTATAAAAAATTAAAAGGTATTTCCATATTAAGTTAGGTTCTTTGAAAACAGATAAAGCACTTATCTAATTAAAATCAATTTCAAATTTAAATATATTGTTGAACAATAAATCAGATAAAATTTAAATATCGTTTCCCTAATAATTTTATTTATGTTTAAACTTTTTCCATATTTTCTATAAAGTTGAAAGTTCAAACATTGAAGTCTCTTAAAAGTAGAGAAACTCCTAAAGCTCACATATTTTGCTGCACAATAGCTATAATTATTAAAAATTATGGGAATACTTGTTGCTTCTTCTTTTGCTACTTCTTCTTCTGCTCTCTGAATCGCTGACAAAACCCCATATTAACTACTTAGGGCTGGGCGTTCACGCCTAATGAAACGCACCACAAAATGCTCATTGAACCAAAGGCAAAAGCAAAAGCAAAAGCGAAACCAAACGAAACCACAAATCAAATGAAAATTCCAAATATGTTAAGTTATAATACCATAAGCGCAATTTGCCTCCCATTTGTCTACGTGCTGCTATCCAGAAGCGCTGTAAGAACTGCAATGCGTCAATTGTTGATAGAACTACAAAAACAACAACAACATCTGCAGCAACAACAATAACACCAGCAGCAGCCGCAGCAACAACAACAACAACTATAACCATGGCAACTGACAAAAAAGCGGGCAACTCTTTAGCCGACTATCGGCCATGCATGACTTGAAGTTTGTTGAAGCGCTTAACCCAAATAAAAGCAAAACAATACGAAGTTATTTGAGTTTAGAATAAATACGACAAGTGTATGCTCTTCGGCAGGCGAAAAGGGTGATGAGTGTGTGCATTAATATAGAAAATATTTTCATAATAATTGATAACTCTTTAATAATATATTTTGATATCAGTTAGAGAGAACTTACATAAGAATATAAAATAAAAAAAAATAATAATATAAAATAAAATAAATAAAAATATAAATTAAAATAAATAAAAATATAAAAAAATTAAATATAAAATAAATAAAAGTGTGAAATCAAAATAAATAAAAACGAAATATTTATTTTTGATATATTCATATGGAATGGAAAATGATTGAATATATTAAAACCTTAGAGAATTGATATCTTAGTTAATCCAAAATAGTTTGTCTTTTTAGAATATTGAGGAAATTTTAAAATTAGTTGTCAATATAATAGGATATGAGCTGGAAATATGTATGCTTATGCAAAACTGTTAATTCTATACACATTGTTATTAGTTTATCGGATGTTTTTCAAAATCTCGCAGTTCTAACGTTCATAAACCAAAATTTAGCATTAAAAGTAATTAAAATATTTTTTTCATAATTTTGCTATCCAATTTTTCAGGCACGCTACTATTTTTATGAACACATTTATATTTACAGGGGAAGTCTTACAGTATTATACATAAGTAAATCATATAACATATATATATATCTTATGTAAATACATATGTTTATCTAGCTTGATATCATTCTCAAGGTCTTATAATAATTTTGAATCACTTGGAATGACTTTAAACTTGACAATAGTTGTATTTTACTTTATTTTAAGCATATACTAACAATTTCCCAACAGCGAACACATAATCATACTATCTCAAAAAAAGGTTAGGGTATATTGTGAAAAAAAAACTGAGCCAGCTACAACGTCGATCACAATAAGAGCATAGAAATAACAGGAGTCGAATGCGCATATTGCGCCGTCAAGCCGCAGACTCGCTTTAATCAGCGCTTTTTCAACTGACAAAACAATTGCCGGCCGGCACTGTCGAACGGAGCTCCATGGGCCCCTAACTCCCTACCTCCCCCACCTCCCTACCTCCCCTACCTTCCGTCTAATTCGTATAGTTAGCCCCCCCAAAAATGTTGAAAACTTGCTGAGTTTTCAATTGAGCACAAAGCATAGCTGTGGCTTGTTGGCCGTTGCGGTGCGAATGGAGCTCAATATGTTTGGTCAGCTGGAGAGGTGCTGGAGGTAGGGGCAGGGGTAAGGGGCGGTGATAGGGGGGGGGGGCAGAGTTATCCAAGTTGTTACGCAGCGTATGGGAAAGAGGTGTAGCTGGGGCAGCTGCTGGAGTACGCGTACACAGTGGGTTAAGTGCGTTTTATGATTTGTTGATACAAAAACCAAAATAGAAAGAGTTGAAAGTGATCAACTAGGGGATACTCTACAAGTTCAAAAGTGAAAAATTAATTTTAAGTATTTACTACAATTATTATTGTTTTATTTTTTTAAAAGAGCAATTTCTTGTAAAAATTTCTAAAAGTATTTTTGTTCAGCTAGAAGATATCCTGTAAAAAACAAAATATTAAATATTTGCTACCAATTTTATGAAACTTACATACATATATATTTTAAGTGTGAACATTTTCGTAATACGGGTAGAAAGTGATCAACTAGGAGATGCCCTGTAAACTAAATTAAGAAACTGAATATGAAATAATGATTATTTATATTGCTATGAACATGTTTGGCTTAGTTTAAGTATGCAAATGCTTAAAAGTGCAAATGCTCGACTAAGATATACTTCGTGAATCTCAAATATTGCATAGAATCCAAGAAACATTGTCTTGGCTTCACTAAGAGTGTGCGTATTCTTAAAATATGGCTATAAATTATACATGATTGACTAAAAGATACCCTATAGTCTCAAATATTTAGTTCAATCAAACATTTTTGAAAATTTTGTAAGAGGTCATAGCTTATGTTTATACAGAATTAGTTAGTTGATCTCGCCTGTTGGCGCAAACCCTCTCTATTAACGGTCTTTTAACTACAGGGTATTGAAATTGAACAAAAGTTGCTACTGTTGGTCGTTGGGGGCCATTTGAGGAGCCCGCAGGGCTTGCGCTCTGGAACTTTATTACAAAACTTTGCATTGCCCGCGCTGGTGACATTTTTTGGCCTTGTTTCGGGTCACTGAGACAGTCACTCAGCTAGTGAGTTAGTCAGTCAGTCAGTCCAGTCAGTCCAGTCAGTTCGTTCGGCTGTCAGTGAGCTTTTCAATTTGTAATGATTTATGAATCTACAAAAAAAAAAAAATTGCCCTCGAGCATTGAAATTGCGTTGTTCGATTCAAGTTTTTGGCATCTGAAAGTTTTTTTAATTGTGTGCTTAAAGTGCAGCTTGATCAGTCATTGATAATTCCCTTGTTGATTAGTTATTTAATTGTATTTTCCCTCGAATGTAGATCATAAAAGCTCACAGCAAGTTCACCTTTCTAAAAGTTATGTAAATTCGAAAATATACTTAAGAACCACATGGGTTGGGCATGCTTAAGCTGCCGATTTGATTGCTTCGCTAGAATTTGATTCTGCTGCTTATGCTTGACTAAGAATAATAGGCTCTTGGCATTTCTCTGGCGTTTTTTCATATGGTAAACAGCTTGTTTTAAGGCCATAAACACCTTTGGGCCATGTTCATTCACAAGCAGCGGCTGCGGCGGCGGCGGCAGCGGCGGCGGCAGCGGCGGCATCGGCTCGTTTCTGTTTTATGAATGAAATACTTAAATTTTGAGATATGTTGGCGTTAGTTAAATGAATGGACTTTTGATTTGTGCGGCTACAGCCAACGCTTGCTTTTCGGGGCCAATAACAAACAAAGCCCACGCTGCATCGCACAAAAATGCAGCAAACAAACTCAGAAAAATGCACAAAGAAAAAAAAGATTGTTAATAAACTGCCACGCGCCAAGCTGTTGGGCTTCTCATTAATTAGCTGCCAAAAGGTGGTGCTGAACTTGGCCAAGAATTGAGGCTATCGCTATATGGACAATAAACATCTGCGCACATATCAAATAAGCTTCAGCTGTTGCCCCAAAATCGCCAAAATATAAAACAATAAAAAAAAAAACAGCAGCAGCTTATATCATCATCAAACAACGTCATTTGTGCGGGCGTCTGTTTTTTTCCTGTCTCATAAAAACAAAAGACTTTTTTATATGTTTTTTGTTTGCCATATGTCGGGTTTGTCATGCCATACATGGCACAAAATTCATGACGAGACAACGATAACGACTACTACATCAATGTTATATGTAATTGTACTAAAGATCCGATTATCTCACGCTCAAGCTGTGGGCGAGTCTCTCGGCTCAGCTCAACTCAACTCAACTGAACTGCTGCTGGACGACTCGAAAAGTTAGACACGTATTTGAAAGCGATAAATGTCAAATTAAAAGCTAAAACAATTGTCTTGAGCAAAAAGCAAGTGGGTTTCAGAGTTTACTAAAAAACAAGGTTTCAGTTCCGAACTAGGCATCTGAATTGATATTTCTAGAAAGAAAATATTTAAAATACTTATAGAATATATATATTTTTTAAAATTGAAGAGACCATAATTCTCTTTTTTTTTATATGAATAATGTATATTGTATGTTTTTTACAATTGTTTTTTTTTTATAGAAAACAAACTCTTTATCAAAAAACTATAATAATACTGTATCTATACAGAATATATAGATAACAATATTGATATATATTGATATTGATATTGATATTATATAAATGTATATGTTTTCCTGTCGAAAATTCAATCCTAATGTCAAGCTACTTGAAGTTTAGCGAAATATAAATTTTATTTAAAGAAATACAAATATTTCTTTTATGAAAACCCAAAATGTATGTATGTTATGTATATGCAGATATATAACAGCTGAGAGATAATTAAAAATATATTTTTTTTATTTTTTATTATTATTTTATTGTGCTTTATTTCCCTTAAAAAACTTATACATTCATCTAAAGCATATAGTATAAAGTTGTTTATATAGGTTAGCTATTTGCTTTTCATCTGAGACATTTCTTATTAAGAATTTATTTATTTCTAAAATTTATTTGTTTTAACTTTTCAATTTTTATTTAAAGCAAAAAAAAGGTTTGATTTATTTTTGTTCTTTTTTTATATTTTAATCATTGTCTAAAGAAAAATATTATGTTTATTCATATTCATGTGCCGTCTTATTATATATCATCATTATTATATGCAATTTTGCAAAAACATTTATATTTATATATTTGAATATATTGTTTTTACTAATTTTTATTCTCTTTTATAAACACATGCATAATTTTGTTTGTTTGTGTAGTTTGTTAACAAGTTTGAGGCCTATTTAGTCTTAAATAAATATTTATCATTTTTTTTTTAGTTTTTCTTACTATTAATCTAAGCTAATAACCATTTGCTTTTAACCCAACAAGCAAAATATATAATTTGCTCATGCAATTGCTTGGAAAATAAGCAGCTCATAAACTAAATTATATATATAACTAACTAACTATATATAATTTTAAACGCGTATTTGTCTATGTACATTAAAAATTTCTCTTTTTTGTATAAAGCTAATATTCATATGCTTTTAAATATACGAAGCTAAAGCCTAATTTTCGAGTGTAGTTGCTTGGAAAATAATTAGTTATAAATCATGTAATGTGCAAGTGTACAAAAATTGTTATACATTGTATATAACTATATAAACATATATATAAATGTGTATATACACATGCAAAAATGCAATTGTTCAGTGTATATATAAAAGCAAATTAAATTTTCTTTTGATTTAGATTTTGGTCGACTGCAAGTTTTGGTATCTCGCACAATTGCAATTGTGTCAACGTTGCACTTATTTTCTCACATTACGAAGTAATTCAATAGGACACAGAAAGAGATGAAAATAGAGATAGAGAGAGGGATGGCGATGCTGTGCAACTTGTTGCCTTGCTTTCTATTGTCAGCAGAAAAAAAAACATAAATTTGCAAACAACTTTTCACATGCTGCCATAATTTGATATGATATATACAAATATATATATGTATATGTATATGTATATATATAGTATATATACACATGTGTCTGAACAGCTCTGGCTGTTACGCTTGATTTTTTTTGCTGTTGTCGATTTATGTGTCATTGTTTTGGCGTTTGAAATTACCCCCAGTGGAGAAAGGGAGCGCGAGGCGACACAAGTTGTTGTAGGAGGTTGATTGTAATGAGCTGTTGATAACTTTCGCTGAAGCTGCAAACGGAAGTTGATCTTGAGTTGATATGCTGATGATATAACGAACGATTTGTGGGTGCTGCGCACTATAGAAAGTTAAGCTATTTTTTCTTTTAGTCAAATATGATCATAATCATAATCATCATTAGTCGCGACTCGCTACGTCTCTGTCTGAAACATTTCACAACTCTTGACCCGCATCTGTGCTAAATTGAAAACTTTAAAAAGCCATCAACAAAGCAATTTACATGCCGTTTACCTTCTAAGCTAATGTCGTATGTACATATATAGCTAACAAAGATTATATAGGTTTTACACTGTGATTACAGATTACAGCAGTTAAGCGACGTTTTTACCATTTGTGGCTAACATACCCCATTCAATAGTTATCAATTTTCTATATCGGCTCAGACACCACGCAAAATTTTGGCGCCTAATTCCGGCAGCAGCAGTTCTTTTTTGTAGTTTTTATCAATTTAGTCAAGTGACACCTACTCGCTGCCCACGCTTCACTTTAGCAGGCCAATGGTCAATATCTAGTCCGAGACTACGCCCCCGCCCGCATGCTTGGCGCGTGCGAAGGCGCAAAAATTCATTTGCATAATTGAATTTTTTTTTCTTTTCAGTCGTGTGGGAGAATCTTTTGTGTTGATTGTTAATCTGGTTTTTTCGGCTGCCTCTGAAACGGATGTTGACAATTTTTATGGGTATTTCAGTTTTTTCTTTTCCATTTCGTGCAGTTTCACTTTTCATGTGCAGTTCGGGAGACAATGCTCAAGTGCATTTCCCACATCTATACATAGCCTTATTTCATTATGATGGGAACTGTGCACTTCGTGTCCATAATTAATGAGCTAAGCTGCCTAATGAGATCCATGCACATGTGCTTAGATAACTAACTAATTTCATTCACACACATTCACATATATGTTAGGTATGTTGATAAATGTCAAGAGAGATCTGTTTGCAGTTAATAATGTTCAGGTGTGAAAGTGGAAAACAATGTTGGCTAAAAAGCATTCCCTTAAAAATAAAACTTTGTTTTATTGATGTGTACTTAAAATGTTTAAAGGCTTGAGTGCAGAGCATTTGCTATTCGAGTTGAGTAAGATGTCTTCTAATACGTTATCTTAATAAATTTCTGATGAGTTAGCTGGGATATCTTATAATGTCATTTCAAAATATGTTCTCTTCTTGTTTAGAATATCAAAAATCTTGCCCAAACTTCAGTCTTATCTATATTTTATATGGAAGTTTGTCTAACAACTAAATGAATGAGCTTGAATGAAATTGGATTGTCGTATCAATTTCTATAAAGAACTAAAACTAATGTTTTTATGCTTATTAACGGGTGAGAAGAGTATATTAATTGTGTACGTGCTTACTGAATCTAGAGCTTTCAAATTTAAAATGGGTATATAGAGTCTAACTAGATTTGTTGGATGTGGAAAACTTGAGGTACTCTAAAGATTAAATACTTAAATGTATAACAACTGTTTTGAAATAAACAGAGAAAAACAGGTAGGGGAACTTTTATTGGGAGTATACGACTAGGAAATACCCTGTACCTTGAGCAGAGCTGCTATGCCTAGCATTCTACGCTGCTCTTATACAAGCAGAGCAAGCAACACAAGCATATACACATATGCACTCACATATACATATACACAGACACGCATACACACACATACACACACATACACACACACACACCTGATCCCCTTAACGGCATTGCAATGTGGTATTATTTGTTGAAAACAGTTCTGTTGTGAACGCATTTTCTTAATGAAACTTTCCAGTTGTGCATATTTATTTATGAGATGAAAGGGGAAGGTATGCAAAATTCGAAATATGAAATTTATATTATGGTCTTAAACAGTATACACAAAAAAGTATCAATAGGTATATATGTCATAAATTAGATATATGTTTTTAAAATTTTAGCTATATAAAAGAAAAGACTGCAATTTTAATTAAAATAATTGAGTAAATAGTTTTAGCTGCATTACTATTCGGGGCTATTTGCAAATTGCGCAGCCTTCACATATTTTTGATTTACTCAAAAACTTGTTAAAATTCCTACTTTTTCACTGCGTAAACAGCTCATTATGTAATCTAATCTAGCTTATTTATAAAGGGAATTTTGATGTTATTAACACGCACACACGCATAATTCCAAATACCAAAAGTCAATCAAAATATCATTATCAGCCACACTATATTTACAGACATATATGTATATTGTAATTGCATACTAAAGCCCAGTGCTAGATTTGTTTAATAAACAATTTCCGTTTTGATTTGTGTCTGAGGGTTCGGATGCTGCCAGCTAATTAACGTGGTTGTCTACTGTCCATGTGTGTGCGTGAGTGTGTGTTTGTGTTTGTGTATGTAGTAGTTGTAGTTATAGTAGTAGCATCCACTCAATTAGGCCTGGTCTGAGTGTGAAAACTAAGGCCGCACCCGCAACGAGCGACACTCGTGGCTCCAGCTCTTGGCGTAGCCTGCTGATTGATGATTGATGACTGATGCCCCCAATTGGCTGCTGCTGCTGCTGCTGCTGCTTCAGGTGTTGGCCCAGGCAGCCAGCCAGTCAGTCAGTCAGGCAGCCAGCCCATTATAGGAAGTGCAGTTTCCTTTTGTCGGATGCGTTCTTTGCGCATCGCCGCATTCGCATTTTTCGCGTATTAGCTGGCAATTAGCTTTTGGTTTGGCTTCTGTTGGGGCCTTTTGTTGATTGATTGTTCGGCCCAGAGTCGATCGCATTGGTATTTTTGCCTTTAAGCAAAAGCCGACAAAATGCAGCGAACGAACTGCAACAATTTTGCAAACAGCTTCTTTAGCAGCCAATTGGCATTCAGTTAAATGCTCTCAACTCTTTGGTAGCTAAAGATAGTCTCGACTATGGAACAGCCCAGCAATCAATCAATGCAAGCTCTCTCCCTCTCTCTGTCTGTCACTTGTTTTATTGTTGTTGAAGATTTCCCTGTGCGCTTCCACCGGAAAATATTTGCTTCCGTTCTTTGTGTTTATCTCAATTCTGTGGCATGGCAAATAAATTACAATTAAGTGCAACAAACATGCAACAATTATGCACCGGACACAGCGGATGCTTGGTCTGGCCCAAGCCAAGCGACAACATCATTAACTATCCCTAGCTCCAGCTCCAGCTCCAGCTCTAGCCCTAACCGTAGCCCTAACTGCCGCTCTAGCTCTATGGATTGTTGTTCCAAGAGATGTTGCGACCCATTGAGTATGATTCTGAAGCTCTTGTTCTGCTGTTGCATGAAACTATCGCTTGAACTCTGAGCACAACGAAGCTTAGATACTCTCTCGTATTATTGACATATATCTTTACTATATCTATATGTGCAATTGTCGATATATATACATACATATATATATCAACATTTCGATGTACGTAGATACTTTTACTTGTACGTAAAATTATTTCTCTGTTCATCTGTATTCATTGCATTTTATTAGTTGGTTTGACTTCTGTTTTTCATGGTCATTTAAATTCTCTCTCTCATTGTCTCTCTCTCTCTTTGCCTCTAACTCACTTTATGTACATATATATGTACACTCGTGACCCCTCTTTCTCTGACACTCCTACCTATGTTGTCGACTGCTCTCTCCTCTGCTCAGTAACAAAACTGATAACAATTTCATTCGACTCGTATTGCTCTATATGTGGCAAATGTTAGCATATTCATATGCATCCCCACCCAAAACAACGCACAACAACAATAGTGTATTGTAGTGACAGTAAAAGTTGTTGTCCGTCCCGTCGGAGCATGTTAATCCGGAAGTGGGTCATTTTCCAAACGCAAATGAAAGCGTGAGCGGGGCTGACTGCGAGCCGTTGAAAATCATCGTAACACATGCGAGTTGCTAGTTGATAGTTGGGATGTTGCTGAGTGGGATACGCTCGGCGATTGATGTGAAAATGAAACCATAAATTTCAGTGAAAAGATGCGACCAAAAAAGCGCAGTGAGACGACCGAAAGACGAAATGCATCATAATAATAATGTAATCAAAATGAGAAGCGAGTGGCATTGTCTTTTCTCAGAGTGTGTGGGAAATGGGTCCCAATGATCATAATTAGCATCATCATCATCATTATTATTAGATTGTCGTCTGTTGGCTCTTACGCAAAAGCCATAACCAATAGACGTTACAAATTTGGCTGCAGAACTAAAAGTGTGTGAATATTTGTTATTATTCCAGTTCCAGTTGATTTTAATGGCCATTAAGACTACTTAGAGTCTTTCTTTGTATGCAAGAGATGCAATTGTTTGCAATTTTACAACTTTAACAAGAATCTTAATTGTATTAATGTATATTCATTTCATTAATTGAAGTATAAACAATTTGTTGTTAACTGAATGCCTCAACAATATGCAAATATTATAAGTTGCTTCAACATCTTTTCTTGCTATGCTTCAACTAGTCTACCTCAACTTATCTAGAAGCCCTTAACTTTCTGTTAAACAATAAACTCGCATTTCTAGACAGAACTATTCTATCTCCATTAATAGCTTCATAAGAACTATCAAACAGCTCTTTTCTTTCACTTCGACTAGTTTTTGCATATATCAAGCGAACTGTCATGTTTGTTTTAACTTTAACATTAACTATAAACTTGCTCGTAAATTATATTCAAAAGTAACAATTTGAGCCTCTCTTGCAATTGTTCATTAAATCTGTCTACATAGTTCGAATTATATATAAAGTATTTTATCAGCTAACTTTAACGTGAATCCTTAGCTTCCTGGTAACTCATAACAGCACACGCTCAGACGACAACTAGGCACCTCTTTAATGAAATCCCTTGCTGTGCTGCTTGCAGTCTCTTTTCTTTAGTAGCTGTATACCTAACGCCTCCTTTGATGTAATATCTATTCTTCCTCTTATATTAACCCTGAAGCTGGCCTAAATCAGGCGCCTAGCTGATGCAATATTATATTGAGCAGAAATTCCTACGCTTGCTTGTAAATCATTATATTTAGTTTATTTTTTTCGGGAAATATGCAAGCCCAAATAAATGCCTGAATATTCACTTTCATTCCACGAGAGCACAGTTAACCCTTAGCTTGTAAATCATAAAGTAGAAGCATATATTTTACCAAAATATGCATTCCCCTAATAAAATACCTGTCTGAGCCGAACGCCGCTTGACGCAATCTCCCCTGTCTACCTGTTAGCTGCTCTAATTTGTGTCCCGAGTCTGCTGTTAACTGGAAATCGTTTAGGCCAAAAGTGTCGCGTTTCAAGCCGACCAAATGAGCTCAGAGGCGAGGTCTGTGGCTGCGCTGCGCTGCTTGAAACCGTTTCGTTTGACAGATTTATGCATACTTTCAGTTTTTCGGATCTTCTCACTCATTTCGTTATTTATTTATGTTACGCATTTGCCCTGCTCGACATTTCTTCGCCTCAGAGATTTGTGCATTTACTTTGATTCTGGAATGTTGCCGACCGAGTGGAATAAAGTGCATTATCGAATCTTCTTTATGTGAGAATACCTTTTACAGGGCTGGGAATGCGGGCAATTGTTTAGAATGTTTAGAGAGATACTGTGTTTATTCATTGAGAGCGAGATTAGAGTAATAACTGAAAATTCTTTGAAATTAAATTGTTTTTAATATGATTATGATAAGAAATGTTTAAAGACTTTTTTAGTTGGGAATGCCTGACTGAAATGTTCCCTGTACTTAATTTCTTTGCGATATGCTTTGCTTAAAGATACTTACATTTGAGACGGCTTCAAAGGTTGTCTTATAAACTAGAATATATTCAACAATATATTTAACACATAACATATTTTAACATATTTTGATATCATTTTCTTGTAAGCTAAGAAAATGCTTCAAAACCAAGGATATATTTTAAAAATATATAAAAAATATATATTAATAACTTTCTACATTTAGACCTTTAAATACATTGAACCCAATGAAAACTGCAATTTAGAATATAATAGTTATATAATTAAACTGACTAGACAAGCCCTCGCTGACTTTCTAAAAATTCATATATATACTTAATCAGAATCTGCACACGAGCTTATGTAGTTCTTTCGGTGCGTCTATTTGTCCGCCTGACTGTCTTTATGGTTGGACGCATTGATCTAGGAATCAATAAGTCTAACATCTATGATTATTTACGCATGGATGCTCCTACAACACTTCTAGATAAGTTTTCTTTCAAATTATCAATAACTTTTCATCTTTGGGTATTTTAACATATCTCTTAGGTAGTTTTATTCAATTTGGTTTATAGAGTCTGCTTCTTAAGAATATTTTAATATTCCCAGAAAATCGAAAAAATCTTAAAAATATAGATTCATTAGCCATATACCATCAAATAGTACTATAAAGTCAAAAGCTATTCAACAATGCATTTATAATTGAAATGCATAGATGTTAGCTAGAATGGCAGACCGTTCAGGGTATAACCTAGTCGGACACTGTCGCCTACTACAGTCCTATTACAAACCCATTTTTATACGTCGTTGTGCTGATTCACTAATTGAAATAGCTTAAAGCATGTGTTTTTTAAGTATTTATTCGCCAATAAACACATACTCATGTATGTATATATATATATATTGATATATTTATATATAAATGTGTATGAGTATAAACCCTCTCGACTAGAAAGTGGGCATCTGCGAAGCTTTGCAAGCAACAGCTGCGTCTGTTTGCTTAAAGGGCACCTTTTGCCGCAGGAAGTTTGTTCTTTGCTCTTAAGCACAAAAAAAAAATAATATATTGTGTGTTAGAGATTAATGCCTTTACTTTCCGTATATATGTATATACATATAAATATATATGCTCGCATAATTGAGGCTTGATAAAGAAGTCAACAAACCGAACAACTACAAATCGCAATCTTATCAAATTTCCTGCTGCAGCTAAGCAAACCAGTTTTATTGATTAGCCTGGCAAATATTTAATAAGCAAATAGTGGAAGCCTTAACAATATAATGTTGACTTCTATTTGAATATGATAGGCTTGAATGGAAATAAAATATATTTATATATTTACTTGCTCTCAAAAGATAAAGCTTGATTGGTTTTGCAAACATATTTAAAGGAAAACTGAGGAAAATTCGTTGTTATAATAAAGTTTATAAATTGTGATGCGATTCATTGAGCATTGAGCCGCAGGCAGCTGCTGGGTTAATATTTTCTTGAATTTGTTTGTTTGGCCAAGTCAAATTAGCCGAGCAAAGCTCAAGACAAACATGCGAAACATGAAAACAAACAATCGAGCCCATCAGCTCGCCATTCCATTCATCTATCCCATCTATTCTAGTATCTCTTCTGTTTGACTTTGTCAACTTGGGCATGGCCGTGCCGCTGTGCAAAGCAGCTGTCACTAGCACGCATTGCTGTACGCTTTGCAGCGCAGCTTGAGTTAAAAGATTTTCAAATTGCAAAACAATCAATGGAAATGAATTTGCCATTGATGGGCCGAAATACTTTGCGTTTAGCGTGGGCAATTTGCCAAAGAACCATTCATAAGACTCACTTCAGGCATTATTGAAAGACACCGCACGATATTTATATGTGAGTTTTTCTCTTAAAGGACGCAAAAGTATTTTGTTTTATTTTATTTACTTCTTTCTTCTTCGTTTCCGTTTCCTGTCCTGCGGCGCAACGAATGCGATTTAATTTCTTTTGTCATCGGAATCAATTCAAAAAGTCATCGGATAGTGCCGAGTGCCGAGTGCCGAGTACAGAGCTGTTGGCCAAGTTGTTGGCCACTCAGCATTGAAGTGCCAAACAGGCATCGGCATAGGTATCGGCCAGGTGTGCAGCACTTGGCTTAGCTACCTGCTAGCACCACTTGCCAGGCGGGAGGGCGACTTGCCCTTCAACAGTGCAAGTACACAGTTTAATAGCACTCTCAATGATCTTTTGTATTAGGTGTTTTCAATGCAAAGGCTTTAATATGAAGAGAAGATAGCTATAAAGAAATTAAAGAAATTTAATGCTGAATCTCCTATAAGATTCTACAAGCAATAGATTATCTTAACGCTCAGATCAATACAGTCTTCAGTTAAAGTTTCGCAAGTCTTTAGCTTAGTCCAATTTTGCGATTGGTGATGCTCAGTCTTTTTCAATATAAAAATTCTTTATTTTTTAAATAAATCGGAATAAAAGTTTTCTTCGGAATCAATACAACAATAAAAAAGTTGCCATACAAAATTAAACTTTTATGAAAGTCATTTATATGTTGAAAGCGAAACTCAAGGGATCCTAGAATAAACAGCTGAGAAATTTGTATTCCTCTGAGAATAAGAATAAGAATGAATTTTATGATTTTTTAACATTTAAGTTTTAATTGATGAGGCTCTGTTAAAACAAAAAAAAAAAAAAAACCAATGAACATAGGAATCCTGAACGTTTGTGTATTTCAGATGTTGTATAACTTCCTGAGTTAAACTTATTTCAAATTGGAGAGACTTGTGCTATTGTTCAATAATTTATTTCCCATAAGTAAATCCCATGAGTGCAACCCAATAGCAGCAGTCGTTGGCCAAACTGCGCAGTAAGCAGAGCGCGTGCTTATGTGTGTGTATGTATGAGTGTGTGTGTGTGTGCATTTGTTATAAGAGAAGTACAGAATGATTGGAATAGGAGCTCTGCTGCAGGTATTTCCTAGCCAGGCACTGCTAACTAAAACGATTTACTTATTAAATAATAATCTTTATCAGTTATGCATGATGAAAATTCTTATTTAAGAATTCCTTATTATAAATAATTTTTGAAAAAGTTTCAGATCCAAGAAAATTAAAATCTAGAAAAAATTCAAAGACTATAGCTATAGCTGAGATATTAACTTAAATATGAGTCGGTTTAGTTTTTGACAAAGTCACGTTTATTTATATACATATAAACTCTATATATATATATATTCAAAATTAACAGTATAAGTACATATTTATATCTGTCTGTCCCATTATGGGAAAGGTAGTTTAGCTGCGTCTGGCTACATCAATTTTGGTTAAGAGCCTGAAAGTGAAAAGCAATTGTTTGCCAATTAACTTGATGGTCAACAATTTCTAATCAATAGACCGCGTGCACACACACAGAGAGACAGAAACATTTGGGAAATTGCTTTGGCACAAAGCCTCGTTTAATACCCATTCTCAGCTGGGTATTCAATCAATTAATTTGTCATTTGATGCTGCTTATCAATCATTAATTTCCGCTCAACGCAAATAAATTGGAAATCTGAATTGGAATTATTGAAGCCCACCTCAAAATAACAATCAAACCTCATTTGTTAATGTAGTTTTTACACTTTGCTGGTCTCCAGCGGATATCGTTGATTGTGTTGATAAAGTTTTGTATATTCAGATATATATACATATATAGATATATAATTTATGGTAAAGTTCTCAATGAATATTTACTTTTAATTGCGCTGACTTGACTCGCTGAAGAATGAGACAAAGGAAAATAATAACGCTTCTATTCATATATTAATTATGTTATTTGAGAGGTATTATGCGTATGCCCTGTAATAGATGATATATTGAATAAGATAGGAATAGTAAAAAGATAATATAATTTGACCTAGCGTATTTAGAAGTAAGCTATTAATTCAAATATATAAAAATTTATATGTATATATATATTTTTTTCGCTTTAAGTACTAAATTACACTGGTTAACACGATTGCTTAGTCAAAAAACAAGATATTATTTTCCAAAAGTCTATTATGGTAGCTGAAAGCACTTAAAAATATATATATATCTTTTTCTATCTGTTAAATTGACTGGATAACTGTCCTATAGAGCCTCTGTCAAGCTAGCCCTTGCCTGACAGTCTCTCTCTCTCGCTCTCTCTCGCCATGTCTTTTTCAGGCGACGATATCTCGAGAACTAATTAAGATTTTTCTAATATTTAAATAGGGCTTAGAGACAAGTTAACAGTACTTTCAAAAGGTAAGACTATTTGTATAGATTTTGAACATTTTTAGTTTAAAAGAACTCTAAAACCAGATGTGTTGGGTATATTCCACTTTCAGCACGTCCAAGTTTCGCCTGACTCTTGCTTACTTAATTTGATCAAGTTTTGTTAGCCA
Source organism: Drosophila anceps (assembly GCA_035045945.1). Taxonomy (NCBI): domain Eukaryota; kingdom Metazoa; phylum Arthropoda; class Insecta; order Diptera; family Drosophilidae; genus Drosophila; species Drosophila anceps. The sequence goes on from JAWNON010000196.1 coordinate 3,477,707, forward strand.
GTGTTATTTTTACAATTGAAAGTTAATTAAAGTGTCACATAATTATTTGCTCCCCCCTCCCCCTCTCTTTCTCACTCCCTCTCACACTTTTTCTAGCATTTGCATTTGGAATTGATAAATTGTTGCATATTTACATGACTTAAGCTTAATTGAATTTTAATGCAATTTATGGCCAGCGCGGCTGCTTATTAAATACAATTGCAATTTCAATTTCAATTTAAGCTGATTATGAACACATATATTTTATTGCACTGCCAGTTGGCCAAGTATTGCTAATTTGTTAAGCATTTCGTATGCATCTGGTAAGAGCTATTTGTGTTACCAAACAGCTTAATCTATTATCAGTTAACAATTAACAGAATTACTTGGAAAACGTTTGCATTTCTCTTGAATATTGTTGGTTATCTATTTTAATCTGTTTACGTTTCTTCTTCAATTCAATTTCATTTCAAGCAGTCTAAAGTTGTTCTTATAATTTTGATTTTTGCCATAATTCAAGCCAACGCATTTATGCACTGCGAGGTTGCAGTTCTGATGCCTCGTTCAAGTAGCGAATGGAGCATAATGCTTGTGTGCTCAAATTCTTCGCCTCTGCAATGCTAGAGACTTGAAATTTGGAATGTACATACGTATAGTTATTCTTATGAAGGGCTAAGTAACCTAAATGTGTCTACTAAGGGTCTGACATAACTAAATAACTAAATATTTCTGTTGCAGGTAAACTATAAAAATATGAAGGTTATTTTGTTACAGGGGCGTAGCAACTTGGCTCTAAATTTAATTATATTTTCTCTATAGATTGAGCAAAAATATATTCTCTTCGATCGCTTGGTAAGCCGGTTAAAACTATAACTTTTTCAATTCCAAAGCTGCGATTATCACGTTTTGCAGTTAAATAATTCCAGAGCTCCTCTAAAGTTAGATCTACAGAATATATGGTGCGCCCATTGGAGTTGACATGTACTGCGCAAATATCAATATTTTAAAGAGTTTTGCTATTTGTGCACGCTGAACGAGCCTCATGCAGTCGATCGGCGGACGTAGTTGAACGTTCTGTAAATATTGTCAATAAATTGATTTTACTGTTTGTTCTATGGAACTGTAGAGAAAAGCTTATCAGTTAATTGCTTGAATTTAAGCCTTGGCGATAACTATGCGTTAAAGCCTGCCTCCCAAACAGCAACTTTTGACCACTTTAAAACTTTCAACAAAAGGCAATTCGCGTGTCTTCAAATGCAGGTCGGAAATTGGGCGAGCGTGAAATGGCGATAAAACCGAGTGGACGCACTTGTATCCTTAGCTCACATTCAAATTTACCAAAAAGTGCTGGCAGCTTAGCTTTAATTTTTTATAAATCTAGCTTTAATTTTAGTTAGCTTTTTGTGCTGCTAGCCTTTTTTTTTGAAATATTAAAAATTTAGTTAGAAAATAAGTGAAAATTGACTTCAGCACTCTTAACATTGGCTTTTGTAATTTTAAATTAATAATAAAGCTAAATAGTTTTTATAAATTTCTCGATTCCTATATAAATTTTAGTATATTTTAATATAGGAATAAAAGAATTGTTTTTATAATTTTTCAACATTATTATTATTATATATACAAGTTGCGATTCGATTCTTTACCGATCTAAGATAAGTTTATATCGTAGCCTATGTCTTGAATATAGTCTTACATAGAATTTATAAAATTTATTTATCTTTAAAACTTAAATTAAGTCTGGATTTGGTAGCAAACAAGCTTAAGATATTATCTCAGTCAAAAGGTGCGCAATGTATATGTTATGGATCAAAGTATTATAGATTTAGCTATAGCCTTTATTTTGCTCTATAAAACATGCTTGCACTGTGGCTTCTTCCACAATCGTTTTGTGCTGTCTTTCGAATGCCGCGAGAGAGAGAGAGAGAGAGAGAGAGATATATAGATATAGATGAACCTGAAGCACCCACTGTCAATTAGGTTGGTTTTGGGCTCTCCCACGCCTGTCTATCTGTCCATCTATCTATGTCTCTCTCTGTGTATATTTCTTGTGGTTTCACGTTTTCTCAATTTCCAGCCATTAATTTTACAATTTCCATGCAGCTTTTGTAATTGATGTTTTTGTTTTTATTATCATTTGTTACTGCTGCTGCTGTTGTTGTTGTTGTTGTAGCTATTTTGCCATTTTTGCGGTTTTCCTGGCGCACAGCACACACGCCCCTATTTGTTTTCAATTAGTTGAATCGAAAGTGAAAACATGAAAGTGTGAGTTCAAATTGATTTGCCAAGCAAAAGCCACATTGATTAGAGCATTCAGCATTCAGCATGATTAGCTCTAATGATTCGGCTCAGAGTGAAGCTTTATGCAACCGACTCAGACGCTGACGCTGTCGCTGGCTCTGACTGCGACTCTTGAGTTAAATTACAGCTGCGACAACTGCCCGCATCAGTTGACAAAAAATTATATTATAAACTCTCATTTGCGTACAACAACACAGCAAGCAGGCCATAAAACTGAAAACATATTGAGGAACTGAAGCATTTAATTGAGTCTACACTGTATGAAATTTTTTTGGAATGTAGCAAAATGTTAGATTATAAGAAGAAAAAATATAGCTGTTAAGTAAAAGAAAGTTTTTATGAGATAAATGTTAATATTTATTTAAATAGTTCATATATGTTTATAAAAATTATTAAAAAAATTATAAATATTATATATAAATCTATTGGCAAATGAAGTATGTCTTCTTTTAATGAGGAATATAATTTATTTTTATAAATAAAAATGGTCTTTTAATAGGTTTTTAGCAAACTTTCTGTATTTCGTCGCAGCTCTATCAAAAACAAAATTCTTTGATTAGTAATCAAGAAATGCATGATCGAAAGCCTACAGAGCCCTTTTTGAAATTGACAACGAATAGCATAGCAAATTGGAAAAACCTACTACAGACTCGCTCTTGAGAAATGATTCAACTGCTTTTGGCCATAAACGAGTGGCGTCTGACTGCAACATTAATACTTGCTATATTTAGTTTTACATATACATATTGTATTGGTATTAGCACTGATTGGCTATTATTAGCGTTTGCCATTGTTTTTGGCTATTTTATTATTGATATAATTGTTTGTTTAATTTTTTGCTTTATCTTCGGTAATACAATTAAACGGAATTATTGCATTTGCTTTAATTATGGCGCGTTTGATGTTTTTATTTGATTTCGGCGAAAGCAACAAAAAAGAAAACCAACCACAAATAATAATTCCAAACGACTTTAAATTTATTTCGATTTAGTTGTTGTTGCTGTTGTCGCTTTATCAAATAATAAATAAAAAACATATTTATATATTTACGGCTCGCATTACGCAATTAGTTGGTGCCTAATTAAATCGAACTGTAATTTGTGGTTTGGCAAATTAGGATTTTGTGTTGCGCAAATCTCGTTTGAGATTTTATTTATAAATACATATTTATATTTATTTTTGTATTACATAAATGTGGGTGTTTCATATAGTTGGTTATAAAATAATAATATATAATTTCTATGTAACTTAGGTTAATTAAGGGTATTAAATTAAGAATCGGAACTGAGAGTATAATGGGTTTGTGCAAATTTATGTAATAAGTAGCAGGTATATACTTTTGATCATGACGTGATCATGATCTATCTCGCCCCAATTGAATTAGCAGTTCTGCTGAGGGTCAGGGCCGACTAGAGAACATTTAGTTTGTTCTTATATGAAGATGTATGCATACATATACATGGACTCTATTTTAAAATATGTTCCATATCAAATCAACACTTGGCCGTAGCTAATAGGCATTATAAATAAGGAAACACTTCATCACAGATTTTGCACTTTGATTTGAGATCTCATTGCTACACAACAATGAAAACTTTTTGGCTAGCAGGTAATTCATAATTTTCAATTTATATAAATTAAAATATGAAATATTTTATTTTTTAATATATGTAGTGTTGCTTGGAATACTGCAGCTTTCGGCTGCTGGTCGCAGAGGGCCGCCTCTACCCATAATTGGTCCAGTTGTCTAGATTTGTTGTTTAACAGTAAAATGCTTAAATAAAGAATTGACTTAAACATATACCATATATATATAAATATATATATATATATATATATATATATATATATATATATATATATATATATATATATATATATATATATATATATATATATATATATATATATATATATATATATATATTTATATATATATATGGTATATGTTTATATATATATATATATCCAGTATATATATGTATATATATGTATATATATATCCAGTTTAAATTTGTGTTTCTTTTGAATTAATGTGGGAAAATAATAAAAGTGGAGATTTCTAGTTTAGGTAAGCTTAAGGTTTAGTGCAAATATATGTGTAAGAAATATGCCTTAGGCATCTATAAAAAAGGTTTTATATTTTTGCCAATATGCATATCAACTAGATGTGCTACTGTTTTCTATAGACAGATTTAGATATGTGAATAATATAATAAAATAATCTTAAGCACATAATAAAATATCTTTTTTTATGATACATACATATATATAATTTTCATAAAGCTCTGTGGAGTGACACTCTATGGATCGAACTAGTTTCGCATATTCAACGAGTTTTCATTTAAAGATTAAGTTATTTGACTTCAGCAATCTGTTGTCAGAGTCATTGAGATGTTCTCACAGACGTGTTAACATGCAAATTGATATCTGAAGAATGACAATCCATAAATCCATATTATTGATGGGCAAATTATAGTTGCGATCACACACACACACACACACACACACACACACACACACACACCCATATAGAGCCGACAAATAAAGACTAAATCTTTTTTTATTTGCCGAACGTGTTTAAATCACATCTGTTAATGATATGCTCTCAGACAGCGGATGAGCCCGGCTACGACTACCAACATATCGTTGACTGTGCCTCTGCCATTGATCAATGGATGTGGTCTATGGATATTCCCTTTACCTCTCTCCAGTTGCCGGTGCCACTGCCGCTCCCGCTGCATCCGTCGTCCACATTGTCTTGTGGTTGAGTTTGGTTTTTGTTTCGTTTTGTTTTGTTTTGTTTTTTTCTTTCTTTGTCGCCTTCAAGTTTACAGCGATTGGTAACTTCATTCATAAGACTTGTTGTAGCTGTCGCTTCCTCTTTGTAAGTGATTTTTTTTCCACCACCTCCTTTTTGTGCTTTAGCATTTTGTCATTCTTGCTTGGAGTATCTTCGTTTTGTCATATGAAATGGCACAGACTGCGATATGCTCAGTGTAGAGCGAGAAGCTGCAGAAAAACAGCTGTCTAGAGTATTTAAGGGTCGACTTAGTTTCCTAACCTTTCGATCTTTTGTTTTTATACAAATCCGGTCAGGGGCTCGATGTCTGGGAATAGCATGTGACTGCCATGCCCCAGTGAACAGTGGAGTCCGATATAAGCCCAGTTTTCAACACAATTTTCTATTGAAGCATGTTGCAGTCGGACTCGTTTACCCTTCAAGAAGCGTTGAATCCTATTTCGTAAATCTCAAGAGGGAGTCTACAGCAGTTTTTTTTTTTTTTTTTTGATTTTTCACGTTCTAAGTGGTTATTTTTATACGGATGCTGTCCACATGAGTATATATTCCGTTTCGCCATGCCCCTAGTGGGTGTATCGGGGTAATGGTAACTCTCTTTAAGATGGATACGATTACATATTCCAAATTTTTCTAGCTAGCTAGGCGAAATGGTTTGAGTTCAAGTAGATAGACGGATGGACGGACGGACAGAGGGACAGAAGGACAGGACGGTTCTGTCTTTGGCAGGAGAACAAGACGAACATTCCACATTACCAATGTACTCTTTATACTTAATGAACGACACAATATCACTATCAACCAGTGCTGAACAACGCAGTAGCTATGAACTTTAATCGTTCAATGCCTTTTTCAATGCAATTTATTTATTGCTCATGCTGATGGGAATACATAATGTATATATAAACATATTTGGTTATATACATACATATATAAGTGTGTGTGTGTGTGTTTTTTTTTTAGCTTTGCATGGGGTGGTGTGCATTTACCTTAAGCTGCTTCTGCGTTTTGCCTTAAATTTCGACGGGCTGGTCAGTTGTAAAATCATACAAACTGCGGACCGCATCTGCAAGAGCAACACCTTGTTGATTGGTGCGCGTGCCTCCGATATTGGTATTATCAGAGAGGTTTGCAATGGGGCTCTTATCTGATATTGGAACGGGTTCCTTTATATCGGCAGCACCCAAAGGACCACGGGCTAGTGGGTCTAGAGCGGGAGCAGTTGGATTCAAGGCTTCATCATTGGCTACCAACTTGGCTGTCTTGGGACCTACTGTGGGAGAGAGTTCGTCCTTATTAGCCGCAAGATTGGGCGCTGGTGCCGTCGGATTGGGAACAGGTGCCTCAGGACTTGCCACAGGTACCTCGGGATTGGCAATGGGTGCGGCCGGATTGGGCGGCGGCACCGGTGTACCGTAAACGCTGTGCAACAGCGCAAGTGTCGCCACTATGAGAATCACCGAGACTGTTTTTAGTTTATTATACGTTTGGCTAGATCTATTTGTTACTTTACCGCATGCAAACACAACAGCTGCTAGAAATTTCATGTTCTTCTTACGCAATGACTCTGAATGTGGCCCAGCATCGTGGCATTCGCTTTTATACACAGAAATGAAGCCACTTTGGCTGGGGCCTAATACTGTGGCAATAATCAATTAAAGTTTATAGCTCGTCATAATTGCTGATAAGATAAACACAAAATTGAACCTTGCGAAAGTGCATTTCGTTATGCTCGACCCCAAAGTCATTTCAATTACATTTTAATTATGATAAGACACAGAAGCAGACTTTGAACTTTAAGAAGATTTATGGAGAGAACTTGCAATTGTTCAAGTGAAATTCAGATATGTAGAAGACTAAAGCAGTGCTAAATATATCCTAATATATAGATTAATATATCATAAGTCTTTGAAAGAGAATTGAATGAATTGATTCAGAAGAAAAAAAATATATAAAATGTATATTCCTCTATACCATACGCAGTACGCAGTACGCAGTATGCATACCATTTCATTATTATAGATAAGAATTAAGGAATTTAATTACTTTCTTTAAACGTAGCTGGAATAGTAAAAAAGCTAAAGGTTTAAAACTTACAGTGATGATACAACGATTTTGAGCAACGCGTTTTAAGCAGCAAAGACTTGTGTACAAGCTAATATCTATATCTGGTTGCCATTATCTTGCTCCACAAATGTCTTTACAAAGTGCATCTAGAACAGAAGTTATTCAACAATTATTTTCCTATAGTAAAGCCCAAAAGTGCGTAGTGTGTGTGTGTGTGTGTGTGTGTATGCTATAAAATAATCCTAGAATGATTGCAATAGAAGCTTTGCGCAGGGCTCACGGTATTTCCTAGCCGCACACTCCCGACAAAAACAATCTTACTAGTTTTTTTGTAAGACTTTGTCTCAATTAAGTAGAGTTCAGAGCAAGTAAAAGTTCTCTACTACCTATTGCCAACATTTAATTTTATTTAATTTATTTTGCTCTTTAAATATCGTCAGAGATTTTGTATGGCTGCTTGTGAGTTGTTGTCTTATGATTCCATGGCTCCTTGGTGGTAGCTTCAGCTTGAGGTGAGGCCAATGCGAAATTATAAGCTGACAGCTGAATGAACAGCACAACTTTATGGATAAAGAATAAACAGGGCTTAGTTTAATAATAATTTATAAAGCAATAGAGGCAATGGGTGCAGGTGAAGGGACTTACGCAAACAAGCCAAGAGCAACGATAGAAGTTTCATTTCCGAACAGTAACTGAACAGCAAATGGGTTTCGTACGTTTCTTTTGCACTTTATATGATATTTTCATAGCATTCGATGCTATAAAATCAATTGAAACTACTATTTTTTTATAGCAATGGACTTTTATGACGCCAATGCTTATTACAAACTGTAACAGTGGAACTTGAGTGGGAATAAATACAATTTTTATTGGAAGACCAATGGAAATATTTATTCTTTAAAATATTCTTAATTTTGAAGTCTTATCTAGAAAATAAAACACCATTTTTTATCAGAAATTTTGTATTTTTGCACAATCAAATGTAAAAAGCCAAGTAAAAACTAGTAAAGTTTGTTTTTTTAAGGATATATCCAAGGGCTCTTGTGATATTATTTTTAAATCATTTTATGCATTATCCTTAGGCTTAGTAGAGACTCCAAAGAATCAGTTGACATTTAGAAATGTTGGATACATAATTGAATATTGCTGCGATGAACCAAAAAGAATGGGTTTTACGAGTCCATGTGGCTTACGACCATTTCCTAAATTTGTCAATTCTGTTAGAATATATGATGGTAAGGGGAGTTCCTTATAAATCGGCAAACGTTCATTTGATATGAAAACTACAGTGTCCAATGCGTTTCTTTTTCTTGCTGGTGCTACTTCTTTTACTGGCTCTGTTGTCTCTGTAAGACTATCGGTTTCAGTTTTCAAAGGTTGTTCCGTCGCTGTTGTTGCCTGGCTCTGAGGTTCTGGTTCTGGTTCTGGTTCTGGCTCAGTCTGGGGGGATTCTGAAGTAGAGATTTCTGTTTGAGCTTCAGTAGTCGTCTCAGTCTGAGTCTGAGTGGTAGTTGAAATCACTTCAGTTTGCTCTTGCTGGGGTTTTTGATTGAATAGAAAATCTAGCTCAGACACACCTTTTATAAATGCTATCAAATTTTCTTTCTCTTGCTCGTTCAACGCGTCCAAATTCTGTTCAGAATAAACTTTAAGATACCCATGTAGTTGAGATAGACCTTGCTTTAGAAATTGTATTATATTGTCAGTCCGCTGCAAGTGCAAGGAATACAAAATCTCCTGAGGGCTATTTTTGAAATATGGATATTGTTCAGACAGATATTTTAGAATACCTATGGACTTTATTTTCTGTTGCCCATTACAAGAATTCAACTCCTTTTGAGAATAAGCTTTGAAATATTCATATAGTTGAGATGCACCTTCTAGAATCGTTTTCAAATTTTGTTTCTGTTGCACGTTGAAGGAAACCAAATGCTGTTCAGAATTAGTTTTGAGATATGCATATAGTTCAGATAGATCTTGCTGGAGAAACTGTGCTACATTTTCGGTCAGCACCACGTTGAATGAATCTAAATTCTGTTCAGAATAAGCTTGAAGATTTGCATATAGTTGAGATAGACCTTGCTGTAGAGTTTGTATTATGTTGGCGCTCTGCTCCCCGTGCAGAGAATCTAAAATTTGTTGCGGACTCTTTTTGATATATGGATAAAGCTTAGTCAGAACTTGAAGAATAACTAATATCTTTTGTTTCTGATGCGCATTTAAGGAATCCAAATCCTCTTGAGAATAAGCTTTGAGATATACATATAGTTCAAATGCACCTTCTAGAATTGCTTTCAAATTTTCTTCCTGTTGCTCGTTCAAGGAATTCAAATTGTGTTCAGAATTAGCTTTGAGATTTATATATAGTTGGGATAGATCTTCTTGAAGGAATTGTGTAAAATTTTTTTTCAGCTGAACGTGCAAGATCTCCGAAGTCTTTTCAGAATAAGCTTTGAGATATACATATAGTTGAGATAGACCTTGCTGCAGACGTCGTGTTGCCATTTCGTTCTGCTGCTTTTGCAAGGAATCTAAAATTTGTTGAGGACTGTTTTTGATATACGGATATAGTTTAGTGAGAGCTAGTAGAATATTCATTATCTTTTGTTGCTGTTGCTCGTTCATTGAATTAAGATTCTCTTGAGAATAAATTTTGAGATATTCATATAGTTGAGATGCACCTTCTAGAATTGATATCAAATTTGATTTCTGTTGCTCGTTTAAGGGATACAAATTCTGTTCAGAATAAATTTTGAGATATGCATATAGTTGAGATATTTCTTGTTGGACAAATTCTGTTACATTTTTTTTCAGCTGCATGTGCAATAAATCCAATTTCTGTTCAGAATAAGCTTTGAGATATACATATAGTTGAGATAGACCTTGCTGTAGAATCTGTATTGCATTGGCGCTATGCTGCCCGTGCAAGGAATCTAAAATTTGCTGAGGGCTCTTTTTAATATATGGATAAAGTTTTGTCAGAACTTTTAGAATATCCATTATCTTTTGTTTCTGTTGCTCATTCAAGGAATCCAAATCCTCTTGAGAATAAGCTTTGAGATATTTAAATAGTTGAAATGCACCTTCTAGAATCGTTTTCAAATTTTCTTCCTGTTGCTCGTTCAAGGAATCCAAATCTTGTTCAGAATTAGCTTTAAGATATGCATATAGTTGGTATAGATCAGAATCCGAATTCTGTTCAGAATAATTTTTGAGAAATGGATAAAGTTCAGATAGAGCTTCTTTTAGAAATCTTTTGAAATTTTCCGTTTTTACCACTTTTAAGAAATCCAATTCTTTAGAATCTGTATCATATATAAATAGTTCTGATAGACTTGCTTTGAGAACAGCTCTCAAGTTTTCTTTTTGTACTTCATTTAAGAAATCTATGTATGTGATTTTCAAAAGTGGAATTAGTTCAGAAAGTGTTTCCTTTAGAGCTGCTTTGAAATTTTCTTTTTGTTCCTCATTCAAGAAATCCAAGTTGTTTGCACCTGTACCATATATATCTGGATATTGTTCAGATAGTATTTGTTGTAGAACTACTTTGAAGTTTTTCTTTTGTACCTTCTTCAAAAAATTCCAATTCTTTAGACTCGCAACTTCGAAATAAGGATATAGTTCAGATATGCCTTCTTTTATAAGAGCTTTGTAATGTTCTTTTAGTGCTTCGTTCAATAAATCCAAGTTCCGTTCTGGTTGACTTTTGAGGTATGGATATAGTTCAACATCTTTCAACAAATCAAAATTCTCTAGAGCATAATCTCTGAGATTTTGTGGCTGAATTATTCTTAAATTTGCTCGTTCCTCGTTTAACATATCCAAGATTCGTTGATGTTTGCTTTTGAAATATGAATAAGGTTCAATATCGTTCAACAATTAAAAATACTTATAGCATACCTTTTTACATATAGAAGTGGACGATGTGCTAGACTATCTTTACGTTTCTGAAGAATTATTTTTAATTTTTTCTTCTGTTCCTCGCTTAACAAATTCAAATCCTGGTAGCTTATAGACTGGTCATTTTTAACTTGGTAAGGTGATAACAATTTCACAAAGTCTGACACAATTGCTGGTTGAAGACACAACAATCCCGTACACTGTTCAGGCTTTTCATCGTTTCTTTTTCTTGCATCATAAGGATACAAGAACCTGAATGGGTCAACGATAGCGCCAATAGAATAAGCTATTTCGAGTATTATTGTTAAATATATATATATATAAGGTTATTATGCTTAAATTATTTTAAAGGACTTACAGAAGATTTGGAAGAGTAAGAACGTGTTTAGAAACATCGTTGTCACCTTTTGAGATTGTACTCTGCTTATTTCATTTGATATTCTTGGTTTTGTAGCCTTTGCTAAATTAAAGCGTGTCAATTTTATATTTGTCAAGGATGGTTGATTAACAGTTTAGATGCTATTTGAGATGCCTGGGATTAGAATTAGTATATTTGCTACGCCTAGCACATTCGTTATGTGTTTGTATATCTTATGTAACTTCTCCTATTGCCAAGTGCCCTTGAAATTCACGTTGAAGAACATACGCTTCACTCTTTTCAGATAGCTAATATCATATTTTAATATCAATCGATTAAGAGTTGACAACAACTTACCTATCGAATCACGGTTACTGTATCGTTCCCAAAATGGTTAGCTATTTCAAGCCTCTAGTCCAAATTGCATTGAAAATACAATACAGTTTATACGAAAGACTTCATATAGTATTACTCGATTTTCACGCCCCAAGTATCCTTTTTCGAATAATATCATCATGAGAGTACACATAAGTATATATTCAGACAGAAGGACGGGCAGACGGACGGACGGACGGATGTTGGCTGCCCATCCGACCAATAGGTTCTTTTGACTTAGTGAACGTCTTAGTGTTAGGAAAGCCTATTTATAGAATTTATATAACCTAAATCCGTTTGAAATGGCAATTCATTACTCAGGACGACGAGCTGAATCGGTTAACCATGTAAACCAGAAAAGCTGGTGATTTGAAATTTTAACCATAGGCAGTACAAAATTATCATCCAATCTCTTTATCACCGATCAAAATCGATATATCAACTTTCTTTCTTATAGATAGCATGCAGACCACAAAACATGAAAGACCATAACAGCTGGGTCCTCTGACGGATGCTCAGATTATTTATGTTTCCGATGTTGGATTCCTCCTAAATTGAGACAAGCCTAATTCACATGGCTGAGATTTGGATTTTAGCTGATAAATACATTGGGTGCTATTATTACGCACTGCAAACTTCATTAAGGTAGGACATAATGATCAAAATTTATTCACTAACCAATTTCCCATTAAGTAGCCCCTTGTGTGTGGGTGTCTTGTTGGTTACTAGAGTGTTTGCTGTGAATTTTCAAAATTTAATAAAAGCCGATTACCCTAAGCATAAATATCCTGAGTACTGTTGATATTAAAGGTAAGAAGACATAAGATCGTTAATGTTATGCGTAATGAGATGAGCTGTTTTAGTTCTGGAACTCTTATAACTCTTAGCTAATATTCAAATGGGTAAGCTACTTTGAGCAACTCATCATGAATCTTAAAACAGATACTTTATTGAAGCAGAACTCATTTTCAGGGCATTCAGTTACACAATGCAATGCCTGGAATATCGTAGACTATTCTAGCTACAGACTTAGAGCCAGCATACTCAAGTGCTGCTTGGCTACCAAGTTTCATCCCATTCTGTTGGCTTGTCTGTTGACCCCAAATACGATCTGCATTTGAGGCACATTTAAAGCACAGCTAAGTAGAAGGTTGTAAGTCTTGATCAAACAGAGCGTTACTTCTTCTCTAATGAACAGATCTACTAAATACAGGAAATACGTATTTCTGAAAAAGTCTGGTGACAAGTCTAATAATTGTTTTATATCCATTGCAAACGTTTTCTTTATAGCTAAAGATGGTTTCTACATACTAATACCATGTCTAAGTACCATGTCTTGCCAGCAAATGATTTCTATATAGAAATTGCTATAAATCAAACAGAGGAACTGCTGTGCCTAAAACTCCATTAGAAAACTGTTTTCACGCAGCCAGCTACAATAAATATGCATTGGCATTGGCTAAAGAGTTGGCTAAAGAGTTCTCTCAGGTCTTTTGGCTTTCATAGGCACAGTTTTCTGTCGCTACTCAGGCATAATTTAGACATATTTATGACATTAATGGCTTTATGATTTGTGCGTTATGCATTGGGAATATGAATATTGTAAATATATTTATTTAGGTGCACATATGTATGTGTGTATATATATTCGTAAGTGCATGTGTGTCTAGGTGTAAATGTTTTGTAAATGATATTATTTATACACAGCAGGTGGTTAAGGTTCAGTTAGTTTTTCATATCAAAGCTAAAAAGCAACCCGCTGACACACATATTCAATATATATAACCAGGGAGAGTGGAGGAAAGAGTTAACTAGCTGTATGCTGTAATCGTATTACATGCAACTCACAATTTCACAATTTTGTCATTTAACTGAAAATCAACATCTGAAATGGCAATCAAATCGTTTTTCAATTGCATTTCGATTTTCTACTTAAATCGAAATTAAATGAAAAGCGAAACGTTTTGCAACACTGCAACGAATTGTATACATAGTGTTGTTGTTGTTGTTGTTGCTGCTGCTGCTGTTGTGGCTAATGTTGAGTAAACGCGGGCTGCTTTAGAAGTTGCGGCATTCAGTTGAGTTTAATGTCCAATTTTGATGAAAAATAAGAGAAAAGTTTTCATAATTTTTAGTCATTTAAAAAGGATAAAAACGCATATAAAAGGCTGCAGAAGAATTTAGCTTTTTGAACAAAAGCTAAGTCGATCTAGACTTGTCCCTCTGCCAGTCTGTCTGGATTCGTAAAAATGCATATAACTCGGAAACTACAAGACATGAAGACTTGAAATTTTAAATAAATAAATAAATAAATATAAATATCGCTATCAATATCTTATAATTTTTAGCATTATCGATAATAATGGGTATTCATTTTAAGCTTGATTTTTTCCCAGTTAGCTACTTGTTCCATTCTACTTTCTTCTTAATATGCTTATTTCAAGTAGTAAAATCTTGGTTTCTTGGGCTAAGTACACACATTAGGGTGTGATATTTGTGCCCTGAAAATGTCATTTAAATTGTGCATTTAGATAAAAAATCAATCAAATGGTGTAGCATATTGTCTATATATAAGATAGCAGTTAAAACAGAAGTCTTTATAAGATAATTAGCACGTTAAAATGAAGTTCTTCGCATAGTGCCGGGTACTTTTTAGTCGTATATTACCGTCTAGTTTATGTTTATGTCTTTTGATACATGCCTAGATATAACCTAGCACTTTCACAACTCTTTGAGCACTGCTCGTTCACTTGAATATCGCAGCAAAAACATAACTCAAAGTGTTTTCTCCTCTTTCTTTTCGCGGGGGCTTTTCTCTTCACACTTTTTGCGTCAAGTGCTTTTGATCGAAAGTCTTTTATTTTATTACGACTCTTCTAAGGAAACCCAAATCTGATTATTTTTTTCCTTGTTTTTCGCACCATTTGCGGTTGTGGCAATTTTTTATGCGCAGTTCCGCAATGCTCCTGCCCCGCCCCGTCCCGAATCACCCAGATCTAAAATTTAAATTGTCATTTAATGTGGATTTATTGTGCACGCATTGCGAATCTGTAACCAGGTGTGCGTGTCAGTGTTGCAAATTGAGAATTGAATGTGAAGGCGACGCATTGTTGTCAACTCTATAAATCAAGCAATATGAAAGTGAAAACTCAAAACAATTGCTTAAAGTCGTTGCGTTGCCTGTGACTTTGACTTTGCTAACTTGTTAAATATGTTCTTGGCCCGAACGGGTTCAAACAAAAGTTATAAATATTTCGCACAGTAAATCTGTGGGCAACAATTTATCATCTTAATTATGAAATTTGTAGACAGGTAGCAGAACATGAGAGAGAAACCAAAAGATCAAAATCAGAATACAAAAAAGCAAATGGATTTACAGTAGAGCCTCACTAAAGTTAAATGCTATTATAAATGCTTAAAAAGTATATGAAGCAACATATCTGCAGAAATCTCTAGCTCTATCTCTATCTGTCTCTATCTCTATCTATATCACTATATTTGTATCTGTCTCTCCCTCCAACTCTCTCTCTACCTCTGTGTCTTAAGCTTCTACAATACTTTAAGCTTACCTGGGATTAAATTGATTAATATATCTATACTCTCTCTCTCTCTGTCTCTGTCTCTCTCCCATCCTCTGCATCCATTATCGTATAAAGTTTGAAGGCAATTTATATATGTCAGAGCAATCTAAACTATAAAGCATACGCTTGAAGAGCAGCTCTCAAGGTCATTTCAGCTGAAATCGCTGGGAACTTTGGGCACCTTTTGTTGAATGCGTAGCGAAGTCTAAGAAAACTTTATGAATACTAAAAATCGCATGCAAATTATAATTCGCGTTATTTCGACTAATTCTATTGTGTCTGGGCTTTATGTCGTGCTTTGTATTTGTATGGAATAAAAAATGATACCTGATAAACGTGGATGATGTGAAGGCTGCCGACGCCGCCGCAGACGCCGCAGCCGCCGTTGCTAATCCAGCTGGCAGTCAAAGTCGAAGTCGCAGTTGATGTTGGGGCTCCAAGCCCTTCCGCTTGACCCGCCCTTAAGGCTGGCCAAAAGCAGACGTTGACAGCGGATATGAACAAGACGAGAGCCTGAGCTGGGCACCTGTTTGGTTAGCTGCAGCTCAAGCTGTTGCCGTTCAGCTGCTCAAGTTTTGAGTTTTTGTTGTTGTTTTTGTGTGTGGCTTAATGACTTTTGCGGCACAGCTCGTGGCACTTGCCACCTGAAAGGTCGCAATCGGAAGTTCATGTTTATGATACGCTACGCCAACGTCCATCCATCCGTCCGTCCGTCCGTCTAGTCGTCCCTCCGTCCGTTCTGGGCGTGCAATCCATCGTAAGTCACCAGCTGCCAGAAGTCAACAGCTTTCGTCTTGCACTAAATTTCAGTTTAAGATACGAACAAGTTGGGGATCAATCGCTTGCCCTTAAGCAAAGCCATCGTAGGTGTGATAAGAGTTGCCATAAATATTGATAGCTGTGCATAAATCAATATATTCTGCTGTTAAGGGTTGCCGTTGCTCTTGCCAGTTGGCTTATGGCTTATAGACAAGTTTGAATTGTGCAGTCGATTGGCTAATACTCATGCACGGTCTAGGAACAATTAGACTTAGCCAGGTTTCGATATTTTCGGATTTGTTGTCGTACAATCTTAATGCTCTAACTGCAGAGGAGGTCAACATATAAATACATATTTTTTAGTTAGCTTTTCCTCAGATTACTCTCGTAACTACTAAATTTAATTAATATATATTTTTTTAATTAAATCTAAAATTAAATTTTGTTAAAATTAGAATTCAAGTTCTATAATAAAATAATCTCAAGATCTTTTACCCTTTTGAATTTATCAAAAAGAAAAAAGGAAAAGGTCTTTAAGAGCTCTGCCTAACAAGTTATGTAATCTACAATTGAAGGTGTTTGCTGCTAATGCACAGCAAACAATGAACATAAATTCTGAACAAACTCGATTCGAATCATTTGTCTATTCAGGCCTTATGGCTTTATGGCTTTGTGGCATCTATGGCCGACAAGTGCGTCTAACAAGCAGCCACTTGAGAGCAGAGCCCAAAGAACTCAATTACGTTATTGCGGCAGATACAATTGTATCTGAGAGATACAGCGCGCATAAAACTTGATTGATAGCATCATTTGCAAGATGCAAGCCTCTGTTTTTTTTTACTTCCACCTCTTCTGCTTTAGCTCTTTTGATTTACAGCTACGGCGCGAGAGAGTGAAAGAGGCAGAGAGTGGAGGGGCTTGAATTGAGGAAGTGGCTTTGCCACTTGGCAGACGTCGCAGATGCAACTTGGCAGCAAGTGCAACTGCAACTGCAACTGCAATTGCAATGCGGCAGATGCGACGCCGGCCCCAACGATTTGCTTTGTTTACATTTGGAGCACGTTTGTGGCGGCAGCTGCTGACCGTTGCCCATTTACTTGCAGCCGGCAACAGTTGAAGCAGAAACAGAGAGAAAGAGAGAGGGAGAGGGAGAGAAGAGAAGGAAAGAGAAGAGAGATGCTGCTGAGCTAGGGCTGCGTCTGTTATTACACAATTTGAAGCCGCCGTTGCAGCTGTAATTGGAGCATGCTGCGATGCTCATTCCTGGCATAACTCAACGCCTAACTCCAAACACACACACACACACACACACACACACACGCACGCACATATATATATATATAATATATATATATAATTATATACTCCACATATACATATATGTATATATATATATAACTATAACTATAACTGTGCTCCAAGCATGCGCCAGCTAGACTTTGCTTTCCATTTGTTCTGTTTTTTTGTGTGTGCTTTTCACACGATCATGTGAAAAGCGTGCTATGATACGATCCAGTTCTAAACAAATATTTAACTGTTAACCATTAACTTGCCTAGAGAGAAGCAGATGCAGCAGAGTTTTCTTCGGGTTAACATATTCAAATTTTCCTATATAATATATATAGTATAGATCATTTCATATTATTAATATTTTTGTAATCACCAGACCTTTTCTAATTGGCAAAGATACAAAGTTTTTAAGCACATAATTGCTTTGCCATAAATTCGTTTTATAATTAGCCACAAAACAAAGCAAAACAACAGCAAAAAATCAAAATAAATTTAAAATTAGTTTCCGCATAATTCGCAAACAAAAACAAAGTTTTTCCCTTCATCGCATCAATTTATCAAAATCATATAATATTGGCATAACAGAGAGTATCATCAAATGTCAATTTCGCTTTTTACTGTTTGTCAGTCAGCATGTGTATATAAACATGTATATATGCATGTGTATACATGAGATGTATATATACATTTCTTTTGCCCAAGCTCAGCCATAAAAGTAGCTCAACTTTTAGCTTGCAGATGAGAGAGACCTCGAGTTCTATTGTTACGAAATTTAATATATATATCTTCATTTAAAAAATTCTTTGGCAATATATTGAGAGTACATTAAATAGTCGAATAATATCAACATTTCCATATTCTATTCATTGCTTCTTTGACGGTTTGCTTCAGTTGGCAAATCAGAAAAAAAAATTTAATTTGTTAAATTTTTGTTTCTTTTTGAATTTTCACTTTCATCATAAATTTTTTGTCTCCTGTTTTCGATGTAATTAATTTGTCGCATTTGTTGCTGGCTTGAACAAATAAATTATGGCCAAATATAATGACCATGTTGCCAGCAAATTACGTTTGGCATTTGACTTTCATTTCGGTGGTCGTGTGTAGCACCATAGTTAAAGCGTTTTTATCTTTGCTTTTTTTTTTGCTTTATGGCTATAATATTTCATGGCAAGTCCATAAGAGTCTTTAACCCATAAACGGCTGGAAACGTGCGCATAATAACTAAAGTTCTAAGAACTTTTATGTATTTCTAATGTGAATGCTAGCAACATGTTGCTGGCGCATGTTGTTGCATTCATTTCCGCTTCACGAACACACACACACACACACTAACGTTCTTATACAAGCCCATCCGGCGCTTCAATGCAGTTCTACTCTCTCTCTCTCTCTCTTTCTCATTCTCTCTTTGCAATTACCCATCCCAAACGAAAATAAAAAAGAAGCAAAACCCACATGCTGAACACAACTTCAATTCTAATTGGAAACTCGTTTCACTGTGCGCTGCCTACTCGAAATGAGCAGCGCGGCAAGTGGAACTAGTTCGCCCAGACAGCGTCGCCCACAGCTCAGCAGCAAAACTTCCAAATCGACCCACACACACACACACTTGCACTCCTACGCTGCTGAGAGAGCGAGCAGCAACATCTGCTTTGCACCCACGCTGCGCTAGCTGGCTAGCAAAATGAGTGAGTGAAAAAGTAAACGACAAAGAGAGCGAGAGTATAAGCTATGTTGCCAGTCGAGCAGCACAATGTTGCCTGGCAGTTAGAATGTTGCTAAGCATTTTGAGTGTGCTGTGAGCTATTATTATGAGAGTATATATATAGTTAAGTTTTTTTTATAAAATTATAAATACTACTAAATTTAGTATAATTTAACTTAGTAAGTATGATTATATTATTACTTTAATTTATAATTTTGCTCAGCAGCTTAGCAACAAATGTTGCCAGCCTTTGCCGGCTGTTGTTATTGTTAGCTTGATCTCTGTCGCTGTGAGGCAGAGCGAGAGCGAGAGCGCGAGCGCGAGAGAGCGTCTGTGTGAGAGCTAGCAAGCAGTTCGTTCACTTGCTTAAGGCTAGCCCTCGACGCTGTCAGCGCTGCCCAGTTCAGTTGTACTCGCAACGTTGTTGAGTGCGGTTTATTGAAAAGGTCGGTGGTTCGTTCATGTTGATCTTGATTTGCGCTGATTGCCTTAAGTAACTGTTCAAAAGCTTATCAGCTTCTCTAGTGCAAACGAAACTGAAAGTGCATTTTGGGCAAAGTTTGAATTGACAAAACAAAAATAAATATATATATATATATAAAAAGTAATTGCATAAAGCCGTCAAAGGGCTGTTGCACCTGTTTCCTGGCATAATCGGAATCGATATCATATAGCATAATGCGGCACGTACGCGCCTTTGGCTACGCATAAAAATGTGAAGTGCATAACAAAAGAAGAAACATAACTACAAAACAGAGAAAGAAAAAAAGAAAAACCATAAAACCAAAAAAGAAAAAGAAAAAAACCAACAACTACAAGAGCAAACGGCCTTGTGCATTTTTTTTAGTGTATTTACAATCCACCAGAGTTGTTTTTGGGATTACACACACTCGCACACACACGAACACACACTCTTATACACTTTGGATTATCCAAAAAAATATCTGAACTTGATTGAACTTTTGAAAGGTAAGTTTCGGGCATTTAAAGCTTGCCAGCTCTTAAATGTTCTTAAGTGATCTCGACTCTAGCTGCGGCTACTTCTTGCTCCTCTTCTCGAAGTAACCCAGTTTTTTTCTTTTTCAATTGATTTATTGCGATAATTCACTTTGGCTTCTGGTTTCCGCTAGAAAGTCTTGCATCTGTCTTTCTGCCTGTGTGTGTGTGTGTTTTTTTTTTTTTTTTTTATCACTTTAGACTTGTTTTGATGATCTGGTTTTTCTTTTCGTTTCATTTGGCGAAAGTTAAGAATTTTCACTAATCAAATTTTGTATAGAATTTCGTATTGATTCGAAGTGGACTTTCCTCTGCTTCTAGCCAAGAGTTGATTGAACCTGCCAAACGGTATTCTTCGAGCAACTCATTTCCGTTTCCCTGAATCATCCCAAGTTATCTGAACTTATCATTATAATGCAACATTTTTGCGCGCTGTTATAAGTGTTTGTTAAGTGTTTGTCATTGCCGCTGGGCCGCCGGCCATTGATGTGACTGATGACAGGTTCATTATAATACTCCAGTAATATACATATATTAATGGCCCTTGAGGGCCACACACAAAGACCTGCAAAGGCCTTCCCAGCTATTTACAACAACAACGAGAATACTTAAACATTTTTGATATGTAAATTTTGGTGTTTACTATGATTTTGAGACTTAACCAAAATGAAGCTGCCCGCTAATTAGCTGCGACTCGCATGTTTATGAAAGACATAAAAACTTGTTTTCCCGCAGCATTTTGGATAGTGACAAAAGAGTTTCCATCAAATCTTTTACATCTATCGAATGTTTCAATCGCAACGAGACAAATTTGAAATGCGTAACTCGTAACGGATTTCCTTTCATATATATATGTTATATATATTTAAATTAACTATATATCTATTTGAATAAATATATTTGACATATCAAATATTTCACACGCTTAATATTCCATTTCCATGCGCTCATCGCTCATTAGCTGAAACAAATGTCAAAGTTGGTTGTTCTTATCGAGTTGATCGAATCATTTGCCAAACTTTTGCTTTTCAACAAATTTCCCATAGACCTATTCATTATTTATCCATAAAAAGAAGAAGAAGAAGAAGAAGAAGACGACGAAAAAGCAACAACAACATAATCAGAGCTCATCCACTTAGGCAAATGCCTAATTAACGACAAATCTGATTTTTGGCCAAACTTCTTAATGGCAGCGAGTCGAGGCAGGGCGAGACGAGGCCAGAGTAGACTGGCAGTTACTCTATATAAAAGCAGATGTTAGGTTTGCTGTTGGTTGACTGAGCGATATACCCCATAAAGAGGCATAAAGAGACAGCAGCAGAAGTAAAATATTTGTCTTAATGAAACGAAATGAAGTGCGTCTGGGCTGAATAACAGTTGATTAAGCTCTTAAGCAACTGATGTGCCAGACACAAATGCTCATGATCAGGATGATGTTGCTAATGACTATTAGTATATATACTATATAATATATATGCATTGGCAGATATCTGCTTAGTTACCTTTAAAATTCACTTTACTTCGCTTGATTATGCAATTTTCACCAACAACTTGACAACTTAATAGCTGCAACGTGTTGTTGCTGCTGTTGTTGTTGTGGTTGCTTGATTTTCTCCTCAGTTGCTAAAGTTCGTCCACCGAACATCAATTGTTAATTGACATTGAATTAATTTCCTGTCTGTGATTTTTCACTTGAAAAAAAAAAGAAGAAAAAAACTGTTGAAGAAAATGTGAAAAGTCCGAGACATTTGAGGATTATAAAATGCAGCTCACGTTGTGCACTGTGTTTAGTTGAAAAGATCTCCTTTGCTGCTTGCATTATTTGGCTAATTAAAAATCAGGAAATGCGCACGAACAATGGGCCTCTGCAGGCGAGCTACCCTCAGTGTCGTTTCTGCTACGTGAGTTTTACCTGTGAAATACTTCGAGCTACTGTCAAGTGCGGTTTGTTACGGTTTAGCGCCCCCCTGTTCCTGGCCCGCTGCACAGGTAGGCGAACCGTTTAAGCGTGGCTTAGCGAAACGTGTTGTCCAGCCCAAGGATATACGCCTCATTTGATTTAGCCATTGCCAATGGCAAGCACGTAGTGGCGTAGTTGAGTCTCTTATAGAGAAATTGTGTGGCAGATAGATCTTTTACCTTTTATAGCGTTATTGATTTGGATCGTTTTATGTGTTTGCTGTGTGGTTTGCTAGTTTTCTTGCTTATCTTAAGCTGTAGATCGTTGGGAGCTGAAATTGATATGATATGAAATTGATATCTCTAAAGATCTTGAAAGGTTGAAGTAATACAAGTAGAAATGGGAGTACTCTGTGAGCGGATAGCTCTAGCTTTTGTGGTATTCAAGCAACGTTTGAAAAGCCAAATCGTTCGATGTTTATAGATATTAAGGAAATATGGATGAGTTATCGAATCAATGATTGTTATACAGGAATAAGCATTTAATATTTCAAGTCCTTAGACGTAGTCTTATCGTTAACTAGATCGCATCGTTCATATGGTTGGGCAGACAGTCGCATGGACAAGTCTTTCTTCGACTTAGTTGGTTGCCCTGATCAATAATATATATACTTTAAGGGCTCTGCCACGCCTCCTTCTACTTTTTTCATACATTTTCACAAAACCTTTCTGCCCTGTAGTCCCATTCTATCTATAGCTGCAGTGTATGACAACTCTGTGTTCTAATAAATTTCTGATTAAAAATTGTGCTGATCTTAAAACTTCTTTAGTTAAACAATTAATAATGTTTTATTTCAATATTTTTGTCTAACTATTAATATATAAATCTTGGCTCAAATGTTTGCTTAAACTTTTACAACTCGTTGACCATTTCATATTCTTGACTTTCAATTGACTTTTTTTTTCAACGTGCATTCCGGAAATTGTTCAATTACCATAAACGTTTATAATAATATTCGATTTTTGTTTGTGTTTGTTTTGTTTTTTTTTTTCGTTTATTGTCTCTGGGAACTGTTGTTAGCGTAAAGACACGCCCGCACATTGGGCTAACTGCCGACAATAGACAATAGACAATTGTCAATTGCATTTGCATACATGTGCGTCTGAGTCTGTTTGTCTGTCTGTCTGTCTGTCGGTCTGTTGTGTGTATGGAGAATGTTTTCGTTTCGTGGCGGACTTTCAATAACAGATTGTCAAATGCTGACGCCGACCTGGCCTCCGGTTGGCCTCCTGCTCCAACTCAAGTGGCGCGCGCGTCATAAGCAAAATGTTGAAAGTGATGTTGATTTGCAATTCAATCAGACTTATAGCTAAATTTTGCAGCAAATTCAATTGGGTTTTTTCTTTTTAGATATATGTAAAGATATAGATATATATATTTGTTTATATATCTTATTAGCATTTAGCTCGTTTTCAAAAATTCGCGCGAACTACGCTAAATTACAGCTAAATGCGCGCTTAGTCAGCGCAAATTTCATACACAAATATCGGCCATAATATGCATATCGAGATGTTTTTTTGTTTTGTTTTTTTTTTCATGGCAACGCGTCAGCACAATAATGTTGGCGCTGTCTCTGACAGTCGCTGTTGTTGCTGTTGTTGTTGTTGTTGTTGTTGCTTCTGTATTTTTTGTTAACAATTAATTTAACAAACAAGTGAAAAAAGGTAGCTGAAAGTTATCGGTAAATTGTCTATTTGCTAACAACAGCAGCAGCAACAACAATGTGTTAAATGGCGTGCTATAAAACAATTATGGCGCTCTTTTTATGGCATATTATGGTCAAGTGTTAATCTGATCGGACTTGGCGCATAATCGCTTCAAGCAGAGCTGTCAATCTCTGTCTATATATGATATATATGTTGATAAAGATATATAAAATTATATTAGAATATTGCTTTTTGGCAGCTCACTTGAAATGTGGGATATATATAAATAGACTTTTTATAAAAATAGAAATTACATTATAATTAGAATTTATAGTATGTAGTTCAGTTGAAATTTAATTCCAATAAAATAGACTTTTTATAGAAATAAAAGATCAGATAGATCACTTGAACTTTATTCTATAAATCTAGAAAATTCATTCTAGTGAGTTGATATTGTAGTACTAGAACATAAAGGACTTAAATTGGGCTATCTTATAGAGTAAATAGACTTGAGGTTATTTATTTATATGTTTGCCTATGACTAATCGATCGTCTAACTATGTCTTTACATTCAAATAGTGAGTAGTTTCTCTGCTTTAGCTATTTCATTAAGATTCCAGTTCTGTTCGCAGTGGAGCTTGCTATAAATTATTGAATCATCAACGTCTTGGAATTCTGGCTAAGCTCAAACTAGTTGGGAATTCGATGAAAACTGAGCCAAGGCGAGTAAAGCTAGCGACTGATTTCTTTGTTTGTGTGCGCTACTGTCATTAGAGTATTCATGAGAGTATTCGTATGAGTGAGTATAAATGACTCCCCAACAAACTAATTATTAGACACTGAATGTTTCATTCAGAATTCAAGCGCTCCTTGAGCTATATAACTCAGTTGAGGCCAAAAATATATTTTTCTAAAATGTTTAGCTAGAAAAACTCTAAAGATGTCAGTTTGCTTATCAAATTTGGATTGTGAACACGTTTTAAGCACTAGGTTTAAACTAGTTTATAGAAATGTCTAAAAAAAAGTTGAATAACTTTTTTGCCCACAAACATTTGGAACGTGTTTAGACTTAGGTTAAGTGAAATTTAAAGCTTAATTAGCTAATAATGAGATAATTAACAACTTTTTGTGCAAGAAATTGTGAATGGGCAGCAAGCAGAACACAATGAACTAAATATAGATTAACTAACTTCAAGCTGTTTTACGTGCCACAAAACAAAGTTTGACTTATGGCAAAAAAGTGAAACTAACAATTTGATTATATAATATAATATACTTTATATAATATATAATATACATAGATATAAATGTCTTAAAGATTATGTATAAATAAGTATATTGAAAATTTTAGAATAAATATGTTTTTAAAGCAAACATAGAGATATATCTTTATTACAAAAATATAGAGTAGCCCTGACTTTATTTTTAATAAATATTTTTTCTCCAATTTTTTAGTTTTGCTAAATGTTTAAAAACGAAAAAAATATTTAAATTTAGATTTTCTCTAAAACAAAGTTTCCAAAATGATTAAACAAAAACTAAATTGAAACTTTTCTTTAGTCTTGGCAGCAAAGAAAGTTGTTAATAGCTTCAAGTTAGTCTCAACTGTCAAAGATATTGAGCTGTAGATTAAATTAGCTAATGAATCTGCGTACAGCTCGAAATCTTTCCACTGCTTCGCGTTTTAAGTTTACCCAAAGTGAAGCGTGGAAAAAAGCGATTGTTAAACACTTTCTAGATTTGTGTTTAAGCGAGACTCTTTAGCATTAATTGTTGTGTCTTTTGCCATCTTTTATGGCTAATCAACTGCAAACGTGAACTTTCATCTGTCAAACGCGACGCTTCTCGGCGATTCTCAGCGTTCATTAGGGTCAAGAGCGATTCGTCGCCGCTGCTTGGCTCTTGATTTGCCTGCACGTTAAACTTTCGTTGAGGCTACAGTTTTAAATACGATTAAAGCTTTACTTTCTACATTACCTCGGCCGCCCTCACCTGGTGGCAGAGAAATAAAGAAAAACAAAAGAAAAAAAAGCGAAAATTGTGCGACAAATTCTCACGCCCAACGGCTGCTCTCGAGCTGTAAATGTAAACCGCAAAATGTGAACGAGGCGGCAGCAGCTACCAGATTCCCATTCCGTGTTCCCAACTGCAAATCCTGACTGGTAAAAGCCAGGGTATCTCGGGGGCAACAGGGTGTTGGTGCTGCTCTGTGGTATGTGTGTGTGGCTCTGTTGTTGCCTTGACTTTAATGCACTGTGGGAATGTGCCCAACACACAACTTGATTGACTTGCAGTTCTTCTGTCTCTCTCTCTCTCTTTCTCTCTCTCTTCCTCGCTCACTCTGTCTCTCCTTTTGCTGGGATTCATTAACTGTGCAACTGCAGCAATGACTCTCACTCTCGCTCTCCCCCCCCCCCTCTCTCTCTCTCTCTCTCTCTCTCTCTCTCTGTCTCTCTTTGTCGTAATCGATATGCGTGCACCTTAACACCCGTTGCTCATTGTAAGGGTTAAGGCCGGAAGCGCCTCTGTTTAAAAGGCTATGTAAACGCCCAAAAAGCCAAAACAAAAAAAGAAAACCAAAGCAAATTCCATAAAACAAAAGCAAAAAAAGCCGTTGTCCACTTGGCGCTCTATTTGAGCGTGATTAATTTCTGCACATCAGTCACTGCCAAGCGGCCAAATGCACAAACACTTGGCACAGCTCGTAAAATACTACAAAAAAAGAGGAAGAAAAAAGCAAGGATAAACGACTAAAAAATTGTATTTATACTAAACTCTGCGCAATTGCAACTCTTTTTTTGTCAAGGGATCTTGAAAGCTTGAACAGGGCTTAAACATTTTGGCATGAAAGTGGAGCAAGGCAAAGCCTGTGGAAATGTTGAAAGATTTATGAATTATAAATTCCATATATGTCTTTTTTTAAATTATTAAATATATTGATAGTATTTTAACATATTTAAAATATGTTTTTATATTTATATAATTTTTAGATAAATTTTTTAAATTTATATTTTCTTGTTTAAATTTGCAGAGCAGAAAATATTTCAATATATTTTTAAAAAATTATGTTTAATTATTTCTTTTTATATTTAAAAATTCTTTTGCTTTTGATTGAAGCAGTAGCAATAATTTCATCAGCATTAATCTACATATTTTATTAGAATTTGACTGTTTATTGTAAAGAAAAATCTAATTCGTAAATATTAAATTAAATACAAATACAAACAAATACAACAAAAATGCTTCAATTCTTCAATTCGTGGGTTTATTTAAGCCAACTTTAATAAGTTTTTTGTGTAGCTGAACTAAACGCTTACAAGTTATTTAAAAAAAAAATCTGTTCAGTCAGTGTATTTTAGCTTCGTTCTACACAAAATTGACTTTGCATATTTCAGTTTATAGTTTCCTCTCGCACGCTTTGACAAATTAAACAACTTAAAGGCAGTTACTGCTGCTGCTGCTGCTGTTGTTGTTGTTGTTGTTGTTGTTGCTGCTGCTGCTGCTGTTGTTGTTGCAGTCAAGTGACAAGTTGACGTCTTCTTCCTTGGCACAACACATGATGACAGAGGCGACCGAAAGTGAGAGAGATGGAGAGAGAGGGAGAAGAAGCGAGTAAAGAGCAGAAAGCATATACAGCTAGCTGTCCAAGCTACCAACAACCTTTTGGGCTTACTTAATTGTGCGTTCACATTTTTGCATGAGAACTGAACAAGTTTAAACACAATTTTTTGCTGAAAAATGCTTTAATCTTGGCTCAAGGTTCGAGTTAAATGTAATAATAGCAATTTCAAATATTTCATATCAATTGCCTTGAACCAGTGCACTGATGATGATGCTGCTGCTGCTGCTGCTGCTGCTGCTGCTGCGGCTGCTGTTGCTGCCCCACATAATGACACATCATTCTTTACATTGAAAGTTATCTGAAACGAGCAGCTCAAACTGCTACACTGCTGCCACAAATAGTTCTCGCTCTATGGCATCTTAAAATAAAAAGATGAGAAAACAACTTAATCGACAGCAAGAGAAATTAATTGCTGACGCTTAAGTGCAGCATATATATCTATGCCTATACCGATATAGATATATATATATATGTATATGTATATATATAAATATAAATAAAACTTATGAACAGTTGCCATATCTTTTTTAATATGAGATGCGACCCTTTTGCTAAGACTGAAAACTGTTTTCAGTTTTCCCCCTCGTAGCTTCATTAAGTTGCGCCTGAGTTGTTTCAGCTCTTCTTCTTGGAATTTGTGCTGTTGTTTTTGTTTGTATTCCTCAGACACATGCATTATGTGGGTTCGTGTTGTTGTTGTTGTTGTTGCTGCTGTTCGCGTCTGTTGCCGCTGTGGCTGCTCTTAGCATATCTTTATTTTGTGTTTCAAATACTTGAAATGTTTTTTTTTTTGTCTTTGATTTATTCGAACAAATGTGCAATTTGTTGTTTGGTTTACTCTCACACAATCAACGCGACCTTGCCTCAACTGGCAGCGTTTAGCTCTGGGAAATTTCAGCTATAGAAATCACTTTTCCACACAGTTTTCACATAATTAAAATCAGGGTATAAATAGTTGCCCAACTAGATAAATACTGCAGCAGTTGTTGGCTTTCAGTTGTTGCCTTGTTGCAATCGTTTATTGACAGGTGAAACAATGCTCCCAGCCAGTTCCATAGAATTTGATTTTACCTTTTGTAATTGTGTAAGCCAAAAAAAAAAAAAAAAAAAAACTTGCTCTGAATTTATAATTTCCGCTGAATGCTGAAAGTTTTATGCGATTTTTTTTTTTTTTTAGATTTGCCGCGTGTTTCTACATACTCTTCTGCTGCTTCTTCTGCTCTTTTAATATTTATGATGCGGCAACAGTTTTGTGTTGTTTCTTTTTTCGGGTGTTGCACCAAATGCCATAAAATATGACAGGCTTTCAATAAAAGTTTTGT
Source organism: Drosophila anceps (assembly GCA_035045945.1). Taxonomy (NCBI): domain Eukaryota; kingdom Metazoa; phylum Arthropoda; class Insecta; order Diptera; family Drosophilidae; genus Drosophila; species Drosophila anceps. Next base: position 3,506,365 of record JAWNON010000196.1, read on the forward strand.
GGTGCAGCGCCAGAAATATACATATAAAAACAAAATTTATATTTAGCTGCAGCTCTTTAAACTCGTCCACGTCGAGAGTGCTCTGTAAATCTTGTGCATAATTTGAGAGCGATATTTAATTAATTTCAACAATGTGCTTCAACAGTAAAGCACTCTTCGGCTCAAGCTGTCAGCTGTGAGGCGGCCGGAGCTGAACTGAGACTGGCAAATACCCTGGATTGCTTAGATGGTGCTTGAGAAGTTCATAAATGAATTCTTTGTTTAACAAATTACATTTATTTGTTACTACTGTTAGGTATTACATTTTGTTTTCATATCTCACAGATACTTTTGCATGCTCGAGATATGTAGATACTTTTGTATCTTATAGATACTTTTATGTCTGACAGACACTTGAATTATGCTGAAATTTCGAAGCTGATAGATTCATTTATATTGCAGAGATACACTTAAAACTCTAGAGTTATTTTTGTAGTCTATAGATACTTTTTGCAGCATGCAGATACTTTTGTATCTTATAGACTTGTGCTCAACAAAAACTTACCTATCTGTAGACTTTCGTGCTTCTTTTTGTTATCTCATAGATACTTTTGTATCTGAAAGACATTTTATTCTTAACTAAATACTTGAACTGCATATCATTTGACGCTATCGAGTAACCAGCTATCTGCACGTACATTTATATGCCCCATATATACCCTATACAAAACATTAAGAATCACACGCCCACACACACACACACACACACACATACACACATGCAAACATCTTTTATTATTTGAACATATATATAATACAAAAAAAAGCAATGAAAACTGTCAAGCGTCGCCCAGACACCACCCACAAACAGTTGCGCCCAAATTAAAGCAAACATTAAGTGAAAAACATGGAAAAAACAGAAGAAAAACTGAGAAAAAATAATGAAAATAATTGATTAATTAATTGACAGCAATTGAGTTTAATTGAGTGCCACATGGTCAGCTCGACAGATTTTTTTTTATTTTTTATTTTCATTTTTGGTTCTCTGTGCGCAGTTTTTAATTAGTTTTCCGACAGCTGCAAATACGGAAAAAGCACTTGAGCTTTCCGTATTAACAGTTACTAAATACCAGGTAGAGTCATTTGTTGTTGCCCAGCAACAACAGCAACAACAGCAACACCAGCAACAACAAGATGAAGTGCTGGCTCCAGACACGTCAACAAGTTGAAAGCGATTTGCCAGCGTAATGGCAACAAAATTGCATGGGGGCCACTCACCTTAGCAACATCATCCCAGTCAGCCGGAGCAACAATTAGCTACGGTCAGAGCAGCTGCATAGAAACTTTGTTGACAAACGCGGAAAAAAGCGCAAAGCAAAGTCAAAGACCGACAGCATAAGTACCAACAACAACAACAGCAACAAAAGCACTGCATAAATAAGTGACTAAGCGACGGCGGTGACGGCGTTGACGTCGCGTCAACGCGTGCTGCCAGGGACAGAGACATCGCGACGGTGACGGCGACGCGAGCAGCGCAGCAGCAACGTCAAAGCGTGACAAATAGCTAAATGTTGTTGTAGTTAGTAGTTGTTGCCGCTGCTGCCGCTGCTGCTGCTGCTTGCGTCTGCACTTGCTCAGCCTTCGCGCATGTTGGGCAACATTTTCGCTGGCATTCTTTATGGAGTGCAAACAATGTTGCCCGAAACTTGTTGCTGGCCAAACATTTTAAATACTTATTTGCTTACGTCGTTTGCAACTGTGCTAAGCAGTTGCAAACTTAAACAAAAAAAAAATAAGTATGGAGAATAAGCAGAGAGAGAGAGAGAGAGAAAGGGAAAGAGAGAGAGGGAGAGGAGAATATTATAATTATATTTATACAGCAGCCAAGCTACTGTCGCAGACTCCGCAGTCGAAAGAACTTGCCCATTAGCACAAAAGCCGCAGTCAAAACTTGTGCCTTAACGGCAGCAGCAACAACAGCAACGACAACAGCATTTTACGAGAATTGTGTAATTTCATTTGTACTTCATTTCGGTTAGCCACACAAAATTTGGCGGCACCAGCAAAAAGAGACTAAAAAAAGAAGCAAAAAAACTCTGAAAATAGGAATTTGCTTGTATTGTATCTGGTTTTTTTTTCGCTTGGTCTTTCGGAAAACTGAAAACTAGTTTAGTTTAATTCGCAGTTGGTACGCAGTAATTCTCAAGAAGTCAGCAAAAAAAAAAAAACCAAAACAGAAGCAGAAACTGAAGCTCATTAAAATGCGCAGTAAATTCTTCCTTTTTTTTTTGAACATCTTCTGATTTATGAGCAAACATAATAATAAATATATATAAATAGAAGTTATATAAAAAACGAATCAACAAAAAAATGAACTTCCTGTCGTTGATTTTTTATTTTTTTTTTGTTGCCCACTCATGCCCACAAAATTTGTGACGCGTCTCTTGACAAATGAATGTTTCGCATTCTTAAAGGTTCGAGAAATGTTTTTTAACGACTTTTCCTATTGACAGCATTTGTGTTTGTACGTTTCTGCAGGAAGTCAATTCAGCTAACTCGAAAGGAATTTGTACACGATTCGTTAGCTAATTGTTGCTGAGACTTGGACATTGAGAGCTGTTAGAAAGGCTCAATGATTGGCATTATCGATGGAGGATTACGAGCTGTGAAATGATAATAATAATAGTATTATATAAAAGAGAGTCATGGCAATAGTTCTGAGAAGAAGAAATAAATGAAATAAGGAAACAAGTGTACAAAAGTCGAAATGAATAAGTGAAAATATATTTTGATATAAAAAATGATTTAATAAAATTAGTAAGAAATTATAAGGAATTGAAGGAAAATTGCATATCATGAAGCACTAAATAGCTTGAAAATAATAGTCAATACAATAAAGTTAGTGAGATGAGAAATGAGAAATACAATGCAAAGAGAAATGAATCGGAGCCGAAAGGTAACTGCGAATCAATAAGAAATTCCTAGCCAAGACTAGGACTGAATTCAGAGAAAAATATATGATTAATAAAAAGAAATTGTAAAGAGAAAACAAATTTTTCTAAAATATAAAAAAATGGAAATTCAGACTTACAGAAAAATCTTATTCTTGAGACAAATTGAGACTTGAACTACTCTTTTTAGTACAGGATTACAAAGTAAATTCCAATTTTTGATTGCCTTTGAATAAGACCCTAGTTCCTTTGAATAAGTTGCTTTGGAATACGTTTTTCGCTCTCACTAGCTAATTAAGCTAGTTAAAGTACATATGAACGTTAAACTAGTTATTTTGAAGAAGACTACATGTTCTCCCTCCTTATTCACATTTCTTATGTAGTGCTTTGGTACCTCATATGAACTATATTATACACGTGTTCACTGCCCTTTTTATGCTACTTTCAGTTTCTTTGAACTTTGAACTCGTACATTTGAATCAGTTTCAGTTCATTTGTACTATCTTATACGCCCTCATTGCCTGCTTCCTTCTAGTTTTAGCTTATTTGAACCAGTTCATTTAAAGTAAGTCACTGCCTAGTTGAGCCAGTTCCAGTTCATTACAATAAACTATGATAATGCAAATCCAATTGTGTGTCCCACTTAAATCTCAGCCCAAATGAGTTTACCAAATTTTCCCCATTAGTTTTTCCCATTTTCCGACGAAACCGAAATAGTATTGCGCAAGCTCTTGAACTGCAGTGCTCAACTTGTCAACGCTCTAAGACAATGGTCATAAGTATTTTATAGATAAAACCAGAGCGAGGTAGAGAGAGGTAGAAGGGGACGCGCAGCCCACGCTTATCGTGCGCATGCATCAATCTTGAGGCCCAAGACAGCAAGAGCCCCTACCTGGAAAGATTAGACAGACAGCGAAGCGAGCGAGCGAGTACAAAGCGAAGTATTAAAAGAAAAACAAAAACAAAAAAAAAATCTTTTTCACACCTACGAGAGAATCTCAACAACTGTTGTTGTTGTTGTTGTTGTGCCCTAATTGTGGGCGTTGGGCTCGAACAAAAGACTGACTTAAGAGCAGATCTCGTTAGTGCTGACCTCTGAACTGAACGAAAGTGCCGCTGCTCCCGCATCCGCTCCAACAACAGCAACAAGAACAACTAAATGAACAAAACCCCAACCGGAAGCCCATAAACGAACTAAAGAAACGTTAAGCCAGCTGGCAAATTAAAATCTTTTGCTCCACATTCGACATTCGGCATTCGGCATTCGGCATTGACTTTGATTTTGTGTATCCACAAAATGCACTGCTATCTATTTCCCATTTCCCATTTCCATTTCCATTTCTGTGCACATGTTCCACAAAGAAACGCACACACGCACATTTCCTACGTCCACGTCTACCTGCCGGCTAGCGCATAGATCTCAGCATGTGTAACTGCAGCAGCAGCAGCAGCAGCAGCAGCATCACCAGCAGCCGCAGCAGCAGCAGCAGCGAGCAGCTGCCTTCCAGTTCGACTCGGATTTCTCATAGCGAAATTCCCACACTCTATCGCCCATCTAGCTACGGCTATGGGCAAGGACTGCAAGTCAGCTGCTGTGCGCTGCATCAAGTGCATCCATATATGTATATATATAAAATATGAAGTATCTGTTCGCTGGGAACTGGTAGCATATGTGCGTGACCAGATTGTTGTGATGCCTGCTGTCTGTCTGTGTGTATGTGAGTGTGTGTTGTTTTCTATTTTTTTTTTGTTTTTGGCACATTTTCCCATATGGTTTTTCATATTCTGTTTTTTTTTTTCTGCGCTCTGGCAGCTGTCGCGTGGCCATCTCCTCATCTAAGCCATGAGAATCCAAAGCAGATGCACTTTCAATTTGAATCTCTTTGGAAATTATCATGGGAGTTATCACTAGCTCGGAAAGAGATGAAAGACCTCATGTGTTTTAGTTCAAGTAGTAAATACTAGAAATATACTGAAGTGTTACTAAGGAAAATACTAAAAAAGACACAAAAAATACTGACATACATATGTATGTACCTACAAATACGAAGCAAAAACTTGAAATAAATATGCAAAATTGTCGCAAAAATGTTCAATCTATTTGATAAACAAATATATTTTTTGAATCAAATTAGAAGTTGTTCATTAGAAAAAAATACTTAACATATTTTGAACTGACAATATATATTTGGTATTTATTTAAAATAAAATTTATTTAAATGAAATTAAATAAATTAAATTAATAAAAGCCTGCATAACTAGAGTATTATTTTTCGTATTTTTAAGAAGAAAAATACCGAAAATACTCAAGTTATACTGAATATAGTGTACACAGATATATGATTCTAAATTTTAATGCATAAATACCTTTGACTTAAATAGTAAAAATACCAACAAAATACTAAAAATACTATATATAAATACTTACAATATTAATCTAAATAAAACTGAATCAATACATTTGACTGGTAATATGCACACTTGCCCAACATTAGCAGAGCATACCCTGTACACATACCCTGTAATCGCAAATAGCATGGCTTAGCTACGGCCATGTTCTAGGTATAATATTTATGGCCACATTTGCTTGGCATTCACACAAGCAGCATTCTTTTAATGGAACTAACATTTAGCCGTTTCACTCATCTAACAATTAGTCAACTATTCGCTCACTCACTCCAATCCAATTCTAACTATCTCTTTCTCTCCCTCTCTTTCTCTCTCTTTCTCTTTGCAGGTAAGCTTTGAATGAATATCTCAACGTCGCATCCGCAAGTCGTCAGCGACTTTTAGTGCTCCAACTAACTATTTATAAGGTAATTTGAGACGCGCTTAGCAACAGCCAACGGAATTCTTTAAATGACAAGACATATAAAATTTAATAGCTTGTAGCCTGGGTAGCTCGGCAAGAAGCAGCCCCTCCTGCCACACCTCCCCCCTGCACCTTTTTGAGCTGCTGCGATGTTCGTGTTCGTGTGTCCCTTTGGCGGCTTTTGTTTACCTTTGAGCTGAGGTTTGTCTTTGTGTGCCCTCTTTGTTGATTTTGTGCGCACGCCGCTGTCGCTACTATAAATAGGGATATACATACATAACTACACTGAGCGAAAAAGGGTCCTTTTTAAATGAAATGAAATGAAATACCTGGAGCTAAAGGCAGACCAAAGGAATTTCAAAAGCATTTCTCAACTTGACTGCAAGCAGAACTCAAGAATTCGTTTGAGTTTCCATTTTCATTTGACTTGCAAGTTTTCGCTCAGTGTATGGCATATTTTAAAATATGTTTTGCGTAATGCCTAAGACAAAAAAAAACAACAACAACAGACTGTTGTCCTTCTTCTTCTTCTTACTTCTTTTTTAATAGTCTTAAATTCCTGAGCAAATAATTTGACAGCAAATAGAAAGCAGAATTCGAGAAGGTCTGAGTACAAGAAAAGTAAAGTTGATAATGATTAAATAGGCGAATGCTTCAAGCATTTCTTAAATCTATACTCACAATATATATATTTAAATGTATATATGAATTTATATATAGTTATCTGAATCTATGTTGATTTTGGGACACTAATAGGTAATATAATTTTCTATTATCTTCACGCATTTGTTGGGCAACTAATTGAATTTGCCCATCTTTTGCTGCAAATACTGCTTACATTTCCTGTTGTCCACATACTCACACACTCACACATACACACACTCACACTCACACTCACACTCACCCACTCACACTCACACACACACACTCACTCACTGGCACGCACACCCTAAAAATTAATGTTGCTGCATGTTCCGTTGTTTTACCACAAGCCCAAAATGTAATTGAACAGCAGCTACCACGCCCCGCCGCCCCCCAAATTGTAGGTGTGGCATTGGGGCTAACGAGGCGCCCGAGCTGCGCGGCTGCCGCTTGTCAAAGTTGGGGAACTTCTATTAACAATCTACTTTAAGACACATGCGACACACACTCACGGCGCAGTCCCAAAACTCAAACCCAATTTGTATGCCCTGTAGCGGAAGTGGGGAGCGGGTATATAGGCTATGATGTAAACTAATTGTGGATGAAATCTATGAAGCTTGATTTGTTTGCATGCGAATGACCAGTGTAAGGTATCTGTATATACATATAATTCATAAAGACTATGAGATACCCTGTAACTGTAAGTTATGCTGTTATCCGAAACTTTTGCAATTAGTTTGGGATTAGTTATGACTTTATATAGATGTACATATGTGGCGTACAGGGTATCTCATAGTCTAAGCACTTGATGAACTGCAATTTTTTTTTAGTACATTTTTGCGGCGTTGCAAATGTGATAATGAAAAAAGTTCAAAGGGGGCGAACACGTGTATAAACGTGGGCCTGTGTGTGTGTGTGTGTTTGTGTGGGGGTGAAGGGCTGTCACATCTACTAGTTAGGGCGTGTTTTTTGGGGCGTGGCGCTGTAATATAATGTGAGTGATTTGCCCAGATTGGAGTAGGATCGGATTGTGATGGGGACGGGGGCGGGGGCGGGGTCGGGGGCGCTACGTGAGCTGACGACAGTAAAAAGCTGAAGAGATACACTTGAACGAACGAATGAACCGCTATTAACTGACGCTGATTGTGACGTAACCTGTGCCTGGCATGCCAAATGGAGAACTCACGTTGCTCCCCTCTCTCCAGCACGCACATAACTTCATTGAGACAAGCATTTCCTTTGCTCTAGCTGGCAATTTAAATGCTTAAACATTTGCAACACGCCTCGTGGAGTTATTTCTGCTTCTACTTGTGCTTGTGCTTGGGTGCTACCGGATGCCAAATGCATTTCGAACCAGTTTTTGTCACGCAGCCACCTGCTGCCTCACTTTGTCGCGCTCTCCCTCTCGCGCTCTGTCTCTCTCGCGCAGTGTCTCACTGTTTAGCTCTCAGGCATAAATCATATCGAAAGAATTTATGCAGGCAGCCAGGCAGGCAGGCAGGCAAATTCCAAGAGGCAAACATGTTTGCAACAAGTTGCCAGCGGAAGTGACTAGAAAACTGTGTCTATGCAACTGATAAATTTAATATATATATAGCTGCCTCTCTCTCACGCTCTCTCACTCTCTCAGTCTATTGCTGTCTCGTTCCTTTTAATAAGGTTTGCTGCATAGGAAGTAATTTCTTTCAGTTTGACTTCCTGTTTTACGCGCTTGTTTGCGTGCGTGCCTGAGTGTGTGTGTGTGTGTGTGTGTTGCAAAGGATGCACTTAATTTGACTGTCTCGCTGCCTTGGGGCATGCTACTCAGCGCGACTTTCATTTGATGCTTACCAAGCCTCGCTCTTCCTCTCTTGCCTTCTCTCTCGCTCGCTCGCTCCCGACTTCCGTTGCTGGCAAACTCGTAAAATCATATGCAATTATTGGCAGCGCTTTGAGTCTAGTAACATAAATTTGTTAGTTGTTAGCTGCCACGCCCACACGCTCCATGTGTGCAGCATGTGGCATGAACATGCGTTTGCCAAAAACTTGACTTTGAATTTATGCGCGCTGCCCAAAAAAAAGAAGCGAAGTTTGCGCCCCAAGGTATGCAACAGTAAATTGGAAAGCGAGAGGAAGGTGGTGAGAGAGTGCATGTGTGTGTGTGTGTGTGTGTGTGTGTGTGCGTGTGTTCGTGTGTGCCTAACGGTATTCGTTACAATTTCAGAGTTGGTTTTCGCACCTACGCAAAATTTACGACACTTTTAAAATATGCAATTTATGGATGCTGTCCGGATGCTAGCTGCCTGCACGCCTGCCTGCCAGCCTGCAGGCGTTGCAGGTGGGCGTGACAGTGAAGGAAAAATCATGCGCTGCACTTTTACTCTTATTGCATTCGAGCTTACATAATGTTTTCTTATGCATCTTTATGGCAGGGGAGCTTAGAGAAAAATATGGGGCTTAGTTTCATATATTTTATAAATTATTAGATTAAAGTTAATAAATAGATATATAAATTTGATAGCTAAAAGTTGATTCTATGGAATTATAAACAAAAAAAAAATACAGATTTAAAAAAAAAAATTAGACTACATACATTATTGCGTTATATATACATACGTACTTAAGTAGCCACTACTATTTTCATGAACAACTAAATTTTGTTATTATTTTTTCTCGAACCCTAAAGTGCACATGTTCTAAAATTTGTTACAAAATACTTCAAAATTAATAAGAGAATATGTTGATCTAAATATTCATTTCAAATTGTTTTCAAAATATTGTGCTTGTCATATAATGTCGGTGTTCAACATTTAGTGCCCAGTCGCACTACTATTTCAATGAACGCAAGTGAATATATAATTTTTATTTTCAAATCTATGCAGCTCATTTAGATTTAATAAACTTATAATCGGATTAAAAATTATGTAAAAAATTCTAACAAAATATCGTAAATTATACATGCTGTAAGCATAGAAATGATATTTGTGTAGGATAACTTCTAGTCAGGCATTTTACTATAAAATTCATATATACAAATTGTATCTAAAGCTTTCACAGCTTGGTATCAGTACATTATCTCAGCTGTTCAGCCTCATTCAAGTTTTATGAGTTTTAAGCAATTTCCCATGCCCGTTACATACATTGCCAGCTGACCAATATACCCCATTTTCATATGACGGGCATAGAAAACCATTTAAAATTTTCTTTGTCGAAAATTTTTGCAAAAATAAATACGCATAAAATGCCACAAAATATGCAAATGATTAGGTGACAAAATGCACACACGCGCACACATACACAGCACACACACACACACTCAGCACACACACGCACACTCGCACACACACACACACACACACACTCCCACACACACACACTAACGCACACTTATTGAAATGGAAGCAAAGCCAATGCCATTTGTTGACCACAAATTTTGTAACTGACATTTGCTCGAGGGGGGCGGAAGCTCGTGCAGCTGCAGCTTCATTTGTGTGTAGGGGCGGCTGTGTGTGTGTAGGGGGTAGGCGTGGCAGCGCCTAAAAGCATGCTCTAAATAATTGCAATTCATTTGTGCTGCCATCATGTGACATGTGCCAGCCGTTGCCTGCATGCTCCTCTCTCCCCCTCTCTCTCTCTCTCTCCCCATCTCTTTTTAGTAAATATGCTCATGTTATTAACGCCACAAAAACGCAAAATGTAACTGCAACTGCACTTTAGTGCGGCGGTTTGGCAACCCTCTGATTGACAGCATGTTGCAGGCGCCCCCCGGGCGCTCCCACGATCTCTTGATCCCTTTCAACTGCTGTGGTGGGTTTTGTTTTTGGTATAACTGTCACACGAAGCGCCACTTATGCAATTTTGACGCCTACAGCAACAACAATTGATGGCAACACCTGCCAGCCTGCCACATGCTGCTGCCTCATGTGGCCCAGTAATTTCAGCTCGCGCTTTACGTTTACAGAATATCCCAGCGACACACGCTGCGTATGCGTGATGAGTATTTGTAGCTTTCTGTTAAAATAGTCGACTTAATAATACCCGGTATAAATACATATATATAAAAGAAAATTTTCATTTGAATATAGTTGAACTATTTGCTAAGTTTTCTTATCTCTATTGATGCACGCCCAACTAACTATTTGGCTTCTGAACTTTTGACTCTTTATAGGCATTGGGCATAGGACTACCCCGTTCTCTTTCCTCTGTTCGGCTCTGGTAAAAAGTAATTTTCATGCCAGCGGGCTAAAGGCTTGCGAGGCTGTCGCAATTTAATGTTAATCTGTGCCCTTATTTTGCATAATGTCCAGCGTAGTCGTTGCATGTTCTGGAAACTCTGAACAGTCGCGTTTTAGACTACGTTTTTCTTAAGATATTTTAGATAATGCTTGGCTGAGTTTGGCCATAAGCATAAGTTAAGCATATTTTCTTCTCTTTTTTTTTCGAATAGTGTTTGCTTTGACTATTTCTTGTTTCTTAAGAACTTTTCACGGCTTTAGCTGCGTTTACGCTTTGGTCTTTTGCTCTCAAAACCTTTTTTTCTCTTGGCTGCTTTTTGGTAATTTTTTACGGCGCCACTTTTAACTGGCTTTACGCTTGCCTTGCCAGCTGTGGGCCTAACGTGTTCTGCTGCACTCTATTTATATACCCTGTAAGTAGTGAATGGGCATGTAATGAGGGCAAGGTGTGTGTATAGGGAAAGAAGATGAAATTGAAAAGTGGGTTAAAGTAAATTAAAGCTAATTCTATATGGAAGAAGCTGTAGTAAATTCTCTGTTAGATGCTTTTTAAAAGAAGATGCGAAGAGAAAAGAAAGCGAAACTTATAATTGCTATATTAAAAATGAGAAGAAACCAAATTCGATACGTAAAGAAAACAAAGAAGAGTTTTTATAAGTTTGATATATTGGACAGAGTGAACAAAATTAAAATGAACGCTAAAATTTATTCGAAAATGATTAATATGCTTTTGCTATCTTAGCTTAATATACATAAATGATATTTATATATTCATGTACATATATGGTACCGTATCTTAACTCAGTTTGATATATCATATCCTAATTCAACTTTAAACATTATTCATGTTACATCATATCTTATTCAACTTGATATACCTATATTTTATAATATATCATATCTTGGTATATAAATAAATCTTCATATAATATCCTTTCCCAACTTAAGTCACACATTTTCTCCATATCAAATCCTAAGTCAACTTGAAACATGCATCACATCATATCAAAATATATCATGTCAACAAGATATGTACCCTAGCATATCATATGGTATCTCAACTTGATATATCTTGTATCAGATGCTATCTCAGCTTGATATATATTTCAATTCATATCATATATCATATGTCTTTTATTTTGATAAAAATATATATATAAATCATCTCATCATATCATATCCTAGCTCACCTTGATATACATCATATCGTTTGCTGTTCCAACTTGATATACATATCAATTATCTAGTTTAACTTTTTGTCGGCACAAGAGGGTATCTCTAGTTCTATCATCCTTGCACTCTTCTTTATTTTTAGCTATGCTGTTGTATTAACATGCCGCATATTCTATGTTAGAAGCACTTACTGTCCCACACATTCCCGCTTTTTGTCTATAACAACAGCTATTTTTAATGAGCATCTGAACTGAGCTGAACTGAGCTAAGCTGAGTTGCTAAGCGTCCCTTTTAAGGGGTTAGCCTAGCCTAGCCAGCTTCTGCTCGGACTATGCAATTCGTAATGCGCCCTTCGTTTTCTATGGAGAACAAAAGCGTGTGGCTGCAAAATGAATACAACAAGCTGAGCTGAGCCACTTCTTTATAGCAATTAAAAAGCAGTTAATCTACTACCAAAACCAAAAAGAAGAAAAACCTTTCGGGAACTGGCTAAAGCTATATATATGTATAATATATATACTTGTCTGCTGCTTCTTCTTCTCTTACAACATAATGAAATTCGTTTTGCGTTTTTATCAAATTGAAAACAAGAAAAAAGTAAAAGCAGCTTACTAAAAATACATAGTTAATTTTTTCGACCAACAAGAGTTTCTTTTTCTCTTTTATTTTTTGGCTTGTTTTTAGCTTGAATTTTTTTCGCGTTTGCCGCTTTTACGCCTGGCGCCATGCAACACTTTTTAATTGCGTCCCAAATTGGCTAATGCAAAAGAGTTGAGGGAGATAGAGAGTGAGAGAGATAGAGGCAGAGGAAGAGGTAGAGGCAGAGCAAGAGCAACAGCAACTGTGGCAAAGCTAAGCTGCTTACATAAAAGGCCAATGCAATCAAATTGTCTGCTGCAAAAAAAGGGCAAAGAAAAGATAAGCAGAAATAAATAAATAAATAAAGAGCGCACTTAAGCATTGCGTTCTACGGGCTAATGTTAGTTACTCGCCTTTTAACATGCTCTTTCTCTGTATATGTTTTTGTGTGGAATGGCTATTTTGCTTATGTTATAATGTTGATAATATACAGATGGAGGCGTGGCCGATATTCATTCTAAATCGAAGTTAAGAGACGAAGCTGTCTCTCCCCGTTGCTTACGTCTGTAGTAAGTCATAGCATAGACAGACAGACAGACAGTTCTATGACTTATTAGAACTGTAATCTTAAAAGCATACCTGCATATCACTCTTAAGCAACCGCAGATTAAGCTTGCTTATCGATAACTGTGATCAATTGCTTTGCATCGAGTTGCTTGAGATACTTCTAAATCTGCTCTTATTCTTTTTTAGTTAGGACTTCAGGGTATTTTCTAGTCAAGCACTTCCCACTTTAGCACTCTAAGCCACTGCATTTTGCAGCTCACCTAGCAAAGTAATTAATTATTTTTGGTTAGTTGCAAAGCTTTGTATGGCGTGAAATTCATATGTAAAACTTGGACTGAATTAGATTTACAATTTAGCATGCATCCTGTTACATAAGGTATATACTCAATGTAAAAATGAATTTCATTTGATTTTACAAAATGAAATTTCCTATTTTTGGTATACTCATTTGTTGCATATATGTAAAGTAGAGTCTTTAAACGCCTTTTGAAAGTTACACTCTTCCATATAGTTTAACTTATATTTACTTACAGCTTATATGGCCTTTCATGACAGTATATTGTATCTACATATTCAGGGTATTAGTCAGTCGATCAATACCAATATCTTTTGCTTTTTCATTTCGCATTCCAAATCAGCGTATTTCTAGTTGTTTTTTATGTGCGGCTTTTGCTGAACAACTGGGGAATCGCAGCTTATGCAGTCCAGAGCCCATTCACAGTTCATACACAGTTCATGCATTGAAAATGTTATTTAGAGTAGATTTAAATTAAAAATTTATGATCAAACTTACTTAGCTTAATTGCTTAAATTTGTAGAATTTAAAATAGTTTAAAAAAAAGCAGAAGAAAATAATGAAATGCGCTTTTCCATGCACAAGCTGTTGCCACATCCGCTTACAATTTGCTTCGCATTAATTATATATACAAATATATATATATTTTTGTAAATCTGTATCTGTGCATTTGAAGAGTGCGCCGACAACTCAGATAAAATACGCTTTAAATATATTTATGTATGTTATATATATGAAATGTAATCGGCAATTGCAATACGTTGTAATTGCGTTGCTCGCAGGAAATCCGCATCAAGCGACTAACAAATTTACTTTTCGCATGAAAAGTTTGCAAAGTTTATTGATTAAATAATATATAATGTTGTGCTTAAATATCTCAAGAGCTTCAAGCTTAATAATAGAAATTTAATGTTTCATTATAAGCAAAATGTACCCATTTTAAAATGCTTAACCAATTATTTACACAGTTATAATGGATCTAAAATAATATAAAATAAAATAATAAGAAGAAGGAACTAAGCTAAAAAGGAACCATTATTGCCTAAATCTGTCAGCTAAAAAAAAAACAGTAATTAAAATTTATAAAATAATAATTAAGAGTAGTTTTTAGCAGTATAATTGTTGAATATTTTTTTTGTTTAAGTTTAAACTGAAAATAATAAAACCAAATCTTAAAATTTGAACTTTGGAATTAATTAATTTGAAAATTTCATTTAAATGTTAATTGCAAATTAAACTTAATTAATAATTTGATAAATTATAATACTAAAATAAAATTTGAAATATTTCAAAAATTAAATTGAAATTAAATTTAAGTAATTTAAAATTCAAAAATAAAATATTTAAATAATTTTTTCATTTTAATTTTTTTTCCTCAAAATTATTTAAATACTTGAACGAAAGTTAAATATAGTTAAAAATATATTAAGAAATTATTCAAAAAAAGTTATACAAGTAAAATATTTAAATAAAGTAGAATCTAATGGAATAATGCAATAATAGCATCAGACAATGACTAATGCGCAATGAAATACTTTGACCTTGTTAACGTTGTTAATTGATTAATTAGTCTGTCGGCCTTTTGAAGTGCACTTGACTTCCTCCACGAATTATTCACGAATTATCTAGTAAAAAAGAAGGAAAAACCTAATTCAAACATTAATTTGCCAATTTCGTTAACTGTTAACTGAATTTTATTTATTTTCTGTTGTTTATGATGCAGACGAGGTCTGCTTGCTGTACTTATATAATTTTTTTGATATTTTTTTTATTGCTTTAGCTGTTGCTCCGAATATGCATTGTTCTAGGCAAACTTTTGCCCCAATGTGCGTCCGAGCAGAACAAAAGTTGATTTTCTCTCTCTCTCTCTCTCTCTCTCTCTCTCGCTCTTCTATTTCTTTTGTTCATTTTCATTTACTTTTGATTCTTAGTTGAGTGATTTCTGATGTTTGGCTTTACATTTAATTTATGCAAGTCTTTAATTATAAACAATCTTTTTTGTTGCTATTTTTAGAAAATATTTGTGGCAAAGTATTTTTTTTTTTTGTAATTTCTGCTTTGCTGAAATGAGTTGAGAAAAACGCAAAGTTAAACGGGTCATGAATTCGCTGATTTGGGGTTTTGTTAAACAACAACAAAAGAAAATATAAACCACAGTGGGTGGTTTTAATGGGTTTGATAAAGGTATAAGTGGGATATTTACTGAGATGTTTTCCATATTTGATCATTTGAAATATTTGAAAAATATATTCTCTTTATATGCTACATCATCTTATGTGCTCATATAAATATTAGTATAGGACCTTATACAGGGTCAGCTCAAAAAATATCAAGAATTTATAGTTTTTCTCTATTTTACCTTGTTAGGTCATATATATATCGTTTATTTAGTCATGAGTATTTATTTTGTCCTCTCCAAAGTAGTGCCTACAGATTACCAAAAGCCAAACGGTAACAGATTAATTCTGTAGCATTGCACAGACAATTTTATTCTGTTATACATCAGATATCAGATACAATTTGAAATTTACAATTTGAGTTTTCCCTTGTTTATTTAGCTTTAGCTCACCGAATGATCCTTTACAATTAGCTTAGCCCAGCCATGCGAATAGCCTTGGCGACTCACATGATTTGTGTGCTTTGTGCCTTTGCTTATCATTGGATTTGCTTTTGTGTGCCATGAATGGAATAGATGAAGCTGATATCGAGGCATCAAATTTGCCTTTATGCCTACCCAGTCACACTCCCAGTCACAGTCACAGTGCACACACCCACAGTCACAGTCACAGTCACCGTCTCCGTCACAGTCATTGCCTAGTAAAGGCCCAAGCGACATTTCTTATCAGAATCTCAGCCCGGCTGAAGCAGCTGAAAATGAGAGGGGAAAAAAAAGGGAAAATTGTAATCGAGGAGCACAGAAAGTATTATTTCTTCTCCCTTTTTGTTTTGCTCTTAAAGTGTTTTCTCGTGTAACTCTGTGGCCCTGCGGGGGCGTGGCGCTCAGGAATGTGGCAATGCTTTAAACATTTTTACAAGTTGCAACTTGAAGCAACATTTGTTGTGCCTTTTCTTGTCTTTTTTTTTTTTTTTTTTTTTTGGTGTGTGTTTTCTCTGTTTTGATGTAGGTCCTTTTTTCCGGTCTGCTAGCCATGAAAATAAACTTAGTTCGAGCTTTGCGTCTGGAATCCTGTTGCTGTTGGTGTTGATACGTCTATGTGTTTCCGTCTCGTCTTCTGGTTATTCAATCAATAATGCGTTGACATTGTGTGTGTGTGTGTGTGAAAATGATAAAGGATGATGGGCTGGCGGCGCTTTGACAAGTCAGGCAGTCGTCAAGCCAGCGCGTCACCAGCTTGCCAAAAAACAACAAAATCAGTTCGTGATTTACTTTTGGCCCAAGAGCAACAGCAACAGGAGTCGGTTCAAGGACATGCCGTAATGTCGTAAATGTCACAGCTGGCGCCTTTATCAAACCAATCGCTGATAGATCGCAACACTGCGTGTGTGTGTGCAGTGCCAAGTCACAGCCAAAGTCACAGCCAAAGCCAAAGCCAAAGCCAAAAGTCGAACCGAAAATGAAACTTCAAATTAAAACATTCCTCAACTGAAATAAGTTCTCGAAATTCGACATTCGTCTCGCTGGCTGGGAGCATTGCAGACTTAGTCTGAGAGTTTGAGAACTCGAGAGCTTGGCAGTTACCAAATCAGCAAGTTTTTCCTTTATATCACTTGACTGACTAGGCAATTGCTGCACACCCTGTAAAAAGATGGTAAAACAAAGGCATATGTATATATTCCTTATTCCCAATTTAGCCTGACTCAACTAATATATAGAGTATTATAAAGTAATTCTTGTATATAATATATAGAGAATCTTATAGTCCATGCTCTTTATGCTCTTTAGTTTCCAGGCTGAATGAGTAAAGATTTGAGACAAGTTTTAGTGTAAGTTTCTTCTATGCTAGGGCTCCTCTCAGCAGCTCTCTAATGCCATAAAGTTTTAGTTTCTGTTGCCTTTCACCTATTACAGGGTATCTCTTGAAAACCCCAACTTCGTCTCCTCATTGTAATCTCGTCAATTGTAACGACTATTTCTTTTCTTCTGTTTCTTTCCTCTTATTGTTTTTTTGTTATTTTGTTCTTTCCTCTCTTGTAATTTATGCGTCTTTGCAACACTTGTTTTGCTTCTGAGTGTTGGTAAATGGCCAACAAAAAAACTGCTCCATTTTCCTTGACCTCTGCTCGTCTTATCGTTAGCCTAATTGGTAAAGTTGTGCATTATTATCAGCCCGTCGTTGTCGTTGTCGTCGTCGTCGGCCAGACTTGGCCGTAACATTATTCTCAATGCGGCAATTAAAGTTCACAGTGAGAGTTTGTTTCGATAACTTTTGTGATGTTTATCGATAGATATAGTTGATCTTTTTTTTGTTTGTAGATGTAGAAGTTTGCACTGGCATCTGTTTCTCTCAATCTCTTTCTCTCTCTCTCTCTCTCTGTCTCTCTCTCTCTATCTTTCTCTTTGTATATCTATATCTCGTCAGATCTATCCCTCTAAGTCTATATAGCTCTCTGCTGCATTCTCTTTCTCTCATTATATATACAGATATTTCGCTCTCTCTCTCTATTTCTCTCTCTCCTTCTCTGTCTATTTGACACTCTCTCTCCATCTGAACCTCTTTTAGGAGCTGTGACACGTGCATCGTCTGAAATTTTATGGGTTTTTTCAAATTCAATTTCATTTCGACCGTATTTTTTTTGCTGTATTTCTCTTGTTGTTGTCTGTTTGAGTTTTCTTTTAATACCCTGTAGGTAACAGGTGTGGAGGGTATATTAAGCTAATAAAACAAATTGCTTTATTGAATACATTTTGGATTCTCTTTACCAAAAATCAATTAACGCCTCAACTCTGGGCATATCATATATAAATTCTAAAAATATTAATTCTCTCACATAACTAACTTTATCTGTTTAGACAATACCTTACAGGGCATCTTTTAGTCAGTTTTTTATTCTATTTTTATTATTTTGTTAGCTTTTGGACTTGTGTGAAAAATTAATTTATTTGATTTGCATTTCAATTTGCCGCTGCCGCTGCTGCCAGCTACCCTAACTAACTCAAAGCACTCCCTCCCTACTTATATATATATATATATAAATATAAATATATATATATATAGTATATTTTCTCGTCTACATGCCAAATTTTTCAATTTGTGTGGGCAATGCCTGTGAAACTGTTTGGGCTGAGCTTGCCCAACTGTTAATCGCTAATGAAGTTGCAACATCCGGCTCATCGAAACAACAAATTTTCGGGGCAGCAATGTGGGCACAGTTAAGGAGGAGCTCCAGCCCTGATAGATAGCGCAGGAAGAGGGGCGAGGGGTACAGGCATAGCAAGAGTTAGAGGTGCTTTGTCGACAGGGTTAAAAATCGCTGCTGCTTGACAAATGCTGCGGCAGTGAAGCATGCAACGAGCAGGAGAACGCACTGAAGAGCCCTCAGCTGAACGAGCTGAGCTTCTCTCTGTCTCTTCCTCTCTCTCTCTCTCTCTGTCTATCTCTTTCTGGCTGTGTGTGCGGGTGCCTGAATTGGTGATGTATTGAAATTATGAAAAGGGCACGGCTGGGCACGTCATGGAACGCGAAGCATTGACAATGAGCCATGAAAGCAAAATGAGCGGGAAGACTGGGCTGTGGGGCGGGGAGCGAGGCTAGTAGACCCCACAGTCTAGGGCTTGGTCTAGAGCTGAGCTGCATGAGGGCTGGTTAAAGTGCTGATTGAACGCAGAAGCGGGGCGTGCCGTATTGTAAATGCCCGTGTTAAACGGAAGTTGCCAACGGGCCAACAACATCCGGAGCCCCCTCAGTCGCCCCGCGCTCTCTCTCTCTCTCTCTCTCTCTCTCTCTATCTCTGTGTGTGTGGGCATCTGCTAATTGATGCAATGAGAACGCAGCATATGCCATATGCATATAAATATATATATATATATTCGGAGTATTGCATCAAATTTGATGCATTAATCAAGCAGCAGGCGCTGGACTCTGCATTAATTAAAACTGTATCAACTAGTTGCACAGAGATACAGATACAGAGAGAGAGAGAGAGAGAAGGAGAAGTAAAGTTAAATAATGATTGCGCATCTTTCACACAATTAATTCATATACATACATATTCATATATACAGGGACAGGCAGCCACGCCCTCCCTCCCTCCATACGGCCTCCACTTTTGGCCAAGTGGAGCAGCAAGTGAACCAAAGCGCAAAAAAAAGAAGCGAATTCAAGCGGGCACTCAAGCAGTGCAATGCGATACGACACAAGCTGCATACATACTAAAAGGGGTAGCATGGGGGGCGTGAGGGGCGTGGCAGTATGTAAGTGTCATGAAATACAGACTGCCTACCAAGCTGCCAGTCAGCCAGCTCAGCCAGCCAGCTCAGCCTCCCACATTCCCACTCGCCCGCGCCAAGCAATTAGCGGCAAATGTTGCAAAAGAAACGCAAACTCGCGGGTCAACGCGTCACTCAGAGCCGCTTGGCTGCCCAGCGAGTGCCCCAATCCAACTCGGACTTAGCTCTATAACTACATATATATATATATATATATATATATATGTATATATGTATATATGTTTATGTGTACAATATAGGACGATGTCTGTCTGCCGCATATGGCAGGCACTGTCGTTGCTGTGAGCGTGCTCACACAGTTGACTCGATTCACATATCAGGCTTATCAAACTCTGTGCGTGGGGGAGCCTCTCAACAACAAAATAGAACAAAATAGTTCCTTATGTAAGCGCTGCTAGGTTGACAAACTGTTTGTTGATAATACTCATATGAACTAGTTCTATAAATATATCTCATGAAAATTACTCATTTGAGTCACTTTGTTGCCATTATTTAACTGCTTAAGTAAGTTATTAAATTTATTTGTTTTGTTTGTGTTCCTTTATAAGTTCATTAATTAGTATTAGTTCACTTCGGAACAAGTTCGCTGGCTCATTTGAACATGTCTATAATTTTGTTACTCAATTCTTATAATTTTGTTACTTGCTCATGATCACTCTAACAGTTCGTTAGTTGTTTTCCCTTTTGTTCATTTGAACTAGTTCATTGGCTAAAATAATATGATAAATGAGTCAATGTATTGACTCATTTATCATTATATTATTTTTCCCCAATTACTCGACCAGGTCATCAATAAAGTGTTTTAATTAGTTCATTTGAACAAGCTCATGAGTTCACGTGATTAAGTTCATTAGCTCATTTGAGCAAGTTTGCTTTATAATTGTTTTTCGGGTTACTTTACCAACTCACCAATATGTTGTTTCACTAGTTCATTTGAACAAGCTCATCAGATCATTTCAACCATTTGTTGGCTATTGGTATTTGAATTTCATGCTATTCTATTAGTTCATGTTTGAAATTTTCAATAAGTTCAATTGAACACATTCACTTTCTCGCTTGAATAAGTTCATTGGGGCGCTTGATCATTTTGCTAACTTATTCTTTTAATTCATATTTCAATACAATTCATTTACTAGTTCTCGCCCTAAGTGGTTGATTGTTTCCATCTTAATTGGTAGTTCACTTAACTAGTTCAACAAGTAGTTCAATTCTCTAGTCTTATCTTAAGGTATCTGTATTTTAAGCTTTCTCAATTATTAGTTCTTTAAGCCAACTGATTTTCATCTGTATCTCACCGCATATCTCGCTTCTTTCACTTGCTTTGCAGATGCTGAAACACGTACAAATCTCGCCGTTGCGCAATCGCTCCGATTCGCTCTCGCTGCGCTCCTCGAGCAATGCCTCGTCCTGCGCCAGCTCCATGTGCGGCAGTCCAGAGCCGCCAGCCGATATGCAGCGAACGCCCTCGCGCGCCTCCAGCTACTCGAGCCTCAACGAACAGCTGCCACAGGTAAGACTCAGCTCTAGCTTGTGCCTGGCTTAAACACTTTTAACACACACTTCTCATTCGATTGCCCACAGACAACGATCAAAGTCTATACGAACTGCTTGAAGATTGACATTGAGTACAAGACGCTGGGCATTCAGTGGGACACCACGAGCAAGGAGGTGATTGCACAGCTGCTAAGACGGTAAGAGTGTGAGAATGAAATTAACTTTTCGATTGCAGCCCAATTAACTCCCTCCCTCTCTCGCTCTCTCTCTAGTTTGAAGATGCGTCATCGCGATCCGCGCCTTTTCTATCTCTCCATGGAGGTGGCTGTGCGACGAGCAGGTGTGAAGACCATTTTGGTGCTGGACGAGGATACACGTCCGGCTATCTTGCAAGCCTGCCATCCCAAGGGCGAGTCGCGCTTCTGCCTGCAGCTGAAGGCGGGCGGTCTGATCCGTGTGCACACCTCGGCGCTGCAGCCGACCTCACAGTACAAGTCGCTGGTCATCAGCGAGGAGACGAACTGCGATGAGCTGCTGCAGCTGCTGCTGGGCTGCTACAACTCCTTGGAGCCCGTTGAGAACTTCTCGCTCTACGAAGTGTGTCCGGGTCAGGAGTGCCAGCGCAAGCTGCATCCGGATGACCTGCCGCTGCGTGCTCAAGCGGAGCGTCTGAGACGTGGCGAGAACTGTCACTTCCTGGTGCGACGTACGCCCAACTATGCGCGTCGTCGCCAGCTGCTGGCCAATCTGAACGAGGCCATTAACCAGAGCTATGAAAGCGATGCCACAGCTGTGTCTGCTGCTGTTGCTGTTGAGGATGCGGATGCGGATGCGGATGCCGTTAGTCTGCTGGAGTTGTCGCTCGAGTCGGAGTTATCGCTGTCGGAGGATTTGCGCAGCTGCAGCAGCGGCGAAGATGCCGAGGATGACGAATGCGCCAGCAGCTCGGGCTCCTCGGACAACTCCACGGAGTGCACGCTGCGTCGCGACTTCTTTCAGCGACACACGCCCGTGCAACTGAATGGAAATGCTGCCAGCTCAGCAGGTGCCCCAACCTCTGCCTCTGTTTCTTCCACTTGCTCCTCCTCCTCCTCTCCGTCACCAGCTCGCGCCTACAGTCCCGTCTATAACATTCGTGAAATACGCACGGCGACACATTCGTTCTCCTCGCTGGGCAAGGACAAAAAGCTGCTGGACATCCACATGAATGCACGCTATGCACCAGCCGGCATCTACAATCGCCTGCTGCCTGTCGCCGAGGACAGTCTGGACGGCCTCGATGTCAATGGCAATGCAACAACGGCGACAGCGACAGCTACAGCGACTGCAACTGCGACAGCAGCAACAGCTACTGCTAAGCTGACAGCGGAGGCTGTTAACAATAATCCAGCCAAAGGCCTGGGCCACTTTGTCTATTTGTAACTAGTCAAGGCCACAAATTGTACATAGAAAGGGAGCAGCAGAGAGCGAGAAAGTGTGAGATAGAGAGAGAGAGAGTGGAAATAACCCCAAAAAAAAGAAACGTTAACCGTTTGGACCAAAGATGCATTTGTAGTTTAAGCCTAAGTGTAAATAGTTAAGAGAGAGAAAGAGAGAGAGAGAGAGAGAGAGAAATTTAAGCTTTTAGCAGTTGTTGGATAACTAAAAGCTGTTAAATCCAAGGATACATAAGGAGTCTATAGCTTGAGGCTTTAGTCGCGTAGCTAAAGCTAAACTAAGTCGTCAGATTTTTGCGCACCTAACAAAAATGTTAACACTTAAGATAAATATGTAGAAACCAAAAAGATATTCTAATAATACAAAGGATAAAAACAAACAAAAAAAAATGACCGAAATTAAATTATTATTTTATTATAATTATAAGCATGCCCCTTAGCAGCTGTGTCCAGGGTATTTCAATAACATACAAAATGCGAAAGTTAATTGCATTAAATGCAATATTTAAGGCTAACGTCAATCAGCCATATTAAAGAGACGGCGGCGGCGGCGGCGTTGGCGGCGACGTCGGCTGCGACTGGCCAATTGCAATTTGTATTTTTAAGGATCGACGCGACGTCGAGCTTAACTTGAATGATTTACGCGGCGTATACGCAGTTTACCTTATAAATGAGCTTACCGCGAGCAGCTTCATAAAAAGTAAAAAAGTCGAGCTAAAGATAGCTTTAATTCCGGCCTTTTCAGCAGTTTTATTTTTCGCAGTCTCTTAAATTACACAAATTATCAAGATTTTTTTTGTTGAGCGACCTTTTTTTCTTTTTTTGAGTGGTCCGACTTTAGCCAACTAATTTATTAAGAAAGGTTGCCAGACTGAATTAAAAATAAACAAATTGCCAATCAAATCCAATTTGTTGCAGCCTAAAATAATAAGTCAGCGAAAGGATACGAAAGGGTCTCAAATACTGAAAGTTTTCGGCTTGGGTAGTTTGTTTGTTCAGCGTTTCCTTTGTTCAGCAAGTGAAAGTAGTCTCAATGCGCGCATGTTTTGGCTTTTACCAGCCACACGCCTTGCCCTTGCCCTTGCCCCTGCCCTTGCTGATTCCCAGTTGATAGCCATATCTTTGGTTCCATCATACCATTGATATAGTCCTGGCGAATCTATATGCTCAATCTCTGTGTAATGCACTTAGGCATGAGTTACAAGTATGGATGCTTTCTCTTTTCGGGCAGACCTTTTACATGATCTCCAATGACCCATTGTCTCACCCACTCGCCCACTCCCTCTGTGTTTTCTAGTTGATATCCATATCCTTGGTTAGTTCATACCATTGATATAGTCCTAGAAACCTAAACATGCGAAATCCGCCCAGAAATGCTTCAGAAATATGATTGTTTTTTCTTCCAGCAGATCTTAGCGTACTGATAACAGAAGTCTGTTAGTTGGCAGAAGCAGTAGCTAGTTAGCAGCTATGTAGGTTGAGAGAGAAAATATTTCATTGCATAGCCTCGGGGGGCAACCGTTGCACCGATTTGGTGCGCATTTTTGGCTGAAAATCTGGCTGAGTTACTAGGCGAACAGAAATGAGTAGTAGGATGAAAAATGTTAGTTAACAGCGGTTTAACATTTCACTGTTATTTAACATAAATATGTTAATACACTGTTAACTAACATATTTATGTTAACTAACTGTTAGTTAACATTGTCATAACAGTGTGATGTTAACTCACTGTTAATTAACATTTTTCCACCCTACTACACATTTCTGTTCGCCTAGTAGTTCGGCCAGATTTTCAACCAAAATGCACACCAAACCGGCAAAGCAGCTCTGCCCCTTGAAGCTATGCAATGATTTTTTGATCCGTTTTTTTTTGCCCTTGCATATGAGAGGAAAAAAACTATTTTATTTTCATTTTGTAACATTGTTTATTAAATTCGAAGTATTTGAAACAAATATTATTTTGTTGATACATTTAACGTACAATGCAACAACAGACTACAGGTAATAGGTACAGGTAATCAGTATATGCTAGATATATGGGTGACAATAACTGCTTTCATGGTTTTTTAACTATGTTTGCTGCCTAGAGTCACGTTGAACTGCATTAGATAAATCCTGAAAGTTCTGCGTCCTGATTGTCGCTTGTGAGATGTTCAGGGTATATCACCTACCTGTGCAAATCGAATAAAGAATTTAGGTAAAAGGCTTAAATTCACAATAGTGAGCTTTCTTACCGGTTTTGCATACTTAAGCCAACTCCAGCTACGTTCTTTTGCCAGCTAATTATGGTATATGGTATTTGATTCGCTATTTTGTGGGCAGCATTAAAGTATGCAACATAAAAATGAACGTGGGTCGTATGCATAGCGCCATCTATTGAACTGTCATGCGACTATTGCTCATTAAAAGAGCCGCACAAAAGTATGCAATTGAATCATGCACTACATTTATGAGTTATGATAACAGAAAATTTGGCTGTTGATCTTGCATTTGGCATTTGTTACACTCATGTAACATAGATAAGTAAATGCTGCAATTATAAATCAAGAATATTATCAGTAATTATTTTTATTTTTGTCTTATGCCAATGAGACATTTTTACTTCCCTTTTGCACTGCACGCTGTGGCTGTTACTCCCGCAATATCCGCTTACCTCTTCCTGGAAGTCTTCCGTGTCGACGTCATAAAATGGCTATAAAACATTAAGAGTCATATTTATTATCTGAATGCTAAGTTGCAAAACGTGGGCAATAAAAAAATAAATAAAAATATTACCAAAAGTCTTTGGCGTGCACAAAATAAATAATTTTAAAAAAATAAATACTTTTTAGCGTTGCTAAGAGAGCTAAAGGGCGCAATACGTAGAATAAACTGTAAAAAATAATGATTGGCCAGACTTTTTTTCAAGTGTATGCGTGTGTAACACTTTACTAAGCAGAATTTGCATTGCATCAAAACGAACTAAATCTGAACAAAGTTTGCTAAGTCCAGCGAGTTGAAGGTAGCACGAGGCACACACCTACACAACTATGCACACAGTACACCCACACACACACACACACACACACACAGAGTGCACCTACCCACACACACACACACACACATGACGTAAGTTAACACTAAGCTAAGCTCGTTTTGTTGCTCGTCCAACTAATTGCCATAATCCGTTAGATAAAATTTCTTTATCACTCTTTGCTGCTGTTGCTGTTGCTGTTGTTGTTGTTGTTGTTGTTGTTGTGAAAGTTGTGCGAATTGAATCGGGCTGCTGCGTGCGCTTTTTGTTTTTATACAACTAATCGGCTTAGCCTGCAAGCCACAGCCCACAGTTATGCATGGCTGGGCGCTTGCCGCTGCAATTGACTTCTTTGACAGCTGCTGATTTTTCACTTGAATGAAATTGTAATCCTTGCGCTGGCGTCAGTTGACTAACGATAGCCGTTGGTATTAATTTGTTAGTTCGTTTCATAATATATACACACACATATATATATTGGATATAAAATATGGGGACAGAAGCTGCTGCTGCTTTTAATTAAAAAGTCCTTTTGCGTCAGCATAAAAGGAGTTGAGTTTAGCTGGGCTTTAGCTGCCAGTTGGGTTATATTACATGCACAAGTTCTAGTTCACTCAGCCTGGCCTAATAGCTGAGAAAGAGTGAGAAAGTGTGAGGAAGAGAGGGAGAGGGAGAGGGCTGCAACTGCAACTTACATGTGTGGCAACATCCTTTTGCCTGTTTGCCTGCTACTCGGGCTTGATGCTCGGCTGAATTTTCGTTATTGCCATTTAGCCAGAACTTGACTTGCAAAACTTTACACTCCTTGAATAGCCTACCCTGTAGATGCAGCGCATTGCCTATAGAGTTGCTAAGTGTGTGGATAGTTTGTGCATACGAAAGTGCAGCTGAGGGCAAACGTTAGTCGAGCCTTGCTCACACTTGAGCAATTTGAGATTGTCTGTTGCACACACACACACACACACACACACACATATACAGAGAGACACATACGCAGTCGCTCTGCCAATACACCCACCTTCTGCACTGCCCCATTCTCAGGCACATGACAAACATTTTTCATCAGTTTCCGTAAATATTTTCAGCTCAAGCGCTTTCGACACTTTTGTCGAGCTGCTGCTGCTGCTGCTGTTGCTGCTGCTGTTGTCGTAGGCTGTTCGCCTGTTACTTGCATTTTTATATTTCGACGAGTTTTTCACATTTTTTATTTTATTCTTCTCTCTGTCAGCAGAGAGAGGGAGAAAGTGAGTGAGCAAGACAGGCAATATGTTGGCAGTTAAGGGGCTGTACACAGTGCGTATGATTGATGTTGTCTGCATATGTTTTATTTAGTTATTGAAAGCACAATGCTCTCTCTCTCTCTCTCTCTCTCTCTCTCTCTCTCTCGCTCTTGCTCTGTCTGCCTGCATATATCATGGCGCGCTTATCTTGGATGCCATGCGAGGGCAGTTACTATGATTTATGTCAATTTGCAGCCGTCGCGTCGTCGCTCCAACTTGCTTTTAATTATGAGAAATTGCCGGCTCAAAGTTGCTTTGAGTAGCTGCTGCTGCTGTTCTGAGGGTGCCGCCCCCGCCGCCCCCGCCCACCTCCGCCGCCGCCACTTGACACAATTTATGGTCACCTTGTTTTCTCTTCCTCTTTCTGTGTATTGCTTTTGCATAACAAAGCAACGCCCGCGCAGCTTAACAAATGGCCAAATGCAAACAAAGAGAAAAACAAGTGCTCGAGCTTCGCTTTTTTGCTACGAATTTTATTGCAGATTTGTTGGCTTTTTCCATCTCTTCTTCTTCTTCTTCTTTCGCTCTTTTTCTCTTCTTTTTTTTTGGCAATTTCTTCTTCTTTTGGTCTTAATTTGGTTCAAAGCACGAGTTGCGTGGTAATTGAGTTTCCACTTTACGTCCTCAGCAAGCTGCAGTCCTTGGCTCGTTGACAAATGCAACAACAACAACAACAACAACAACACCAACAACAGAGATATGAAAAAGTATTTTAAAGCGCTTGCGGTTGGCTCTATTTATTTTGTTTTGGTTTTGGCATCAATTTGTTTGGCTGTCTCAGCTGAACGTGTCTTTTGGCTGACCGTAAAATCAGGCGTCAGCGAATTTGGTCGGCAATCAAATGATATAAATTCCAAGCGCCGCCATTCGATTGCTGCTGATAATGCAAAAATTATAAATCAAAATCGCATCAAATCAACATAAACCAAAATCAATTGCCAACGCCAACCAAATGCGAATTGTTTCGCTGCCTGTTTACACTCCGCTGCGTGAAACGGAATTTGATGAATGTTGCAGCTGCGAGAGTTAAGCTGGAAATGCCTAAGCTAGCAAAATGGGCTTAAACTTCATCTAACAGAACTGTTCAGGCATGAACATGATATTGATGGCCATCTCTGGCTCTAGCTTCCAGTGGACTACGAGCATCCTACATACATGCAAAGCGATCGAGTCGAGGGACATGAGAGCTAAGTTATATGATTCTCACTTACATTTGCTGCTCTTAACCTTCATATATATTCGTTACTTTGATCTTAATAGCTTTGCATCAAGAGCTACTACTAAAGATAGTAGGTAGATAGTATTGTAGTAGAGATAGTGGATAGCAGGCAGATCAATAAGCAATTGAAGCTTCAATATGGCAAGGACAGAAGCTCTTCGCTGTCTATTTCCCATAGCTTACATATAACAGTTGAGCGTTTCTCGATGCCTGACAATAACTGACTTTCACTTACACTTGGGAATAAAAAAACTCAGAGAGTAACCGATTGTATCGGTTGTCTAATGATCTCATTCGTACCGTATTTCCATCGTTTTGTTTAAAATATTTCATGTTGTTTACGTGTAATGCTTTCAGCTTTTAGCTTTCCTCTGCTGTTATTGGTAGCCAGATGCGAGCTAGTTTCCATGCGCTGCCTTTGCTAGGCGAAGCAAATCTATCCCGTATCTGGAGCTGCTGTCGCCCAATGAGTTCTGCGACTGTAGCTATCGCTAGATCCCTCTGCAGCACTGAGTTGCTCACAAACCATTCAGGCAACTTCTATGTGGCAACAGATTTGCTTGTCTATATATGACATCTCCTTTATATACTATTATTATTATGATCATATAATCCAGCATATTGTGAGTCTTATCGTCTAAGAGTACTGCATAGTAATAAGAGCTTAGCATCTTGTTTCTTAGTGTCGATACTCATTTCCATTGTCCACCTAGTTCAAATACCAATTGCAACGCCTCTAGTCACTGGCTTTGCACTAGAGCCTTGCACTAACTCAACCTTTTAAAGCCGTAGCCACTGTCAGCCACTGCGACTCTCAGCTTACACCAAACAGAAGAAGTTGGGCACCTACCTTATCTGCATATGTATCACTGTATATTTATCTATAGGAAAGTCACCTTTTCAATTCACATTCAACGAACTCTCTGCAGACTTCAACTGAGTAGATTTAGAGTCAAACTGAGACTAAGACAAAGTTCACTTTGTCTTCCAGTTTACTTGAATAACTCTTTTATTATTATAATAATAAACTGTAAGTTAACTAAGGCCAACAAGTTTTGGAAAAACAAGAACCAGGCTTATAAAAAGATTTGCTAAAACATAAGTTATACAGAAATTGTATTTTTTTAAGGTAATTTCTATTTGTATTTGAGACAAGTCTCTTGAGTTCACAGAACCTTAGGAAAATTGTCTTAATAACAAATAAAAATTATTGAAATATATTATTTCTATATGTAATAAGTCTAACAAAGCATAATTTGAGGACGTCTAATGTGGCGTGCAGGCTTACAGGTAAGTTAGCTATGGATACAATTGACTTACAAGAAAAAACTTAAGTGAAAAGCCGTTTTAGAAACCTTTGCCAACAAAAGCTGTTTGGGCATTACAGAGCCTATTGAATGTACCTGAAAAATAGCTCCAGTTTTGCACCTGCAGACTAGAATACCTACGATACTTAGAGCACATAACAGAACTATGCTAGTTTCAGACTCTAACCCCGAAAACATCGTTCGATTAGTATAAACAAATTCTCGTTTTCAAGACGTTTATCATTACACATTTATAAATATTGTAAATAATAATGCAAATCATAATAAATGACTCCTCTCACATATATGTATGTTTAGCTCTTACGTATACATAGTATCATCTCCTATTACTGGTCCTAATTTTTAAAACTTGATCAAGTTGCCGCTTAGGAAAGCAGAGAAAAAAAACATTTATCAAATTTTGTAACTCTATGTAATTGGAATTAACTGAAGTAGATGAAACTTCCATAATATAAATTGTTAGATACAATTGCTCAAGCATGAACGTGACATTGAACGACTATTGACGCCGTCAAGTGAACTGTGGGACAGCTTGAGGCATTCAAGACCATCCCCAGTGTCAAAACGATCCAGTATAGGGACATACGAAAAACAGTTGCAGCCTTTGGGAAACCATGGCAATAGGCATAAGTTATTAGTTGATAATTTAATATAACAGACGTCGCTCTTCGGAACAACCATCAGTTCAGCATGGATCGCTGTTATGACTCGTACAACAATTTTATATGAATATTTGGCATGGGTTGCTAGCTCACAAATAAACGAAAGTATTGAAACTCACCTCTTATTCCATATATGTTTCACTTGCAGCTTACAGTAAACCCAAACTCAAATATTTTATCAAAAATCAAAAATAAATGAAGTATATATATATATATATATAAGTAATTATATATATAAGTTAATCTTAATACTCTTTTCAAATATTTTTCAAAATATATTATATATTATATTATATATATTATATATATTATAATATACTATTCAACATTTCAGTCGCACTACTATTTTTATGAACAAAGAATTATATTATTAAGCAAAAGAAACTTCAAACCAAAACTTAACTTCAAAGAATTTGAAAGCCAAAAGCCAAAGTTATCGAATAACAAAAGAAAGTTTATGAAAATTAGTTTTATTGACATAGTGAAAGTTATTAAATATTTAGAACAACTTCTAGTTTGAATGTTAGTTAATTTATTCGTATATTTGGTATCACTTTAAACGAGACGTCTTACAAACTAGCAAATTTGGACACGCAGCGTGTCCTGAGATATAGAATTATTCAAATACAATTTGCGAGTTGGAGAGTTAGAGAGTTAGAGAGCATGTTCTCTACGCTCTGCTCTCTCTTTCTCTATTAATTTCTCGCTCTGTTAGCCTGTAACGAATGCGGCTTAGTTAAAAAATTGGCTTAGTTCATTCACACAACATTTTGTTTGACAATGGATAAAATCTATGAATTGGGCTTATTTAAGCAATTGGGACTTCTGAAGTGAGCATCACATTGAGCTAATCCGTTGGGTTTTAGGAGCGGCGACCGAACAGCCTGAAGCGCGCCTTCCAGCAGCTTGGCCATCATAGCTGCTCGTTGCCAATATGCGTGGTATCCGTGGGCAGCGAGTGGGTCTGTAACGGAAGAGAGAGAGAGAGAGAGAGAGAGAGAGAGCCAGAGAGAGAGCGAAAGAGAGACAGAGTTACAGCATCATACATCAATGGACAGCTAAACAGGTGCAATGATTAGGCACCTGGCTACTAGATACACACCTGCAGCGCCTTGCGCTTGTGATGCATCGATGAGTTCGAGGATGACTTGCCCTTGCCCTTCTTCCACGAGCAGAGCAGCAGCTCCTTCATGCCCTTGCGGAAATTGCGACTGAGAAAGGCGTAGAGCAGGGGATTAACTCCCGAATTGAAGTACGTGACCAGAAAGGTGAGCGGCGTTAGCAGCGCATTAAAATTGGAATCACCGCGATACGAACGTGACCTGCAAAGATGTTAATATACATATAATGTAAAATAAAATAATATAAATATATATATATTAGATATACATATATATATAAATGAGAATATTTAGTATATGCAAATGTTGCCAACTAAGTGAGCATGAAAATCTGATAGAAGCTTGGCAAAGCAGGTACAGTTGCCCAGAATTAGTTTTAGTTTTACATAAACAATTTCATTATTAATATAAATAAAATTTATTGATAGCATCAATGATTTTACAGATCTGTAACTTTATGCATGTCATACAAGTATATCTTCATCGCGCCTTACCCACAATCAAAATTTGGTAGATCAGTTGCAGTTAGCCAGAATATTCAAAATGTGACGTGATACTGTGAAGTAGAATCTAACAGTAGAATCTAACAGCAGAATCTAACAGCAGAGTCTAACAGCAGAGTCCATCAGCAGACTCCGACCGCAGAGCCTAACAGCAGAGTGTAACAGCAGAGTCTAACAGCAGAGTCTAACAGCAGAGTCTAACAGCAGAGTCTAACAGCAGAGTCTAACAACAGAGTCTAACAGCAGAGTCCAACAGCAGAGTCTAACAGCAGAGTCTAACAGCAGAGTCTAACAGCAGAGTCTAAGCGCAGAGTCCAACAGCAGACTCCGACCGCAGAGCCTAACAGCAGAGTCTAACAGCATAGTCCAACAGCAGAGTCTAACAGCATAGTCCAACAGCAGAGTCTAATAGCAAAGTCTAACAGCAAAGTCTCCTACTGTTACTGTTAAGGTTAATGTGAGGCAGAGAGACTACAGATTTGTTGTCAAAGTATTATCCGAGTGAGTTTGGGTCTTGGCTGCACGCTTTACAGTTCTGGTTTGTATCCCCAAATACTCACTCTGTGTGTGTGAGAGAGAGAGAGAGAGAGAGAAAGATTGCTTCTACTCAACGTAGCCCCGTGTAGTGCTGAGTAAGAGTGAAACGGCTAACGAAGAGAAGCGACTAGAGAATGTCATTTTGAAAGATCTTGAAAGAGCAGCACACAATGAGAATGGAAGGTGGCTAAACTGACGCTTCAATACACTGAAAAGTCTTTCTGTTACATATATTGACTGTGTCTGTCATGTTAAGTCTTTCTGTTAAGTATATATTAAATATGTCTATAATGTTAGGTCTCTCTGCTATTTATCGACTTTGTACATAATTTAGCATATGTCTGTAAAGGTTCAGTTTCTATAGATCTTTATATGATAAGTCTCAAATGGACTGATATTAACTGCCGCCTATATAAATACTTTAAGATCTGGTTTTACAATACATATATTTATTGTTAATAGCTGTAACTTTACAGCTCTTTAACATTCTCTGTGCATATCTATCAATCTCTCTTCGCCCGCAACCGAAGGGTCTTAGGCACTCTACAGTAGTTATTAAGACCCGCTTCTAGTGCTTTGTTCGTGGCCAACTGTCCTTTAAGTGTTTTGGCCAACTCTTCTTGTTGTTGCCAACTCTTAAGTATTTCAACAGATTTTTACCTGCTGCAGTTGCTTGTTCGCACTGCACGCATAACTTTTCGCAGCGTGATAACTTTTGCAGCAGCTTCAAGTGGGCAGCAGAAGCGAGAGCTTTGTTTTACTAATTATGAGTAAAACTACAATATACCCTGTACTGAATTCAAGGCAGTTTTGTTTTACTTTAAGTTGTTAATCTATTTTGAGTATGTGTTTTCATGCTTAGTCTTTATAGACAGGGTATTCTTTAGTCTCATGTGCAATTTGGTGAAAATATAACTTGGAAATCGTTTCTCCACTATTTAACAGCAATTTAAAGGGTATCTGCTAGTCTCTGTAATCAGGTTTTGTTTACAAAGTGGACGAGCGCAAACTTTTTGAAGCAACTGTCAAAATGTTTTTGGTTTTCTTTCTCGTTGTTTGCGAGTTGACAATTGGCGCTGCACTGCAGCTGACAAAAATGTGCGAGTGGGCGGAGGGGCGTGGAGGGGATTGGGGGGGGGCGTGGCTAACTGATTGGCGGATCTCAAAGGTCCTGGCCAGTGCTGTGCGCAGTGCGCTGCTTGAGCTCTCAAGTGGCTCTTTCACAATTGACTTGCAAATTTAAAGCAGCAACGCCACGAATAGCGACTAAATACACCCAAAAGAAGAACAAGAAGAAGAACAAGAAGAAGAAGAAGAAGCAGAGAAAGGAAACAAAGTGAGAAGAAGAAGAAGAAGAAGCAGCTGAAAGGAAAGGCACGGCCCTAGCACCGCATGGGGTGACCATTTGGCTGGCAATCTATATAATAAGGCCACATTAGGCGCAGCTCTAACGTCTGTCAGTTCCAGGCTGTTAGCGCCTGGCCTGGCCCAGAACGTCGCGTCGACCGGCCTTCCGGGCCAATAAGGATCACGTGCCCCACGCTGTGCGCCGTCGTCCGGCTGCCTGTATTAATATAAATGTTAACGTATAATAAAACTGGGCGAGCGTATGGCCATTGACAACGCATGGCCATCATGCTGCATGGAGCAAACGACACAATTTTGATGGAACAGCTCGCAATTCATTAAAGCTACTCTAATCTGCTGAGCAGCAGAAGCAGCAACAGCAGCGCCAGCAGCACCAGCAGAAAGCAACTCAATTGAGGACTAGACGGCCTTTAAGTAAGTTAGTGGACAGTTGGCGTAAGCTGGCATATATTCATTATGCATTAAATTGGCTAACAGAATTGGCTAGAAAGATGGCATGCATTATGACTTGGTTGAAGTTTGTTAGATTTGTCCTAGAGTGAGTTGGCCTAGTGAGTCTTAGAGTGACAGCAGAATAATTCTGGTAGCTAATGTCCTGCTCCAAGTTAGTGTAATAGTTGACTAGAAAGTTGACCTGTTACCAATTAGTGAAAGAGTGGCCTAAACAGGAGTTGCTCAGGTATTATCGCTCTTCTAGTCGAGTCTGGAATAGTCTTTCCAAGTCTACTCCAGTTTAATTTAGTATATCCATGTCTAGTCTAATCTAGTATAGTCTATCCAAGTCTAATCTAGTTCAGTCGAGTTCAATCTGTTAAGATAAGAGGCAGAGCGATGGCATACGAAAGCCAATCAAGCTAAGTGGCTGCATGCATGATGTACATATGCACATCATGCATGCAGCCACTCAGCTTGGTATGATGTATGTATGATGTTTTTATAATCTATGATGTATACATGATGTATGAATGATGAATGTATGATGTTTGTATGCTGTACGTATAGTGCGAGTATGATGTATTATATACATACTGGGTATGCATTATGTATGAATAATATATGTATAATGTATGAATGATGTATTAATGATGTATGTATGATGTATGTATGATGTATGTATGTATGGTGTATGTATGATGTATGTATGATGTATTAATGATGTATGTATGATGTATGTATAATGTATGAATGCTGTATTTATGAAGTATGAATGATGTATGAATGATGTATGTATGTATGATGTATGTATGATGTATGTATGATGCTTGTAAGATGTAATGTGTGTTGCATTATATATATAATTAGTATATATGATGTATGTATGGCGTATGTCTGATGTCTGTCTGATGTATGTGCGATGTATGTATGATGTATGCATTATGTATGTATAATGTATGTAATGATGTATGTATGGTGTATGCATTGTGTATGTATAATATATATGTGATGAATGTCTGATGTATGTATGATGCATGATATATATACATGCTATACACACTCGTATACGTATGGTATGTATGTACATATGTATGCTATGCATGTATGCCATGCAGTGCTATAAGCGGTAATGTTTGAAACAGCCGCACGACACAGGGGTCAGGGTAGTCTCCTAGTCAGACATTGCCTAACTTACTCACTCACTTATGGACTTTCAACAACATTGTTTCATCATGTTCCACTTCAGTTTGCAACTGATTTAATCAGAATTTACAGCTAACAAAAGGTAAAGGAAATTAACTGTGCCCATCTCTAAGAGCCAAGGATTGATTTATGGCGCTAGCCCAACACAAATTTCCCATTCAAGTTGATCGTTTATAACGATTATCCGACTGTCAAATGTCCGAGTTAAGTGTGAACGAAACTAATCGACGTGAGCAGTAAAGGCAGCTCGAAAGTATTTTGCATTTAGTCATTTGTTTGCTCTGGCCAAATATTTCATTTAATATTCCCGCTGCGGTCGACTGCGCGCGTTTTGCTCGAACAATATTACAAATAATATTAAATTGAATCACATATAATATTCGCGGAATATATTTTCGCTCGACTGGCTGAAATGCATTTTGCGCTTGGCTATTTTGTTTTTTTTTTTTTTTTTTTTTTTTATTTTTGCGCTTTGCAATATGCAAAAATGTTATGTTTGGGGCGATTTCGTGGTCGGCACAAAAACCAAACTAGAATTTGTTTGTTTTCCACTGCCTCACACTGAAAGCCAAGCGCACTGAAATAGCTCCGCCTAAGCTAACTTTAATAAATCGTTTACTTCACAGTTCACACTCTTCACATTTAACATTCCACATTTGCGGCTTTCGTATTGCTTTTTCTGGTCTTCAAGCCAATTGTTTATATCGCATCATCAGGTCAGCTGCCAAATCAATCAGCGAATCGCTCGTTCGCTCTGCCCCTCTCAGCTGGCCAAAAGCTGTCATAGAATGGAAAAATCAAACATGACCCACAAGCAGCAGCGGCCAGACGAAAGCGAACATGAATTGAAATGTTTGAATAGAGCGACGCAACAAATATGCTTGGAGCAAAACCCACAAAAAAATCCCAAAAAAAAAAAGGAAAATGAATAAGAGGAAAACAAGAAAAGCTGGAATGAGCTGGGCTGCTGCTGTAAGCAGTGAGCAGTCTGTCTGTCAGTCTGTCAGTCTGTCAGTCAGTCTGCCTGTCAGTCTGTGCTTCACAATTTATTTCGATTAGGACATTTGCCATGTGATGCGCTGTAATTTCGGCTAATGGCATAAATTGTCAACAAGCTTACAGCTGATCACACACTTAAATTGCTGTCAAAGTCATTTTAAAGCAATAATTCATATTATATATATACAGTTATATATAAATATATATATTTTTATACGTTTGTCCATCTGCTAAGGCACACATTAACTTTGATTGATGTCCGCTCGGACAAGACAAGTCCGAGGCAAGTGAATTGTTTCAGTGTTTTCCTTACAGACACAAATATCTGAGGCATTTGACATATTTTGAGAATATTGAAGAAAGTTATTCAACTTCAAATGGAAGTCTCTATAAGTAGAAACAGTTTACAATTTGAATTGAAAAATGTTTCACATTAGATTATATATTATATATTATATTATATAAATGATTATTATATATTTATATTTATATATATACTAAATAAGTGTTCATAATATACTTGATTATTTCCTTATTAAAATTCTAAATAAATGCTCTAAACGTCTTATATTTATATATATTGAAGTTCTAAATAAGAGCTCAAAATATATATTTTATTATTATATATTTAAATACACTGCACTACAAAGATTGTGCAAATAGAGCGTAAATATATTTATATTGTATATGTCAGAGGTGTATTTAATTAACATGAGAATTTAACATAACAGGGGCATGTTATGTTAATAACATAAATGTGAAATGTTCATAACGTAGCAATGTATTGGTGCGCTGACGATGCGATGCTTCTTTGCGATGCTGTAAAACTTCATAGCGGCGTGACTGTGCCGCTACTATATACAAAGCAAAGTAAATGACAAAAGAGGAATAACGGTTAGCGGTAAATTCTATGCCGAGAGCGAGGTTTGAGAGCGAGAGAGACGCTTCAGCCGAGTGTGGCGCGATTGTTGTTGTTATGTATAAAAGAGAATATAGGCACGAGCGTTGAGGCTGTGCGTACATGACTTTAGTCTAGCGACAAGAAGAGAACCAACAACAAGACAATTGCGACTCGCTGCGTTTCAAAGACTCTCCCCGAAAGACTCTCTGTGCAGGCTTTCTCAAATAAAAGCTTAAAGTCCACATTCAGTTAACTGTTAAATAGTCTTTGAAGTAAATACGATAAGGCGCGCTGCGCTCTGCATGACAATTAGTTTGAAAATTGAGAATAATGTCGGAGTCGCAGGGGCTGAGCAGGTTTCTGGCCAATCCGAATGGCAATTGGACCATTTTAATTGACAATTTAATTGTTTGCGTCGGGACAGATACAGGCACAGGCACAGGCACAGGCACAGGCACCGACAGGTAGGTTCGAGTGTATTATTTATGACACGGCAGATGGCTGCGCGCTATATGCAAATGACTCTCAACTGTTTGCATAACATCAAATGGCGCAGATGCTTATCCTGCTCATGATGACGATGATGATGATGCTGCTGAGGCTGATAATGAAGGTGAAAGGATAGTCTTTTACACGTAATTCAAAAAAATATTTCCTGTGCCTTTAATATTAAGTTTTGTTAATTTTAATCAGTTTTGATAAATTTAATCAATTTTCTTTAATTTGTATTTAACAGAAATTTAAATAAATTTTTAGAGATATTTTCGCGCTCTTTGCCAGCAGAAAACAACAGCAAAAAATATTAATTTTAAGAGCTTTGATTTACACTGCAACAAATAAAGTTTGGCCAAACTTTCAGCTGTTTTGCCCCACTTAATTTAATAAATTTAAATTTTAAAGTCTTTCGTTTGCACCTGCAGAAAAAGAGCTTTACCAATTTCAAGACTTCAACATATCGCATATATGCACGCAGTTAATTATAATTCGGTTTTCTCTCAGTGTATTACTACTCACCAGTATTGCCACATTTTGCGCGCATGATACGGCAGATTGCAGAGCGCGAATGTCAGCACAAATATTATCAGCATGCGGACCACGCCTCTGCGTGCGCGTAGTACATTGCTCGATGAGTGTGACATATGTGCGGTTGCCACGCCCACACCGCTACCGCCGCCACCGCCACCGCCGCTACCGCCACCGCCATTGCCCTGGCGCTGATTGTGCGTATGGGAGTGATGATAGAAGCTCGTTTTGCGACAAGCGCTCACAATGGGACGATCCGCCTCTAGCGAGACCTGCATAAGTAATCGAGGACGTGTTTTTGGGCATTAATCAAATGGAAAAGCTTTTTATTGAGTAGAGCTTTAAGAGTTGTTTTTTTTTCTCTTCTTATTTCTAATTAAAATCATTTAAGAAAATACGAACCTTGCAATTATCAAGCTAAGTTTGTTCAGTGTTGTTGTTGTTGTTGTTGTTGTGTTGTTGTTTGTTGTTGTTTGTTGGTAGATAATGTAAATGGAAGTTATTGTTGTGTTGAGTTAAAAGAAAGAAATAAGATAATTATAAACAGAGAGAAAGAGAGAAGAGAGAGAGAACGAGAGTGGGAGAGATAGAGATAGAGAGAGAGCGGAAGAAATAGAGTCAGAGAGAGAGAGAGAGAGAGAGAGAGATAACATTTGAATTTAAAGTTAAATAGTAATAGAAGACTATATAAAGCTCTGTTCACAAAAATAGTAGCGCAACTGAAATTTGGACAGAAAAATGTTGTGATAATATAAAAACAAAAAACTTTGCTTGAATTTGTTTAAAAAATTTTATGTTTATCAACAAAGGTTGCTGTCCAACGTTACAGTCGCACTACTATTTTAATGCACGCAGGAACTTTTAAAAGAAAAATGTTTGTTTTCTAATCAGTTTATTTTAGGCAGAGACAGAGACAGAAACAGAGAGAGAGAGAGAGAGAGAGAGAGAGAGAAAGTCTTTCTCTTTTCATTCAGCTCAAGTCTGCTTGTATGCACACTATATTATCATTAAAATATAAAAAATTTATTACACTTACTTTTGATACGTTCTTTCTTTAAATTTACTATTTACTATCATTTTGTTCTTTCAATTGCTTACATCGGGCACTACTATTTCTATGAACAACCAATTTTTACACTCTATAAAAGACAAAAAATTTGTTTTTCTTTTTTGGAATCATCTTTCTTTGCATTCTTTTCCTGGGCAACTTTTTGTCAACGAAAAGAATAGAATTTCATTTGGTTTTGCTGTTGTGCAGCACTACTATTTTTATGAACACAATTGTATATGATTGGTTTGAGTGGACTTAAGTCAACTCAAGTGGCATTGCTTAGCAATCGCATATTAACTTGAAAATATAAATCGAAGGCAGCACAAAACGGTTTCACATTGCGCGTATAATCATTAGATCAGCGCAATTTAATGTTGGCTGCCAGGTCGGACGCGCTCAATTGAGGCTAAGTAAGTGGCATATTGATATATGGCGCATACGCCGCGTGGCCTGGCAGCTGGCTGGAAGAACGCACATTTTGCCTGAACTTGGTTTTATTTACGAACTTGCCATTGCCCTGGCTTAAGCTGCCAGCCAACTAGCTGTCACTCTAATACTCTCTAATGCAGCTTGACACCTGATGCTGCTGTTGCTGCTGCTGCTGCTGCTGCTGCTGCTGCTGCAGGTAATGTTGACCAAGTTGCCATTTCAACTGCAATTTCCACTTGCCTCTCGCTCAACTTCAACAAATATTAACTATTATAAGCAACTGCCAGCTACTCACACCTGCCCAACAGCCAGCACACTTCACACCTGCACAGCGCCGACCACAACCAAACAAACTCGGAGAAAGTTAAGGAATGCGAATGTTGAGAATTTGTTGTTCAAGTATTATTTTAGCCAAGTTGAGTTGCTGGGCAAAAGTTTGCGCTTCATTGTAAAGCTTTCAGGTGCAAACTATATGAAGTTTTGAATTAGATTCAAAGGAAATCATACAAATGACATTGTATGTGTAATAAATATTGAATTTTATCCTCAAACAGATTTCATATTATTTCTGATTTATGCAGCAAATTTATATAAATTTATATGATTATATATGTATATGCATATATGCGATGCAGCAAATATGATTAAATCCGACTTTGTATTGCCTCAACTTAAATTATTTGAATTTAAATTACCTCTCGTATTTAATATGCATGTAATTTGACTCGAAAGGGAGTGACGCGTGGGCAGCTGCACTGTCAAAGCTAATAAAAATCACTCAACTCCAATTATTCGCACGCTCTCATTTGCCTCCCTCATTTGCACTCAAAATAAGTAAAGCGTGGCTGCTAGTTCAAAGCGCTCAACTTATCTTCCATTTCAATACACACAATACACCTATCACGATCTACATTCTCTCTCAGCCTTTAAGCTCTGAAGACGAAAGTCTAACGGAACTTAGCGCCAGAAATTTACAAATATATGAATGAAATACTAAAAGCTTTTTTGCTTCATATGTATGTACTTACACACATACATACGTGTATAATTAATCACGAAAAAAAATAAGAAAGGTGCGCACGCGCGTTCCGATCGAAACGAATATTCGAGAACAACTGAGCCAAAGCCGAGCAGCAGCCAAAAGAGTGTGAGAAGCTTGCAGATGGCAAATGAGCAAGAGTGGGACATATGAGGGAATAGAATGAGCCAAAACTCCTCGCTCTATATGCTGCCATTCAAGTGTACACACACACACACACACACACGCGAAGGTACATATGCGTGTTATGTACTCAGAAAGTTCCAGAGCAATTGAGAGAATGAGGTAAACTGTAGACGCTAGCAAACTCCTGCCAACGCCCAGTCGCAACTAATGCAATTGTAAAGTTATTGTAAAAAAAAGACTCAACTCAGTTCGAATCACTCCGCTCATCGCTCGTTTACGATCCGAGCAGCAGTCCATGTTGTGCATTCTGTGCTACTCGCTCACTCAAAATACTTTCAGGCTGCAGACTGCAGGCTGTAGTCTCAATTCAACTGTCACAAAAGCACTCAGTTCAATAATCATTTACGATCCACTGTAATAGTGTAACTGATGGCAGTTCCAGCCTACGCTAACCCGTTACTAATACACTTGTCACTTAGACACTAAACGACAAAGACTCAATTCAACGCCATTGAGTCACATAGTTCATCTTTCGTTTACGATCCGAATCGGAGTCTATGTTGTCTGTGCGTTTATTTCACTCAAAATAGTTACAGACTGAAAGCTGCAGTCTGTGGTATGTCCCACCTCAATTATTAGTGAAACACTCACTTCAACTTGCACTAAATCACTCAGCTCATTTATCGTGTACGATCCACGCAGCAGTCTTTGTGGGCTTTGTCTGTTCCGCTCATCTCATATGCAATGCTAAATTAAATTGCGCTTGTTTTTCACATTATGTTTAAAAATGTCTTCTACTCCAGCTGTAGCCGCGCGACTTTGTTGCGCACTTCTGAGCGCAATTCCCTGAGCATTTTGCTCAATATGTATGTATGTATATTAGGTAGCTTTTGCATAGGAGTTGACATTGCTTGGAATGCTTGGGCAGCCAGAGTGTAAAGTGAAACACCTGTGACTGGCTGAACTCACCTGACTCTCGGTGATGCTGACGCCACGCTTTTCGTATTTACTGCTTTGTTTACGTGACAAGGACGTGGTACTGCTGCCGGAAGCTAGTGACGATGTTCCAGCTCCTGCTGCTGTGGCTCCTCCAGCGCCGCCTCCTGCTCCGACTCCTGCTGCTGCTGCTGACGACGCTGGCAGCTGATGGAGTTGATGATGATGCGGCTGGGCAAGTGGATGTGGATGTGCGTGCTGATGCTGATGATGATGATGATGATGATGATGGTACATGCTGTTGTGCAGGCTCATGCTATTCTCTGGACCAGCCTGATGATGCTGCTGCTGATGTTGTTGTTGTTGCTGCTGTTGCTGTTGCTGCTGCTGCTGCTGATGTTGCGTCACATGCGGACTGAGACCAC
Organism: Drosophila anceps; assembly: GCA_035045945.1. NCBI lineage: Eukaryota > Metazoa > Arthropoda > Insecta > Diptera > Drosophilidae > Drosophila > Drosophila anceps. The sequence continues at coordinate 3,548,514 of JAWNON010000196.1, forward strand.
GTGAGCTACGCCACAAAGCGATGGCTATTTTGCTGTACAACACCTGTCAAAGTAATTTATGGTTATTTTTATAGCAAGTATAGAGCAAGTGCTGTAAATAATAATATCTAAGTAATTTAAGCAGAGCCGGACTAAGTTCTGGACTTACAGCTCTATCTCCAGCTCTCTCTCTGTTAGCTGAATCTACCTGGCCTAGTCGAGCACTCAAAATGGCCGACACAAGTGAGGGAAATGAGTGCCAACAAAACGCCGCAAAATATGGAAAATCGTAAATCGAATGTACGTCACCCGCGGTTATAAAACTTTTTGAACAGCCGTCGTATTCACTTTTCTTCTTTGTTATATAGTATATTTGTATATATATATATATATATATATATATATATATATATATATATATATATATATATATATATATATATATAGAGACAAGAACAAGAGAGAAAAAATAAAAGACAAAGGAGAGAAGATATCATATGAGAAGATATATATATATATATATATATATATATATATATATATATATATATATATATATATATATATATATATATATATATATATATATATATATATATATATATATATATATATATAGAGACAAGAACAAGAGAGAAAAAATAAAAGACAAAGGAGAGAAGATATCATATGAGAAGAAGAAGTCACGAGAAGAGAAAAGAAGATAAGAGAAGAAAAGAATTATATATATATATATATATATATATATATATATATATATATATATATATATATATATATATATATATATTCTTTTCTTCTCTTATCTTCTTTTCTCTTCTCGTGACTTCTTCTTCTCATATGATATCTTCTCTCCTTTGTCTTTTATTTTTTCTCTCTTGTTCTTGTCTCTTCACTTTTCTCTCCTCGCTTCTCTTCTCGCTTGTCTTCACTCTTGTCTTCTCTCTTGTCTTTTCTCTTCTTTTCTTCTCTCTCGTGCTATTCTCTCTTTTCTATTTCGCTTCTTCTTTGCTTTACTTTATTCACTTCTCGCTTCTTTCTTCTCCTCATCTCATCTTTTCGTCTCATTTTTCTTCTTCTCATTTCCCTTCATCTTCTTCGCTGCTCTTCTCTTTTCATTTTAATTCTCTCTTGTCTTCTTTTCGCTTCGCTTCTCTTAATTGCTCTATTCTTTTATCTACTCATCGCTTTCTCTCTCTTCTTTTCGCTTCTTCGCTCTTCCGTTCTCCTTTTGACCTGCTCCTCTTCTGTTCTGAACGAGTTTACTTATTCGAACAACTTTCCCCATAAGAAAGCTGGAGAGTATGCTATAGGGCTAGGGTATGTACAAGTCGGGCACTCCCGACATTTTCATATTCTATTCATATTCATAGTACTCACCGTCATGACCAGCAGCGGCATTACGTAGAGCAGCACAAAGTTAATCATGTCGAGCAATTTGGAGTTGAACATTTCCCGATCCAACACGCAGATCTCCTCCTCCTGACCATCCTCGGTGTGGACGTTCTTGATGGTCTTGCTGAAGACAAACTTGGGCGTCGAGTAGACGGCCGACGTTATCCACACGGTGACAATGACCATCTGCAAGAGTCGAAATTTTTACCTGGCCGCAACACGCAAAGCAACTTTTCACTAATTGCCAATTGTCACACACACACACACACACACACAGAGTGAGAGAGAGAGAGAGAGAGAGAGTTTCGGCCATACTTCAGTTTAATGGATGCTATTAACATTAAGAAAGCCTAGACAATGGCAGCGCGCCTTCCATGTATTTCTATTTCTGGCACTTTGTTTATTGGATTAATTGGGTCAATAATTATGCCATTGATATGGCTCGCCCCTGGCCGCTGGCCGCTGGCCGCCGGCTCTGGCCAAACTTTTGCGTGGCCCAAAGAAAAGCAAACTTTTCCCTTTTGGCCTCTGAAACCTTTCTGGCAAGTTTCGCTCAGTCACAGTTTAAGAAGTTCCATTAGCGCCTAATTTGCGGTCGAATTTCCTATTAAAGTCCAATTGAAAAAATTAAACCTTTCCAGCAAACTAAGCGAAAGAATTTGAGAATCTATTTAATTTGCTATTAGTTTCAATTATTGCAATTTTCAGATATATATCACATTTTTAACTAATTTTTTTTTTTTTAAATATATAACTGTATCCATATATGAGTCATATAAAAATATATATATTGTGCAGCTGTGGTCATAAAAATAGTAGTGCGACTGCTATGTTGGACACCAAAATTGTATGATTGAAATTAACATATGTAGCAACATACATACATATATGTACATATGTATAAATATTCAAGTCCAGCAAGTCCCACTACTATTTTTATGAACACATCTGTTTATAACCAATGAATTAAAATATAAACATTCATGTGTATGTGTGTGTGTGTGTGCTTTTGAATGTATGCATATGTATTTCGAAGCTTAGAGTGCTTTATCTTTACGAAATTCTCTATCTGCTACACGCTTCCGCCACGAGCGCAAGCACTTCCTTGCGCGCAATACTCTCAACTCAGATATAAATATAAACATACATACATACATACATATTTATGTATGTTTTTTGCACTTTCAGAGTGCCTTCTTAAATGCAACAGCTGCAATGATCGTGCGCGTAGCAAAAACACACGCACACAAGTACATACACTCTGCGGCTAGCGCCCTATGCAAATACTATACTTGTCTCATTCTAGCTCATTAAATACGCGCGAGCTGCGCTGAACCAACAGTTGTAAAGGAAGAGAGGGGACAGAGAGAAAGAACGAGCTTAGCCACTGCAGACAATTTAACTAGTTTCTCGCCAGTTCTGGCGTTTGCCAATTGGCGAATAATGGCAGAGACATATGTAAAATAGCTTCTGGCGGGAAGTAAAGCAATAATGAAACATGAAATAGCTTTATTTACTCTATGACAACAGCACTACTAACAAATTTGGCTGTTTTACGAACTGTTTAATAAAATATAACGGCAATGGATAAAACAAAATGCAGAAATTTGTGGTAAAGAAACAAAGTAAATCCTGTGAGTGTGATGGGCTCTGCTTGCAGTGATCTTCTGACTAAGAAGGGTCCGACTTGGAAATACCCTGAACTCCGCGCAGAGCCAGTTAGTTTCATACACACACACACACACATATATATATATATATATATATATATATATATATATATATATATATATATATATATATATATATATATATATATATATATATATTTATATATATATATATATATGTGTATATAAAATATTTAATTTGAGCTTCATTGTTCCGTTAGAAAACATTGTCTATATTTTGCTACATACATTTCGTGTCGCTTTTAACAGGGTATCTGCTGATTGAGCATTCATAACTGTTGCGATAAGCGCTGATGTCGGCAACCCTTGGAAATGTTTTTGGACTTGTTGCCTCTGTTCGATTTGGAATTTAACTTAGTCGACGTTTAGCAGCCAAAGTGAAAGATCGCGACTCGCACTCTACTTTTTCAGTCCAACCAGTGTCTATATACATATATCGGCGTGTATATCTATTTAATATGAAATTTATATGTGCTTAATTCGTTTTGTGCCTCGCTTGGCAAATTTACTTGACTAGCTGTAAAAACCTTTTGGACGTGGAGCTTATGCCAGACGCCGAACAGACGCCGTCCTCCGAAATGATTGTGGATGCTGGGCTAGGCGTTACCGACACTGTACCGACAATTCCAGACGCCAACGCGAACTTTAGCGATATAAGTGGTAAGTAGTGCTAAATATTCATATATATATATATATATATATATATATATATATATATATATATATATATATATATATATATATATATATATATATATATATATATATATATATATATATATATATATATATATATATATATATATATATATATATATATATATATATATATATATATATATATATATATATATATATATATATATATATATATATATATATATATATATATATATATATATATATATATATATATATATATATATATATATATATATATATATAAATATATATATATATATATGTCGACCACCGAAAGAGCAGCTCAGCTGTTGCGTGGTTCGCATGCAGCCGCAAGTTCAAACCCAGAATTAGCAGAAATAGTTTACAAAAAAAATTGTTTTTTTTTCTTATTATATTATTATTTAATATTTTTAATTTTTCAATTTGTTGTTGAAAGGTCAACATGTTTAGGGTGACAGAAATAGACATTGCTTTCAAACAAATCCATTTTGATATACTACGTAGTTTTTGGTTTTATTTTGAGGAACCATGCCATTATGTACGATATATCATATCGATCTAGTAGCCAGCTCGAGTCATGATGGAATGGCAAGTCTTAGGGAATGTTCCAACATAAAAATTTTATCAATGGCTGCAACAGTTGTAGAAATACAGTTATCGAAAATGGTGGCAAGCTTGTTTGGTCAACCAAGACTGGAATTTTTAAAAACTAGAAACGATTTCAGAGTATCTGTTAGAGCACGTCTTGCGTTTCATTTTAATCTTTTATCTGTTCAGGTGTCAAATCAGATGTCCGCGAAGTGCAGTGCACGACGAATACCGAGAGCAGGACGAAATTGGAGCGGCAGGTGGATGCATTCAGGACTAAAATTGTGGCCGATGCTAGCAAAATGAAGAAGCTTAAAGAAGTTATTGACGTCTATGAGGCACAGATCGATAGCTATGTCGCCTCATTGGCCGAGCAAACGGAACTGATTGGGTATTTGAACAACACAATCGCATATTATAGAAGCAGCTGCGCCAGTAAGGATAGTCAGATAACTGAGCTGCAGGTGAGAACTGAGGCGGACGCGGCACGGCTTCGGCAAAAAGAAGATCAAATCATGGAGTTCAAGGCACGGCTCACCAAATCCGAGGCATCCAGCTGTCTGGCCTATGGCAACTCCACAGCCATCCAGATATTGAATGTGCCTGGCATCGGGCCGTTTCTGGCGCCCTGTGAATCGCGCTATATGGGCATAGGCTGGACAGTGATTCAGCGTCGTCTCGATGGCAGCATCAACTTCAATAGAAATTGGAACGAATACCGAAATGGCTTTGGCGATTTAGAAGGCGAATTTTTCATTGGCTTGGAAAAGCTGTACAGAATGACAATAGCACAACCGCATAAATTGCTAATATATGTGGAGAAATTTGATCTTAGCAGTACAGTTTTTAAACTCAGCGAATTTGCTATTGGCAGCGAAGACGAAGATTACCAGTTGAAAAAATCTAAAAGCCAGGTATACTCTTCCCGTGATTTGACGAACCTTATCGGACAAAAATTCAGTACATATGACCGTGATAATGACAACTTTTGGTTGAAGAATTGCGCCGAGGAGCTTAGGAGCGGTTGGTGGTTCGACAATTGTAGAAATCTTGCCGAGTGAGTATTACCAACTTATCACGCAGTATAAACGTACTTTTTTTTCCAAAAAACCTCTACAGGTTTTCCAATCTTAATGGAGAATATGGCCCAAGCTCTAACGCATTTGCATCTAACATGGGTCATGGTATTTTATGGTCTTCTTGGACTGGTATGATGTCACTGAAATCAGTCCAAATGATGATACGCCCCATCACAGAAAACAGTCAGTAAATGAATGGGTGTCGGGAATTACTCAACTATGGTTCATATATTTGTAATGAATATCAATATATGCTGTGCTCAAAAAAATAGTAGTGCGATAGAAATATTGGACGACAGAATTTTGTGATAAGCATAATATACATAAAATATATTTGTTTATACTTGTTTTCAAACTACTTCTATTTTTATGAACACCGCAGTATATAGGTATATAAAAATATAGTGTAAATATCCATAGGTCTACAACTTTAGATGGTAAAATATTCTATCGCCTGCTTCATTTGAGTAGTCGAAAGTCAACGACTGCATAATCGTTCATCGTTCAAAAAAGGATTTCTAAATGTCAAGACCGACTCTACAGTAACTTAACTATCAAAATTTGAAGCTCTTGCTTCAAGAGCTTGGAAAATATAGTTGTTTTCCGATTCGCCACACCCGCAAGGGGCGTGTATGTATTTACTGGCTACATCTTCAATGTCTCGCTATAAATTATGTATTTCCCGGGTAAATCTTAACACTTTATATGACCAGGATACCAAGTAGTAAGTTTTTTGAGGTTTAAAGCATCAAGAAAATTAGCACTGATATTGCACAAAGCTAATATGGTCTTTTTACGTTGTGAACGAGTATACATAATTTCTGGCGTCATTTATATATATTTAACCTAATTCAATTCGTATTGAAGTTTCTTTAAATTTCTTTGCTCTGCTCAACTTTAAAAGACAAACATAAAATATATTCTAATCGATATTATTTACGGATAAATTTTCAATTTGGCCTTAAAAAAAATATGCATGACATCTAGTCGGTGTATCGAAGATCTTTAAAGCCAAGTTTGGTTAGGCAAATGACATGCGCTTGCATTAAATATATATAAATATTAATAACTTAAAGCTTTATTCAACTCTTTGATGACTTTTTTGAATTGCTCGACGTAGGGTATACGCGATTCTATAAACCTTAACGAAAATGAAGATCTGTAGTAGAACTCTTGAATGCCATTTGTCCTCATAATAAAGAGCTAAACTGTATCACACTATGATGATGATGGTGTTCTCTAGCTCTTATGATTAAGTCAAATCAATAATTTTTTACCGCTAACTTACCCTTAAGCGTGCAGCTGTTAGAATTTGTTTGCACGTTATTGGATGGACAATGGCAAAATAGCGTTCCATGCAGATGACGACCAGAATAAAGATTGAGGCTGTATAGCTGAGCGAGTGCACAAATTGATACATGCGACAGAGAAACTCGCCGAAGACCCAGCTGAAACGAGAGAGAGAGGAAATAGTGAGTAAGTATTAGAGTTATGGAATACTGGTTCAATTTGATGAACTAGTTCAATTACTTGCTTTGAGTTGGCAGCGTTCATTACTTATTGAGAAGAGCCAATTGTTCAATACGAACTAAACTCTATGGAGCTACAATTGAATGGAACTTGTTCATTAGTTCACTAGTTCATTTGAAGGTTCAATTACTTTGAACAAAATAGGTTGAGTACAGGTTCATTTAAAACCTTCAACAATTGAAAAGAGCAAATAGTTCAATATGGAATAAATTCAATGGCTCCATAATTGCACTGAACTGGTTCATTACCTCAATCTGACAAAACTCTCATAAGTGTGTGTATGTGCACCAAATATAAAACCTTTCTGTGACAAAAGAGTGAGCTGGTCAGGTGGGCTGGTCGGCTGTTGGGCTGTTGGGCTGTTCGGCTGTTGGCCAGGTGGGCAGACACACACACATTTCAGGCGTCGAGACATATCAAATGTTATGACACGCCCACCGCAAACTAATGCCGCATTAAGGTGTCATTTGTGCACGTTGTGGCCAGAGCTCTAGCACTTCGCCATCATTTTTATATTTTCTCTTATTGCATTAGACGGCCTGAAATTGTAGCTTCGGGCTTATTGCGCTCGGGGATTAGCACGTAATTTTATTTTTGTGGAACAGCTTATCCGACATAAGAGGAAAATGTCAGAGTTTCCTCTTATCCTTCTTTCGAAATATATATATATATATATATATATATATATATATATATATATATATATATATATATATATATATATATATATATATATATATATATATATATATATATATATATATATATATATATATATATATATATATATATATATATATATATATATATATATATATATATATATATATATATATATATATAATATTTCTTTCTTGGCCAGAAGGCATTAAAAAGTATTGGCAACTGGTTGGCATTCTCTTCTGCTACAGGTGAAAGGCATCAAATTTGTTGAGCTACTTAAGTATCCATTAAAACTGAAAGCTTTCGGTATGTAGTCCTCGAGCATGCGAAAGCCGAATGGCTATAAATCTGGCCATATTTAGTCTTTTTTTACACTTTGAACAGAGCTCTTAAAAACGCCTCTTTGATTTGCTAAACCTAAGGAAAGAATTCTCGAATGGAATACATATATCATAAATTTTATCATATTTACCGAAAGAAATTTATGAGATTTCAAATCTTCTAAATGCCCAAACTAAAAAAAATTAACTTATTCAATATTAAATAATATTGAAAGAATGCATTAGAGCTGAGGTATGCGATAGTTATAAGATAGATGATACGATATATCAGAGGTTAGAGAGCAGCTTTACAATAAAGTAATGCCTAGTGCGGATTCGCTTTGATACTAAAAATCAGAGAAACAGAAACAAAATATAAAATTCATGATTTGTTTTTGTCAAAAAAAAAAACTTAAATTATAAAAAAAGTTTATTTAAATTTTTCAATAATTATTAGCAAAATTATACAAATGCAAAAAATCTGATCAAATCAGACTGTCTGAATTGTTTCGAAAAAATTAACTTGCCAATTTTAAAGCCTAAAAAATAAAAAAAAAGTTTGACTAACAAAAAGTAAAACCAAATCTTGAAAAATACCCTCTTTTCTTAATTCTCTTTTTTCGAAATTTATTTATAAATATTTAATTTGTTTTTCAAGTTAAACGCCTTTTTTTATTAAATTACTTCTTAATTTTTTTTAATTTATTATATACATTTTTTTTATAAACTTACTAATTTATTTTGGCAACAATTCTGAGCCGACTTTGCACTTACCTGTCTATTAGATAGATGGAGAGATTCTGCATAACACAGAAGAGACCCACGCAGAAGTCGGCAAAGGCCAAGTTGGCCAAGAAAAAGTTGGTTATGGAGCGCAGACGACGCGACAACGTGACCACCAATATGACTAGCAGATTGCCTAGAAGCAGCACAAATTTAAGAATAACAGTTATCAAAAGTCAATTAAGTTTTTTACTCCTTTTGCCTTGCAAATGCGAGATATTAAAAATGTTAACAAAATATTTTGCCCTTCCTTCACAGCTGAGCAAAAAGTCTATCTGTCTGCCGACGCATAACTGGTGCATAATACTGAATGACAATTTTTGTCTCAGTCCCTTGACGCTTGGCTTAATGTTGCGTTGAAAGTTTATTTTAATTAGGGGTTTTCATTCATGCCACAGCTCTAGCTATGTGCCTGTGTGCATCTCTCTCACGCGCTCTCTCTCTCTCTCTGTCTCTCTCTCTCTCTCTGTGTCGGTCTGTGTGTGTCTGTTTCGATGTCTGTTAGCCTTAATTAAATGAAAACCCTACCAAGTGGATTTAACTGACAGCAGCAGCCGAGGGCCTATGATATGTGGCCAACAATTGAATAGAATGTGCAGACAGTTAAGGCTAATTGCCATAGCAGTCCAAACTTTGTCAAAACTTAGGCTGAATTGAAAAAAAACTGTGAAATTTCAAATAAATTATATATGCTAATACCACACATATGCCAGAAAGTGTAGCATGTGTTAGTTGCTCTGCAATAAGTCAATTGCCAATGATTATGTTTCGAATAAAATATGGAAACAGCATTTGAGATGAGAAATTAACTCGTTGTGTTCCTACTCATTTTAACTTCAATATCGTAGGCAATCGGTTAAGGCACGACTTCTCCACATATCGTTTAATCATAGTCAAGAACTATAGTTCATTTAGGTTTGCCTAAAACTTCTCAAATGCCATGTTCGGTATCTAGACTTAGCGTCGTCGCGCCATTGTCGGGACTGTTCGACTAGGTGATACCCTGAACACTGCAGAGATTACCATTTTTGTTTACAATTCAATTAATCATATTGTACTATTTAAAAATAAAAAGGTTAGATAGTTCCAGATCCTTTAAGATTATACTCATTGGGGGCGTGGCAAATGAAATCAATATAATCAATATTGTAAGGCTTTTATAGCGACGTTCATTGCAGACTTGGCAAGTTGAAAATAAAAATACACTTTATCTTCTATAAAACTTCAGCTAGAACAGCAACATGTTACAAGGATTTACCTATTGAGCTATTTTATGGTTGGAGCAAATATCATATATTTAAGTAATTTTATATATATTTCATTTCAAAAAGGGCATACAAACAATATCTTTCACACTATTTGGAACAAGAATCTACAAGTTTTGCAGTTGAATCTTTGTTAAACTTCAGCTAGACCTTATAGATCTTAAGTCTCGGCAAATCTCGCATAAATGTCATTAATTAAGATAGTTTTGGACTGTCAATGAGATTACGCTATAAGTATAAATATATAGTTTATATGCGTGGCCTATATAAGGACTTAAGTGTAGGACTAGACATTTTAAAGCTATGGATTAAGATTTAACTTGCAGCAAAGCGGATTTGGCTTGGTTAAAGTTGTAATTAGCCACAAAGGTCATCTATATATAAATTAAAATAAGCTCCTGAATCTAGTATTATTTTATGGCATTTTCCACTTGACTTTGTCCGTATATATATACTTATATATATATATATATATATATACATATATTCATATATACATTCTTATATATTTGAACAAATGAAATAAAGGCAAACAGTGAAACTTTTGCTGAGCACATGCATGAGCACACGGAACTCCGGCATGGCCTTTACAAGTCCGTACTCCACATTTGGATAACCGAACGGTGGGCGCGGGGCACGGCAAGGGTAGAGATGAGTCAGCCTTGAGAACATGTTGTACGGGCTGTATTTTGTTGCGCTCTGAGCTTTCGAATTGTTTGAAGTAATTAAAAAAGTTTCAGCTGAAAACATTTTATTTTCCATTTTTTTTGTTGCTTTTCTGCCTGCCATTTGCTAGCAAATACGCGTAGCAAAAAAAAAAATGAAAAAATAATATATTTTGTCTCTTATTGTTGTTGGTCCTCGTAATTCACATATTTAGCAAATATGTACGTATGCATCTATATATATAGATATATATATATAGATATATATTTGGGGTATAATTTATGAGCTTTCGGCTGAGCTCTAATTAATGTTTGCAGCGGTTGCTTCAACTAGTTGCAACTTGTACGAATAATTTTACAATGTACAATGCATGTTAATATTTTCCAATTTGAATGTATGCCAAATAGAGAAAAAGACAGAGAGCGAGAGAGAGAGAGAGAGAGAGAGAGAGTGAGAGGAAGTGAGAGAGAGTCGAAATATTGTTATTTAGTGCATAATACAAATACTAATACATTTTGAGCTTAGACTAAATGCTGCTCTAATGCAATAATTTGTTATTGTATGTTAAATGCGTTGCCTCTTTAAAAGCCACGAAGCGAATCACAATCCCACTAAGCTCCTAACCACATACCACATACAGTTGCCAACGTTTTGCATTGGCCTTCGCCTTGGGTTTCAGTTTTCAGTTAATGCGTGCCACAATTATAGGTCCAATGCGTTCGCTCAGCCATTGTGTGTGAGTCCGTGTACATGTGTGAGTGCATGTATGTGTGTGTGTGTGTGTGTGCTTATGTATGTGTGTGAGTGCGTCAGCATGAAGATATTTCAATGTATAATTGTAATAGCTCAGGTACAATTTCGAAGCGAGTGAAACGTGATAAACGCAAGAAAGAGAGAAAAAATGAGTGGAAGTGTGAGAGAGAGAGAGTGAGTGACAGAGAGTGTGAAAGAGTGAGAGACAGCGTTAGGGAGAGCAAGATGAGGAGAGAGAGATACAGCTAAGAGAAGAGGGACAGAGCAAGATTGAGAGAAATTGAGACAAAACAGAGATTTATAGATAATCAGACAAATTTCAGTTCCGAAATTTTTGTGCAGCAGACGAGTTGCCCAATAATAATATTACATCTATCCACTCTGACCTTGGGCTGTTTAGTTTTATTGGATTACTGAGCATACGCCTCGTGTGACGGCACATAATATATGATTGCATTAATTAGTCAATCGGGCCATTATGTGGATTCGGGCTTTAATTAGAGAGACATTCATTTGAAAAGCTGAGCAACAACAATTATGTTAGGCAACGACAATTGCTTGTTGCAATCAATTATGTTGTTTCGGCTGCTTGGCGACATTGTCTTTCCTTATTGTTTTTTTATTTGCATTTTTGTTGTGTATTAAATGAATCGAAAGACAGATGAGAAAGCATCTTTGGAGTTGGCTACAACAAGCAAGCATTTGGCCATAAAATGTGCCCGGTCAACAGTAGGTGTTGCTGTTGTATTTGTTATTGTTGTGTTTGTCTGGCCGAACCGATGACACGACACTTTATTGCCCTTTGGCTGGCACAGAGACGATTTTAATATGCCTGTGTCTGTGTGTGCATGTGTGTGTATCTATGTGCGTGTGTGTGTGTGTGCGGTGTTTAATTTGCCACTAATTGCTGCACCCCTGGGCAGCCATTTGCAGCACTTGACGCCTGCTCCAACAAAACGCTTCATTTAATGGCATTGCATTTGCTTTTAAGCTAATGCGAATTGACTAAGGCCAACAATTTAAAGGAATTTCTGTCGAAAAATGTTACAAATTTATATATTATCATATGATACTAAATATATATATATATATATATATAAATATATATATAAAATATAGCAAATCGAAATTGAGAAAGGTATTTTGAAGTTTCTTTGCATAAAAAGCTCATTGATTTGCCGGCCAAACATCAACAATTCTCTTTTTTACTTTTGGTTAACTTTCGAGCTAAAAGAAACAAAGGAAAACGGAAAACGGAAAAGCGAACCACAAACTGAAAGTCGGTCAAGCGGTCAAGCCACAAAAGAGTGCTTTAGTCCTTAACCATATCTGTAGTCATTTTTTCTTTCTTTTTGTTATAGGGACAGCTAAGAGCTGCTGAGTAATTGGCAAGTGAGCAGTTAACAGGGACACCCAGCTGAATGGAGAGGAGGCTAAAGAGAGTGTGTGTGAGCGAGTGAGTGAGAGGGGGAGGGGTAGACAAAGGGAAACAAAAGCATAGCCAAAATAAGCAACTAAATGAACATGTAACACAATGTAAGGTCTGGGATCGATGCCAGCAGCAAACACCAAAAGCCAATTTGCTTTTGCTGGCTTGGCAGCAAAAATGTTGGCTAAAAAACCGTATCGAACTGGGAGTTGAGCGCAGGTCAACAATGAATCAATTCCTATTTCCTTACAACTATAAAGGTTTTCACTAGCTAAAACTGAAATAAGCTCCGGCAGTTGGGAACTGAGCAGAAGATAACAAGCTATAGATTCTGTCAAACTGTAACTAGGCATAGCAGTCAGAAGCTGCAGATGAAATGAACTACTGAGCTTACGTGGTAAACTGTGAACTATGTAGCTTAGTCGGCGATGAGCATTGCTTATAATCCTTCATAAACGATGCCATCACTATGTCACTTTCATGGCGCTTCATGAATCAAAATTTTGATTGAACTACTAAGCCTACTTGATAAACTGTGAACTATAGAGCTTAGTCGCTCGTCTTCTATACGGTAGTCATGGCGGCTCTTGAGTCATAGTTCTTTTTGTACTATCAGTCAGAATGAATAGTCTTGAATAGCTAATGGGAATCATTCCTGGCAGAGAACATCGTATGAATCGTTCGTGAGCTAACTGAACTAGTAAATATATGTAAGTGTTTCAAATATAGAATAAGTTCAATCGAACTCAAAAGAGCTGAACTGAACTTCGGTGATCTATATAGTTTGAGCAGTTATATCATGTGTATTGCTTATATAAGTCATATATGACCGCATTCATTGCCTTTTACAATTCAGCTCAATAACTTTAAAGTGTGGATGTATCGTGCATGAGCTAACTGAACTAGTAAATATATGTAAGTCCTTCAAGTTCAATTGAATCAAACTGTGAACTGTACAGCTTAAGCTGTCATAGAGGATGTTCAGTTCAATCGATAATGAATGATTTACATTCCAATCCAAAATATTGAATAGTAGACCATTTCATGAGAGAGTTTGTTGAACTAGAAACTGAGATGTGCCCAAAATGAATAAAACGTTCAACTGAATTGGTTATTAAAATGAACTACTGAACTTTTTTGAGCAAGCGGTGAACTAGTCAGTTCAGTTGCTCATGAACAGATAATTAATGATTCATGAGCTATAAGTTCCGATACGTTCTATTGAACTGAACTAAAAGTTCCATTTAGCTTATGAATTTTAAGCTTGGTGGAACTGATGATTATGAGCAATAAAACTATATAATTGACCCATAAGTATTGTTCATTAGAGAATAGTATACGTGAACTAGTGGAACTAACTTTTAGCTTCAATTGAATTTGAATTTGAATTTGAACTTTAGTTTAAATTTTATTCGTCAAACCTAGAATTAGGAATTTCTACTTACCGAAGAAGCAGCAGCAGAAGACAATCGTATAGAGCGTTATAAATATAATGCGCACATCGGTACGATCGAAAATATATTCGCTTGTGTTTTCAACATCCTTCACTTCCTGCTTAGCTGCTTCAGTTAGTTCGCTCAATGCGAGAGTTGTGGTTGGTGCTGGTGCGGTCGCTGTTGCTGCGGTCGCTGTTGCAGCGGTTGCTGTTGCTGATGGTGCTGTTGATGCTGTTGGTGTTGCTGCCGTTGCTAATGTGGCTGTTGTCTCATTAATAGATAATGCGATTTCCGTGACGGTCACATTGAGTGCCAGGCTCGAGTCATTTCCAGTCGCTGACAATGAGCAATCAACAAGAAGCATCAGCAGCAACAGCAGCGGCAATGGCAATGCGCGTGGGTGTAGACTGCCTGTTAGCTGTTGCTGTTGTTGTTGCTGCTGGCAATCTGCTAAGCCGGAAATGTTATAATTTGTAGTTGGAGCTGGGCTATTGCCGGCTTCATTATCATCATTATCATCATAAGCCGTTGATATGTTTGGCCCGACAGTGTTGCACAGTTGTTTATGCGCTCGTCCCCGCCGAGCTTCCGTTTCCGTTGCTGGCCGACGACGACGACGTTGACGCTGCCGTTGTCTCTGCCAGAAGGACGCTGCCGACGTCCACTGTCGGCTGTTAGTGCTCATAATGCTAATAATGCGATGCAGCTGCAGCTAAAAAGATAGAGCAAGAGAGAAAGAGAGAGAGAGAGTGGGGGAGTGAGATATAGCAAATGAGTTTGAGCTGTAGATTGTTAAGTGGATGCTTTAATCGGCTGTTGTTGCCGTTGTTGATGTTGTTGTTGTTGTCGTCAAAACGCAACGACCTAAAACCACCAAAGCACTTATTGCTGATTAAAATTTACTGAAGCAAGCTGCATAATTAACATTTTACACGAAATTTTCATATCAACCAGCGGAATTTGTAGCTACTGAAAATTACGCATACGCCGTGTTCAACAGCGTGCGATGCGAGCCGAGCTGAGTTGCTGTTCTTATGAAGTTATTCTCACATATATATAGGTATGTAATAATCTAATTAATGGGTGAATTTATAGAAATGCACGGCGCGCTAATACCCTGTGCTGTATGTCTAATTAGTATGTGAGCATAAGAAGTAATTTTAATTATAACAAATATTTTTTTTAAAAATATAAAAAAAATTCTAGAAGAAAATTTATTTGCAAAAGCTAAAATAATGCGCTTGATAGTGACAGCTGCTGTATGAAAATGAATAACATTGTCTAGATCTAGATGTTTAGAGCATACTCTCTTGCTTTCATCTGCAATTGTATACAGGGTATACACGATTGCACATGCACTGTAATTACACAGGCCAACAAGATGTGATGAAATTTGGTTAACAAAAATTAGATTAGTCTTAACGAAAAGGTTTTGATGTGTTGCTTTCTAATATGAAGCGAGAACATTCATATGACGTTAGGTTTTTGATATACAAAACGGGAAAGATTTGTGCTAGATTCAAGGTCATATATACATATATGAATATATACGTGGTTTACTTGAGATCTTGATTTTTATTTACACGGGCATAAGTGAGCGACACAGTATCAACTCAATCTCACAAACAGTTCGACTATCGAATATACATATGTAATATTCGATAGTCGAACTGTTTGTGAGATTGAGCTGATACTCTGTCGCTCACTTATGCCGATATGTTCAGTCACTCTTAGTGCTCAGCTAAACTGTATTGTATAGCTGTATTGCATGACGTGTTTTAATTCGTCTTCGGTTTTTGTTTCTTCCAAAAAAATTAAAGCAAAGAACCTGTATGAAATGTGTCACCTAAGATATCACAGTAATAATGCCGCAGCAGACTTTTTCTTGTGGCCGAAACTGAAGAGTAGCTGAGCTGTTTGATACATCATCAAAGGCGTAGCTGAACAAGGATCACCCAAAATTATATTTTAATTTGCTTCGAGGACTGGAAAAGACTTTGCCAAGCTTATACACATATAATCTGATGGGAATTACTTTGAAGAGGACAAAAAGGATTTGATAAACAAATAAATACTAAATTTAAAAAAAAAAGAAAAAATAGCAAAATCCGCAATACTTTTGAGCAGACCTCGTATATTTTGAAAAATTTGAGCTTCCATCTCAAAACTTGTCCGAAATTTTTATTTTAAAAAATGTTGTGAAGCTAATTAATAGTAGTTACTCCCAGATACCGCAAGAGTATAGCTATTTTGATAATAAATTATACTTGAAAATTTAAAGTTTTAAATTTCTTGCAAGAAATATATTTAAGAAATATGTGTTGACATAGAGTTATTATAGTTTCAGATGCAGCTCAGTAATATAACAAATTGTTGGAGCCTTATTCTTATTATACTTGATTAAAATTGTGGCTTTAACAAACTACATCGTAATCCTATTCAACTGTGTTTTATAAAAACTTAGCAACTTTTGAGCTGTATCCAACGGCCAATTAGGCTTCGGTATCAAACTTGTTCATAAAAATAAAGTTCAACTGTCGAAATGCGTGTGACAATTTGTTTTTGTTGTTTTACAGGCTCCGACATTGGACATTATTGTAAGACCCCCCAATGACTGGAGTCATGCGTGCCAGCTGTGCATGACGATTCAACAGGGCTTTAATTACTTGATAGCTATTTTTTGCTGCTGTGTGTGTGTGTGTGTGTGTGTCTCCACATATGAGTACAAAATTAGACGAGTCCTTATTAATTAGAGCACGTACAAAAAGGAGGGACAAACACAGTGAAGTGGCAATAATCAAAGCATTCTTGGCTGAGAGAGAACGAGGAGAGCAGTGCAACGAGGGGTTCGAGGCTTTTGGCTACCTGCACTTTATGCACTCGCATAATTAGCAGCAAAACGTGTTGCATATTAAAAATAATGACAATAATAATAAGAGACACCGTGTGAAAGGGCGACAGAGAAAGTGTGTGTTACATTGCTCACAATTATGCGTTCATACATATTATGGCTAAATTTTAAATATTTGTGGAATGCTTGCGGCATAAATGTTACGGCAGCCACGAAATTATCAAAGAGCATTTGCAGTCCTAAATAAACACAAACACAATCAAAACTTCTGTGCTAGCGTATTATTTGCGTTCATGAAGGGAAAAGAGTTTATTGGTTTTCTTATGGGGTTTGTCTAGTCCTGCTGTGTGTTCTCGTCTCGTACAGATATTGTAATTTCTGGGATATGTGTAATAGCGGTGTGGCAAATGAAAAAACACCGACTTCATATTACTCGTTGTCGTTCTCTAAACACTAAAAACTCAAGAGCCACTCTGCAGTTACTCACAGTTACTAGGTTGGTAACTTTAGATGATATAGTTGTCTATCATTTGCTACGCCTCCTGTAGACATATCGTACTAATCTTAACTCTTTATAAGACGAATATATTCACTAATGAGTATATGTTTTGAATTTGAAGTTTCTATCTTCAATAGCGTCGCATTAGGCGTTTGGACAGCAAGATGGGCACTGCACAAAACCAATGCACGCTTTTCACTTCATGAGCGAGAATACAAACGAAACCTTTTATAATTTTATAGCTAATTTTTCGCAAATTTTGCAATTGGAACATTTAAGAGTAAAGAGAAATTATCCCTTTTTTAATACATGTTGTGAACGAGTATTAGGGAGTCAGTAGGCTCTTGACTACAATGTCCTCGCTTGTTTTCTTTGGGCTTATCTGATCGCAAGCATGGAGCAGCTGAATGCTACACAAATGTTTCAATTATGCTCATTATTAAAGTCAGCTTAATTAAAATGAACATTCAAGCTGAGCAGAGCAAGAGATAGAGGGACTAAAAGAGAGAGAGAGAGAGAGAGAGAGAGAGAAGAGGTAAGCGGGAGAGAGCTGGCGGAAAACTTATATTGCTGACAGAGTCACGATTTTCCTCATTAAGTTTAATTGCGTTGAGTGTGGAATACAAAAAAAAAAAAACAAACAAAAACAAAAACAAAAACAAAAACGAAGAAGAAAAATAAATGATTGCATTGCGATCCACATGGCAGACAAGCAAACTTAAAAAAATATCTGATGTGACTGCGACTTGTCAAAGGTCACAAACAAACTTTAAGCTGACTAAAGTTACCTCAATTTATTTATATCTTTCTCAGGCTTTTCAAAATATATTGTGAGAAACAAAACCGTCCTAATTCCTTAAGCATTCATAATATGCGACAACATTTAGTTAGTTAAGCGGCTTTCATATGGAACCAGTCAAAGGCATTTGAACTACGCTCCAACTCTCTTCAATAAAAGCTCATGAATGTTATTCAGCAAAGTTTTTTCTTCTGCTCTTACTCAATTAAAGCCAAGGGGAGAACAGTGCAAAAAACAACATTGCGTAAACCCATTGGGTAAACGCAAACAAAACAATGGCCCGAAGTGGCAATCAAATACAGAATGAAGCGTCGCAAATAAACTTTTCAGCTTTACGCCCGCCTTTCTACCTACACAACACTACATCATTGCCTTCCTCTATCCCTCTCGATTATCCCGCTGTGCACTTTGTCGGCAAATTGCAAAACAAAAAAATAAAAAAAGGAAAGAAAAGTTTGCTGCACTTTGTCTGCGGATGAATAACAGCAATAGTAGGTAGGATATGGGTCAAACAGCAAGAACTGCAATTAAAGGCAACACTTAATTGACTGAAATTATAATTGATGAGGCCGACAAAGGGACCGACTGCAGCCAACTGAAATAAGCAGTCCTCGTATTCGTAAAATTAAAGAAAAACATTTTTAAAGAATTCGATTTATGTCAATCAATAGTTAACTTCTTTGTGATAATTATCAATATTAACATTATTATTGTCATTGTCATTGTCATTGTCATTGTCATTGTCATTGTCATTGTCATTGTCATTGTCATTGTCATTGTCATTGTCATTGTCATTGTCATTGTCATTGTCATTGTCATTGTCATTGTCATTGTCATTGTCATTGTCATTGTCATTGTCATTGTCATTGTCATTGTCATTGTCATTGTCATTGTCATTGTCATTGTCATTGTCATTGTCATTGTCATTGTCATTGTCATTGTCATTGTCATTGTCATTGTCATTGTCATTGTCATTGTCATTGTCATTGTCATTGTCATTGTCATTGTCATTGTCATTGTCATTGTCATTGTCATTGTCATTGTCATTGTCATTGTCATTGTCATTGTCATTGTCATTGTCATTGTCATTGTCATTGTCATTGTCATTGTCATTGTCATTGTCATTGTCATTGTCATTGTCATTGTCATTGTCATTGTCATTGTCATTGTCATTGTCATTGTCATTGTCATTGTCATTGTCATTGTCATTGTCATTGTCATTGTCATTGTCATTGTCATTGTCATTGTCATTGTCATTGTCATTGTCATTGTCATTGTCATTGTCATTGTCATTGTCATTGTCATTGTCATTGTCATTGTCATTGTCATTGTCATTGTCATTGTCATTGTCATTGTCATTGTCATTGTCATTGTCATTGTCATTGTCATTGTCATTGTCATTGTCATTGTCATTGTCATTGTCATTGTCATTGTCATTGTCATTGTCATTGTCATTGTCATTGTCATTGTCATTGTCATTGTCATTGTCATTGTCATTGTCATTGTCATTGTCATTGTCATTGTCATTGTCATTGTCATTGTCATTGTCATTGTCATTGTCATTGTCATTGTCATTGTCATTGTCATTGTCATTGTCATTGTCATTGTCATTGTCATTGTCATTGTCATTGTCATTGTCATTGACCAATTAAATTTAAGTGTGTCCATACGTATGTCGTAGATATTTCAGTTGGAAATTTTCCATCTGTGCTCTTGCACAGGAGGCTTTTGAGACCAGACAGATCCTATTGAAATATAATCCGATTAGCTGCCATATTGGACTGAATAGAGCAGAGTGCTGTGCATAAATCGTGTTTCATGGTCTTTGTTTATCCTTAGCCAAAGATGAGGATTACAGAATGCTGGTATGCTGATATCTGTACTGGCACACACAGCTGCCATTGGCATATAATAAGCATTGCGATACCAAAACGCTGCAGTTTGTTCATCAATGTTTGGCTTAAGCTCAAGCGACACGTTCGCCCTTTAACAAACAGTCGCCAGCAAACTACAAAACTGTCAACTAATGTCAAATGCAGGTGCACACATCGACAGCGACCTGCAAGGCAAGCGACTCGGTTCAGCTACTTGCTGCGACGGTTGTTTAGGCTTAGCCAAGAGTCACGACTGCAGCTGACTGTGGCAGGTATCGGGATTAGTTTGCCTCTAAGTGATATTACATGCTACTTGAGCGCACATTTTCACGCCAGGTGTGTGTAACAAGCGCACACACACATACACGCAAACACACTGAAAAACACATTCAACAGCCTAGTGCCATTTGCCGCACACAACTTGCTGCAACTAGCTGCTTGCCGCATGCAACTTGTTATGCAACGGCACACAGCGCAGTAACGAAGAGCCAACAAACACTTTACATGCTTCAGACTTGGTATCAAGAGGCGCACAAAATACGTGCACTAAAATGTCGTTGGGGTATACATGTATTTCTTTTAAATTTAGAAAAACCTTCTTAGAGAGCTAAGAAATACATGTCGAGTAGACAGAACGAAATTTTTACTATATGTATTTAAAATTGAGCTCTTCATAGATCCTTACATTTTTACACATATATTTATTTGGTATTCAATTTATTTACTTTAATAGCTTATAAACATTTAAAGTTTTTTAAATTTTTTGTTATGAATTTAAGCTTATTAATTACTAATTAAAATATATAGATATTTTTTAACATGTTATTTAAAATTAAAATTTAATTTATGTTGTCTGAAATAGCTACAAAATATTTTTTTAATATAATATATATTTTAAAGAATATTTTAAAATAAAGAAAAATTAAATCTATTTGGACAGAATCCTGGTATATATGAATTACTTTACTTAAAGCATTTATTTAGTATTTGCTTTATATTTCAGTCTTTTTTTAAACGGTCAACTTAACAAACATAAAACTGGCAAAATAATCTGAATAATCTCTGCTGGGTCATTGTAAAATTTACAAAAACATTGCAAGTGAATGGTTTTACATTTAAAAAAAAATATTCATATATATTTTTTTCATCATTCATGTGTACGGAATCATAAAAAAAATTTGTAATTAAAAAAAAAGCAGCAAATGCCTGCCAATTTGCAGCTTAATTGTGATTTGGTATGCAAATTGCAGTGCTGCGTGATGGAAAAACAGGAAAAATATGGCGAGCAAGTGGGCTATGCGTGGAAAAAATTTAATGAAGGAGTTTTTTATGGATACACAAATAGATACTCTTTTTTGATTTATTTATTAAAATAATTGTCCAAGGTTTTATTTTTAATACAAAAAACATTGCCTTTGTTTTCATAATTTTTTAATATTAATATAATTATTTAATAATTTTTTTATTATAAAATAAAATCTTCAGTCGTAACCAAAATAAAAAAAGCTGTAGTTTTCAATAATTTTTTTATGTTAATTTTGTTACAAAGCCTTCACAATAAAATTATAATTTTAAAACGATTTGTTTTTTTAAATAGTGAATTGTGGCTCGACTCTCAATACTTTAATTACTGATTTTTTTGTAAATTTAGCCCACAACAATTTTTGTTTTGCTTGCCTTATCCATTTCGATTTCAATGATTTTCAGTCAAATTTTTGTTTGTTTATTTATGTGAGCTTTTTATGCGATTCTTAATTTTGATTGTTGCGAGTGTTAAACTTTGTTTTTGGCTTTTTTTATATCTTCTGCTTTTTGGTATTGTTTATTGATGTACTTATTTATTTGTTAGAAAGTGGAATATAAGTTTCTACCTTATTTAAAAATATTGTGATGTAAAATAATATTACTCTTGTATTATTTATATAAATTATAATTTTAAAATGGATCCAAAATATTTGTGAGTATTTTTTTTGTGTATAGATGCAGTAGTATTTTGTTTATGTATCTATATTTGTATATGTATGTGTATCTGTATCTGCATCAGTTTCTATATTTGTATCTGTGTCTGTTTCTGTATCTGTATGTGTATCTGTATGTGTATCTGTATGTATATTTGTATCTGTATCTGCATCAGTTTCTATATTTGTATCTGTGTCTGTTTCTGTATCTTTATGTGTATCTAGATGTGTATCTATATGTCTATTTGTGCCCATATCTGTATCTGTATGTGTATGTGTATCTGTATCTATCTGTGTCCGTATCTGTGTCTCTATCTGCATCAGTTTCTATATTTGTATCTATGTCTGTATCTGTGCATCTGTATATCTGTATGTCTATCTGTACCCGTATCTGTGTGTTTCTATCTGAGTCTGCATATTATATTTTCTGTGATATTTTGATAGCTAACAATAATAAATTTCTAATATAGTTGCTCTACTTGATATAGCAAATGCAACATAGGAGATTGGCTACTGCTGCCAAATGCAAGAGCTTCAAATACTACTAAATGCCACGAGTCGTAAAGCCCAGTGACAATATTACAGCAGAAAACATTTCAAGTTGTGTGTGACAGCAACAAATGGCAAATTGTGCGAAACTAAACAATCTAAGTGAATTTGGCAAGTGGTAAATGCTGGTGACTTAATGCCGCCATAGTTGGTTATACACACGAGGGATGCCTCAAGGATGTCAGTGACAGCAGCAGCAGTAGCAGCAGCTCGAGCTGCAGTCTAAGCACCTGGCTTAACAAAATAGTTTGTCTGCGAGCCTCGTTGGCAATGACGACGACGAAGGCGACCACGACTACCGTAAGGGAAATTTGGTTGACTCTTTAATGAGCCAAGCGGAGGGAATGGCAATGGGACGACAGGGATTGGCAGGATTTTACGTTCAAGTTTTAATGTCTGGCAAACTAAGCTGTTTGGCAAATGAAAGCTGACATTTGCCAGCGTTGAACCAGCCAAATTGATTTCCCTCGTACTGATTTAATTAAAAGCCAACTGCAAGTGCAACGAAATATCCAACCCACAGCCGCCCTCAAGTCTCTCAAGCAACTACAATGTGCACATAAGTCAAGCGAATGCAAAGCTTAAGAAATTCCGTACTGGATATTTGGGCTCGGGCATTTCGGGGGAGGGGTAAATTTTGACTATAGCCCAACAAAAGACAAGCGACGACAATAGAGTAAAAAGCTGCAAGTACAGTTAGTTACACTGTCAAAAATGTTGACTTTAAATTAAGTGAAATGCACAAACTTACAGTGAACACATGATAAGAGAGATTTTCGGAATTTGTTTTCATTACAAAATTAATGAACAAAAAATGTTGAAGTAAATATATTGCAGTTAACTTAAATTCGCTTTTGAATATACTTAATTTTTAGTTGATCAAGTAATTTATTTATTTGAAAAACTTCACCACTTACTAATTGTCAGACAGTGACGTCAAATGGCAAATTGCAATACTTTTATTTAAATTACAATTAAAGCTTAAGCAAGCGAATAAGCATAAGAACTATTGCTTTTTGGCCTTTGTGGGGTTCCACGTGGCCAACATTTACTGTAATTTTCGTTGACTCTTAATGCACGAAAATCACGCAAAAAGCTGCAAACCAAATGGCGAACAACTTGTGCAATTTTCTTCTGAACGATAACAACAACAAAAACTCATTACAAATTGTAACAAAATGGTTCACAGTTGTTGTTGTTGTTGTTGTTGTTGTTGCTGTTTTTGTTGCTGGTTGTTGTGGCACCCAGTTGGCTGTTCCACAATTGCTAGACATCCCTGCCTAACCTACATACGCTTCATGTGGCTCTTGCGCTGCTCGCCATGTTTGCGTAAATTGTGCTGAAGTACGGACATTAAGTGGTAATTGAGTGTTCTCTGTGCGCATCATGTGAAATATGTTGTGCTCCCAAAAAATAAGAAAAAAAAAAAAAAATGAAAAGATAACTGAAAAGTGCTTTAGATGCGAGTGCTTGATTAAGAGATACCCTGTAGTAGTCAAATATATGCAGTCTATGATGCAGTTGAGCCATATTTGAGTACATTTGATATACGTTTTTGGCTTTGATCAGAAAATTTTCGTAGACTAGCATACAATTTATGAGACATAGAGAGTAAAGAGTGTTATTTTAAGAGTTATTATCTATATATGCCTAAGTTTTGCTCATCTTTTGCCATCCTAGTAATCGAGTTATACTTAAAAACCAAAATTTAAATGCGTTTTTTTTATAGATTTCGAGTTATACTTAAAAAGCAAAATTTAAATGCGTTTTTTTTATAGATTTCTCAGCAAATCTATTGAGACATTTAACAATGCAATTAATCTAAAAACGGGTAATATATATGAGCATATGTAAATCAAATCTAGTCTCTAAATATATATAGTTCAACTCTTTTGTTACTCAAATTTACTTCAAGGCAATATACCCAAATTACATACTTTCAAGTACAGAGCATGGAAAAAACGAGAAATGGAGCCACAGACTCAGACGCAAACACAGAGATGTGTGAGCAAAAGGCAAAATGCGGCTACTAAAAGTGCAGCTACAGACTGCAGTGTGGGCGCGTTGCGTCCATGGCGGCTCGTCACGATAACTTTGATTTATGTTGCCATGAGAGGTCGGGGCTTTACACTGTTTTTTTTTTTTTTTTTTTGGCTGTGTAGCCAAAATGTAAAGCATTTGCTGGCAGCCAAAGTGGATTGCCATTTATTTGTTTCAGCCAAGATCTAGCTGGGCTAGGCTAGCTAACCTAAATGAAGTCTAAATCATTACATGCGATTCGATTTGACAAAAAATATGAAATGATTTCAAGCACAAATTGGCTACAGCAATAAAAAGTATACTTCTATAAATAACTGTATTTATACGAGTTACGATTATGTTGGTAATCGAAACTCCATTTTTGTTTATTGAGTTCATATTTTTTTTTCCAATTTTAAAAAAGTTCTTGTTTTTGTTCATTTAGTGAAAGCATTTGAATCAAAGTTTTTGCTGTCGCCAATTTAATTGAAGGATTTTTTTCATTATTTAATTGCAGTTATTTGATCGGCTGCGCAATTTTTTTTCCATCAATTTTTTAACCATTTTTTTATTAGTCATTTTTCAGTTGTCTTCACAAAGAAAATTGCTCAAAGTATTTAAATAACAGCTGCCCAACTATGAATATTTTATAAAATTTTTATTTTATTTGTAACTTTTTTGGTCAATAAATAAAAGAAATTTGAATAAATGCGTATATAAATCCAAGCGTAAAGCCCAGTGGATAATATTTAAATCAGAGATTTTCGTTTTGCAAAATAAAAAAACTTTTAATATATAAATATTAAAAGTTTATTTTCATAAATATATTACATTGGCGAGGTTGCCATCGTGAATTTTTACTATATATTTTGAGCAGATACATGCGAATATATATTTTAAAATTTCATGCATGCATGCATGCCAATTCGTTCAACATTACACAAACTAAGAGAATATTAAGTAAACATAAGTTGACTACTATTTCACAGTTTTTTAATGTGCTACATCAAGCGGTTATTTTAGAAGGGGAAGGGAAAAGAAAGACAGAGATTTTTTATAATTTAACATGCTATATATCTGTTGCAATTAATATTCTCAGCTTATTTAAAATATGAAATATAAACGTGATCAAATTATTTCGCTCTCACACTGATTTCAGATATAGATATATAGATTTCTGACTCAGCACTTCGAGGATTTTCATAAAAGTATTGCTTGATTCCTGGTTAATAGAAAGCACCAAATTTGATTAACATATTTTAAAACTTGAACATTAGTATTAGGAACATTTTCTTGTAAGTTAACTTAATTTAAAATTTCTGCCAAAATATTTGTTTTAATTACTAATAAATAGTATGTCTGCATATATTATTAATTTTTGCTCGAAGGGATATTTAGAAGTTTTTAAGCTTTTGACAAAGCCCATTGCCCAGACTAGCAAAAGATAATATATATATTATATATACATATATATTTTCTTTTAAATGAATGCGTAACACAGTTTGTGCTTTAACCTTTAACCTTGTGTCCACACCAGCAGAAGTTGTGAAGCCATACAATGCGTTGCATGTTGCATGCGCTAGAGCCATCGACAACGCCTTCGCCAGCGCCATTACCATTGCCATTGGATGCCAATTTATCCAAAGCAACTTGGCCAACAAATTGCCAAGCCGGCCAATTTGTGCAATTCAAATTGCAAAACGCCAGCGGCGCATATGAAAAGCGTGGTTCGTGTTGCATATTTATGGCCATCAATGCAATTTATATGGCTCAAATAGCAAACGGCAACTGGCAAAAACATCTTCAACGACATTTCGTATATCTCCTTCGTTTGCTCCTTGTTTAAAGGTCGTGTTAGGGCGATGATGGTGACCTTTAGTTGAGCGCCTTACGAATAACATTTCGCAACAATCTTCTGACATTCGCAGACAAAGTGCGTTGACAATGCGTGGAGACTAGGCGAAAGGTGTGAATGTATGTGGTTAAGTTGTAAATTTGCAGACAGTGTAAGCAATTTTAGAAGCTCTTAATGCCACAAAAAAAAAAAATAATTAAAAACTTACTTTTTATATAAATAAACAGATATATACATACTTATGTGCTTGAAAGGCAATGTACGCCGAAAAGTCAGAACTAACTATTTTGCCCAGCTGTCAATATATTTAAAGTACATATAACGAATATATTTTCAATTATATATTCACTTAAATAAATTTAAAAAAAAATCCAATTTAAAGAAATGAAAATACTTGAAGACAATGGGAACAAAAAAGACTCAATTCCATTAGGAGCGAGCGCTGCAAAGTAGGCAACACTTTTTTGTTTTGTTTTATCGAGATTTATGGCTTAGTTTATTGCACATGGTCCACTCGGTGCATTTCCCTGGCACATGTGCACGAAAATAGAGACTCAAACTTTTTTTTTTGCATTTGGAATTTATTTCAATGCAATTCGAATGATAAATGTCTGGTTGGCAAAACTTAAGATTTATGCTGAGGCTCAGCTCTCTAGGTCAGAGGCGACCGACCCAAAAACACTCAGTAGCGTGTGCCGGTCCGACCCAAGGGCTACATTTTAATTATCGAGTGCCGAGGGCAATGTCATGACCCACACAAACCCACCCATCCACACACACACACGCGCACACTCAACAGGCTGAGATTGTGGCTTGGCCCTGCCCTTGCCTTAGCCTTAGCTGACAATTGCTGACATTTGCCTTGTCCTTTTGTTTACGCAAATAACGCCAAGTGGCAGATGTCTAGCTTTATTGTTTTTGTTATTGTTATTATTGTTGTAGTAGTAGTCGTTGCTATTGTTGTTGCTGTTGTTGTTGATGTTGCAATTGTTGCTTTTGCTGTCTCAGTTTTGCGGTCTTTGAAAATTTTCACTTGGATTGCAATTTAATTGCTGTGGTTTCTTGCCAGCGCAATTGCTGTCAATTTCCACTCACGCATATGTGTGTGTGTGAGTGAGTGTGTCTGTGTGTGTGTGTGTGTGTGTGTGTGTGTGTGTGTGTGTGTGTGTGTGTGTGAATGTGTGTGTGTGTGTGTGTGAATGAATGTGTGCTTTAATGCTTAAGCGGACAGCACATTTCTTATTGACAATTATTTAATTTCATTTTCATATACAGCACGTCTTAAGTAATCGTTCTGAGCGGTATTTTCATGTTTATTTCATATTTCATTTAGAAAATAAAAAATAATTTCGATGCTAATGTTTATTTTATTGAACAAATTATCAAAATGTTACATATATATATATATATATATATATATATATATATATATATATATATATATATATATATATATATATATATATATATATATATATATATATATATATATATATATATATATATATATATATATATATATATATACTCTTGATACTCTTGGTAATTTGCAAACATAGAGGAAATAAGGCGCTTTTAGGCACAGCCACCTCATGACTGGGGCGTACCGAAAGGAGGTATATAAATTCTCAATAAGATCTATATTTATTTATGATATACTTAACTAGCCAGTCCGTATAGGTCCGAGTAAAACTAAACGAAAGCTAAAGTACAAAGTTTCTTATGAAATGCTGACCATGTCTCGTGTCTCGTGTCGTTCTTCAGCCGTCACTTGCGCGCGTCGTCGGTGGATTATATTTCGCTCGCCGCCGGTCATTGCCCTTCAACGCCGCAATGCACTACGATACTATTGGACGTAAAGACGCCGACAGACTTTACTGGACAATAGTGTCGTAACTTTGCCGCGATTGCATTCAGTTGTGAAGCTGCTATAATACATATATATAGAGTTTACTTTCGGAATGCCCCAGTCATGAGGTGGTGCTGTCTTAAAGTTCGTTATTTCTTCGATGTTTGAATAATTCTTTCTCGCGCTCTCCCTGTCTCTCTCACTCTCACTCAGTCCCTCTGTCTCATTAGTCTGTTCATAACAAGCAAGCCCTTCCTATCCCCTTCATCGCTCTAACACCAACCACTTATTTCTCATTATTTTCTCTCTCCCCCTCTCTCTCGCTCTCTCTCGACATCCTACTCATTCTACCTTAAAGACAATTTTATTATTAAAGCTTATTTCTCAACTTTCTGTGTTACTTAATTATGCCAGAGACAGAAATTTAAGCACTTGAACCTTTAGACATACTAAAACCAGCTTATAATAATAATTAGTCTCACTTGACAACTGGAATGTCTTATGTCTACGTTTGATCGACTATCAAAGGGAATTAAATTATAAAGCTTCTTTCATATTTCGTCTGCTTCGGATATGGCAAAGCCTTGCAACGATTTAAAGGTTACACACGAAACACAAGATTCGATATTTTCTTGGCCAAGTTCAAGTGTTCGTGTTCGTGTTCGTGTTCGTGTTGCTGTTCTGGACGCTGGCCAACTATTGGCCATTGTCTAGCATATTAATAGGCTGGTGGTTCGTTCTTGCTGTTGTTGTTGTTGCTGGCTATTGTTTGAAATATGAAGCTCATTAATTAGACGCACAGGCTTTGGTCGCTGGGACCTTGGGGATTTTTGCCTTAAAGCCCATTAATCAGGCCGAGCTAAGTTAAGGTTTTCATTCAACGCTCGAATGGATATTACAATATAATTATCACGACAATGATAATCAAACGAAGATGGGGCTACAAATAGAACTTATGGCGCCATGACTTAAGCAAATATTAATCAAATACTCAAAAAAAAAAAAAAAACAAAAACAAAAACAAGGCAATATAAAAATAATAATCAATTGCTGGACAATTCATTATGCTGCGAGGCGTCTGCAACTTGGCAAACTAAGCGAACTTTGACGAGACGAAAGACATAAAAATCCATAACGAAGGCGTTGCCACACACACAAAAGAGGATAAAGAGAGTTGAGTAAATGTTGTTGTTGTTGTTGCTGTTGCTGTTGCTGTTGCTGATGTGCTTGGGGTTGTCTTTTGGCGGTAATCAAATTGCAAATTGTCGCACATTAATGCGCCGACAATTTGCACAAAGACAATAAAGTCACGCATACGCCCCATGCGCCATGCAAAGATCCCTGACATAAGATGAGATTGTAATACATATGCATATACATATATATTATATTCATAAATATATATGTGTATAAAGATATGTCTGTTGTGGCACTGATAAGCGCCAAATGTGATTGACAAGGATATTGTGTATAATTTTTTGCTTTTGCCCAAATGTCCTCGCTTTCATATTGACAATCTCCACAGCCTCTCCCAGTCCTCCCTCACTCTCTCTCTGAATCACTTTCACTGTCTCACTCTCTCTTTCTCTCTCTCTCTCTCTCCCTCTCTGATAAATGCGCGCATTTAACATTATATCCACGTCAAGTTTTCACGCTCCATTTGAGCTGTCGTTAGAGTAAGCCCTCTTGTCTGTTCCCCCTTATTCAATTAGTTTACGCTTAACACTTTTCAACTGATAGGCCGCAGGGCGCATATAGCAAAGTCGCTGCAAGTGGAAATACCCTATATATACATATATTAATATATATATTAGTGTAGTAGTTGCATTTATATATAGTTAGTGATATTTTATCTAGAATATTTTTAATAGATTCGTATGCTTGTTAGCAAACTAAATTCCTTTTTTTCTATTTTCCTAATATATAATTTAATTTATAGCTTATTACCACTGTTTTATACATAACAGCTATTTACTTGTTTTGATTCATTTTAGAAGTTTGATTTACAATTCATGCTTCTACAAGTAGCAAATAGAAATCTATATAAAAAGTGTAGAGCTTCATCTAAAAAAGACATTAAAGACTTGCTCAGCTTTCAGCCTATCTTGAAACTGACATTTCTTTTATATCTGGCAAGCATACTTAGATTTTAACTTTTTATTAGATGAAGATCTACTCACTTTCTATCTCTTTATATATCTAAGAACACATTCTGAATATTCATCTCTTTTTTCATACTTAGCGCAGTTAAGCATTTTCTGTTTCTTTACATGTCTATAACACTCCATCAGCTTAAGAGATGTATGGAGATACATGGCAGATCCCAAAAAGACCTACTCAAAATTCTGTCTTGTTGTATGCATATAATCTATGTATATCTAAATTTTGCTTTAAAATAAAAGAAAACTTTTATTTATATTATTTATTGTTATTTATTTATTGTTTATTTTATATTATTATTTTATTATTTATTACCTTTTTAGTTATTATTATTTTTTTTTTAATTTAAAATTCTCGTATTTTATATTCTGACAAACTAAATAGCTTATATAATACTTTCCTCGCCTGCCTCACTCACACACCCTTGACACAGTCTTCAGGCATGCACATGCGGGGTATCATTACGTCAATCATTTGAGCTACATTACACCTGTCAAAAGCAGTTCTGTTTTCTATGCTTAGCCCGCCACCAACCCCCGCCATTCGTCTCCCCTGCCACTCCTTAGTGCAGCTCTTCCTCTTTGCTATTTACCATTTTGTGCTCACACAGCTATCTCGCCAACATAATCATTTGTCCTTGGGGCATATCCTTTGGCCGTCACCTTTAGCGCACACGCACCTATTCATATTCATATATAGTGTTTACATATATAGCAAAAAGCTTAGCGCCATCTTTTGGGAATTCCTGCTAAACTCTAGGTAATACTTCAACGAGCGCAAATTGATTTTGTTTACAAGCATATATAAGGTATATGTACATATTTCTTATATATATATATATATTTGTTTGCGCACATTTTCATTTATATATATAAATATATATATCTTATTTGTTGTTTGTTTTTTTTTTGCACCTTGGCATTAAATTAAATTTATGCACTCGAGTCTTTTACCCACAGCGGCAAATGTGATTTACCCGCTGGTTTTATGATGGCTACTTTGTTTTTAAATACTCGTTCAGGCAGTGAAAAGGGTATATAAGGTGTGTAGAATTTCTGTCTATATGAAAGCGAATCATTTCTACGCTGTTAAAGCTAGTTGGAGTTGAATCTTTGATAATTGTTGCTCATCAAATAGATCGTAGCAAAGCCCAAAATGTCTTTATTTCAAATATTACTACATAACTTACTATAATTATATTATTTTTTTAATAAATTGATCTGTTTTCAATATATCACGAGCGAGTATCGTACAGTCATTGCTTATTTCACATATTTTTTCGCGCTTTTTCCTTATTGTGGCTAAGCTAAATTTATGAGCTTGTATAAGAGCCACGAAATTTATAGCCCAACATTTATCTTCTTTGGCAGGTACTGAAAGAGACAAAAAGTAAGAGTCTGAGAGAGAGAGAGAGAGAGAGAGAGAGAGAGAGAGACATTTTGGCAGCTGACAAACCTGTGCAGTTAACTGAAGCGTCTGTTAGCAAAAGCAATTTGAAAGTTTTATGAAATACGTTTCAATTTGTTGGGCTCTCACACTTGAGAGTTTTGCAGCATAATTTCGATTAGCATAGTTCAGTTAATCATCATCAGCAGGGAACGCTTCAAAGTTTGCCCAAAACCAATATAAATATTCTAATTAGTTTTGGGCTCTTTGATCAAACAGCTGTGGGAATAGCTTAGTTCAAATATTGCTAGTTCTATTATGCAATTCATAAATTACAGAGCATACGAAAGTTCATTAAACTTGGCCGAAAAGTAAGTTATCGAAACGTTTAGCGCGCCCAATTATCGCCTTTTATTATATATAAATACTTATATAGGATATTTCGATTTAATGATCGAGTTGCGCTTAAGTGGCTCAAGTGGACAGGCTGTCTGGAAGTCTATTAAGATTAACAATGACAGCAAATCGTTTAATTGGGTATTTGGGCTTTATTATTAGGCTGGCGCCTAATGACTCAGCCATAAATTCCATTGAATGAGTCATTGTCAATAAATTTTTATGCCTATGATACATATGTATATAGAAACATTAAGGTTTTATAAGTTTAAGTGCGAAAAGAGAGTAGATGGTTGAACTTTATACCTTAAACACATTGAAATTGAGAAAATGTATGTAAAAGACAAAAGGAGGCGTGGTTAGCCCCATAAAGTATATATAAATATATATATACATATATATATATACATATATATATATACATATATATACATATATATATTTGACTTTTATAGTCGCAATAATAATAATAATAATAATAATAATAATTATTATTATTATAGTATTAAACAGCAAATCTAATAGAGCAAATATGTTGACATATGCCCTTTAGTGCTGGTATCTTTTTCTCTCTCTCTCTCTCTCTCTCTTCCTATGTATTGAGTGTCTTAATATGAGTGATACATATTTGGGTAACTATATTTCGACATGTAGCCGCTGAAATATTCAATACAAATCGTCATTTGATTAAAAATTATCTGCCAAACATGTGAAACAAATTACAAAACTTCTACTCAGTTGTTAATGACAATGCGTTTCGTCATTGCACACTCTAAGCATGGAAATTGTGGAAAATTGTAACGAAGTTGACAAAATAAAGATGCCGTAGCAATCAGAAGCAATCAGCAAAAGATTGAGTTGCTCATCTAAGCGTGCACCTTAGACTTGGAGCACTGCCAGCAAATGCGAGGTACAAAGATGTGCCACTCCATATATAATACCAAACGAAATAATTATAACCACAAAGTAAACAATAGAAAGAAGTCTGGAGAAATTTTTACTCAATTACAATATCTAAAGCTCTCGCTCTTATTAACTTACGCTTCATTTGTTCCTATTACCCGCTATCGTATAATAATTTTCGATTCTTTCTATCAGCATATTCTAATTGAATTTCATAATTTTTATTTATCAATTTGAGCTGCTTTATTATTTGTGCCAAAACCGAGGAAACGAAGAAGGGCGAAGAACCAAAAACAATTGTAAGTTATTTAGTTGGCCATGAGCGCTGCCAACATTGCCCACAATTACGCCCAACTTTATTGCCAAGTTTTGCTTAGCTTGAAGCGTGTGCAAATGTATGTGGGTGTCTTCCGTTTCCGGTTGCCAACATTTTTTTGTTGCTATCGTTTTTGGGCAATACGAACGCTGACTTTGGCATTAAGTGCTACTCACACTAACCACAAAATGTACACACACGCACACACAGCCACACACACAGCCACACACACACACACACACACACTGGGACAGACACTCATACATTCAAACAGACGCCACATATATAGCCAATATTCTGTGCACGCTCGTTTGGAAATAATTTTATAGCCACACAAAATGAAAAGGCGAGAAAGCAAGAAGTGAAAGCAAGAGAGAAACATAGTGAGAAATCACTATATCTGTCTTTTTTCCTCAACTACTTTATCATTATATATATTGATAATTATTTCTTGTAGTCTATGACAAAGCAATGAATCGACAATTATATTATAATTTTATAATAATTTTAAATAAATTTTACATATGGGAAAAATATGATATCCCTATAGGCGCTATGTACTGTATATAAAGCATTTTAATTTAAATTAGGCGGAGCGTTAGCAAAGAACTAAATTGAAGAATACTTAACCTAATCATTAATCATTAATTATTAGCCCAGCGATATATTTTAGGAAAGTACATTCAGAATTCATTCCAGAAATGAACTGTTAGTTAAGATACATTAATAAGATTGAAAAGCTCATTGTTTGTGTTCTTATTATAGGAAGTGATCCAATAAACAACAACAGCAAACTACTTATTTCTTATTTCAGACTTTTGAAAACTACAAACAAAAACTTACGACACAGAAGCCTAAGCGGCCAACAATTTCTTTGACTTTAGCTTCAAGCCAGATTCCATAAGATCAGTAATTAACTAATGAATACATAAGTATAAGAAAATAAGATTGCTTTCCTTTTTAGATGTTGCGCCTGGCATCCTTTACTATCAAACTCTTACTCACTTGCTTCGTAAGATTCTTTGTCAAACTTTTGTAATTTTCTATTAAATTTTCTATCGATTTCTACATCCCATTCAAACTGACCAACGCAGTTTTACACAGATATGCTAAGTTCCAAAATCTATAAAATTGTTAACACTTTTTTAATTTTTGCATGCTTTTGCATATATATTCACTTATGAGGCTTACAAAATGCATAAGCTCTTGTGTCTACACTAAGTCAACAAATTGTATTCACTAAAAACTTGATGAGATATCCTCAACTGAACACAAGTCCTCTCTACATATAAATATATGTATATATGTATGTATGTATGTATATACATTTCCCAATTGTTCCATTGCATTTTCGCATTCAACAAAGTTGTAAATTTATTTTCAGTTTGCCATTTGCACTTTTGTCAATTTTTGTGTTTGCAAAAATCCAATTTCCATTCAGGTAAGCCATTGGCAATTGGCCATTGGAATTCATAGAATTTCACAACGTAAATGTGTTTTTATCTTCCCTTAAAACATTTTCTTTTTTTTTCATTTATTTACCTATTTTTTTTTTTTTTTTTATTGAAATCCCATTGGAAGAAGCACTTGATTTGCTGTCAGTTTGACTGCCCAGTCAATTATTGGACTGAATCTATTGAATTGCTTTGGTTTTGGTTTTGGTTCTGGTTTCTGGTTTTGGTTCTGCTTCTGGTTTTATCTCTTCGGTTAGGCAAAATGAATTGAAATTGATTGCCTGTGAGCCGAAGCCTTGCAGCTGATTGTTTCGACTACTATGAAGCAAAGCAGACCACCATTTGAGCTTAGAAATGAAATGTTTAGAGCTCATTCATTTAAGTAGTTGAGTCGGAGTAGAGAAATTTTTATAGAATTTGCAAATAAATGTAAATGCAAATATCTTAAATAAAAAGAATTTCACAGAACTTTCGTAGTTAAAGTCCTTTTCTGAAGTTAATAAATGGTTTAAGGTCAAAACCAATATATCTTAAATAAATATGGGAATTTTCTGAAAATTATTTTTAATAGGTTTGTCTCCTAAACTATTTAAATATATTAAAAAAAATGTTAGATTTATTTATTTATATAAACATTTAAATTTTTTTTCACATCTTGAATAAACATATAAAACTCCTTTTTAAAATATATCCATATATATATAAAAACAATCTTAAAACGTTAAATTTTAGTTCCAGTCGTACTTCAGATAAAAACAAAACTCAAAAATTGAATTTTAAGATTCACAAACGCTGAAAAACTTGTGCAAAACATTTATAAGTCGCTGTGTAGCTGTCTAGTTATGTCGTATACTTAATGTTCTTTTGGCAGCAGCTAAGAAAATGGCTAAGAAAGCTCGTTACTTTTTGCCACGAGTCGCAAATTGCGTCATAATGTTGTGCGACTTAGCCAAACCGGAAATTGTTTTGACGTTTGTTGTGGTTGATAAACCAGCTGATTTGCCATATCCGCCGCACAACCCACTAACCACGCCCTTTCACCCCCCCCCCCCCTCCAACTAGTTGTTGTCTAACTTTGTTATTCCCGCTGACTTCTTTTGGCCAAATGAGCTTGGCAACCAAGCCAGTCCCGTCGCCTGCTTGTCTCAGCTCTTTAACAAGCAGCGATAATGTCAGCGAGCATAATTTGCAGTTGCCTCCGCTTGTTGCATGTTGCAAGTTGCACCACGAACCTAATTACGGCCCAACTGCCAGTCATGCAAATGAGCTTAAAATTACGCTGAAAAAGAAGAAGCTTAATGAATGCATTGCCCACATTCGAAGCACCAGATGCAGATGCAGCATAGAAAATTGTATATCAGCTGCGAGTGAAGTGAAAGTCTTGGCTAGAATTCGAGGAAGTTCAACCTTGAACCAAGGCTAACGCGTTGATTGTCGCTTAAATAATAAATATAGAAATTATAAATGTGTGCAGTGTCATTTGGCACGCGCTGCCAGTTACCAGTTACTGGTTACCAGTTGCCAGACCAATTGCATTACGTAGACGCCGCGTGTAAAATTGCAGCACGCAATGGGGCAAGTGAATAAATTATTAGGTGGAAACACTGTTTGAGTACATTTGTATTTCATTTATTGTAAAAAGAGGAAATAGAAAGTCAATAAATTGAAAAATGAATTAATATGTGGTGAATGTTGTTGTTTCTTGTCTGGCAATTGATTGAGGATTATTAAAAGGGTAGAATAATCAAAAAATAAATATTATGGTAAAAGAGAGTATTGAATGTGCTATGAGAAAGTGAAAAGATATAGTATAAAGTCATATGAGCTCAAGTTAGGTGGTTTGGCTTCTACTTTAGCATCTACTTAAAATAAAATTTATTTAACTTCACAAATATATTTCAAATTAAAAGTGTAGACAATATTCACATATGATAAGCCCAGACTTATGCACATGCATGCCCAGTTACTGTTTTTTGTTTACACCCACATAGACGGATTCACACACATATGCATACACATACACACACTCATTAATATGCGAGTGGCATGAAAACATAGCAAAAACTCAGCCAGTTGGATGGTGTCTGAGCGAGGACTAAGCTGATGCGAAAGGCATGGCAAATGTTTATTTGGGTCATTATGCAAACAGATAGAAAGTGGAGGGCAACAAGATATGATAAATCGATGCCCTTTGAACCCCAAATAGTTGGCTGAATGGAGCCAAGCCAAAAGTCAGTTAGACTAAAATGATTTAATGTGGTATTTAAGTCAAAGAAATTAGAATGGATTAAGGCAGACACACACACACACACACATGCACACATTTATGCAGGTGCAAATGCCAGGTGACATAGAGGTAACTAGATCGGATCCTACCCACACACATTTGCATGCAAAACATATGCAAATCACAACGATACTCGAGGGCTTTATGCATAGGCACATCAACTTCTCCCATGCGTATAATTTACGACTGAAATATGCAACAGCCTCAAAGCTAAATTGCTATGAAAATGTTATTCTAGCTTACCACATTTGTAAGCCAAAAAAAAAAAGAAAATAATGCAAAATAAGACAGAGAGCGAGAGAGAGCAGCTAATAGTAGCTCAGCAGGTTAACAGGTTAACTGGCAAAAAGAAAAAGGGTTGAATGTACTCAAGGACTTCGAGGCATGTCTGAAGTTTTGTATACCAAACACCTGCTGCTATAATTTATTCATCGATACATATCAGTTGTGCTTGGAGAAAACATTCTTGCACACTTCCTGATTCTAATTTGCATTTCAAATATCAGACATCAAGGCATTTCATATTTTGTTCTTTAGCACACACGACTTTCTTTTTTAAACAAAAATTATTAATATTTAATATTTTAAAATTTGATTTTAAAATTATTGTTAAGCTCAAACAATTTATATTTAATTTAACTTTCGGTAAAGTTTTTTGAGCTTTATACAAAGTTAAGAATTAGCTGCAATTTTTTCCTTTTGTAAAAGACTCTTCCAGTACTTATTAAAAGATAGATTTGTAGGCCGAATTCATTCGCCTAAAATATAAATATTTATTTAATGTGAAAATAAATTTCGAAAAATCATTCAAATTATTAAATTATTCCAAGTCTCTATTTTTGTGTATCTTGATTATAATTTTATTTTTATTTAATTTAATTAATATTTTTTTTTTATTTTTAATTTTTGTTACTTAAATTATTTTTTTAAGCTTTTCATTTGGCATTCTGTTTTAAATCATTTCTTTAAATTTTAATTTATACCTAACAATATTTTTGTATTAAAATTGATGTGTAGCTTAATATTTTATATAATTTAAATTTATTTTATTTAAACTTAAAAAATGCTTTCAATTAATACTGTTTTAAAAACAAATTTCCAAAAAAAAAACTTTCGAGGTTTTTTTAAATAATATTAAAAACTAAAACTATTTTGATGGTTATTCAATGTCAATGAAAGTTTTGTGTTTGTTAAGTTAGAATCACATAAAAAAGCAATAAATTTGAGTGATATTTAACAACTTTTAACCAAAAGAATTAAATATTTAAAATAATTAATATATTCACAATTTCGAAAATTGCTAAAAATTTAAATATTAAATTTTTCAGTTTTTGTCTTTCCTGATTTTATATGAAAGTCAAACAAACATTTTTGATCACATATAAAAAATCAATTTTTTTTTACATTTCATACTATAAATTCCACTAAATATTTTACCATCTCACAAAATAAATTTTTTTTATTTTATTAAAAACGCAACAATTCCTAAAACTTGCTTCTTTAGTCATTTGTTAATCATAGAAGTGGAATGCATTAGCTAAGCAATCGAAGCACAACGCAATGCACTTGATGGCGAATACTAGGAAAATCGTAATAGCGAATGGAATTTGTACCTGCGGCGCCTTTTCTGCCCACAAACTCAGCTGCACTTGTGGAATTTTTAATATAACAGACTCGCTGTAGCAAAGGCTAAGGCCGAGCGCAGCAAGTCTTAAGCCCTCTGGGCATTTGGACACTATATTCGGTTCTTTGGGCTCTAATGCGGCGTGGGTCGAGGAGTCATAAGATAAATTTACTGAAAAATATTTTTGTTACTTGAGCTGACAATAAAAGTGAAGCCTGAAAGCTAGTCAAGAAGCAGAGCAGCAGCAGCTGCTGCTGCTGAAGCTCCAAAAATGTTCTCTCCTTCTCTCTCTCTGTCTCTTTCCATTTCTCTCTCCCTCTAACTATCTCTCTGTACATAGTATTGTGGGCAGCCAAACAAGTCAATATGCCATTGCAGCCATAACAACGCATTTCCGCTTCCGCTCGCTCGGGTCGCACTTCTGTGGCAATAAAAGGCATTTGCTTTGCTTTTGCTTTTGCTTTTGCCTTTCGCTCGCCCCATCGCCCACTAGAATCAGCTTGTGGCTTAATAACGCTCAGCGATTGCCCAAAAAGTATGCCATATAAAAAATAGCTAACATGGTCCGAGCTGTAGCTACAGCAGTAAATTATGTTATTTTTATTATAATGCTGAATTATAAATGCAACCAGCTCGGATATTGTAGCAGCAATTGCTGTTAGATGGACTGAAAATGTATATAAAATTCGCTTTAAATATGCTGCGCTTCAGGCTACAGTGGCTGGTGCATACAAAATGCCTTTAGAGATATCTTAGAACAATATATATATATATATTGAATAATAGATTTTTGTATCTTTTAGCAATAGAGAAAGTATTTTAAAACCATTTATTAGTGGATATCAAAAATGTAGTGGATATATATACCAATAAGTAAAGTGGAAAATTTATGTTAAGAAATCTTTAGAAAATAGTTTACTGCATTTTCCTTAGTTTCAGTAATTGAGAGTGTGCCATTGATAACTTTTTCTATTTTTTCTCAAGGAGTCATAAAGTATATGCATATATTTTATACACATATATTAAAGTATTTGCAGGAACATAAATATTTGTCCAGCTTATAAAAAGTGTTCTTCTTCAATATCTTTGAGATGTTGTCATCTTTAATATCCAGTTCACTTTTAATATTGCTCTAATAACAAATATCAATAAAATTTGATAACCATGAAAGATATCATAATAATAATTTTCCCCAATAAGTTGTGCTGAACCCATATTTGATGAGTTTATCTATGGTAGATATTCTCATTTAGACACGCATGAACACATGCTTTTTTTCTTGTATAGTTAAGTTGCTGTAACATATTTGAAATACCATAATTTTCAGTCTATAAAAACAAATGAATTTCTTTACTCTATCTGACGGCACTACTTCTGGCATTATGTAACTCTTTCTTAAATTTTGTTACTTTGTTGCAGCTGCCCTTTACTACTCTTTCTTTCTTTCTATAGCTCCTCTTTTCCTTCTCCCCTCTCTTTTCTCATGCCTCTTCTCTCTTTCCTCTCTTTTACTTCCTCTGCATTCTTAACACTCTTCCCTCTGATCCCTCTTACCTCTTCTCTCTCGCCTGTTTCTCTTCACCTCTCTCTCTCCTTCTCACTTTCTCGGAAAGCACTTGTTTCTCTCAGTTCTAAATAAAAATTTGTTCTAAATTAAGAAACAGTTTTGGATTAGAAACGAACAATAACAGTCAAGGATTTCAAAGAAAAGAAGTTTTAATTAATTTAACAGAAAATAAAAACAAGAAAACGTATTTTTGCTTTCAATGCATTCAGCTCAAATCTAGTTCAAGTCTCACTTCGAGCTTAGGTTCATGAAAAACCTTCAACAAATAATATTTCTTCTTCTCACTATTCTCCTTTTTGATAAGTTTCATTAAATTTTCTACGCCTGCTACAAGATAAATTTTAATTCAGCTAACGCATTTAACAACACCTAAATCATGATAAAATTTCTCTGCAATTCTCGCCAGCTTCTGTTCTCTAATAAATTCACAATTTTAATTGCTTGATAAATAAGTGAGCTCCGCTCAAAATTAATTACAACTTTTTTGTTTTTTCATTATTTTTTTTTTTTGTTGTTTTGGGCAATTGTAAGCAAATGTCTGCGATTGATGGAAACGATGGCAATTTGATTTCACAGCCCGAGGAAATGCGCAAAATTGTGAACCGCAATCAATAATGAATGAGTCAATTACTGGAAGTAAATGCGAATGAGGTGCTTAGAAGGGCATTGGCGGTGGCGGTGGCGAGGGCGAAGCGTTGGACTCCTCAAATAGGCGGCAGCAACGAGCTTCATTAAAATCGTTGTGGGGGAAATCCAATTAGAGAGTGTGAATGGAAGAAACTAGCGCAGTTGACAATGTTTGTCATCTACGCTACATTTGGCTTTGGTGCACACGGTCGAGGCTTAAATCAAGCTGTGCGAGCCGAAAGGTGTGAAATGAGCGCCAGCTATCCGGGCAGGAAATTGCCGGAAATGTGTGCGCTTTGCGGTTTTTCAACTTGTTTAACAGCTCATATCACTTCAAGTGAATCCCATGAGTTTTGTATTCGCTTTTTTTTGGCTGCCCCTTTGAGTATTTTTCTAGGGTTCATTGTACTTCGATTAACCGGAAACAGGTAAGTGCTGAACACAAGACCACACGTGTTCCGATTGATTAAGGGTTTTTGGAATTTTCTTGGAATTTTATCAATTTACCTACGAATTCTTAAGCCTGGGCTGGTCTGTGTATTCCATAATGGAGGTTTGAATAAGCTTGTGGCAATAATCTCTAGACACAAATGCGTGTATGGGAAACATATATACCACACAAAGAATATAAGGTTCCTTTGGCTAAAGCTGATTTCTATTGAAATCAATGAAATTCAAATTAGATTTTACTTTTAGAAAACTCTCTTTATACCTGTTTCAATTGTAGTTTTGTATTTACTTAAAAAAAATAACTAGAAATGGTTAGTACGTGGGAGAATTCTGCTAAAATAAAATATTTTTTTTATATATATTATTGTATTTTTAATCATATATAATTTAATTTAAGTAA
Source organism: Drosophila anceps (assembly GCA_035045945.1). NCBI lineage: Eukaryota > Metazoa > Arthropoda > Insecta > Diptera > Drosophilidae > Drosophila > Drosophila anceps. The sequence goes on from JAWNON010000196.1 coordinate 3,590,598, forward strand.
CATAAAATAAAATTAAATTTGTGAAAATTATAATAAAAATGGAAATTTATTTAAATGAATACAGCAAGACTCAATATGACTACTCAGAACTTGATTAATTGCTCATTACAAATATTTAAACGAATTCATTAACTGAAATATGCTAACTAAGTAAGAGTTTCAATGGGACATATATCTAAAGAATGTAAATGTTAGGTTTTCTTTTGAGAATATATAAAAATTTAAGTTTGAATTATGCGGTGGATTTTGAGTGCATGCAGTTGACCAAATGCACAGATAAATATATCAAGCTATGTTCATATTAAATCAATTTGAGTCAAATTTCTGATCTTGTACTTCAAGATTCGTTTTTCAATGCAGAGAAGAGCAACTCTTGCGTCACATATACCTCAAACATATGCCACAAACAGATTCAATTGCCCAACAACAACAGATCGAAATGAAACACTTATACACCTACATTGTTCTTTTATTAAGGATTCAACTAAACTCAGCTATGGGCTATTAGCTGCCTAAAAGGGTGCTTCTAAATCATGATGTAAGAAACACGAAAACAGAATCATTTTGACATGTTCATGATTAACGAAGTGATAATTGCTGAAGCAGATGGCCAGAGGCTGGCACGGCATGAACATAGCCAAGCGATTGCTTCACAGAACACTTCGAAAATAAAAGTCATTGAAGATGCTTTAACAGCTGGAATAATTGAATATAATATTCCATAATAAACAGAAAAACTGAAAAAAATAAAATATATATGTTTAAGCTAATATGAAACCATTATATATATATATAACTTAAAACTGCTTTCAGACATACAGCCAGGACATAGTCAATATACCCTATTTATGCAAACAATGGGCTTGAGTTAATATCGAATGGGCTTTAATGAAGCAAAAACCAAGCTGCCAGAGCATAAATATTTAGCTAAGCCAAACACGCACAGCGACAAACCAGAAAAAAAAGCAAACAAAAAAAAAATATATACATATGAAAAGGGAAGCAGCACCTGCCGCAAGTGAAGAGCACAGACTCTTCCCGTTTTGTGTGCCAGATAAATTCCGAACAATTGAAAATCATTTGACAGCTCGCAGCGAGCGCTGCAACAACACCAATTCAAGTCACATAAATTGTGCAAAAATATTAATTGAAAAATGCGAGTGTGTGTAAGAGATTTTCACTTACCGACGAGGGGAATTTGCTTTGGTATTTTCTTAGTTTTTCCTTAGCTGCAGCTGACAGTTGCACGCTCAAGTTGTTTTTTCGAGTGAGTTTTCGCACTCTTGTTATATTTTTATTCTATTTTCTTTTTTTTTTTGTCCTTTGTCTTCAGTTTTTGGTTTAGTTTAGCTTTTGTCTCCGCTTGGCAGCTTCTTGATTTTAGCTTTACGATTTTTTTTTTTGCTTCCTGTTTTGATTTCTGCACTTGGAATAACTAGTTTTTCACATGATTTAACATGCAAAGCAATTTGCAATTTGACTGGCAAGTTTTATGCATGGGCTAACTTTTAACTTTAACTCACACACATATACTACATCAGATATATATATATATAGATTTCTTTTAGATTATTTCTGCAATTGAAATGCTCTATTTCGCATAAATCTATATATAACAATATTATGTTCAATAATTTTAATACAATTTCTGGTTTTCTCTGTTTGTTTTGTTGCTTTGTTTTCAGATTTTACAGTAATTCAAATTTTTTCAAATTGCCCATACGCCATGTAGCACAAGTTGTTATTTCGCACGATTCATTGCTAAAAATAGACAATTATAAAATATTAGCCACAATTTTTGTTTAACAGCCATGCCTCGAGCACTGTTTTTATTGAGTCCGAAAAATATATACATATTTTTACATGTTTCACTGCATTTGTTATAGTTTTTTGTTTTTCTGCCAATTTTAACACATTGTACACACTCAATTTATTTGTTGAATGACAACGCGTAAAAGTCAACTGTTATTCGACTCAATTTAATTCATTGCAAGCAAATTGATGGGCAATAATCACTCAAATATCAGTAAAGTTAAGAATTAAAGAGCTTAACGCGTTTAAAAAAAAACATTTTGTCTAGAAAAACATTGAACTTAAAATAAGATTTCAACCAAAAAAACTTTAAACTATTTGTAGTAAATATTTTTAAATAAAAAGATACATCGACTTTATTTTAGTTTACTTAATTTAATAATAATAATTACTTTTTAAATATATACGTAATATATATACATATATAAACACACAATTATTTTTTTTAATAACTCTAACAATAATATATTTAATAAATTTATTATTTTTAAGCAACTAGCACACAAATAATTTATTATTAAATTTTATTTATTTTTGATCAAGTTTTGTTTTCAACGTGATTAAATTTAATTGTGAATAATTTTGCAATATTTTTGAATAATTATTGTAGTATATGTAGCATATTTAAGCACAATTTATTTTAATAAATATTTTTTTTTTTTTAATTTTTTTTATTAATTTTTGCAGTAATTAAATAAGTATCTGCACACTCGGCAAAGTTTGATTTATGAACAGTTCAGAAATCTTTATCAAAAAACTGATCGGGGCTGTTAATATATTCTCTCGCAGAGCTCGCGTCCGTAACGTTTGAGTTGCCGCGACAGACTCAAATGCCTGCAGACAAGTCCTCGTCGACATACTGGCCACAGCAACACGAGGGCAAAACGAAGTCAACGTCATGGACGTCGCATCGTCGTGTCGGCAGCTCGCCTACCTATTGGTATAACAGCAGTGAGAGCGTTACAACGCTGCAGCTAATGCTGCTGCTGCTGCTAATGAACATAGCAGCGCTGCTCTGAGAACTTAACAGTGCAGCTACTGCTGCCTGAGCCTAGCAGGGCTGCTGCACTCAGCGCTGCTTCAAGGCAACGTAACAGTGCTGGAGCAGCGCTGCACTCATAAACAGCGCAACAATTGCTATGTAACTATGAAAACGTAACAGCGCTGCTCTGAGAACGTTACACCGCTGCTCTGGGAACTTAACACCGCTGCTGATAGAGCGCAACAGAACAAGGGGCGCTGTTGTGGTAGGTTTTTCTTTACGTATTGTTTTTGCATTGAACTTGAACTAGTCAGCAGAGTCGTTGTTGTTTGCTTTTTGTTGTTGATTATTTTGCCGGCAATGCTGCTAGTATCGCTGCCGACGCAGGCGCTCTGCATGAGTAAGACTGAAGTTTTTGGCAATCTATTTGAATGAATATTGCAGTGTGCATGTGCCTAATGAAATAAATTGCATTGCAATATAATATTTAAATAAATTAATTTATATGTGCTATTAAAAACTAGGCATACACATACCAAATAATATTCAGAATGTAATATAATCAATTCGGAAGAAACAAATTACAAAAGCTTATAAAATTTTACTGAAAGGATTATTTATTTTATCTTATAAAAAAAATAAGTTAAATGAATTTATTTGTCGCTATTAAGCTAAGTCATTACTAATTGTTTTTCAATATTTCTATAATTTTTAAAAACTCAAACTAATAACTTAAATGTCTTTAAACTTCATTAATAATTAATTATTTTGCTATATGCTCATTAATTTTTTTAAGTTTTTCTATGTAAAGAAATTTTAAATTTAAAGTTTTCTGTTATGCAGCTGCAATTTTACGAGCCTGAAGCTATTTTAGGGTTTGAAACAAACTAAATTTACAATTGCACAACCGATTTCCAGTTGCATCACGTGGCTATATTTACCAACTCTTGCACACACGCACAACAAATACTTTTGTGTCTGTTGCATTGTTGCGGGCGCTGTGCAACGTGTGCAACAACAAGTGGCAAGTTTTGTGTGGAGCGGTCAGAATCAATTTGAAACTTGCAACTAGCCCCTCAAACAACAACGTGCAACGTGCGCTACAGATCAACACGAAAACACAAAAACAACAAAAAAAAAAACGAGGAAAACCCAACGTTTTGTTAGATATTTGCCTGTACAGTGGGCGTGCTGGAAGGCGGGCTGGGGCAGCGGCAGGGGCATGGGGCGTAATTAATGCAGTCACATGTGTCCGAGTTCTGCGTGAGAGAGCGCACAAGTTTGTGGCCTCAACAACTGACAACCCCAAAGAGGCCAGCTCCATTTTATGGACATTGCAATTAAGGCTGAATGAGGGAGGCGTGGCTCGGCACAGGGGCCGCAAAGGAAGTGAGGTACGATGGAAGGGTCTCAGCATTGGCGCGTGGCCCAAGCACAACTTAAAGAAAAGAAAAAAACTGTTGATTGCTTTCAAGTCTCGAAATTTTAATAAAATCGACTGGAATTATTTTTATAATTGATTTTTTTTTTATTTTTTTTTTTTCATTATTAATATTTTAATAATATAATAAAAACTAAATATATTTTTATATTCATTAAAAAATTTAAGCTAGAAATGAATTGATTTATTTATATATTCTTGAGTGTTATTAACATTATTTAAATAGCAAAATATTTTTTATTAAATAGTATATTTTATTTACGATTTTATACTATATAACATATATTTTTATATAATTTTCTAAATAAAAAATTTGGTTTTTTTTTAATATTTAAACCCTTTCTTCATTGATATTTTTATTATACTTGTTATGTGTTAAGCTACCAGTAAATGGTTTCACTTGCGCACACTTTAATAAAAATGAGAATGGACTTGCTTGACATGTTGCATATATTTCTCTATCGATTGGCAGTTCCATAACTGAAATCCTTGAGTCAAGTGGAGGGCCAACGTGAACTTGACACTGAATACTTAAGAGAACTAAAAATCGTCCATGGCTCAGCAAGAGTCATAAAACAAATAAGATATATATAAGTGTATGTATGCATATATATATATATATATATATATATATATATATATATATATATATATATATATATATATATATATATATATATATATATATATATATATATATATATATATATATATATATATAAATTTTATATATATACATACATACACTTATATATGCGTGTGCACAAAAGCTAAAGGGAATTCATGGATAGTAGGAAGTGCTTTTGGCCAAAGACTCAACGATTTGCTTGCACACAAGCTCACTAAGAAAATAAAAAAAAAAATAGAAATCAATTGGCCATAGAAAACTGTAAAACTCGGGTTACCAAGTTAAGAGGCGGTGGCTAAATGTGCAGAGTGAGTGGCTGGACAGCTCAAAGTTTTAGAGAGCAAAGTGCTACACATTGTTTGCTCGTTATAAGCCGTAAACTGGTCAGGGTATAGTTAACCATGTCTTAAACTATGCATAGCGAGGGCTGCATTCAAAATAAATTGAACAAAAAGTGATGGAAGTTAGTGAGTGATCTATATATATAGGTACCTACATATATCGAAGTCTATATATTAAATCTTAATCTTCATGTATCTATATCGTTTAATACGGTTGAATAATTTAAAGTAAATATTATAATATTTAGTATTTAATTTTATCTATCTAAAATAAAGTAAATAAAATATTATATATTATTTAGATTTTAAGCAGCTTAGCGTAAATTGAATTTTATTTTTTATAGCGGGAAAAAAGTAACTAAATTAAATTAAATTAAGTAAACATAATAAATTATTTTAAATTTAATAAAATTTTTTTTTATTTCAATTTAGAACTTTATAATAATGCGTATTTTTTATTTCTTTTAAATTTACAAGTAAATTTCAATTAATTCAAATTTGGATATTTAGTATTTATAATATGTATATAATGTTTATTTTTCTTTATTATATTTTAACTATTTTATTTTTGCTTTGTACTTATAAATATAAATATATAATTACTTACAATAAATAATAATTCTATTTATTATATATATTATATTTAATAATTATAATTTTTATTTTATATACACTTAAGCTTATAACATCTGGCTTCTGCTCTAGCTGCCCTCGCACGCAATACTTGCAAGCTGCAAATCAAATTGCAATTGAAATGCTTTGTGGTCAAGTTCAAGTAGAAAAGTTGTTATAAGTCGTAATCGGGGCTCGACTTGGGGCTGGGGTTGAATAATAAAAAATGCGAACATACGAAGCTATGGGCAAATAATTTAAGTATGTAAACGCTTAGCCCAAGACTTTGTCCCTCTAATGGGGCTTACTATAAGGAGAAAGGCAACAAAAAAAAAAAAAAGAAAAAAAGAAATGGCCTTGACTTGGTGGGGTGCACAGGAAAAGTTAATTTGTGTCTCTGCGTGACGTGGCGTGAATGCGAGCTTCAATAAATAAGCGAAAAGAAGCGAAGAGGAGAAGCATTCACACACACACACAATCAGAAATAACCTGAGTGGCAGTGCGAACTGCCACAGTCACAGTCACAGTCACGGCAGCAACAGTGGCTGCTGCTCAATTAATAAGTTAATTGATTTTTTGTTCGACAAATTGCAAAAACACAAAATGTTAATTTGTGCCAAGCGACGACGTCGAGCGGAAGGAGAGCAAGCAGCAAGCAGCAAGCAGCTAGCAGTTGGTATCAAATATTGATGAAGTTATAGTCGAACGAAGGCAAGTAAACAGATGCTAACGAAGCCATTATGGGCCTTAAACTAGTTACAAGGAAATATGAGAAAAAGCAACCAAGCGGGAGAGAGATGGGTAGACCGAGGCAGGTGTGAAATATGAACAGGTGAAAAGGTCAATTGCATGCCTCATATCGTTACAGCAGGCCCTAATGAAAGTTTTGGGACATTTTAAGCCGAGAATTCCATAAAGAATAAAGGAGAATTTAATGAACTTGGAAAGGCGATAAGAGAAAAATTCAGACTAACTTATGATAAGTGCAATTGAAGAACCTTGAGATAAAAATGCAGGAGTGGACTTAAGAGGGATTTGAATGAGAATTAGATGGAAGATGGAATGAGTGTTATAAGAAATGTAAGATTGACCTTAATGAAAATTACATAGAAGGGCATTAGGATACAAGCGTAGAAGACATGTTGAAATGGCTCTTAGTCCGAATTGCATAAATTCCCTAAATGAAAGACATAATTTAGAAAAGAAACATAGAATGGCGATAAGATGCTTGTACAAGTTTAAAACGGCAGTTTATAGGAACTTTTATGATAATTGCATAGAAGAGCATTTAGATAAAAGTGTAAGAGTGAATTTAAAAGACACTTGATTGAGAGTTGCATAGATGGAAGCTACAATAAGAGTTAAAGAGACTAAAATGACGATGTTACTGAGAGACGTAGAAGGAAAATATGATAAAAGTTTAAAGGATTATTAAAAGGTAAATTGTATCGCATCGAAGGTCGAAGAGGTGTAAGATAAGAAGGAACTTACAAGGGAGCTTTGATGAAAATTTTTAAAATAAAATTTGGAAGCATAATACTACCTATAATGAGAATCGCTTAGAAGGGCAATTCGAGAGGGAATCCATAAGAAAAATTTTGAGTATGAGTATATTCACAGTTATTTGTAAACATTTATATATGTAGAAAACATTACAGACATTTAAAACTTAAAATCAACAGAAAATGAAGCTTAGCTAATGTAAATTCAATTAATTTAATTTTATTTTATTTTTATTTTATTTATATAATCATATAATGTATTCATATTTATTTTAGATTTTTCTATATTTGTAGAATATGGAAAGAATTTATAATGAATATTGAATACATGAAATATTTTTTTTTCCTTGATTTATTTTTATATTATTCCCTATTTCCCATGAAACATGAAATATTTTGTGATAGCTTTCATATGCCAGTGAGTGAAATATATAAAACAAAATAATATACATAAAATAAGAAAAAGAAAAAGTGAACATCAACTTTAGCATTCACATTAAATTTTGTCAAAATGTGTAAACAACAATTGCCTGTTATCTGTTAGCAGGAATGCCGTTAACGCCTTTTCGCTTGATTACGGCACAGACGTCAGAGCCATAAAACTAAAGTTTGACGCTTGTAAATGTTATGGCCAGCTTTCGGGGGTTCGACGACTAATGAATAAATATGGCTAAAAGGGAAAACAGAAAAATGTCTGCGCCAGCAGTGGCCACGCTAATCGAAGTTGACCTTGAGCAGAAGAAGTAGCAAACTGATTCAAACTTTCTATTGAGCCTAAGGGAACAAGCTGAGTTTTTTTTTTCGTTTTTTTATTTTGGTTCAGCTCTAATGTGGTTATCCACAGCTCTCAATGCTCTGGCCATCAATCCAAGCGTGTTAGCTGGCTTTGTGCATACTTTGTGGCATGCCGCATACCGCATGCCGCATGTGGCACGTTTGCTTTCGTTTTTTTTTTCGCTCTGTTTTACTTTTGCTTTCGGCTTGTCTTGTTTGCCTTGTGCCATTTTTGCCGCAGTTGCAGTCAGGCAACTAGTTCTTAATACCACTTCTCATTCCGCATGTTTTTCACCTACTTTACACACACACACACACACACACACACACACACACACACACACACACACACACACACACACACACACACACACACACACACACACACACACACACACACACACACACACACACACACACCCATGCGCATACACACATCTCTGTCTAACGTTTGTGCATGTTTTTCGTTCATTGGCTTTGACGTTGCGTGGCGGCATTCGAGAAAACAAAAGTTGAAAGTCTAATGAACCCCTTGGCAAATTGCGATGTGATGCGAGGCGAGGCGATGCTATGTTAGCAATGTCGCATAAAGCAAAAGCATCATAGACAAAACACACACAGATAGAGAGAGCGGGAGAGAGATAGAGAGAGCCACACATAGGCACACACACATAAGACGCAAAGTGTGTTTAAGATATCATAGGCTGTGGCTATGCATTCAACATTTTGTCGCACGCGCAGGTTTGTTTGTTTTGTTTAGCTGACAACAATATTTATTGTGGGATTAGAGAATAAAGTAGTTCTCCTTTAAGAGCAGCGACAAGGCCCTATGGACTCAAAACATATAAAGAATTTTAGTATATTATACTGACTCGATATTTATGTTATTTTCTATTAAAAATCTTAGTTTTAGTATAGTCGAAAGGTTATTTTTTCTTATTAAACTAAAAGTAGACAAACTTAGGCTATATAAAGCGAAAGTTACAGCTTTTAATATTTTGTTTTTTTTTTTTTATTTTTAATGCTATTTTATATTATAATTTTTATTGAAAATTTTATATGAAAATTTCATTGGCCTAAGCCTACTTTGGGCATAGGGCAATTGAGTTGATCGACCCCAAATCAACTTTGCTCTTTTCTTCAACAATCTATGTGGTTTCTACGTCTTCTATATACTTCAATTCAGACCAAGCTCTGTCTGCATGTTGGATTACGTTTCAAAAGAATGTGCTCAACCTAAAACAAGTATGCAACGAGCTGCCTACGCAATGAAGCCGTAAGAACTACAGACTTTAAGACGAAATTCACATTTTGCATTGGAATTTCGCTTAAATTTCTGAATTGTTCTTGCACATTCGACATATGTAAGATGATAGGTACATTTTCTTGAATATTAAAAAAAAAATGCTTTAGAAATATAGCTATCAAAAAAGAAATAGAAAATAAAAATAATCTTGTTTGATTGCCTTAATAACTGATAGTAGAGTGAGAATAGAGAGAGTATTGTGAGCTACAGCTAAAAGCATTTTCTAATTTAATTTTTATTTTATGATTTGTTTTCTATTTTTTAATACAAATAAAAATAAAAAATAGTTAAAAAAAATTATGTAATAATTTCAATTATTTTTTTTTTTTATAAAAAAATTTTCATATTATTAATAGATAATTTAACCGCAATTAAATCTTTAACATTTTTATAGAAATTTTTTGATATTTTAAATAAAACAAAAAATATTTTAAAAATATTTGAACAAATTATAAAATTTTAATTATAAATATCTTCAGCTAACTTTAAGGTTAGCCAAAAGGTTTGTAAAAATAATCTGTGGACAGTTTGCGTATTCTAATCTTGAATAACAACTTCCACCTTCTAACTGTTTAGCTAAATAATATTTATTTAAACTGCCTGCAGCTCAACATTTGTTATGAGTGCATTGGATTCATGTGAAGAAACATGTTTATCTGTCAGTGATTTATATAATTATGCCAGACACTCGTATCAAAGCTCAGACACGGCAAGTCGAAAGGGCACAAAAACAGCCATACACACGGCACATACACAGTTACTCACACACTCACTCTCACACACACACACGCACTCAGCCGTTTTGAAAGTGTTTCATCAATCGTTGGGTTAACAACATGATAGGACCAAAAACCGTATTTCGCATAGCAATGAAGAGGCGTTGCCTCGGTGCCACAGACAAAGACATCAGCATTTAGCCAAATCTGGCCAATTTTTCAGATAAATGCTCTAAAAGTAGCTTGAGCAAATGTAGGAAAAATAAACAAATAAGAACGCGCTGGTTGGGATTGACCGACTAGAAGATACCTTGAGCCATGCGACATAGATCAAATATAACTTGAAGCATAACTTAAGGTATTCTTTGATTAGTCTTAGAACTGTTTTTGCTTGGACTTTCTATCTTCTAATACATAGGAGATATTGTGAAATAACCAAAGTTCAATATCGGCATTAATCGAATCCATTGAAAGAGATAAACCTAACGTATGAAAGTATTTCAACATGAAATAACCCAAGTTAAATATTGACATTCATCAATTCCATGAAAAGAGATAAGCCTAACATCCGAAACAAAATTAATTTACTCGTTTATATCTACTACTATACTGATACTGAAGTATATAAAGACTTTACGCATGACTCCTCATGTCTGTTACACAAACTCTTGCTTAGACATTATACCCAGTTTAGCAATTTTGAATGGGTTCAGCCAGGAGACAGCAAAGGCAGCACAGTCTGGCAAGCAGGCAGTGAAGTAGAAAGCTGTCAGGGTTACCAGCTGACGGAAGATTATTACAATTTTTGTTTTTCATAAAAGCAGATATCATATTATATATGTTAAAGTGTATAAAAGAGATGAGAACAATAAATATACATATATATGTATAAATAAATACAAGTTTTTATATTAACTGCAAAATAAATACATGTAGATTTATAGTCTCATTATTAGTTTAGAGAGACCAGAATTGAAAATTAATTAGTTTTCGTGACTTTAAAAATATTTAACATAATGAAAATATTATCAGATTCAAATATAAAAATATTTTGTAATATATGAAAAATATTCAACGTTAATCTATATATTTATTTTTTAAATGTGAAGTATAATTTTTGTATTAACATAATTCTGACTTTGACAAGGCGTTCGATTTTCATGAAATTTTATTTTAATATATATTGTAGTTTTACTATTGAAGTTTATTTTATTTTATTTTTTTCCTTTCCTTTGACTGCAACCTTCTTCTTTTTTTTTATACATACATAAATAATTTGGTAAACTCAAATATGTTGTCACTTTCGGCTTCATTGAGTCGCATTAAACGAGTCTTTTGAGTTGAGCGCACAGACGGACAATGTCAAGAGCTCCAAATTTATGGCTCACAGTAACAAAGAAAGAGAAGTAGAAGGACAAGTAGAAGAAGAAGAAAAAACAAGTATTGAAATTGTTGCCAACGGCGTTTCTTTTTTCTTTTTGGCCATGAAATAATCGCCATTGTCTATGCATATGCGTGTTGGCCCTGGTCTATTGGCGAGTTGGCGAGTGAGATTGAGTCATGGCTGTGGTCAGACGGAAATTGCAGTCTGTTTTTTCATGGAATGACAGCCAACGCATGTCAGCCGAAACTCCGATAAAAATAGGCGAAAAGAATAGAACAACTTTGCATGCAATATTAAATTCTTAGTTTTATGGTAAAAGAACTGAAATGGGAGAAGAAGCTGCGCTGCGATAGGACAATCATTCATTGGCTAACTAGGTTTGAATCATGTAAATGACCATAGATAAAAATATTATTAGACAAATATTAATATATCACTGAACAGATTCGAGTTCTATGAACAAGTGAAACCCAGCAGCAGACTTAAAGCAGTCAATGGCATGGAAAACATTGAAATTGACTTCCGTTTGAATTCAAGCCAAGATATATCTAACGTTGTTTTCGTACATGCAAAATAACTACTCCAAATGCCAAATGCCTCGAATCGTGATGGCATACGAAAACTGCATTCCCAACAAGAACACAAAATGCAGAAAATAGTGAGCTTAGCCAGTGAGCTGGCTATGCCACAACATCTGATGAGCTGAGCTCGAAGTAATCAACTTTGAGTTGTTTGAGATGCATGAAACTATTATGAGATAATGTTATCAATATCTATTGATGTCCAAATGCCTACACAAAACATGACAAGAGATGAGTTTACGCTTCAATGGAACGTGCTCCCAGTGCCACCAGGCATTGAACCGTTCGACTCTTATTTGTTATGAACCATGGCTTATGGTCTGGCTGCGCAGTATTGCTTCTCTGATCTGAATCTGTGTTGAACAATCATAACAATGTGCAATCATATTTGTTTTAATTTCTTTGAATATAGCTTGAAAGTCATGATTACTTTCGGAAATAGCTATAGAATATGGATTACCTAGTTGCACCTAATGCGATAATCCAATGAACAATGCCGAGTACACTTTCTACTTTCTGTTGCAAAAACTGTTAAGAACAGACAGAGCTGGCAGAAACTAGAGATGAAGTTAATGTCGAGACCATCATAGCCCAGACATACAAAGACAAAGATGGCTGGAAAACAGATGAAAAGATATTGTGACGGATAAAGTGGAACCTGGACGCAAGTAAACTGAAGACAAAGCTATAGAGGGGCTTCACCCAGAAGGTTAATGTTTGATAATACCTCTATGTGAAGCCCCTCTATATGCTCCAGCTGAGCGAGGCAACATCAGAAAGAAGAGTTTCTTACTCGATAAGCAGCAAATGCAGGCCGACTCACTAGTCAGATGTAACGATGCCTAAAGCTTTTTCAAATATCTCATCAAAAATATAATTCAGACAAAGCTTATTAAAGTTTCTACTTACGCTTTATAAATTTGGCTTTAGGGTAGCATTATTTCCAGTTCAAAGCACGCGCTCAGACAGCACCAGACTATGTCATGTATGAAAGCAAATGTAATATGATACATGTTTCCAAATCAGGATTGTCTCCGCTCAGAATTTTATCGTTTACTGGGCTAAGAGTTAAGAAAGAGGAGTTTCATATTTTATATATTATCAACAATAAATAAATATAAATATTAAATTTTACGGAAGCCCACACAAAAAAAAATATATGTGCGGGGTCAGCTAAGCTATATTTAGTATATTTTCCGTTTGATATACGAGGTCTGTTCAAAAAGTATCGCGTAATAGTTTACACATGTTTTCTACAACTTATCTTTCAAATAAGACTGTAAGCTATTCGGAGCTTCATATATACATGTAAACATTCAACTTCTTTATATAAAGAAAATTTAAAGAAATATATGAAGTCTGTTCACAAAAGTTCTGTTTTTTCTAAAAATTATTTATTTTTTCATAATTATCTATTTTGTCCCTTTCAAAGTAATTCACATCAGTTGATTATACACTTATGCCAACATTTTATTTCTGCAACCGTTGTGATCTTGTTAAGCTGATCCTTCGATGCCATCCTTATCTCCTCATTCGTTGCGTAGATATGCGTCATTGTTTGGAATAAGCAAGACGAACCAAAGCACGTCCAAGCAGAACAGCTGTCAAAACTTAACTAAGTAATCAGAGCGGACGAACTTTTCGGCAGAAGTGAGGGTTATGCGAACCAATAAAAATGCAAGAACAAAAATCGAGAATCAAATATGAACAGCCCGCGCAAATTCAACATTGAATAAACTTGTTAAGCAGACCTCGCATTATCCAGCCCTCTGCAAGCGGACTAAAATTCAATCAAGACTTCAAGCAAATACCAGAAGGAAGTTTCTTTTTGCTAACTTTATAGTTCTCGGAAATTTATAATTTCTGCAAATTTTTGCTTTGGCTGTCACAACTTAATGTCGCCCACTCAAAACGGGGCTACGTCAATAATTTACAATTAACAAAAACTGTTTACAGCTGAGGCAAAAGGGGGTCGCGGTTAACACTTTTGTAGCCGAGATATAGCTAATAATGTTGAAAGTGTGTTCTTAAGAGTTCGTTGACATCGAATAAAAGTGTGTGTGCATTGCATATTTAGACAGTGGCTGCCAAAAAGCAAGCCAAGCTCATTTGTATTCATTAAATTTAGTGCCTGAGCAACAGCAGCAAAAGCAGTAAAAGCAGCAGCAGCAGCAGCACTTGCTGTTAGTGGCAGACAAAATCTTAATATAAAATATAGTCTCTATGTCAGGTAAATTAATATAAATATGATCGAGATTGTAACTAAATGGAACTAAAAGCATTGAAGAAGCAGCTGCAACAAAATTGTGAAACTTGAAACTTTATGATAAATATTTAGAAATTTTACAATTTTGTTTTTTCCCCCTTTTTTAAGAATTCATTTATTTTAAGTCAACATAACTTTTTTGAAAACTGATTAGTTTTTTTAAAGCAGACATGAATATATTGTTTACCCATTCCATTTGATTCTCTTTTTGATTTTTAGCATTTAGAACATGCAAATATTTTACACTTTTTTTCTTTCGATAATCTTACACATTTTTTTTTTTAAATTTTCTTTTATTTAAAAATTTTAGAGTATCAAAATTTGAGTTTTTCTGAATTGAATAAATAAATAAGAAAGTTGCATTCGGGCATAACCAACTGCATAATACGTGTCCAGAGTGCAAGAATAGCTAAATACGCTCAAGTACTGAAGTTTTTGGATCTGAAAAATAATCAGATCATCTAATGATTGAGCTGCAAAATGTTGTGATGCATCTCTGAAATTGTGGTATGTAAAGTGTTTATCCATTATTATTTCATTTATTAACCTTGTTAAGGCATTTTGTTAATATTAATGTACATTGTAAGTAGTTACCACTGTGAAGAGCAGCATTTGATATTATGGTGATGAGAACGGTAGTGTCGATCTACCTATGATCGCTCTCCCGCTGCTCGCTCATCGATGCTCGCTCTCAGAATGCACTAGCTGCCATTGGAAAATAAAGTCAGTACATAAAATTTAAGCTAATTGCGCAAGCAAGCCTTTTTGAAGAGGCCTCAAGTTGCATGATATATTGTGGAGCCAGTTTGGACTGGACCATACACCCCTTTCATAGGACAGACCTGATCAATCTATTTTAAAATAAGTTTCAGAGTTAATATCACAAAATTCTGCGGCTGATGAATCTGGTCTAAAAGTTTAGTGAGAAAAATACAGTATATCGAAATAAACTTCTGTGTTTATCTGGAAGTGGAGTACCAAAGTCTGAAGTCTGAATTGGAAATTGTTAGTAAATTTGTGTTCAATTGTGCCAATGCACCATACGAATATGCTCTTTTCACTTTGTTAACAAAAAAAACTTATAAATATAATAGCTTTCCTTACACCTAAGATAAAAAATGATTATATTTTTGATTGCATAGTCTATGTTTAAATTGTACATTCAATCAATTATATTCATGCTTGTATCACCATTGCTTAGACAACCTATTGGCCTAGACTTGTTCTATTCTGCTTTACCCTTATAAATTTTTTGGACTTTACATTTATAGCTTTTTTCTTGGTCTATCACAACGTTTAATCCCCAGTTTTTCCGCTCTCTCTCTGAGAAAGGTACAGAGTGCCGTGCCAGGCCATAACATAAATTGAAAACTTCTAAAAGTTGGGTGCCAAAAGCAATCTTAATGCGAAAACTATTCAAATAATATTCGCATATAGATTTTGGCATATCAGGAATGGCCGCTTTAACAAGTTCAAAATTCCACTTAAATTTCATGCGATTTACCCGAAAAGTTGTTTGGCCAAGCTTTTTTTTTGTTTGGCTATTATGGCCAACGCCTTTAAGTATGCAATGTGATTTGTCAGCGCTGTGTTGTTAGGCGTTGCCGCAGTTCTAATCGCCTTTAAAGCCATGAGGCATGCAACAGATTGAACTTGTCACTCTGTAGCTCACTGTCTGCTTGATCTGAGCCAGGTTCAATGTACGGCTAAGGTCCACAAAATTTGTAAACATATTTGGTTTGAAATCTCTTCAGTCTGAGTCAGAGTCAGAGTTCAAGGGTCGCCAACAAAACAGTAAGAAGTCAAAGCATTTAAATGCTCCAATCTCATTGCCAGATGCAAATGCAAATGCCACTGCTCAGCACTGAGTTAGGGACAGTAACAAATTGGCTGCAGATTTGAACTTCTGCAGAAATTTAATAACGAAACATCCGCATGAAGAGGGACAATATTTAAAGCAAAAACAACTAGATGAGGAATTTCGTTTCATTTTTATTTGTTTTTTGCTGAAATATGTCACGGCAGAAAGTGAAAAGCAACAACAGAACAAGAAAAGGAAGCAAAGAGCAAGTGCGAGATTAGCAGATGCACAGAAGACATTCAAATATGCCAAGCGAAAAAAATATAGAATATGTAAAATGACTAGTAAAAAGTATGCCCTGTAAATAGTTTTTCAGTTGGAATACATGGAATAGCTCTATGAAGCTCAGTAATGTAGTGTCACATCAACAAAATGCAAACTGATTGCTTCCGAACTAGCAGAGCTAGCATAATGATGCAACAATGCACCACATGAGCAAATAGACTTGCAGCTCATTTGCTATAGAGTCAAAGACAATATGCTGCAATAAGTTGTAAATTAAAATAAAATATCTAAATATGAATCAAATTTGATCAGTTTTAGATAGACAACAAAATTGTGTGAGATATTAAGTCCTTACTGATTAAACTTAGAAGCTACTGCCATTGGCTGCTAAGTTCGTTTCACTGCCAGTACTTCAAGCATTAAACTAGAGTGTGTTTGACTCTGTTTAATAATATTTTGACTTTGATGTCTTCTTCTAAACTTTTTGCCACAGTGAAAAATAAGCCAAAAGCTGAACAATATCAATAAATGAACAGCTGCTGATATATCGTTATCGAATATAGTATCATTCTTGCTTGGTTACTCTATTTAGAAACTCTTTGCTCTTATACATCTGCTCACAGTTCGTTAGTACTCTATACAGTCACACATAAACATATTCTTGAGTGTAGAGGGCTTACAAATTAAACATGATTTTACAATTCCATGCTACACTTCATATGTATTCTGATGTTTACAGGGTATACAAATCGAATATGGTGCTAAAACGTAACGGGTATACAAATCGAAAGGGCCATCCAAAACATGATCTTAAAATGCCTTTATATGACACCCTTTACTTGTATTCTTACAAGGCATGCAAGGCTCTACAATTTTATATGTAAAACATATATATTATAATTTGCAAGATATATGAATCGAGTTGGCTTTTCAAAAACTGTGGCCTTACAATCATTTGCTTCCCATCACAAGTATACATACAGGGTATACAAATCGATAGTGCTATTCAATTCATGCTACCCTCGACTTTTCTACTTACAGCTTCTCAAACTTCTTTACAATTCCAAGCTACCCAGCACACAATATGCTCCCGTGTACGGGGTAGCCTAATCGAATGTGCTATGCAAAACATGTTACTGAAACATTAAATTGGGCGAGAAAATGCCAATCAAAGAATGTGATAAAAGCTACCAAGAAATGTGTGCATAGAAACGTGCATAGTTTTCGAATTCCTTCAAACAGTTGCAGATGTAAAAAAAATATATGTATCTATGTATATATACTTATATATATATACTTGTGCCTAAGTTGAAAACTTGCAAGCTAACTAAATAATATGGCAATATGAACTTGTATTTATACAATTGTAATACGTCCAAGACAGACTAACCAAGCAGTCATAGGGCGAATATCAATAACTTCAACAGCAGCTTGAACAGCTGCTGCAACGTTTAATAGTGCTTAAACAGCTCCTTAACCTACTCAGCTTCAGTTGTAATTGGCCATCAATAACAGACAAGGACATGCCTGTGAGCGATTTACGAGGCAGCAAAGGATATGCTTGCCACTGCGTCGATGAACTGAACTTAAGAAATAGAATTCAAGTATTTGCAATGCTCCATTTAATCAACAAGTTTCTTGCTGAATGTGTGGGTGTGTGTGAGCAGGTGGATATATATATATATGTGTGTGTGTGTGTGTATTTCTGAGAAATATTTCATATCCTGTTGAGTCTTACAATTTCTTAGAATTCATTTGCGTTTCTGTTTTGATTTCCTTTCCAGTTTTGTTGTGTGCTTCGAATATTCTTGTCCTATCTATGAATTGATTCCAATCTTTTGTAGTATTCCATTTATGTTTTCTTTTTCTTTTTGTCCTTGTCCTTGTCCTTATCCTTCTTTTCCTCCTTGGCGGGGCAGGAGGTCAAATAACCGCCGCTCTTCATACGATCAAACGCATCCAACGGATCGTAGTGTGTATAAAAATTGCGATATTTCACCTTACGCGGCGCATTGTGCAGCACGTAAAACAGAAGTGGCGCCAACAGAGACAAATAGCAAGCTGTCTTCAAGTTATTCAAACATTTCCTCAAGTGTACATTGTGCATGGGAAATTTGATTTTTCGCATCTCCTCCGGCTGAAATGGTATAAATTATGGCAAATATATATATCTAGAAATACATACATATACATATATATATATATATATGTATATAGACATATTTCTAGATTTTACATAGTTTATCACTCACCGAGGGTGGTGGCGGCTTACAGGCCTGTAAACAAAAAGAAATTATTAATAATTAATATTTTTCTTTGGCTTTTTTAAAATTTACTTTACCATTTTTGGCTTTGCCGACATTTTGTTTAAATTTTGAAAATGTCTGTGGCGTCCACAAAAATATATGTGAACTGAATTATTTGGCTTATTTCATCTGAGACCTAGAGAAAAACCTACTACGACAAAAGATTGCTAAAAAAAAGTTGAAAGAGCAGCAAAACATATCCAAACATAGCAAAAATATGTTGATTTGTCTTTTCATAGCTAAAATAAACATTTTTTAAAAAATTAAAAGCAAAGAAAAAGCAAAAAAAAATATAAATGATGAAAAAATTAGATTAGATTTGTTAACAAATTTTAATTTTAATCTTATTATTCACCTAGCATTTCTTATATTTTGTTTGGAATTTATAATTTAAATAAATATATTTATATATATATTCATATATGTGCACAATCATTTTATAGTTCTGATACTATAAATTATTAGCTACAAACTTTTTATATCATTCAGTCCACAACAGACTTTGCTCTATAACAGAACTTAATTTATATGAATTCTCAATTAGCAAAAGCCCAAGTAAATTCTGTGAATATGCCAATCCTGTAACTCATGACTTAGTCTTAAATCAATGCAATAGCTACTTCCATTATTTACAGCGTATGTAAAAACTGATCAAATTTCAAATCGTGATAACAAAAAAACAGTCAAATTATTGTCAAATTTTTTGCTTCCAGCGCAACAACCGTCATTAAATACCACTGAGTTCAAGTCAATATGATTGATTGTAGCATTGCTCGAGGCAAGCAATTGGCTCATTGGCAATTTGTCAGGCTTGCAGACAGTCAAGCGTTAAATAAGCGAAGGCAAACTAGAGTTGCAATTAGTTGAATATTTACGAGAGAAACTACGAAAAAAGAGCAAATAGAAAACTGTCGCTAAATGAATATATATATATATATATATATATATATATATATATATATATATATATATATATATATAAATATATATATATTCATGTAGTTACCCGATAATCCAATCATCCAATCGCAGTACACGATAAAAAGACAAACCTTAAATATATAAAATTTAATTCAAATGTAAAAGTTTCTTGATAGTAGTAGTCAGTAGTCGAATAATGATCGATTATGGGGAAATTATCGAATATAAAATTAAAGATAGATTATTTATTGAACGTAAAAATTTATTGTTTTCGATCATTTGAAACATTTTTTTAAAATATTGATATCGATTATTCAACAATCAATAGAAACACTTAAGCAACTATTGATTATTTATCGATTAAAGGGCAAAATTATATTGATTCATCTATTAAATGAAAGTAATCGGAATATATTGATAATATATATACCAAATATTTAAAGATTATTTAAAAATATCGATAATAGTTTTTTTATTTATTGATGACTAAGAATTATAAGAAATATCGGTCATATTTATCGAAATTTATTAAGAATGTGTAATAATTATCGATAGCTAATAGAATTTTAGAAAATTTTCAGATATATTAAATAATAGTTAATATAACATTTCGGTTATAAGGAAGTCATCGAATATACCGATAGTAATTGTCGATTAATTATTAATCAATTTATAATTCTAAGTCTACAATGCTTAATATCTCGGAAGTAGAAGAGCTCAGATACGACAAGACTATTCAAGCCAGTTGTTCGTGCTATGAAAAAGTAAACAAAACATTCAGCAACTAAACATTTGCACAGCCTCCCCAAGGGGTACAGGCCACACACATAAAGAACCGAAAAGATAGAAACGCAAGCGCAAAGCTGACAAACGAGAAACAACGCTTACGATGCTTAACATAACCATTTGTCTAAGACCTGTGGGCGGGTGGGTAATAAATGTTTGCTGGCTGAGTAAAGAAAAATACGTGGCATACTTTAAGGCGTGCGGCCAGCTACATTTCTGCTTACAAGAAATGGAAGCCAGACGCAAAGAAGCTTGCAAAATATGTGAATTAACAGCTTAAGAAAGTTTTTTAGGTTTTTGCTGTTCTTTGAGCCACTCAGCTATACACTTTCGAGTAGGCTTAGTCGACAAAATGAATGAGTTGGTTTTGGGGTATAGTAGAGCAATTAGCTATTGACATTAGGGGACGTTGAATTTACAGGAAGAAGGGAAACTGGAGCAATATGAATTGGAAAATAATTGAGGAAATTGTAAGAATGCTGCAGTTGGAAGCCATCGACTGTATAATACTCGTTCCTGATCCAAAAAAAGTTAAATTTATTTGTGGAAAATTTTAAGGGGAGTCTGAAGTAGTTTAACTATCATATTTTAGAGCTCTTGCTCCAGGATATGTAGAAGCTACAGTTTTCTGAGAGTTGCCAAACTCAAAGAATGTAAATATATGATATATAATTTTTTTTGTATATCAATAGAGTAAGTCAACAAAAATTTAGTTGTTAGATTTTCAGTCTCTAGCTCTAAAACTGTGGAAATAACAGATCTATACGATTCACCTCAATGGGCGTAAATATATATATATACTATATGTTTACCATATACTAGCTGGTCTACAAGAGCTAATATTAATGGGCATAAAGGGAAAATCGGATGAAATCTGTCAACAAGACGGACTTTACATCAAAAAATATACCCATTTCTCACTTTACAAACGTCCATAAAAGTAAAAGAGCTGATAAAATAGTTAGAACAAAACTTTAGCTCTCCTGTTGTTGTTAGTGTCTACAAAATTTGCTCAGGTGCAAAACAACTTTACGCGCAATTTGTGTTGCTTAGAGGACGGCCAGGTGAGTTTTCGCAATTGAAGAATCCAAACACGTGCGCGAAAGGAAACAAAAACATTTGCATATGAAATGCAGTGGAAGTTGCTTTAAAATGCAGCTCTGCCCCCTTATTGTGAACTCTATGCAAAGTGCGCTGATCTTAAAGAACATTTGCTTTTTGAGTGTTTGGCAACAAATGAGGAACAGTTGCGGAAACTCGAGCCGAGAAATGAGAATTCAGCTGGCAATAAATTTAACATTTTCACTGACGCCGCATTCTCTCGGTTAAAATTCAACCCAAACCAACACTCCCACTCTCACGCCTCGTCGAATGTGTCGTCGTTGCCACTTTATTGAAATTTTATGCAATTCTTGCATTTTATAGAAAGTGCATGCACTTTGTTAACGTGGCTGAAAGTGGGTGTGTGTGTGTGTGTGTGTGGTCCGGGCTTATGCAACGTGCTTAAAGTTTGTCTTCGATACTCATCGAATGTTTGTTGCCAAACTGTCAAAAGGATTTCGCGCCACAAGCATCTGAAAACTTTAACAAATGAATGGTTAGTTAAGCATAATGAAAGTGAAAAAAAAAGTTTTAAATATTCTGTTAGCCCACATAACATTTGTGGGCCATTAAATAATTCATTTGCCATCTGCCAAACTTCTCAATGCTCAGAGTCATTCAGGCTTGAAATTTAATTTGGCTTCAACTGTTATTACATAATTTCTTAATTCAGCACTTATGTCACGGCAAGCGAAATAATAATTAAAAACTGGAAATGAAAATGGCAATGGGAATGTCACAGCGACAGTTGTTCAACCTGGTTGCCAGGCTTGCTAGCTGCAAATTCTTTCTTATGAAAAAGTAATGAACATGCATAATTTGGCTTTAACCGCTGCAGAGATTTATGTGCGGAACTGGTTAGCGGGTTGCATCACCTGGCGTGATAATGAAAAAATTCAATTAACAAGAATTTCAGTTGCACTTTCGTAGAAAGTGTGATATCTGTAAAGTTATCGATAAGGATATCATAAGATTAATATATATAGCTATATATTTAATATATTTTTTTATAATATTATATTATTATTTAAAATTAAAATTTCGTCATATTTAATATTGAAGTATTTTAATTATATATCGATACAAATTTAATTAGATAAAGTAATATTTATATGTAATTATGGAAATTGGAAAAATTGCTGTAAATCTATTACTATTACTAGTATTATTATTTTTTAATAGTTTATAGTTATTTATGTGCTTATAACAATAGTTATAGCAGGACAAGTTGAGGTTATATAGTTTGTCTGTCCATATGACTGTGAGCCTGTCTCTTCTTCCGCCTCTCTCTCTCTATGCATATATCACTCAGTCTGCCTGTCTACCTAGTTGATGATCTGTATGTCTATCTGTCTTACCCTTCTGTATTTATATAGACAGAGATAGGTATAGACATCAATCTATCGGTCTATATGTCAGTTTGTCTGTTTGTTCATCTATCTGATGTCATTCATCTATCTGACTGTCTGTATATCTATTTACCTATACGTCTATCTATCAGTCTGTCTATCTGTCTTTCTGCCTTTCTGTTCATTTGTCTATCTGTCGATCTGTTTATCTGACTATTTGTCAATCGAACTGTCTATCGACATATATGTCTATCTCTCTATATGTCAGTTTGTCTGTTCGTTCATCTATCTGATGTAATTCATCTATCTGACTGTCTGTATATCTATTTACCTATACGTCTATCTATCAGTCTGTCTATCTGTCTTTCTGCCTTTCTGTTCATTTGTCTATCTGTCGATCTGTTTATCTGACTATTTGTCAATCAAACTGTCTATATATATATGTCTATCGACATATATGTCTATATCTCTATATGCCAGTTTATCAGTTCGATCATCTATCAGACAGTCTGTATGTCTATCTATCTACAGATATCTGTCAATTACTCTGTCTGTCTTTCAGCCTTTCTGTTAATTTGTCAATCGGTTTATCTGTCTATTTGTCTCTCGATCGGTCTATCTGTCTACCTGTCATCAGCTCACATAAACGCAATGATTTCAAAAAAACACTAAGCATAACTAATTTTAGATAAATATGTATTTATATGTATATCGCACACAATTTACATTCATCGATAATACTTGGTTTTTGAAGCATAAATTGATTTTGAATGACTACTTAAAATTAATTTGCATTCAATTCATTTTATATCCATTTAATGTATTTTAAAGTCTTATGTTCAATTATTTATAAGGCTAAAAACAATTCTCAAGGCCAGATTAGCTTCACAGCTTCACAGTTTCCTATGAACTTTGACATTGATATCATAAGTCATAAGACAAGGGCATGGCCTTCAGAAAGTATTTCAACAGCTTATCAAGTTCTTAATCTACTCTAATAAATTTAACTGCTTTTTAAATTGATGTGATTTACATGTTTCATTGTTTCGTAATAAAATAAAACTGCAACATTTAACAATTCCTTTCAGCATTTACTAAGCAGTTAATTAAAGCTGACTTGAGAGCCAGCTAAGCCCTTTGGGCCAATACCATGAAATAGTTTGCCAACTTAACTCAACCGCAAGCAGCGACGCACAAAATTTGCTCATTTTCACACAACACACACATAGACACACACACACGCTCACACACACACATATGTAGATGTACATTTTATGTGAGGGCAATCCGTTGTGGCCTGCAACAAATCCTACGGTGAGATTTCAGAGATTTCCCTTAGTGCTCGACGAGCGCAAATATCAAATGGCCTGACACCAGGCAGACAGGCAGGCAGGCAGTCAGCCAGCCAGCCAGGCAGTCATGGAGGCACGCAGATGGATGGATGGATGGCTGGCTGGCTGGTTGGCTGGCTGGCTGGTTGAAAGGATCGCTACGTATAGCTGGCAGCCTCCATTGTTTAGCAGCAGCTTGTTTCTTGCTACTCAAGGGATATCAAGCAGTCACTGCCACTGAATGCAAAATCAGTGAAAACGCTATTCAGAATTGCATATGCTCTGTCATGAATGAATAATATGAATGTATTCATCATGCAGCTAAATTATGTCATACTTTGGCAACAGTAACCGAGTAACGCAGAGCGAAGAATAAATAAATAATAATAAATATATATATAAATAATAATAAATAATTATGAACTGTGTTATTTGTATGGCCAGCACTGTACTCGAATTAACTGTATTTAGTTTTTACTTTTTGATTTCGGGAAACAAAGCGCTTTTGAATGCATATTAAATTAGGTATATGAAAGCCAAACGCATGTGGCTATTCTTTAGACACAAAAGCTTTTATGGTTAAAAGGGGCTTATGGCCAAATTAATGTGGTAACCAAGCACCATTCTATATTATACTAATGATATTCGACCTGCTGAAATGAAAACTGAAACTATAATAGACTTACCAGTGGATTTTCTAGATGAAGGTTAGATTTTTTGTTGGCTGCATTTGATCTTCGTTAACATTGAGGCAAAAGTTTTGTTCTAAAAATACTTGAACTCTCTGAAAACACTTTTACTTCTTCTTTCAAAAACTAGGAAATTTATAATATATAAAATTATATTTGTGTTGCCGTTTTATCGTCTGTTAAAATATAAAAGCAGCTGCCCTATTCCAACTCTCTCGCAAATGTACTTCTGAGTAAAGAAACTTTTCCTCGATAAAAATTTTTTTTTTTTATTTTAAAAGCAATTTTCTTTTCTTTTTGAATAGTCTTGATATTAAAGGGCTTTCTTTGAGGTACTGTAATATTAATACGAAAGACCGATATCTGAAAGTTATGACAAATTGTGGCTTTTGAATCACATTCAGCGCATTAAAGACCTCGTCGAAGTAAAGTCCTACTTATGATTACCAAATTCCAATTCATTTTACTCAGCTACAACCTTAAAATGCCGCATTTAAATAGAGCTACATGAGCGAGGCTGCTCTTAACAAGTTTTGCTTTGCTAAATGAATGCAGAAATAAATAATTTTGTTGGATATTTAGCTCAATTGAAATTGATTGAATAAATATTTAAGCACTTCAATTATTTATTCATAAATAAAAAGCTTCCAAGTATATAAACTTTAAATATATATTATTATATTTAATTCAAAATATTAATATATATATAAAAAAAAAACTGTTCAAGCACTACAAATTGCTACACAAATTCAAATATTTTGCTTTAAGTTGAGCAAGATAAATTCTCAAAATATAAATACACTTTTACCTCCTTTAAAATGGCAAAACGGAAAGCGAGACTTTGCACACCTCTTGCGACACACGAAATGTCAAATATATTTTAGATATGTACATATGTATATGTGTATGTGCATATACACGTATGTGTGTTCATTTGGCGCAACACACTGCGACGGGGCGACACGCCTTTTGTTTGTCGGCGTCAAGGCGAAAACAGGTCTAACCCCTATGCAAAAAAAAAAAGAAAACTATGCTGCACTTTTATTGTATGGAAAACATTTCAATGGCGCATTCAAATACGCATTGCACCTCTGTGTGTGAGTGAGTCAGTTGCATGTCCCTACCCAACACATTGCAGCTTGTCGACCTTTGACACATCACGAAATTCAATTCTGAGACTGAATAAAATATTAGAAAATTTAAGTTTGAATAAAATTACATTCTGTTTTATTTAAAACTGAATAACATAAAATAATTAGAGTTTTATAAGAAAATTTCGAACTCCGAAATAAAATTTAATATTAAATAAGTTAACGGGTTATTAAGTTATGATATCTGTGGACTGACTTCATTTATTTTTTCGTTCTTAAACTTACTTTTTAATGAAGATTTCATATCCTGTCTATCCAAAAAATATATAGCTTCTGTTTCTCTTTCTCTCTCTCTTTCTCTCTCTCTCTCTCTCTCTCACTCTCTCGCTTTTTGCCTCTCTGTTGTACTTCGATTGCCTCTTTCTCTTTGTTTTCCGTTCCTTGCATTCTCTTTGTTTTCGCTTTGACGTCTCTCTCTCTCTCTCCCTCTCTCTCTCGCGCTTTTTGAATTTCTGTTGTTCTTCGATTGCCTCTTTCTCCTTTTTTCCTGCTTTGCATTTTATTTGATTTCACTTTGACTCTCTCTCTCTCTCTCTCTCTCTCTCTCTCTCTCTCTCTCTCTCTCTCTTTCTCTCTGTATCTCTAGCTCTCTCTGTTTCGCACTATCTATCTTTTCTAGCTATTTATCTCCATATTAGCTATTCTCTGTGTTTCTCCTTCTTTTTATTTCTCGCTCTTTTTTCTATCTTTCAATTGTTCTTTTCTCTGTTTATCCTCTCTCGCGTTGTACATAATTTCACCTTCATTTCTCTTTCCTCTCTCTCTCCCTCATTGACTTCTTCTACGTGATTCTCACAAGTTCATTATAATTTTCTTTTCTCATGTCTCTCGCTCTCCCTCTCTCTGTCTCTTCCTTTATCTCTCACTATATTTCTTCAACATTGTTTACCTCTTTCATTTTTAGCTTATTTTCATTAATATTCATTAAATTATACTTTTGCCATCCACGCCCTTTTAATAACGCTCATTATAATCCGTAGTATCAACGTTTCGCCCACATTTTTATCTCTTTCTGTTTTGGTTTTTTCGTTTCTCTAGAAATCCAATGCCCTGCACATACATAAATATTTCGCTATGCTTGTTTACAAGCGCGTGGTCATAACATGTCTATCAAAATGTTTCGCATACGACATAAAAGTTTATAAAGCGAAAGCGAAAACGACGCGAACAACACCACATCGCACTACAGCTAGCTTTAAAGCTGGCTGCACAGGCTCAGAAGGTTGGCTATATACATGTAGAACTAAATATAAATATATATACATAAAACACATTTTGCTATCAAATTTAGCATTAAGTTTATTGTCGAGCGTTGAGCGTTGAGCGTTGAGCGTTGATATGTGCTTCATTTAAGTGGCATCAGCAAGCAAAACCACAATCAGCATAACAAGGACAGCTGACAAGGGTAAGTCAAAATATTTAGCGAGCAAATTGTTGGCATTGTTCTCCCTGTCGACGCCCTTGTTGTTGTCTTCACAGTTTTTGTCGTTGACAGTTGCTTAGCTCAGTTTCGTTTTG
Source organism: Drosophila anceps (assembly GCA_035045945.1). Lineage (NCBI taxonomy): Eukaryota > Metazoa > Arthropoda > Insecta > Diptera > Drosophilidae > Drosophila > Drosophila anceps. The sequence goes on from JAWNON010000196.1 coordinate 3,618,181, forward strand.
TGTTATGTGTGGTTGGAAAATATATAAAATATTTAGACACCTCCTTTTAGAGTGGCAAAAATATATGGAAAATTACTACAATTTTTACTTAGAAAATGTTATAAATGTTGACCTACACGAACTGAAACAAATGAAGCTACAACACTCAATCAAAGAACTCCACATAAGCACTAAGGCCACAAACTTGGCTACCTTCTTGCTTCGCTGTTCAATGAGGCGTATGCGTAATATTTGTTAAATGACTTAAAGCCAAGCAAGTTATTGTATCGGTTCTGCGCTTCAATAGGCATTGACTACGGCTGCTACTGGCGACTGGCGACTGACATCTGGCATCTGGCATCTGGCTTCTGTCATTCAGTGCCGCCGCCTTTTCTTCACATTTTGTTCACACATAAATCGCATCTGGCATCATTCACATACAGTCAGCCACATGAAAGTTATCACATGCCACACGCCATGTGGGTGTCACAATTTTAGGCCAGTGAACGCATCGTCGCATTGTTTGCCACCGACCTGAGCTCGTATTTCTCTCTGTCATATTTTGGCCCACAATTTTATGCTTTTGTTTTGCTCTTTTTAGCCTTTTCAACGCTCAAATTTGTTGCGTGTCATCAAAAGTTTTTAGGCAGCAGCAGCAGCACCAGCAGATTTAAGCGAACAGCATCTTTGGTAAATATTTTCAATAATTTAAGACTTATTCGGGACATTTGATATGGGCCCAAAGTAAACAACGCGTGCTTGATTTATAAGCAAACACACAGAGAAAACTTTGCCAAGTGCCATTAAAACACTTTGCAAAACTTCCAAAGAACTTCCAAATTTATTTAAAATAATCTCAGAGCTTAAAGTTGTTAAAAAGGTTTGCTAGCTGCTTCAATCTGCATTGATTATCGGGATGTGACTTTGTCTAAGTGATAAGTGATAATTGAATTAGAGCAAGGGTCCAAATGGATGTGACTGATAGATGTTATATAAGTTAAGGGAATTTGATTGAATTACCAAGTTTGTTTGAGTTGAGTATATTACCAAAAAAAAAAAAAAAACAGGAGGCATATATCAAAAATGATAAAGAAGAGAACAATAGACTCTAGCTACTAGAGTGCCAGTATGATACATGTATATATTTTGGTTCAAAGTGTATAAAATATTTTTTAATAAACCAACTATTATGGTTGAAAATGTTAAACAAAACGAAAACCTTTTTCCAACTTTTTTTATATTTTTTTTTCAAAATTTTTTTCAAAAATATTTAATGTAATGATACAGAATCCAACTTTGTTTCATGTTATGAAGAATAAAGCAGAGCTTATTAGAAACAAAATTGTACGACTATAGCTTGATTGATAAAGAAAATACTTAACAATTAAGGAGAACATGAAGCGTGCGCTATGCTGGTAACGCAAAGTGTATATTACCAGGTCCACATTATTTGCTTGGTTTATAAATAAGGGCTAGGATCGAATTTGATAATATGGATTTATAATAAGTAAGTTAAGTACATGAATGCAATTTGAGAAGTTTTAAGAAATAGTATTAATTTTTTTATCCAAGAGTTAACATTTCCATTACCCATAAATAGTTAAAAAGAGTTTTCTAGTTGAGTACGCTCAACTCGGAGATGTCGTGAATTCTGAAGTTACGAGTTACCATATAAGCTCCGCTTGCGATGCCAGTTGTTGAAACCTCATTCCTAACAACACCAAACACATAAAAGCCTAAATAAAGTTTGCAGTGGCAGCTCAGATAACTTCATCATCGATAACTCACGCGATCTGCTTGCTGCGCAGCTTATGCAGCGACTGAGACTTTGGTCTACGCTTTATTATGGGAAGCCTGTTATAGAATATCTTAGTTCTAGATACGATCCTGAGAATGACATGCAGATGTGTGTATTTGTTGACTGTTATTCAACTTACGCTTTTAAACTCCAATCAAATGAAATGAATTCGCCAAAAAAGTAATAGACAAGTTTATACTGAGGCATATATCAAAGTATATCTTAAGTTTTATATATGTATACATACATATTTTTAGAAAAATTACTCAGCTCATTAGCATTCCATCATTCAAGGCTATTCCTCTGCTTGGCTATGCCGATTTACAAATATCTCTTCTATCCCTTCACATCTTTTCATACCGTCAAAGAGATTCTCGCATTTGTTTTTAAATATTTCATTATACATACAATTTATGTATTATATTTACTTAGCTCCCGCTTTACATAATTTCTGGTTTGTACAGCACTCCAGCTAGTGACCAGCGCATAAATTTCGCTCACCACAACAACGAACTCATTAGGAAATCTGCCGCGAATGCCCAACACGTGCCAGGCATATAGCATATAGCATATAGCATACAGCCAACAGCAGCTGTGAGCCACACAACTTAAATAATTAAAATATGAACAAGACGAAATGAAGAATTCCCTCGCAAATATGATATATATAGAATATATATATATATATGAGCATATATATGTACCTAAAGCGCGGCGCGTGAGCATTTTTAACCACAATTTATGACAAACAAACAAAGAATTTACGCTTAGGCAAGCCTAAAAAATGTACCAAAAAAAGCCAAACCGAAAACGTGCCAAGGGAAATGAATACATACAAATATATATATAGATACATACATATATATATATATATATATATATATATATATATATATATATATATATATATATATATATATATATATATATATATATATATATATATACTTAAAAAAAAAGAAATTTGCACATAAATCTACTTTACGTGCTAGTCCTGAGATATATCTGAGTCGGATTTTGAGTTTTAGTTGAGTTATGATTGTGCTACGCATTACGCATACGCCATGTTAACATGACTGCAAATGCGCTGCGCTGAAGCTGAAGCAACAAAAGAAACTTAGCTAAGGATAACATAAATACTTAAACTTAATGAAGTTCTAGGCAGTAAGCAGATAGAACTGACAGGCTCTCGAAATAGCCGCACAGACTATAGACTCACACTTTGGCTGTTAATATCTTGTTCTATAGTTGAATAGTACCTATTTATAAAATTATTATTAACAGCTTACTAAATTGATCATTTTAAGTGGTAGAAATTAAAGTCAACTGTGATTGAGAGCATAGTTCTTACTGTGAGTCAAAGCGCACAACTCATTGAATAGCTTAGAGTTCAGCAGAAAATGTAACTTTTTTTAGTGAACGAGTCTATGACAGAACAAAAAATTGCCCAAAAATGTAAATATTGCATATGACATATACTTAATTTAAATGAAAGCCGTCTTGTAAGTCACTTCAATATCTAGAAGTCAAAATAGACCATTACAATATAAAAAAAATATTTGCATACTCATACCAGCTTATGTGTCTATATATAAAAAAAAAAAACCTTAAAGTTTGATTTATAACAAACAAAGGTCAAGTTGCTGTTGCATAAGATGGCGTTTATTTAATATTTTAATGAATATTTGAATGAATTTTATAATTATTTTATAAGAAACTTTTAAGACTTTTAAACGAAATTGATACGAGCTACATTAGCAATAAAAATACATAACATTTATAAGAATTTGTCCAAAAAAGATATTTAGCAGAGACTTTCAACTAAAATACTATTTAATTGTGAAACTACTTGTGCCTAAGACGCCGTATGGCTACTCAGAAATGAGAATCAAGCTCAGTAGCAACGACAATGTATGCAGAAATTAATCTTTTAATGGCATAAAAAACATTTCAAATAAATATTACAAACTGTATATATGATTGCTCATAGTCAAACTACGCCTGCTTTACATGGCGTCTGCATAATTTATAAACAATGAATTTTGTTTGCTTTGCAAACAAAAATAAGTGCTTAGCTATGTTTAAATATATGTTATTCAAGGCTTGTTCTTCAACCACATTCGACCACAGTATTTACATAAGAATTTCAGCAGCCATTAGCAATGACACAAACATTCATTACAACAGTTACAGTTACACGTTTGCTGTGGCTTTAAAGCACATTTATTATATTTTAACTAACGCTTACATGCGTGTATTGCATAATTCAAGGCAGTGTCAACATTGTCCTTACACAATTTCCCATTCGCAGAATCGCGCATTTCAGTTATTTCTGTGTTTTAATTATTGTTTACAATGTTTCGCAGGATCTTTATCCTTTGGCCTTAAGCCTCAACTCAACTGACGCAATAATTCCTTTTTCTTATTATCATGTTTATCTGCATATAAATGATAGGGCGAAACATGATTAAAATTCAGAAAAGGCTCACCGAAAGTCAGTCAATTGAGCAGCTGAAAATGTTTTATTTTTGCTATGATTCTGGACTCTTGCTATATCTTCAAAGTTTTATTTGTTTGCCTGGGTTTATAGTGCTACCATTTTCAAATTAGCACCAAAGCCTTTTATGTCCAAACCTCGAGTGAGTTTACATTATTTTTTATCTAACCCAAAGGCACACATCAAATTTGATCCTTGTGCACTGACTTTCATTTGGCTTGCGGCTAAATTGTTAAACAAAACTTTTGTTTCAAAACCTTTGCCACAAGCCAAGCCACATATAATAGAAATAGAAATAGTCAAAAGAGTCCCAGCTGTCTCTCTGTCCTAGCCAGGTTCAATGCACGCTGCCCAAAATAAAATAACTCTTTAACTTTCAAATGAGTAAAGTGCAGTCAACTTCTGCTCAAAGCATGATCAGCAGCCGAGCATAAAATACATGGGAAAATAAATGTAAAGAGTTTATACAAATTTCAAGCTAATTTAATTGCGCTATGCGAAAAACTTTGCAGCAATAAAAATAAAATAAAAAATAAAAAAAATAAGCATTTTATTGCAGTTCTAAGTAAGTCAGCAACGAAGTTAACGCCCAGGCGAGTTGGCCAGACAAGAAATCATTTGAACAGGTGCAAATGACTTGGGCAACTTCTCAGCCCAGTCAGTCGAGGCAGGTGGAAAGTGTTGCAAATCACAGCGTGAATAATGACAAAACTTTGCCGCTGAGCAAAACTAAAAAATAATTGAGAATTAAATAAATCTTAATGCAAGAAATTTGCAAAAAATATGTAAAAAATAAACGAACTTTTAACTAACTAAGCTAGTTAATCTAGAACGCATTTATTCTGAGAAAATATTATATCTTGTAAATTGCTTACAAATTTATAAGAATTTTTTAATTAATACCAAATCATATATATTATTTACTGACAATAAAGTATTTAAACAGAATTGCTGCTATTCATATTGCAATCTGAGTAGGTATTCGAATATTCACAGCACACGCTTAAGCTTCTACACGATGTTTAACCAAGGTTAAGTCATTTGCATAATTTTCCGATTTTAGCCAAGTTTTTCAATTATGTATTAGCAAACATTTGCTAGCATATTAGAGCCGATTATGTGCATTAAAGGCTTAGCTGCACATTCTCTGCGTGAGATCTGCTCGTAGATTATCATCCAAACTCAACTTTCTGATTGCAGAGTTTCAGATTGTCAGATTAACAATTAAATTATAATTTTGGTAACTATCCCATGTTTCACACACGCGACAATGCATAATCAAATGCCAAATCTTGTTACTTAAGCAGCAGCTGTAATATAGTTAGCGCTTATAGCATACACTTAAAACTGTATCACCTTTATTATACAAAAACTTTTCGTATTTACACAAAAGAAATGATAATTGAATAACAAATTTATTTATATTTTTTACTGAAATTTATATTATGAAATTTAAGTTAAATTTGTTTTAATTTGATAAATATATAATATGTATTCCCTTGACAACATTTAGATTGGTGCACAAGAATGAAAAATTTTGCTGACCTGCTTGTTAGACTGGACGCTGTCGCTAAGTTGGCGCTGGCATCTGCTACCCGCACGCCAGCGCTGAGTGATAGACACGACAACGGTCATAAGGCGCCGAGTCAACGTTCTGTCACTGCCGTTACCACTGACTGGTTTTGGGCTATGCTCTGGCTTCATTGGTAACCTTAGGCTATGTTAAGTTATGTTAAGTTCGGACTTTGTATGTTAAGAAGCTCAAGGAATTTTTTAGCTCACATAACAAACATAACTCTAAGTTAAAGCAGCCCGCTAAGACTGTATAATGAGCCCTGAGAAAGGCCTAAAATGTAAAGCAGCGAAACATGTTTGCAACTGATTGACAAATATGAGCTTTCTAAAGTTTTGAAGTACTTTGAAGTGACTCATGTAAGATAAAGCTTGGATTTCAAGTAAATAACAGATAAATTCTACAATTCATCACATGTAGAGGTTTCCATCTATACTCTCTCTTTCGTTTTGGTAATTTGCAGGCAGAAGCAATATCCATTCACATATCTATCCACATTCGAGTATATATATCTGTCTATCTTTCTCAATATCCATTTACTTCTGCTCATCCTATAAAGTCCATTTGGACACTTTAAACGCTTAAACGTCTCGAATTGAAAATTTTATTTTATCTAGCAAACATTTCAATAAACTAAAAATAACTCAATATAATGCAGAATGTTGTGCATTTTGCAAAGTTCAGTGAATCGTTGGACAGCTTTCTCATGATGAATGAGCGACAGCTGGCACATGCTAATGATTTAAGTGCGTTAGTGCTGAAAGCTTTGGCCACAAACTGTCTACCCCGGCTGCCTGGCTGGCTGTCTGCCTGATGGCTGGGCCGTCTTGGCCTGCCAGATTGGCTGACAGATTGCAAACGAAAGCAGCTGTAGCTGAGTCAATCGTTAGGCCAGACTTAGGCTTAGGTTTAAAGAGCCCAGTCAAAGACACCAAAATCCATTTGAACTAGATTGACTCAATGGACACGTGGCGTATGCGCAATATTTTTGACACGTGCCTCGCTCAACCTAATGAAGTTATTCAGTGCTGCTAATTGAATTCATCTCTTGGTCTATTGATTGGCTCAAATGATGGCTCAAATTGCCAGCAAAAAACATCTGAAACTAAATGTCTTTAATCTATGTAACAGCCAATAAAGCCATATGAATTTGCAGCATAAATAATTAATTTCTCTTTGAAAAAATATTTGATTGATATGACTTTTATGTATATACTTATATGCATTTCTTATAAGCTCCCAAATATGTCTTAACTTGGCCATTAGGTTGCACATTGTGAGTTGAGTGCTCTAATTATTGCTATAATTAATTAATGCAGCAGCATTTGCCAACTCAGAGGTGTGTTTTTTTTTGTGTGTCTGCTTTGGCCATTAGACGAATTTTTGCCTTCTGGCCAAAATCCAATTAATTAAATCAGATATCCAGCTGCTGCTACTGCTGCTGCTGCTGCTGCTGCTGCTGCTGCAGACTTTGCTGCATACATATGTGCAGCTTCTTTTTTTTTCTGCATCACACTGAGAGTTTAATGAAAGCTTTATAGCTCATTATATTTAAATTACAATTTGACTTCTCGAATTGTCAATTAAAATAACAAAATTTGCAATCAATTAATGATTTATCATGCATAACCACATCAAAGCAGTCAAGGTCTAATGATGAGCCTAACGAATATATTATTAAATTAAAATGTAGATTAAAAATATATTTAAAATGTAAATATAATTTCAATTATAAAAATATTTCTATATAAAACACTATAAATTCAATTAAATTATCAATTCAACATATATGTATATATGAAATAAAAAATCTATAAGTATATCTAGTTAGTAATTTACTTATATACATATATATTAACTGAAATTTCATATTAAAACTTAAACAAAAATAAATATGACAACGTGAGTTTAAATAAATAAAGTTCCTCTGCAAAAAAAAAACATCCCATACTGAAGAAATCAACATAATAAATTCCAAAAGACCAAAATAAAAAACCAACGCAAAGGAACAACTGCAAAGTGAGCGACAGTAACAAACGAAACCGCAAAGTTCGCGCTGAACAGAAAAACAGAAGCAAAAGTAAAAGCAATAACAACTTTGTGACAGGTTCAAGTTCACAGCAAAAACAAAAACAAATACAAACGCACGAGCTGCTAACAAAGAGAAAAAGTAAGCTAACAGCACTGTTAATGAACAGCGCTGCTGACGTCAAGCGTTGATAAAGTAGAAGCGCTGCTAGCGTCAAGCGTTGCTGAAGTAGCAGCGCTGCTGGCGTCTGGCGCTGTTAAGGCAGAACAGCTGTTAACAGTGCTCGGCTTTTTGCCGAAGCGCTGCTGTTAAGGTTAACAGTTGAGGCGGAAGCTCAGTGTAAAAGGTCGTAGTTGCCTTGCATTTATCACAAAATATTAAAAATTAAAAAAATAAAAATAAAAATATACGAAATGCAAAAAAAATATTAAAAAAATATATGTTAAACATAAAAATTAAGCAGGAAAAAAAAAAATTAAAAAAAATTCATACTAAAAATGTTTTAGCACAATAAAATGATAAGAATATATTAAAATCAATAAAAAACTTGCAATTTATATAAATATATTATAAAAATTATTAGAAAAAGTTAAAAAAAAATTGATGTATTGCCAAATGTATGTATATTAAAAAAAAAAAAAAAAAAAAAAACAAAATACTTCAAAGAGTTGCATACGTTCTTCTTCTCATTTTATGTTTCTTTACGCCTTCCATAGTCCATTTCTCTATTACATCTCAAACTTGTTATTTACGACCCAATGGCTGGGACGAAGTTACGAGTTTTGCTTTACAACCTCATAAAGTAGAAAATGGAAGCGGCTTCCGTTGGGCCAAATCTTTGCTGGCTCCTGGCTCAAGTTGTAAGCAAGAACTAATATGCATATACTATATACAGACAAAGAGAGAGAGAGATTCGCAAACACTACATATAACCTTGACTTGCTCAGCTTTAACTTCACCTCTGCTGGCTCGCTGCGCTTTATATCTTAATCAATTTTAATTTTTTGTCCATTATTGGCATGTGAAATCTATGCGGGTTTGCTGACGCTTTTGGCCAACTACTGTTTGCTTCTGCTGCTATTCATGGTTCAAGAACCCTCAATTTATCATATTATGCTGCTCTGCTTCTTGCCTGTTTAGATAATGAACAAAATCAACATTTATGTAGTTGTAGTTGTAGTTGTAGCTGTAGCTGTAGCTGTAGTTGTTGTACTTGTCATGCTGTTCATTCTGTGCTCGCTTAACTGAGGTCAGCCAGCGCCCAAATGTATGCTTTGTTTTTATGCGACTCGCATACAAATGAGCGTGTGTTCCACACTGCTCATGTGTGTGTGTGTGTGTGTGTGCGTGTGTGTATGTGTGTGTGTAAATGAACAGGTTATATGCATATATATGCATGTGCGATTTTTTCCATTCAGTTATTTGTACAACTTCTTGCATATCATTAACTTGAACTTTCAATTAAAATTTGATTTATTTAATTTCTTTAAATATTTTAGATTTTGTCTGAAAAATTGTTGAGCATATATAAATCATATCAAAAAAAAAATTATATTTTAGATTTTTTATAGTTAAATAAATAATATTGTCCATGGGTAACGTATATAAGTTTTTAAATTTTTTAGAAAAATAACTTTTGAAAGCATACAAAACTCACGATATTTTTGTCCCTAATCAATTGTGACATCTAAAGAAAATGCTCTAGTTAGCTGAGTACTCCTCAGATTATCTATTGGCTATGAGTTTTGGAATAAGTTTGCCAATTAGCTCTACAATCATTGTTTATGAAAATCAATCAAAGAAATATTGAAACATTCAGTTGAAATAAATTTCATACATACGAACCGATGTACGACTCAACAGCTAGCTCAAGCTGTTTGTCAATTCATATCAAGAATATATATTTATATACTTTGAGGGCTGAATTCCGACACCTTCTGCGTATTACAAACAAGCACAAGAAACCATTCAACAGGGAAACGTTCAATTCCAAATTGCAATTCAGCAGACATAAAAAACACTTGTTAACGATTTTATTGCTTGTCCTTAAGCAATTTCATCTATAGTGAATATTAAAGCTTTAACCAAGATTTCTCTCAGTTGCCTTTGCCATTTGCCAAGAGCCATTAACTGTCTCTGTTACCCTAAGACTTATCTTTTGATTATTGAGGTCAACATCTTCACTTATAAATCCTAATTGAATATTATATAAATAATATATTGACTTATTTACTTATAAATGAAATACAAATGTAATCAAACTGTGTTTCCACCTAATAATTTATTCACTTGCCCCATTGCGTGCTGCAATTTTACACGCGGCGTCTACGTAATGCAATTGGTCTGGCAACTGGTAACCGGTAACTGGTAACTGGCAGCGCGTGCCAAATGACACTGCACACATTTATAATTTCTATATTTATTATTTAAGCCGCAATCAACGCGTTAGCCTTGGTTCAAGGTTAGCCACAGTTTTTGGCCCTTGACCCTCGAGCGGATATGGACTTTGAATTTCCTCAAATTCTAGCCAAGACTTTGACTTCGCTTGCAGCTGGATCTGCATCTGGCTCGAATGTGTGCAATGCATTCATTAAGCTTTTTCTTTTTCAGCACAATTTTTAGCTCATTTGCATGAGTGGCAGTTGGGCCGTAATTAGGTTCGTGGTGCAACTTGCAACATGCAACAAGCGGAGGCAACTGCAAATTATGCTCGCTGACATTATCGCTGCTTGTTAAAGAGCTGAGACAAGCAGGCGACGGGACTGGCTTGGTTGCCAAGCTCATTTGGCCAAAAGAAGTCAGCGGGAATAACAAAGTTAGACAAGAAATAGTTGGAGGGGGGCGATGACAGGGCGTGTGCGGCGGATATGGCAAATCAGCTGCTTTATCAACCATAACAAACGTCAAAACAATTTCCGTTGTTGGTTAGCAAAGTTGCCAAGTCTTACAGAATTTAAACAACATTTGCTAACACTTTTTATAGCCAAAAGCCAAGAGCAAAGCTTTTATTTTCAAATATATATATATCCTTGAAATAAGAGGACAAATATTTTACTAACTCTTGTGAGTTTTGAATACCTTTTTATTTAGAAAATATGTTTCATTAATTATAGGGAATCATGAAGCAGCTAAACAAAAGTTTTCCTTGTGCCACACAGAAACATTTTCCATGTGCAAAGGTTACCAAAATGCAAAAACATGTGATACGAGCTTTGCAAAATTACAGAGGCTAAACCAAGTTTATATGCAAACCAAAAAAAGGTTAAAGTGAAAGAAAATAACAACAACAAGAGATAAAAACTAGTTAAAGCATGACGAGTCACTGATAAGAATGACTAAAATGCCGGCTCGTTTCATATTCAGAAATTAAATTTATTCAAAAACCAAGAATTTATAGTTAGAAATTCAAAAAAATTAGTTAATTTATTCGATTTTGTTTAAATTGTAGATCTTTATATAGATGAGTTGAACTACGAGTTCTAAAACTATGAAAAATGTTTAATTTATAGTTTTTAATATATGTCGACGAGTACAACGAAAAACTCTACAGTTGAGGTTGATTTAGTTCTAGGTTGAAAAATCCTTCAGTTCAAGGCGAAAAAAACTGAACGTAGACTCAGCTTTATCTGATTTGATAGATAGAACAGCAAGACGAACATTGAACTTTGTTAGTTTTCAAGCATGAACATGTTGACAGTTCTACTTCACTAAAGAAACGACTGTTTTCGACGAAAGCAGATTCTTGCAGCAACGTTTCGCCCTTCGGGAAAATGTTGAAACACAAAAAATAAAAAAGAAATTTCCGAGTATAAGCAACATTTGGGCCCTGTGCTATATAGGATATAGCATGGCAGTCGGGATAAGTTATTGTTAGGAAAAAGGATGCTAATTGGTAAGTGAGTGTTTCTACTAGATAAGAACATTGAATTAAAGACTTCGCTTTAATCCAATATTTATGTATATTGTATGTCAATTCAGCAAATAGAATCATCAACCAACACAAAAAAAATACTCATAGAATAATTCACAAATTAGCTTTGAAATAAAAATCACTGTAGTAACAGTGTTATAGCCGGAAGTGACCGAGTTGGAAATACCCTGACCTATACGCAGAGCTACTATTAGAAACATTTTATGCCTTTTCAATGCTCACTTAGCAACAACATATGCACAACATGAGCTTAGGCTTTGGCTGCAAGATATAAACATCATCATTTTACAAATTTATTTTCTTCTCTTAATTATTTCTTTTGCTCTACTATTATCTATTAGAGAAAGAATTCCAACTAAATTTTAAATATTTTATTATATTTATCTAATATATAAATATTTGTGTGTAAATATTTTCCAATTCACTTCAGCTGCTCATCTCCTTGACTTAAAGTCGGCAACACTTTTTAATTGCCAAGGCTTTATTTGTATATGAGTGCCATCAATTCCAGGCCATTTGGCCAACCGCACAGATAAAACAAAATCAAAACCGAACACAATGTAATAGTCTGACAAAGCCTGATTGACGGAGGCAAATGAAGTGCTTCACCATTTGAGAATTCATTTAGAATGCTCCCGAAAACCGGAAACAAAAATAAAATTGAAATTCTAGGAATGTGCAATGTGCGGTTAAATGAGGTCTGATCCGACCGAAAAAAGAACGGGTTGGGTTGGGTTTTTGGGGATTAGGCGGAAACGAATCGAATCGAATCGAATTGAATATATTTGACAAAGTGCAATTGACAAGGTAAATGCACTTTAGACAATTTCAGTATGTGCATTCCAATTGACATATATAATTGAATATTTACATGCGCTTGGCTTGAAGATTCGATTGAAAGCATTTCGGTTCGTAAGCGTAAGGCGCTTAAATGATGTAGAAAGGATAATGCAGAAGTGCAGTAAAGAAGAGAAGAAACATATAAAAACAAGTTAAAGTGCTCTAGTGGGGAATGCCTGACTAGTGAATACTCTGAACTCAGCGCTGTGCTGGCTTTAATATGATAAATTTATGATTGCATAACTTTGATTCTAGTTGGACTATCTATATGATCAATATACATACTGTATGAGGTCTACCTCGCATCCTGCTGCCTGTTACGTACATTTTCACCGGGTACAGGGTATTCAAATGTCGAAATGCTCCACAAGCTTTGCTCAAGCTTTGCTCAAATCACAGCAAGCAAACAAAAGTTTACGCGCTCAGTAAAGCAAAGTTCGGAACACAAATATAAATTCAGCAAAAATAAAACATGAAATAAATTTCCACAAGATACGCAAAGAACAGAAATTGCTTTGAAATCAAATGCTTCATTTGTAATTTTAATAATTCATTTGCGTCAACACGAAAGCAGTAAAAAGCGCAATATAAAATAAAAATTAAGGGTATGAGGCAGTTATATCAAATGTGTGCTAGCCCAAAAGGGTTGATTGGGGTCTGATAAGCTTATCTGATAAGCTTCACTTAAAGTTTAATTGAAGGTAACAAAAAATAAATGAAATATATGTTGGCAAATTAAAAAAAGAAATGTAATTAAAATTTTATAAAATCATACATGAATTTTCATTTCAAAATAAAATTTTTAAAAAATATTTCTAATTTTTAATTGTATTAGTAAACACAATAAAAAAATTTAAATTTTTTATATAAAGTTTTATTTTAAAATTAAAATTTTTTAATTGTTTTATAAAATTGTAATTGTAATTAAAAAAGTAATTTCATTTAGCCCAATCTCTGTTATAAATCTCAAATTTCATTTATTTTTTGTTAAAATAAAAATTGAATAATTTTTTAAGAAACCTGTAAAACATATATACATATACATTATATATATATATATATATATATATATATATATATATATATATATATATATATATATATATATATATATATATATATATATATATATATATATATATATATATATATATATATATATATATATATATATATATATATACATATATATATACATATATAATATACAAAATATTAAGCATAAAAAAAAACGAATTGAAAAAGAAATTGCATTAATATGCAAATTCAAATGTATGTAGTAAACCGCGATATGATTGCAAATATATGAATATAACAAATATTTAAAAACAGAATAATAATATTAAAATAAATAAAATAAAATAATTGTGGGGCACAGCAAGCAACGCTTGTCAATCGATGTAGCTCTCTGTGTAAGGGATATATATTTGTAAAGAGATTACGATTAATACAGATATTCTTCAAAGGCTTCTTTTGCTCTAACAGCGCATTGGCTAAATCATGATAAGCCTGTACTTATAGCTCGACACTTAAATATCATTTGCATACTGTAGTTGTGCGTGTATGGAGAGCACTAAGAGGATTCTCATTAAAAATGAATAAGAGTAGCACTAATTACTGATATAAATATAATATTAAAAAGTACAAATCATTCTTTTTTATTATTAAAAATATGAATTGTAAAAAAGTGAAAATAGATAATAATAATTATTATTATTATAGAAAAAAGATAGTAATAAATATATTTATTATAGTAATAATTTCCAAAAAAAATAGGATTAAATTGACTATGTATGTTATACGAAAATATATATGTGTCACAATATATGTGTGTTATATATATCACAAGTCTCTAAATTTAAATGGCCAGAGCTCATTCAACTCGAGTCTTCATAGTGATCAAACACATATATATGTATATATTCCATATACCACTTAAATTCTACAAGTGCCTGTTACATAAAGTCCGACAAACACATCATACCCTATCAACTCATTTATTCTAAAAGCTGTTTCACATATATCTGTTACATATGTACACATCAAAACTGCTATGCGGCTCATACCAAATGCCTGACCAAATGCAGCAACTCTTTGCAAAGGCAATAAAACCCAAAAAGGCCAAACAACTCAGCGCAGCTTATGCATGTGTGTGAGTTTATGTGTGTATGTGTGTATGTGTGTGTGTGTGTGTTCATGTGTGCATGCCTGAAGTGTGAGTTGCCAACGAGCCGACATACAGCAGACCCACAACGATGTCGGCCGGAAGCGGAAACTCGCGCACACAGACACAAGTGGAGCGCACACAAACACACACACACACTCAGCCACGCAGCGACGCCCACAGCAGCCAACTCGAAAAAGGAGAAGAAAATGAATTTAAAAATAAAAAAAAAAATAAAGCCCTGAAAGTCTCGTAAAATTTTACCAAGCCAAACTTAAGTTTAGCAAACAGCTAACAGCAGCAGAAGAAGAAGAAGAAGAAAGCGCAAGGACTTAAAGCAGGCGTCAGGCTTAATTGCAAACAATTGCAATAGCTTTAAGTAAATAATTTTTTGACTTAATTTAAGCATACGTTTCGCAGGTGCCTGGCACGCCTCAGCCAACTATCGGCTAACACTATCTTGACTTTGTTTTCTTCTGCTGCATGAGAAAAAACTTTGCAATTTTACTTTTCTTTTATTGCTATCTCTCTGCCATCTTCTTACTCTCTCGCTCTCTCTCTCTCTCTCTCTCAGATGCTCTTTTTCTTAAGCTCTTTCTATCTACAGCCGGTATGAGCTATTCAATTAAGCTTACCAAAACAATGAGTGCAATTAAATGAATTATATATGGTTCGAGTTAAGTGCAAATGACTTGGGAATATGCTCAAGCAGAGGGCGAGAAAATGTATAGCTGATGAAAAAGTTGAAGAGATAGAGAGAGAGAGAGAGAGAGAGACAGTTGGAGGAGATAGTTGGAGGCTATATTCAGAGAAGATAGTTACAGGATATGCAACATGTTGCACTGTGGCGTTAAGCTTCATAAATAGTTTATAAACTTTTCTATGCATAACTTTATCTTTCCCTTGTTATTGCAGGATATGACAAAATGAGGTATGTGCTTAAAAAGAAGGGAGAGAAATTTATAGGCGAAGCAACTGAAGAACAAGATGAGGAGATATAATTAGTTGAACTGTGAAGCTTAGCTCCATTTCTGCTTAGATAATTTTGGTTTTCTGTGCAAAACTTTTTTAAATAACAGGCTATACAAAATGTCACTTAAGTCTCTATATACAGATAGAGATAAATTGAAAAGCCAAACAATTGTTTAAATTGTTTTTTGCCTTTTTAATTTATATTAATTTAGGAGACAGTTAGAGACGCTCCAACCAGTTGAACTAAAATTAAAGAACTCTAATTTCTAAGCGTGCATAACTATGTTTTAATGGATCTTTTAGCTGATAAACAGGGTTATCAGCAGGGTATTAAAAGTTTTTTAAGAGAAAAAAAAGAATTTTAAAATTAATTAATACAAAGTAGAAAAAAGTATGGATAGCGAAGATACAACTAGTTGAATTGTAAATTATAAATTTATTGTTACTTCTTAGTTATTTAAGCTCTCAATGTGTTTCGAATTATTCAGTGATTGATTAGCTTAACAAACTTATTTTTCTATATTTTTCGAACTCTTTAACAGAGTATACAAAACGGATGAACCACAAATAGATAGAAATTATGCTATAAACAAAAAAACTCTGGGAGAAGATGACATCATAGTTAGAGGAGATATATTAGGTTGAACTTAAATTTCTGTGCATTAGTTTATTTCCGAGTTTCTTTTCCATAGCAAGGCAGACAAGTTAATGAAGAAAGAGAAAATTACTTTCTATTTTTAAACATTTTCAAAAGAAAGGCACAAAAAAACTCATGCCTGAAATAGGAAATAAAAGACATATTGCAGCATATTTCTTTGAAATATTTTGGTCTGTTTTGTAAGCAAACTCTAATCAATAAAAAAGGGACAAACATAGGTAAACACATACACACGCTGCACACACACTCACTCAGTCAGAAGAGAGAGACAGAGAGAGAGAGAGAGCGAGCGAAATAGCTATCAAGTAATTAAAGTGCTTGTGAATCAACATTTGTATCGGGCACACATCTGTAATATGCCAAAAGTAAATATTATATTAGTGAAGGCGAACTATATAGCCGAGCAAATATCAACACAAAGCGAAAGCAAAAGCAACAAGTGCAAATTGTAGATAAATATTGTGGCAGTTGACAATTCGTAGAACGAGCAAGATAACGCTCAACAAGAGTTAAATCACACGAAATTATTGTATAAATATAGCAAAACTGTTTAGCTTAAAAAGAAATTCTAAATATTTATTAAAAAAGTAAAAAAAAAAGCAAAAAAAAATTTAATAATAATATTATAGTATGTGCATTCTAAACAACATAAATATTAGTATAAAGTAAATTTTTTCTTAACATGTAAATAACTATAATATTTTTCTAGTATATTAAATGCTTTTAATATTTTTACATATTTTTTCATGCGATTTTTTTTACTCCACGCGCGTAGCTTATAAACTCAGCGTACATCACACACTGCATATGCGCCATGTGCGTGGGTAAATATTTTCACAAATGTATGCGAAAAAGAAAAAAAAAGAAGAGTTTTTTTTTAAAATTCAATTCATATTTGCATATTAAATATAGCTCGTCGTGGTAACATTTAGCTGACTTTACGCATATTTCATTTGCTTAATAAGTGTTTTTTTTTCTGTTTTCCATATAAAGCAGCTGCAACTATCTATAATAACTAACTGTGATATGCTAAGCACAATTACTAAAGTTAGCTAGAGTAGAATTAGAGTGGTTATGTGAGTAAATATTTATTTGTGAAAGCCTTTAAGCAAAATATATATATGTACATTTAGCAATGTTCATAAAAATAGTAGTGCAACTGAAATGTTGGTCTGCAAAATTTTATGATACGCATAATGTAACTGGGGGCTGCTCTCCTCTGATCTGGCACTAAAGAGTAAAACAGCCAACTGCCTGATGTTTCTATTTAACAATGTCCTTATCCAGTAAGCAAGCGCACAGTGAGTGAGCAGAGAGAGAGAGCGAGCTTAGGCAGAGTGACATTCCCGCTCTCACAACTTCAACTTTAGATGCTGCTCTTACAAAAATGACCTAATTAGTCAAATGATTCATTTATCGATACAGTTTCTATATTACGATCTGTCTTTAGCCTCAAAAATGAGCCTCAGTTTCGGCGATTACCTCTTTATCGATGCCAAATTTCTTTCCAGCGAGCATTCTCTAGAAGTCTGAAAAAAGGAAAAGAAATCGCTAATAACTGTAACACGGCACATACCGAGTCATAATGCTAGCGTGACTAAAATGTTATTTGTTATTCCAATTTGCAACGATTCCATATAAAAATATTTTCTAAGAATTTATTTCAAACCAACTGAGCAATGCAAATTGCTTACCTAGATTGATTGAACTTTCATTATTTTTTTAATAAATATTACATATTTCGCTTGCTCTTTAATGTTTATAAAATTATTTCAATGTTTGAATCAAATACTAAAGATATTAAACTTATCAAAATAAACACTTAATTCTTTTCGATGTATACATATCATATATATATTTATGAGCCACAAACCATTAAATTTTTTCAAATATTCACTTTTTCTGATTAACCACATTCCAATTGACAAATCATATAACATATAGGTCAAAATTAATATTTGCTTTCAGCTTACATTGTTGAACTCTTACTAAATTAATTAAGAAAAATGTACTCTGATTCCATGCGAAATTCGCTTTATTTAATCCAAGTGGCAGATTATTGAATCGGCTGTCGCTTTTGTGACACAAATGTCTACACTGGATGCATCACAGAAGCGTCCGGCGGGGCAGGTGCCATTCACGGTGGTGGGCGTCGTGGCGCCAAAACAAAAGGCGAACGTGGAACGTGAGGTGCAGGCAAAAACATAGTTCGCATTGCACCGGCCACAGCTGTCGGTGTCGCCGCAACTGGCGGGCGTTTCGGAGCGTTGGAAACAGATTTGCGGCTTATCCGTGCAAACCAGGCCGTCGGGGCACTGAAAGATTTGATTCTGGTCGGGCGTCTCCTGGCCAAAGCACATTCGATATGCAGTCTGATTGATGCAGGCGACATCATTGCTCGCCTGGCACAAATTACAGCTGCCGTTGGCCAGCTGCAGCTGCCAGCCAAAGACAGTCAAAACTGCTAACTAAAAGTCCGCTTTAGTTTCTTTTACGTAATATTCAAGCGTATACGCCCAGCACTTACCACACACAAAAAACGCTTCATCTTTGCGCGAAACTCTACGAATTACAATTGAATCCATAGTTCCATGCGCAACGCATTTTTGTACGTTTTTCTCTTCGGCTAAGCAATACTTTGGCATAATTGTAAATTATCTGTGTGCTTATCTATGGCACAGCCAAAATTTACTTAAAAATTGCGATTTGATAAAGGTAAAAATAACAAAACAGTACCAGCCCCAAAACTGTTGAAGGCTTGGCTAAGTTTTTCTTTCTGGAAATATTTTTATCTCTTATTTACTAAGCTGTAAACTACATGAATGTCATAAACTTTAACTACTTCAACTCACTAGGTCACTTCTTTATAGTTCTAGGGCATGGAATGTACGAAAAAAACTTAACTCTTGAGAGATAGGTGTGTATATGTACATATGTATATGTATCATCATTTATATCGACCTTAGCATACGATTTACGCTGTTTGTTTATACCCTGAAAAGGGTGAATTAAGGGTATAATAGTTTTGCAACAATGTATGTAACAGACAAAAGTAGGCGTGGCTACGTAAAGTGTATATATTCTTGATCAGAAAGATGAGCTAAGTCGATGTCGTAAGCCACAAAAGATCGGACTTGATATGTTTGTACCTGTATACCATACAAAAAGCGACTCTATATTTGCTTTTAACAACAACATTAATAATAGCCCATAACTTGATAGTTTTCTAAGCGGGACTTGACTACCTAGAGCTGCAAAGTTGATTGTTTTCAGTTAATTGTGTAGGCTTCTGTGCTAAATACACAGTTTTGGGATATTTCAGATTTTAGCTAACTCCCCCCTTTCCATCAAGTTGAGAATAATGCGGCTTTTAAATGCTGGAGACTTGCGATTTGACAAATATAAAACAACTGGGTATCTTCTAGTCGAGCACTCCCTACTTGAGCAAACTTACATGTTTTTTCTGCTGTTGACCAACACTGACAAACGAATCTGTTTTCTGTGCGTTCCACAGTGCAAAATGAAATTTTCAGTTTCAGTGGCCAATTCGCATCGCCATTCGCAATGCCAATTGACCATTCAGAGTGAAAAACTCCGCCACACACTAATCGTGGCGAGCTCTACGGGTTTACAGCTGCAATTGGACTGAAGCTGCAACTGTTGCAAATGTTGCAACGGCTGCGACTGCTGCTGCCACAGTTGCAATTATGTAAACACGGAAAAAATTACAGAGTCGAGCATGATAGACTTGAAGTTATGCTGTAGAAATGACGATTGAGTTTTAATTTGTGAAGTTTTCTTTGCGTTTGCTTTTATCAAATTGTAACAAATTTTATTTAAACTCAAGAAATGAAAGAAAAAAGAGTTAATTCTAATTAATTGTAATAAAATTAGGAAAAATATCTTTAAGTAAATATGAAATATATAAATATATAAATTTAATAAATTAATATATAAATTTAATTAATGCTATACAAAAACAAACCCTAAGCTCTTATATAAAATGTTGATAAAAATTTATTAAATATGAAATAAGCAAAAATTAAATTTACCATAAATTTTTATATTTCAAAATTGAATTTTAGGAAATTTTATTTATGCCAAATCATCTATGTAGACTATATAGTATAGTCATTAGTGTAATATACAAAAAAAAATCTATATACTACATATAATATTCCATAGATAATATATAGGATAAAGCACTTCTCCAGTCCCGCATTCATTCTATAAATAAAATTTAATTTCCTTTCTTTGATTTGTCTATGAATTTGCCTAACTCTAGCACCCCACTTACTTTGCCATTCGCAATGGGTATTCGTGCCTGAACAATGGCAAATCCGTTTTTCACTTTGGCGGATGCGCATTGTAAGGGAATCAATTGTGCGTAATGACAAAATTCGCAACGCAGGTAACAGGAAATCTCTGCATCTGAATCAAGTCGTGTGCATATAAAACTTTTTGTGAAATTTCGCTAAAATTGAAAGTCTGTAAAGTTTCATTTGACAACCATTTGACATCTGAAATATAGCAATATCTGCCGCATATTGACAATTTAAATTTAACTTTTCAAACGCAAAACGCTGATATCAATTGAACTCAGCTAGAAAAGCCAATAGAAGTAGAGTTAACCAAAACTAGGTCAACTAAAGATAAAGGAACATAAAAAAGAATGTTTAATTCGGATATGCCCAACTTGAAAATACCCCGACTAACCTTCAAAATAGCTGTTTCCAAATTCTATAAATGCAATGAAGCTTTTAGTTTCTTAAACGTTCGATAATAATCAAATAAATAAAGTTTATTATCGTTTTTTATCGATTTCATGAAAACGAAAATATTATCAATTATTTATAACAAATTTGATCTGCCCTAGGGTTTAGATAAACCGATATATTACAGGCAATGCTCTAGCCCTTTAGATGTCAAGATCGTTGATCCTGCTCAAGAATATATATACTTTATATGCAGTCTATATTCTATATTTTAAAGTTCTTGTTTACACTGTAAAGTTCCTTTTTAACGATATATTTACTACTATTTTCATGAACAAGGCTATAGCTGACTACAGAGTATTTGCTTCAACTTCTTTACTGTCTCAGCTGAACGTAAACTCTATTCATAAAGTTTGATACACACACACACACACACACACACACACACACACACACACACACACACACACACACACACACACACACACACACACACACACACACACACACACACACACACACACACACACACACACACACACACACACACACACACACACACACACACACACACACACACACACACACACACACACACACACACATAAGTAAGTCCAACCAATAATCAAATACTTTAAGCTAAGCACTTTTTCGCCCGCTTATTGTTTGGCCCAGAAAACTGGCCTAATAAACGTTTTGCTTTCTTCTTCTTTTTGGCGAAATAAATCAATGCATTGCTTGACTGCTCGTAAATATACAGAAATCGGGCAGTGTACAACCCAATGGACGAGTGCTTTTGTGTGCTTGACTGCAATTTGGCCAGAATTTGGTTCTGGCCAACATTTGTCCCGGGCACAGCCCTCCACCCAGCAAACTGTCATTAAGTACTTTTGCAACAAGAAGAGCCTCAGAGCCGAAATGTGATTTATGTTTTGCATGCCTCCGGGAGACGCTCAATTTGCCCCATCATTATGTAGGGCAGGCAATTTGTCAAACTTGCCCAGAGTCGAAATTCTAAAGAAATGATGATTCGAGCGCTAAATGAACTGAAATAGTCGCAGCAGATAGTTAGCAGGCACTGTAATTAGATGCAGTCGACATTTTCTTTTACATTTTTTTTGCTTTGGTAATGACCAAGGCAAGATCTTGACTGCTCTTGACTCTCAGTTGTCTGTTGCATAACTTAAGGCAGCGGCGCGTATGTATTTTATAGGCGCCAAGTATTCATTGATGGCCATCACTTTTATAGCTGCCGCTGAGCCCAATGCATACTAAGCGAAGTAAAAGCAATGCTCACAATTGGATAAGCTCTCACAATAAGATTATGTGTAGACCAGCCCAGCATGTCGTTAAATTCACTGGTAATACAACATATACTTGCGTTGAGCCACGGAATTTGTAATCAAAATACAGCCCACAGGCCACAATATGTGAAATATTCAAATTTGAGCGCGACTCTGAGTTATGCTGGAGACAGATATACAGTCCTCGACACACACACACATACACAGACAGTGCGGAAATGGATTCTAGGAAATTCAAATGTCACAGAAAGCGTTTTATATACTAAGCCTTAAGGTCAATATTCAATACATTTGATTATTGCCAAATATATTTAGTCAAATAAAAAGGGGATTTAGTTTCCTTAATAGTTCAGAGCTAAGATGAAAGGGTCAAAACACAAGAGCACTAAGATATGCTTAAGGAAAAGGTTTGGAAATGACTCTGCGAATGCCTTTCCAATTCAACTCTTAAAGGTAGCTCTCCTGACTATATTCGCATAAAGATTCATGGCAATGCCTCGAAGGGTCGCTAGTTTATAAAGTGTTTGAAATATGTTACATAATCAAAAAAGTTTAGACTCTTTAAAACAACGAACGCACAGAGAAATGAGAAGGCCTAACATACAGTTAAAGCTCATCAAATCTATTGAACTATGGTTGAGTTTATGAAACCATAACCTAAGCTTAAGGCACTTTAAATTCTTTTAACTCCAACTCCAACTCCATAAAACTGTTTTTAGACACTCATTAAATACTTCCTTATCGAATCATAATTCTATTAACAACCCTTTGAATACCCTATGGTTATAGTACTAGAAACTACGAGTATATCTCTGTGCTAGACTTTGCATATCGATAAATATCGATAATTTGTCCATAAATACTAAATACTAATTGGTATATAGAAAGAGAGATGAACATATAGACTACTGCATATATTCGTATATAAAAAAGAAAATGTTGAATATAAATGCTTCAGTTTAAGTTCCTTAACAATTATTAGACATTAACTTAAACTTCCAGAAAGCTGTCAAAAATATATTTTTGATGCCATCAGATGTCTGTAATACCCTAATACTTTAGTCTTTAAAAGCATCCCTTAAGACAAATTGAAGTAGTAAAGGATTAGCCTAACTTATCAGCCAACTTTTGCATAGCAGAGTTCACAAAAGACATGGACTCTTCGAATATCTTCAATGAGCTCAGTTCAAGTACCAAAAACTCCTGAGTTTCTTTAAAAGTTCACTTTTCACAAAACAATAGTCCGCGTTGAACTCCTTCCTTATTCAGCGCAATTCATTTTAAGGTCAGGTCTAAGTTTTATATTCCGGAATTCAACCAAAGTGAATTTTGTTGACTTTCTTTTTTTTACCCTAAGCCCATTGTTTTTCTTGTTGTTTCTTCATAATTTGCGCTTATTTAGACATTTTGTGAAATTAAGAAATTATTATGTAACATAAAAGAAAATTTCATGCTCAGTCGATTGTTGAAATTTAAAAAGTTTTCGCGCACTTGACATCTGTCCAGGCCACAGGCAGGATACGCGTGCAGCTTACGTTCCACGCTTAATCCTCCCAACAGCAAACAAAAATAAACAGCAATAAGCGGAGGAGACGATGTGGGCGAAGTGGAGGAAGACGTTGGACGTCTAGAAGGATGTAACGGAACGACAGCCCCGATTAGCAATGACCATGATAGGTCTCTGCCTCCGCCTCCGCCCCCGCCCCCGCCTCCTTCTCCGTCTTCACTCATTCCAGCTCAAGGACTTTTCGTATACATTTTGCAGCTTAAGTGTTTCACAATTAGCTGAAAGCTGTTTAACCATAACTGTAAATGACACTAGAAGCTTAAGAGCAGCTGCAGCTTAACTCAGTCCAGACAGCTAAAGATATATTCAAAATAAATATCAATAGAGTTGAAGGAACTCTTGAATAGTTCTATTCAAGGTCCTTAATTTTGTTTGCTTTGTTGCTCATATTTGACAGCAGCTGTCATATTGAATGACACTCAGTTAACAAAGCATGTTACAAACACCTGGCACGCGTGCACACTCAGACACACGCACGCACGCACAGGTGCTAAAGAGTTGCTAGTGCATAGATATATAAACAGAGGAAAGGAATCAGGCATGTATTTAGATTGATGAAAGGTTCTTGAACTTCAAGGATCTTTTGCCAAAAGACAGATAACACAAATTATCTTTCATTATGAAGCGTCACAAAATTTGATTTATAATTACGTTATATATAATATGTATAATAATTTAGAAAGAAGTAATAAAAGCTCTAGTCGTGAGTGTCCTAATACGAAAGACCGTGAGCACCGGCCAATCCCCAGCCAATCAGCAAACTTAAAATAATTTTACTAACAACATTTTCCATGTAGGTTCGAGCCCGCATCTTAACAATCAAACAGCGAAGAAAATAATTCTAAATATGTAAAAAATTTCAAATATCAGTTTCAGTGTATTCAGGGTATCAAAATTGGTCCCTTTAGGAGACTCAATACAATGCATAATGCTTAAGAACCTTTATTCCTCAATAAGACAGAATTAAGATAATAAAATATATATATTAGTAAAATTCCAAGAAATTTAATTTGGCGGAAAGTTTTCTACAAATATTCCCATAGTTCAACAAATTTGTCTAATTATAAAATATTCTATCTTATTATTGCATATGTATTGGTATAGTTATAGATATAGATATACAGCTGTGTTCGTAAAAATAGTAGTGCTCATAAAAATAGTAGTGCAACTGAAATGTTGGGCAGCAGAATTTCATGATAAACATAATATTTTGAAAACAATTTTAAATATAGATTTAAAATTACATATATGTTAATCTTAATACCCGTTTCATTCTTTTTTTAGCATCAGATATTGCTAGTTCAAAATTTCAGCCGTACTACTATTTTAATGAACATAGCTCTAGGTATAGGTATACATAAATATAAATATAGCTATAGGTACAGGTATCGCTACAGCCTTACTAATCATTCTCTTATTTCCAGCCAACTTAAATAATGCTCTACCAAAAAGTATTGTCAACTCTTTCACTGACAAATTAAATTTCTATAGTTCGAGGCATTCAAGCCAAATGTCCCAACCTCAACAAAATTTCCATCAACATGTTGCAAAAGTTTTCTAATTCCTGCCACAAGCTGGCAACAGCAGCAAAAAAAAAATAACATAAAAAACGAGAAAAAAAACTTGTGGCTTGCTTGCGAAGACAAACTTTAACGCGTTTCGCCAAAAGCCGCATGCGCCACGCCCCCTAACACACGCCCCTTTCTAAATATAAAATGCAAGCAGTGCATAAAATTTCAATAAACTTGGAGAGCGCCCTGCGACGCCAAAGAAATCGCACGCGAACCACTGACAACTGCAAAAAGATTGCGGTTAACTGAAGGATTTCCGACAAATGTCTGAGCGTGAAAATATATATATAAAGTATATATAAAATAGATATATATATATATATATACAATGTATGCAGTTGAACATTGACACGACATCCGATTGCAGTTCGTGATCTTTAATAAAACATTTTTGCAATTCCTACAAATTGCTTAACTTTAACATACTTCATGTGAGTTCAGCGTCTGCTCTGTGGAATATAGAAATATTTCACAGAGAATTTCACTTTTTATATACTTTATATTATTTTATATTCCTTAAATGTTTTCTTTTATTATTTACATTTTTTTGCTGCCTTTATAGATCCTTCTTAAATAAACGAGTAAATGAGCCTTTCAGACAGCTCTTCAGCTATTTGTCACTGCCTCAAGCTGCGTTGCAAAACATAAAATGTCTATAGAGAGGGTATATTAGTTTGTGTAACAAGTAAAGAAGTCAGACTAAAATTATAGCATAGAATATTATATAATATTAATATAGTCATATAGAAATATGGACCCAGGGAGCTCAATTCCGCGTGAATCATATGAATTGGGCATCGACAGAGAATCGATATGTTCAAGTGAGTCATCCAATGCCGTCATCCTTAGCTTGAAGCACTGTCACCGAAGCTGAGGAGGCAATTTGAATGATTTTAGCCACAAAAGCAAAGATGGAGATTCAAGCGAGAAGTATCCTAAAACACCTAATTTAGCAATTGCTAGTATTTCGTCTGTTTGTTATGTATATTTTGAATATCAAGTAGAGTATTTGAGCAGTTCATCTTAGTCATAGATCTCCTCGGTACCTTAAAATGGGGTATCTTGACTGATATCAATGTTTTCCATCTACTACTCATATGAACAGAGTTTCTTGACAGAAGCATAACAAAACTCTTACACAAATTTCATACTTAGCTACTCTTACAAGTTCTTAAAGAAGCAGTTATCTACGCTGGATATGATACCCTGTTTATTCTTTAAAAACAGTTGGTATCTAAATTGTAAAGAACTGGAATTCTTAGATTTCAACTCACTATGAAATTTATTGTGAACACTTAATAAAAGCAATGTATATCCAACATCAACTGAAGTGCGGGTATACCTAAACGAACAACATTCGTTCCTCATTTAAGATTCAGATTCCAGTTATATATAAGCATTATTATATTATTGTTAACTGACATTTTAAAAACCAAACTTTGCTTTAAAATATAACAATTAATAAAAAAAAGCGTATATACCCCACTTAAATAAAACAGGGTATCTCGCTACACATTTACTTTCCGCTCTTGAAATTATTTATTGACTGATATTTCATACAGCAAAATATTATTATTAACAATTAATAATTTCAAGGAATATACCCCACTTTAAAGAGAAAAAAACAGGGTATCTCGTTGCACATATAGTTGCTACTTCCGCAGCCATTTATCTTTTAAGATTTTGGAAAACATTATCATTATTATTATCATTATTAATATTACATTAGGTATATACCCCACTTCAAATATACCCAGGGTATATGCTGAAGCACAAAACCTCTTTTCGAACAAAATGTTCGACGTTTAATTATAATTAATAAGTGCTCAGTGCGACAGAAAGAATAGCAACATTTTGCAACTCGCTGCTGCTTCCACTGCTACTTCTTCTTCTTCTTCTTCTTTCTGCAACTGATTAAAGTAGCAAAATGGAAGTTAAAATTGTGAGTTATAAGTCGAAAACTGATTTTACGCTTCGCAACTTTTAATCGCAATCAGCTGGGAACTGACTGAGTGAGCAGGTTGGAGAGTGAGTGACTGAGGAGACTGAGGGGAGTGAGGATTGCGGATGCCAGGCATCAACGGCATTTCGGCAACAAAATGTGCGCATAATGTGGCTCTTTAATGGATTCCATTGCATACATTTTGGACGCGCGCACAGGCTGCACAGGCTGCCGCCAGGCGAAAGCAACCAAAAAAAAAAAAAAAAAAAAACAAAAAAACAAAAAAAAATAAAGCCAAACGCAACAAAAGCAACAAAAATTTATGCAACGCCCTCTGAAAAATGGCATCTCATGCAAATTGCCAACGCGTTGCGTGCGATTTGTGGCGCCCCACGCTGCGGCATCATTGCGGCATGTTGGCCAGTTTAATTTATGAAGGCGTCAAGGGGCCGACAGATGGGCTGGCAACTGGCAACGGGCAACTGGCAACATGGCCACACTCCACTATGCACGCGCCTCTGTGTGTTGTGTGTTGTTTGTTGTTTTTGCAGTTTGCTAAAAATTAGTTCGCAATTTGAGCGAAGCTACTGCAAAACGCTTTGGTAATAGAGAAAATTGCGGATAATTAACTATGGCCGAGACGACAGATTGGCTGATGATGCTGGCCATCGATATCGGCGGGGGTGATACGATTATTGAAGTTAGTTCTGGACATTCATTAAAAAGGAGGTAAATAATATTTACTACTTCCACATGTTTCTATATCTGCTAATATTTATTTTGATATATAACTGTGTTCATAAAAATAGTAGTGCAACAATTTGAAATGAGTATTAAGATTATTGAACAGACTTCGTGTTTCTTATAAATAAAAAGTTCCTTCAGCTGTGAGAGCAGCTGCTGCTGCTGCTGCTGCTGCAGCTACTGAACTTGTTTCAGAATCCAGCAATATGATAAATTGTCAACAAAACAAAACCGCACGTTGGATGACAGATAGAAATGACCGATCTGACAGAAACTATAGGATAAAGCAGAGTTCAAACGATTATATAATAGAGCAAGTGTGCTAAAGCAAAAATGCTCGGAAAAGAGTCTGGCCGAAAGGCACCTGTACGCAGAGCCACTGAGGGCAGTGCTCAGTTAGAGCACACAGAAGGGCAGCAAATTGAAGTTTAAGGCGATTTGAATCAAGAAGGCAGAAGGCAGCCCATGCAATACAACACGCCGATCAGAGTAACAAGCTGACTGACAGACTTGGATACAAAAGGTATAGAAAGCATTCTTCACTTATCTTGAACTTAACTTAAGGTAGAAAGAATATTATCATTGATATCTTTAGCTGTAAAGCAGCTGAAACTCATATATTAAATATAAATATATATATTAAATATTAATTAAAAAAAATATTTATATTTAAATATTTAAATATTTCGAAAAAATAATCTATTATTATTATGATATTTAATAACCTGTAATTCAAAACAACATTTAGCATAAGAAACCCATTTCAATATTTAATTCAAGCAAATTATAATAAAATTCTCATGTCTCTCGACTTCAGTTAAGCGCAATCGTTTCTCATTAGAAATTCCATTTTCAATGTCAAAGCTTTAATTTAATTAAATTTCAATTTGGAAATTCACATAATTGGAGTTCATAACTTAATGTTAATGGAGCTGTCAATTTGTTAGCCGCAAGACCTTTCGCAACGCTTCTCAATTTACTTATTCAATTAAAGCTTGGTTATCAATTAAAGCTTCCTACTTCGCTCTACACACTTAAAGCTCTCCACACAGCGGAACAAGCGTGACAGTTGAGCATATTATGCAGGCCCTCTGGCAGGATAATGAAAATTTATTGCTCGGTTTTTCGTATGAGCTGGCAGAGTCAAGCGACCGACGCGTCGCGTCGCAGCTGCAGCAAATCTGTCAAACAATTGGCTCAAAGCCTGGCTACAATTAAAACTAATTATATGAAAGCGAGCGTGGCAGTGTCGAGTGAAACCATTTTCAAATAAATGTCAAAGTGTTAGAATTTTCATAAAGTGCTGTTTGCCAACTTTTCCCAGCTGTCTGGGGGATCAGGCGTACAAGTTACTTCTCTAATGTAACAGGCCAGCAGTGATGCGCCACAATTATTTTTCGACATGCGACAAAATGAACTAGTTCAAACAAAATTATTATTTGTCTAGTACTTTCGCGACTGCTCGCACTGAAAGCCAGCCACAGACTAAATCATATCTATCGCTCTCTTTCTGTCGCTCACACCATCGCTACTGCTTAGTCTGCCAGCTAAGCTAGCAGACGCCATTGATATTAACATTCGCTCTCCCCCGCTCACATTATCCAAAATGAGCGCAAATGCGCTTTCGCCTGTGAGCATTGACCATTTAAAATAGCTCTCTGTCTCTCTTTCTCTCATGCTCACAGTCTACCGTTCGTCTACCAACAAGCTACATACACGCATACATATTGCATTTAACGGAATCTTCACTCTCTGGATAAGCGCGGGCAACTTACGCTCAATTGTGCTTAGCATATACACACACATACATATATATGAGCTGCATTTCGTTTAGTATTTTCTAATATATTTTTATAATACGAATACATATACTAACTTGTTTTAGGTGGACCACACCGCTCCATAAATATTTTTAAGCATTTTATTTTTCATAAACATAATTAAAATTAACATATTCACATATTCACATATTTATTATATTTATTTATATATTTTTACGAATCACGCCACCCACGCACCGCACCGATCAACACAACAGTCGAGCACTGACTAAAGTGTGGTAGATAAGCCAGCTTTTGCTCTCGCGCAAAAACAGCAACAAGCAGCAACAAACAGCAACAAACAGCAAAGGATAAAAGCAGCACATATGCATATGTATATATAGCCATCGCTCTCACTCCAGTTGACCATCCACAAGCACTCTCGGCTGCATGTGAAACTAAGATAACGGGATCAAAAGCATTACACAGAGTGTATGAGCATGAGCATGAGTTGCCATTTGCTCTTTAATCTGCAGCTTTAAAACGGAATTGAAAGCATAAGCTGACAAGAGCGTAACGTAAAGCAAATAAGTTATCTGTCATGCTCACTACATCCGCTCAAGGCAACAACATACGCAAAGAGAGAGGGAGAGAGAGAGAGAGAGTTTGCATGATATATGTATTACACTCTTATACACATAGTTTATGCAGACAGATTTGAATTTACAGCCAAGCTTTATTAAGGCTGAGCGTCCGCTGCAACTTTCTGTTGGAAGCTTAGTTTATTTTTAACCCATTGACAAGTTCAATTTGGCATAATTATTGCGCAGCTCTGACAGTTTATGTTCTTGTGAACCAGTTCATTTTATACAATTATTGGGCAACGCTGACAAACGTCTTATGTGATTTCATAAGTTTTTGCGCTCAACGCATTTTCTAAATGAAATTAATGCAAATGCGACGCGACGCGACGCAACGCTACGCGCCCTGAAAATGTCAAACGGAAGGCGCAAATTTCACACGACCAATGCCTCCTTTGTGTGTGTGTGTGAGAGAGAGAGAGAGAGAATGTGTGTGAATAATGTGTTTATTTTAGCGCTTTTTGTGCAAGTTTTCGTCTGGCTGAGCCGTTTTTGTTTGCCAACCGGAAATTAAACCCATGTGTATAAAACTATGCCGCAATTTTATTGTGCGAAAAATAATGTGACAAATGTTTATACACGCTTTGTGCATGTGTGTGTGCTTGTGTGTGTGTTTGCCGACTAAACTTGTTGACCTTTTGCTGCAATTACGTTTTGTACGCAACGAAAGCTTTGTGCTTTGCTTGAGAAACTTAATTGTTTCTAAAATTAAATTAAATTATTTAAATGCTGGCAGAAATAATAATAGAAACATTTTGTTATTTTGTTGAGAAATTTTAATCATCTATTAAATTTACATACAAACATTTAATGGCAAGCAATAAAAAATACACTAAAATATTATTATTAGTTCCATATTTGTATTTATATATTAAATGTGCTGTATTTCCGGTAATTTCGCAAAAACTATAGTTATCTCACTTTCACTCGTTATTATTTCCGTTCGGTACGACATTACTTATACGACTTACTCTGCGAATGCCTCACTGGTGATCGTCGTTTACCAACCCATATGTATATATATGTATATGTATATACTCACACAAATACACACTCTCGAACACGCCTGCTATGCTCCACTCAATATGCACTCAATGCAAGTACTGCAGCACTCCCAGTTTAACTCATTGTCATGCCCAGGCTGTCCAATTCAATGAGAGAGAGCGAGAGAGAGTGCTCTGACAGGCTTGGATATACGAAAATCTTACAGCAAAAAACAATGCAGAGAATACACAAACACATATACAGAATGATCTTCTCGCTGGCTAATACAGTTCTCTCACTTTAATTCATTAATATGCCCAGACTATGCAACATAGAGAGAGGGGTACAGAGAGCGCTCGGTATAAAGGCTCATATCAAACTCACAGAACAGAATATGGACACTCATTGGGAATAAGATATTTATTCAGGGTGCTCTGCTTGCTTGGCTTGCACAGCAATAATTATGTTATATAGCCTTCATGGCAGTCATCAATTAGAAATTTAGTTTTTAAATTATTATAACTCGTCGCTCTCACCAGAGAACACGTTCCTTTGTGCTGCCTGCGCAAATGCAGCGGATACTAAAATTATCCCCTCCCCACTCAACTTATACACAACGAGTGCAAATGTCGTTTTTCGAGCTCTGAAATGTTAATTCTCTCTCTCTCTCTCTCTCTCTCTCTCTCTCTCTCTCTTTCTTTAGTGCTCGCTCTCTGTCAGTAGCTGCAGACGGAAGACTTCCACTGCAATAGAGGCATATATTTCTGAATGTTTGCCCTGTGGATAAGCGCGGATAGCTCATATTGTATAGTTATACAGAGCTTTCACTCAACTCAAAACACACTCTGAGTGTGAACGTAATCAAAGTAAACTATAAACTCTCATAAACTTTAGAAAGCTTCTACACTAACTTCAGTTCATATAATAATTTATTATGTGTACGACTTAAATTTTACAGAATAAAAAAAAAAATTAAAGAATATTTTTTTGCTTATTTAAAGTTTCTTGATAAGCTCATATATAATATCCGAAAAGAGAACAATGTTTCGCGGCCGGTATGACAATGACGTCACCGTGTGGAGTCCTCAGGGTCGACTCTTCCAGGTGGAATACGCCATGGAAGCTGTGAGTCTGGGCACCGCGTGCGTTGGCTTGAAGTCGCCGGATTTCGCCGTTATTGTTGGCCTCTATAAGCCAGCGAACGAGATGGGCCTGAGCCAGCCGAAGATGATGGTGGTCGACCGGCACGTGGGTATCTGCATAGCGGGCATTACGGCGGACGCGCGTGTTCTGGGCAATTATCTACGCACGGAGTGCCTGTCCTACAAGCACTCGTACAACGCATCCTATCCGATTGGTCGCCTCGTGTGGTGCTTGGGCAACAAGATGCAGATCAGTACGCAGCGCTACGATCGTCGACCCTACGGAGTGGGCCTCCTTTTGGCCGGCCACGATGACTCCGGCAGTCACCTGTACCAGGTGATGCCGTCGGCGAATGTCTTCAGCTGCAAGGCCATGGCCATTGGCAATCGCTCGCAGGGCGCTCGCACCTATCTGATGAAGCACACGGATGCCTTTCAATACTGCACCAAGGACGAACTGATTTGCCATGGCATCCAGGCGATTAGCTATGCCGCCTCGATTGATGAGCCGTTGAAGCTATCCATTGGATTCGTGGGCAAGCAGCAGCCCTTTACGGTACTGAGTAACATGGAAAGCTCGTCGTATCAGAAGACATGCAAACCGCCGGAAAGCCAGCGCACACATGATCTGGCCTGGTATCCGGAAGCTCTGCAGGAATTCGAAAGCTCCGAGGATAATGCAGCTGGTCCATCTGATCGGTCACAGCAACAGCCGCTGATTGGTGAACCAACTCCAAGCACATCCAATCATCAAATCAAAAAAAAGTCCAGTTAAACGTCATGTTTCATGGAGTTATTTAAAATTTTGCGTTTAAAAAAATAAAGAGGTATTCATAAAGGAAGAAGTTCGAAGGGAGAGTAAATTGTGTGTGTGTATGCATGCATATACATACAGAGCCAATGATGAGAGAGTGCATTTGTCCAGTGAGCGAAGTTATCTGTAGAGAGTAAATATGCATGCAATACTTTACATACACACATGCAAGTTACAGACAGCAACTGCTAGCAGAGCGCATTTATCCACAGCGCGAAGATATACATAATACGAAATTCGAAGAGAGTGTAAACTGTATGTGTATGCATATATGTAGGCAACACTTTACATACATTTAGAGATCCAATGGTGAACGAGCGGATAATCCTTATGCAGGCTACAGACAGCAGCTGCTAGCAGATCTCATTTATCCATAGTGCGAACTTATCCGTAATAGGAATAGAGTGTAAATTGTATGTGTGTATTTATGCATATATGTAGGCTACACTTTACATACATACATATATGTTATGCAGTGGAAGAGAGCGAGTGCACAGATGAGTGAGCCGATAATACTTTCATGTTAACACTGCCAGCTACAGACAGCACGATTGCGTAATACTAGGTTGTGCAAAGCGTCATTTTAAGTTAACAGTGTGACGTCACTAAGAGGCGCGCGCGTGGATCTTTGTTTGAACGAGCAGCAACTTTGGCACTTATCTATGTTAAAGCCCGTAGACAAAATAAAAACGTATAGTTCGGCTAATTACAAGATATATATAGATTCTGAAATCGGACAGTAAAATGGTTTTACTAATTTTAATTTTTTTCTAAGCCGTTTTCTATGCAATTATTGCCCACGTAATTCTTTGACCTCTTTTACTTTGTCTTTAACTTTATTTTCCAAACAAAACTAAATAGTAATATTAGTAGTAAGTATTAATTTTTCATCAATCCACATCATTGCATTTATCGCTTTGTATCACTGAGATAACAGAGCACAGCCAATGTGACGTCACAACAGAACTGTTAGCATTAAAAGTAACGGTACTGCGCTTTACGTAACCTACTGAGTGTTTTAACAGTGCGATAGCAGCTGCTATCCGAGCGCATTTAACCAGAGCGCGAATATTGCAACTAGTTTTGAACTCTTCTAATACACGCAAATGGCAATTCCTATTCAAGCAATTTTATTGACAGAGCGCGAGGAGTAAAAGAAACAATCAATGCAGATTGTGCTTGTTATTGTAATACTGAAATACTCAAGTGCTTGAGAGCAAATGCCTGGAAATAGTGCAAGGAGCAGTTTAAAGAGCGGTTTTAGTCAGAGTTCAACTGTTGTGTTGATCGGTTTAATGCGCGAACAATTTTATTTAATTTCGAAAAATAAGTAAAAATCTGTATCAATTAATAATTTGGTGCTTAAATGTATTGTGTTTAATAGGTTTTTTTTATTATTTATAAATTATTCATTTGCTTTTCAATGAATTAAAATTCCATTTTTGTTTTATGTAAGCCAAAATGGCGTTATAGTCAATGAATCAAAGAAATAAGTAATCGCATATGTAAGTATAAGCAATCATATAATATATTTATAAATAAAAATTGAGTATAAAAACGAACCAAATTTAAAAATATCAAATTCAATTTCGTTTAATAATGTATGTGTGTGAGTGAGCGTGTGTGTGTGTGAGTGTGTTTGTGAGCCCTTCAGCTATTCGCGTTTATCCAAAAAGTGAAAATGGATAATGCATTAGCATACGTAAAGTGGAGGCCTGCAGCTCGCAGCTGCTGTAGGAGAGAGCAAGCAGTGAACTGTTCCGTGTGAGTGTGTTGAAGAGCGCCTAAGCCATCCGCGTCTATCCAATGAGTGAAAAAGGGCAATGCAAAGTGTATTGCATGAGTGTTAGTATATGTGAAGTGGACGCCTGCAGCTTGCAGCTGTTGTCAGAGAAAAAGAGCGAGCAGTGCACAGATTGACTTCTGAGTGTTAACAAGCGAGAAAGCATTTGCACTCAGTGTGGAATATGTGAGTGGGAGAGGACATTTTAGTCGCCGCAATGTGTGTGCAAGTAAAGTGAAAGAGTGAGAAGTTAGAGTAGTCGTGAGCGCTTCGCGTTCTTATTCGTTAGAGTGCAATTGCTGCCATTCGAGAGATCTTGAAGAAACGAAAATTAGTCTATGCGCGACTGTCGCTGAGATCGGATGCTCGTGGCTAGTGCGGATTTTTGTGCACAACACATTTTCTAAGAAAGTTTATGCAATCATAAGCAAAGTTTTTTTCAAAATGGCGTACATGGCAAAATGGCGAACGCAGATAGACTTACAAAAACAATGGGTAGCGAAGGAGTGTGCAAAAACGTGAGTAATATAAATAAATTTTATAAAAAATAATTTTTAACTGATTATTTTATACATTTTTATACATTTTTCTTTCTTTAATATAGTTGTGAAAAACAACCCACATTAATATAAGCCTGTTAAAACGTTCTAAAAATAAATTTTAAAAAATTCTTTTCATAATACAAAAACTTAACTCCCAACATTAAGTTTCGCACGCAACTAAGTGTACTTCAACCGTTATTTGATAATAAAATGTCGCTTAAATTCAGGTTATTGGAGGGGAAATACATATATTGCTATTTTTGGCTCTGGCTACGCTGCTGGCTGGCTGTAAAACCGCTAAAACGCAACTTTTATTTGGCCATTTAATGTGCCAATTAAAACGTCTGCCTGCATTTGAATAAACACATTTTGGACAGAATCTGCGCAAAAACTTTTCGAAAGCAAAAATGGCTGACTCTGCCAGTCCGCGCCCACACGGCGGCCATAACACTGTGAAATGAGCTTTAAAGCCATATGGGTTAATAAAAGTTGAACAAAGTGTTTAAGGCGGCCAAATGGGTAATTTGAGGGAGAGGCCATTTGTGGGTGGGGCCGTCAGCAGACAGCAGGCAGCAGGCAGCAGACAGCAGCTGAGAAATGTCCTTGAGCACGCAAATTTACCGTAAAGTTGTTTTGCCTGTCTGTGTCTGTGGCTGTGTCTGTGTGCGTCTGCCTTCTTTGACTGCTGCTGCTCTGCTTCTGCTGCTGTTCGGCGAAATGCCATCAAAAACTTAACCACAATTTAGCAGCAGACAAGAAGACTACGCCGAAGAAGAAGATGAAGACGAAGACAGCAAAGTGAGCAACGCTGTAGCCTTTGCAGTGTTATTAGCGAAATTTGAAGCTTGAGCTTTGCTCAAAATATTTTGAATAATTTTAAAATATGAGAACATTTCTTAGTTTTTTAAAACTTTCTTCAGAAAACATATAATTTCTTAAAATTTCCCACTTTAAATTCTCATCTCTAGATTTTAAATGTATTCTTATTGCTTATCTCGTTAACACGTTTGATTCCCTTGGGCAGATCTCAGAAAAATCTTGCGGCTAAATTTGATTTCCAGCTAAGCCACACATTCGAACTAACCCAAGCGCCCAGATGCCACGCCCGCCTATCGATTGTGTGTCAAACTTTTGGCCGGCACTGTCAGTTGCTCAATTCCGTAGAGGCTTTGCAGCGTTTGCGGCTAGTGAACTGTCTATGCAGTCTTTTTATTTCTTGCTTTTTTTTTTGTTAATATATTTTTCTATTTTTTTTTTACACTCGTTCACTAAGTGAAACGAGAGTATATAGGTTTTGAGTAATGTTCGTCTAAGACCTTGTCTTATTAGTTTTAAATATATTTCCGATACGCCCATCTCAGTCTTAGCGCTACAGCTCGAACTTACGGCCGACTGTCTTGCAAGATTGACCAAAACTGGGGGCGTGGCTAGTCGGAAAATAACAATATTTTCCAGAATTCTTGAGCTCAAATCGAATCTTACTCTTTTTGTACTGTGAACGAGTATTAAACAGTCGCTCATGCCCGACCGCAACATTCACACTTGCTTTTGCTTTAGCGCCCAAGCGAGCAATCAATTGACAGAGACAGTTCATATGTGAGCTGTCTGCAAAAAAAGTAAAAAAAAAGTTTCATATTTTGCAGTTGGGTTATTTTTGGCTTTCTTTCCTCCTTTACTTTAATACAATTTTGGGCAATGTTGAAATGTATTTTTAGGTAAATTAAGTTTGTGTTTAATAAAGCAAAATGAACATTTCAGTAAATTATGTTGCAAGTGTTGCATGTCCTTTGGGTTCACGTAGCATTGACTTTTCAATTGAGCTCATCAAATATTTGCACTTCTCATATTTACTTACCAAATGGCATAAACAAATAACAATGCACTGCAGTTTATTCCATTCGATTTAATATATATATATATATAGACATATATGTATATGTGTATGAATGTCAGCCTTTTTGCTGTGCAGTCAAAAATACCCTGTATTAAGAATTATGCAAAATTTGATACTTTTATGCAAATATTGAAATTGAAATAAATAAATAAAAGTGAAAAAATATATATAGAAAATAAAATCAGAAATGAATAAAATATATTAAAAAATAAAATAATAAAAATAAAAATATATCTTATGCATATAAAAGTAATATAAAAATAAAAGTAAATAAAATAAACGATATTAAAATCAAAATAAATAAAAAAACTGATATAAAAAATCAAACAAGTAATAAAAAAATATATAAAAAAAAACATTTTTATGCATGCAAAAATAATATTAAAAATGAAAAAAAGTATATGAAATAATAAAAACTAAATAAAAAAAATAATAAAATAGATTAAACCAATAAAAAAAGTTTAGAAATAATATTAAAAAATAAAAATATATTTGAATAAAATAATTAATATTCACATAAAAATATATTTAACACATATCTTTTTTAGCAGATTTGTGTATGTAAATATAGTACAATATAACGTATATACTTACAAACTTATGACAATTATATCAAATTTTATATAATATAAAAAAATGGCTAATATTTTCAAATTATGTCATGATTACTCGAAAAGACTTTTATATTGATACTAAATAATTAAATAGTAGTATATTATATAGTATGTAGTAGTATTTTAACTAGTAGTAGTAAAAGTAGTAAATAATATGTATTTATATGTGTTTCAAATTCGATTTCATTTCAAAAGCGCTTGACAGGGTATTTGCACGCAGCTGCTTCGCTCTGATTATATTTATTTATTTATGAGCTGCCCATTTGGCCTGTTCTGCGGATTCATTTAACACAAAATTATGCTGCAGCATATGAATATTGAATGGACCCAAAGGTACATAACGACAGACTAAACGAAAAGCAAAACCAGAAGCAAATATGAATGTCACTGGCAGGCGCCACCGACTGCATGATACTTCGTGTTCGTATTACCAAAATAATCAAATTATTTCAGTCAATCTCAAGATGTCGTCTAGATGTTGGTAAATTACAGAGTTTGGCAGTTTCGACACTCAGCAAGACATAGTTTTTGCCACGCCCCTAATGAGTTTATATACCTGCCTGCCTGTCTGGCTGTTCGTCTGTCTGTTGTTCGTAGTAGTAGCGTCAAAGTAATTTGCATTCATACGGACAGACAGACGGACGAACAGCCAGACGAGCATTCCGCAAAGCCAATATACTGCTTTCACTTCGTGAACGAGTATTAAAGTTAAAGAGACGATATATAATAACACTCAATTCAAAAAGGAATTTACATAATAACAACTGAATATTGTTATAAATATATATTAAGTTGTATGTATATTAATAATTATTTAATATTTTAAATGATCTACCTCAGTTTAAGAAAGATTTAATTTCAAGAAAAGCAGATGAAATACTTGAATAGGTATTTCACAAAGCCAACAAACAAATTTTCCGCCTTTAAGTATAAAATCGAAGGAAAATGACAGCAAGCAGTAATTAAAGGAATTTTCACGTAATCATAAGTACTTTAAAAGTCGATGGGCAAATTATATAGGACTAAAACAGTTAGTCCCATTTATTTCTGCTTCTTCTTCTTGTTCGTCTTTTTTGTTAAGGCAACCATTAAAAGTTAGCCAAGTGCCGTTAAAGCGCTTTGGCAAAGACTCAATAAAAACGACACAAAAAAGAAAAAAGTTGAAAATTTATAATTTAGTAGCGGCTGGATTAAAGCGTAAGTAGGTGCGATAGCCAAGTACTTAACCATTCCTCTTGGGTGTACTTTGGTAACATTTTATTGGCGGGGTCGGAAATTAAAAAATAATAACTGCGACATTTTGTCGGGCAGACCGCAAAAAATTACGCTTCAAATTCGAAAATATTTATGAGCTTTTGCAATTTTTGTAATTTTTATTAAAGATTTTTGCGTGACTTATATAAATATAGAAATATTTATATTGAAAAATTTTTAACTTTAAATGCAATGTGATAAAGCAAAATAAATAACTAAAAAATTAATTGGAAAAAAATATAATAAAAAATTTATAACCATCATATAAAAAAAAAATATATATATGTAAATAAAAAACTTAAATAATTATTTCGTTTTTTAACTAAAAGAAAAAAAAGAAAAAAATAAAGTTCAAATTAAAAAAAATAAATGAAAAAATATAAAAAAAAAACATTTTTTTAATATATATAAAAAAAATATGTTTTATTTGAAATCAAATAAATTAAACATTTAATATACCTTTTAATGCAAATTTAAAATATTCTAAAATTATTTTTCAATATTCTTAAAAAAAAATTCAAATGAAGACGAAAAATTTAATAATTTGAAAAATATTAAGAATTTCAAGCATTAAATTCACTTCAAGTTCATTTATCCGAATCAAATTCTGTTGAAATTAAACTTTAAGCGTAAAAAATGAAAATGATTTGATAAAACAAAGTTAAATAAGGAATCTCAAACAGCCTGAAGCACATATTGATTAAGGAAATAATAAATATGGGAAACAAGTTTTTAATGATGAAAACTTTCATACCTGGAATTCATGGGAAATTTGAAACTCTTTCAATTTCAGTTTGATTAAAGTTTTCCCTAGTTTTTTTGCTAACATCAAAATTTAGCAAAAGTCTCTATGCCGGACTCAAAGCTGAGAGACAAACACTCAAAATGAGTTCACGTGCCGAAAACAATTTTGAGCAAAATTAAGGTTCAAATATTTTCAATAGTTGACAGACAATTCAATTGAAATGTGAGCCAAAATATTGGGCAAGTGTTTTAACACTGGCATAGACTGAACCCGACAGGGCTAAGAGCTGGGGGCTAAGAGGGCTTTTTATTGGGTTTTTCGAGTGTGCAACATGGCACTTGGCAATGACGCCAAGCAACAGCAGCAGCACGTGCCACCAGAGGCTACAACTTGGCTCAAGTTGCAATTGCATCTACTGCTACGTCTTGTTCGTCCTCTTCTTCTACTGCTTCCCTTAACACTTTCTTTTACACTACACATGTGCAGCATTTTGTCATGATTGTGCAAATTGTTATTTTCCGCACGAAATTCAATAAAAATAAAAGCAAAAACGAAAAAAATCTACTGAAAAATATTTCTGGCAATTTTTCTAGACAAGTTTTGTTTTTTCTTTTTTTTTTGGCGAAAACTTTTCCATTTTCGGCTTTACAAGTTTTTAGAGTTTTGTGTTATGATGTTTTAATTAAACATTTTGCCAAGCTCTAGTTTCCTCCTCCGTCTATATTTGTCTTTGTTGCAAAACTTGATACAAGTTTCGCTGAAGTGCTGGAGCGGTCCGCTCGCCACTTGTACATACATATGTAAATATTTGCAATTAAAATAATTGAGTTTTAAGTTGTCTATATTAGACAAGTTTAGCCAGTGCAGTAAATCATAAAACTTTTCCTGCTCAAACACTTGCGCAAGAAATTTATGTAATAATTTTCTAAGTTTATTTGGTAAGACGAAAAGGGCTTTCAATCAAATTCAAAGTGCATGTGGCAAAACCAATTTGCAATCTGCACAAATCCGCAAAGGTATTCTACATTCAATTAGAAAATGCGAAAATATATTTTTAATTTTATTGCTTAATTGGGACACGTTTTGAAACCAAATTCAATTGTCAATCAACATTTTTTCTATTAATCTTTCAATTCAAAATCCAATCTAAATTCTCGTTTGTTCAAACACCTCCCGCTAAGCAAATGCCTAATGTTTATGCATCAACAAATACATGCATATATATTTATAAATATATATGTTTGGCTAGATTTTGAGTTATGGTTTGGCGCATGTTACGCATACGCAATGTGGTTCACGAAATTACCACATAAAACACAACGCAACATCTAAATGTTGAATATTAACTTAAATATCTGCACGGCGCGCACACGGCGTAAGCATACGCATACATACATATGTGTATATATATATATATATGTATATACATATATGTATATGCATGTGTGTGTGATTTTTAAGCCCATAGAAAGAAAACATCAAAGCTTTCTGTCTTGCATGTAAATTTGTTAAAAATAGCAGTAGATACAAATCGATTGGTTTGCAGTTGAAAAAAAAAAAAAGTGAAACCATAAGCCATAAGCCATAAGCCATTTGCCATTTGCCATTGGCCAATACTGAAACCTGCAAGTGCGCGAGTGTGAGAAATGCGTATCAAAGCAGTTTTATTTCCTCCCACACATTTATTTGTTCATTGCCCCGAGGGTTTGGCGTTTCTTGAATGGGGTTTTCTTTACATGAAAATGCTTTAAAACTCAGCCTGAAGGAATCAAAATTTGCTAACAGAGCTGTGGCGTGAAATGCTTTTATCTAGAATTAGACACATTTCCAGGAAAACCAATTCCCATTAACTTTTATTTAATTTTTTTTTAATTTCTTAGAAAATTTAATAATTATATAAATTATATAAAATAAAAAATACGCAATTTTTTACATTGAACAAATTTTAAATTATCATATGAACATAATAATAATGAATAAATATTACGCAAATTATTTTAAGATATTTTAAGCTGGAGAAATATTCATAAAAAATAAAAGACAATTTTAAAAAGTATAATAAAGGAAATTATTAAAAAAATATATGCATATAAATTAGAATCTGTAGAAAAATTAAGAACAATATTTAAAAAAAAAAAAAATAAAATAAATATAAATTAAAAAATTTTTTAAACCATTTATAATTTAAATTTATTTTTATATCCTGCTACTTTTATGCAACCTTTTAATACATTTTTTTATCTAAATAAATCATATTAAAAAAGACTTATTTTTATCAATTTTATCAATTTGAAACCATTTCAATATTATTTCTATTTTTAACATTTTAGAATCTATTTTAATTTATTTTTAAAATAAAATTTTTAAATATTTTTAATACAAAAAAAAAGATAATTTAAATTCTATATAAATTTATTCAATGTGCGATATTTCTGCAATTTATGTGAAATTATTTTAATCATAATATGCTAGATACACTACTATCTACTGCACAAATTTACATATATACATACATATGTAACCCTGATCAAATTCTAGCGTAAATTCTTAGGCAACCATGCCCTACGCACATTCCGGTTTGGCTTTTGATTTGTATACCCTGAACAAATTGAAAGTGGGTAATCAGGGTATAATGGCCTTGGGAAAGTATATGTAACAGGCAGAATGAGGCGTAGCAGACCACATCAAGTATATTTAGGATAATGATCAAAGTTCGTTTGGTTTGTTTTTCATATTAGGGATATTGAATACCTTGTCTCCTTTGGCCTCAAATTTGAAGGTAGAAACTTGTGCCTTGGCAACTACACACATCTGGATGCGACTAGGTGTGTGTTACTGTGTTGATTGTTATGTATGCCATACAAGAAGCGTAGAATGAATGGAATAGCAGCTCTGTGCAGGGTTCAGGGTATCACCTAGTCGGGCACTTCCGATTAGAGCGCGCTTTCTTGGTTTTTTATTTACTTGCAAGATATTTACATATGAATGAACTTCGGCTAAAGAATACATCAATAACATAATTTAATATTAATATGAAAAGAGCTTTGCGGCATGTTTTGCGTATGTGTGCGAGTGTGTGTGTGTGTGTGTGTGCGTGTGTGTGTGTATGAGTATGTGTGCATGTGTGTGTACGAGTTCTACTTTGAATGGGAGTTAAAGAAAAGTTGAAGTCGGCAAACTTGACAAATATTTATGAACCTTGTTAAGGGCCTTAAGGGAATTAATATTAAATGTGAAAACAAGAATCAAAGAAGAATTAAAAAACAATCAATGTTTGGCTAAAAACAAAGTAACAGCATTTAAATGAATATATAAAATAAAATAAAAAAAAAAAAACATCTGTTTTTATATTTATATATAAGAAGAATAAATAACAAAAATATATATAAAATGTTTTCTGAAATTTTGTTATAAAAATAAATGTAAAACATGATAAATAACAAAATTATTAAAATAATATTATTCAAAAATTTGTAATAGATATAAATATAAAGTAAAGATAT
Organism: Drosophila anceps; assembly: GCA_035045945.1. Lineage (NCBI taxonomy): Eukaryota > Metazoa > Arthropoda > Insecta > Diptera > Drosophilidae > Drosophila > Drosophila anceps. Next base: position 3,662,141 of record JAWNON010000196.1, read on the forward strand.
ATATTTATTTAATTAAATTGCATTAAAAAAAGAAGTATTTAGCTCTGTTTTAAAATTTGACTATAAAATAAAATTCTTTAAAATGTTTGTTAAATTGTTGGATCATTTTTATGTGTGCTTAAACTTACTTTATTTTTTATTTTGATAGATATATATTTTAATATATATCAGATTAGTTTTAAGAAATATTCTTATAAATTGAAACCAACTGAAATGTTTCCTTAATATTTAATATTCAGAAAATGTAGACAGCTGAGGTCGAATAATTACAAAAAGAAATTCTGAACGTAGTGAATATTGATTAAATTGTTTGTTAGATCAGGCTCAAACACTGACTGTCACGCACACCCACACACACACACACACACACACACACACTGAGCTGGCAGCAATGCAGTCACATACTTTTAGGCCCACGCGTCTCTCATATTTTAATTATATCGCCGCTGGGCAAAGTGCAAAAATATGTGCAGCAGGGGATAAATAAAAACGCCTGCTGAATGTGTTATTGTCACTGCGTCCATTTTGCATTTTACAGTGACAATTTAATTAAAAAAAATAAAGAGAGACAATTAACTTAAACAGCGACAAAATGTAGCTCCAAATAACCTACTAACAGAGAGAGAGAGCGAGAGAGAGGGAGAGTGTTTGAGTGAGATAGAGTGAAAAGCAAAAGGCTTTAATGCGAAAACCCATCGACATTGTAAACGTTACAGATTTCTTTACTCTTCAATGTTTTCTTGTTTTCGCATTTCATTTTTCATTTTTTTTTTTTGCTTCGCTTTTTATGCTTTTGTTTTTTTTTCCTTTTTTATTGTCGGCTTGCCACACACATTGGCGCAGCGATGCATAACTGACGCGACACCTGAGGGACACACAAAAGGGGCAAAGAACGTTGCACCAAATTTAACAGATTGAAAAGCAAGTCAATAAAACAAAGAGCGAGCAGAACAAAGAGAGAGAGCGAAACAAATGATAGGAAAAACAATCAACAAAAGTTAAATAAATACCTTTTGCGATTGGCAGCACATTAAAGTGCAAGCAAAGCGACGCTCTAATATAAAATAATTAATACAATTGATTTATGTTGTATATAGTAAGTATAATAATAATATATAAAAGTAATATAATAAATAAGAAAATAATATAGTTATATATGAATAACTATTTATTAAGCTATTACTTATTAAATGAATACTATACTAGTGGAGGAATTGAGTGAAGAGATGAAAACTTTGATGCATAAAATTATTGAACTTTATAGAAATCTTATGTCAAAGCTTATTATTATTTATATTATCAGATTTTTTTTGTTTATTCAAATATATGTTTTATTTTATTTATTCATACTAAATCTCTTCAAAGTAATTTCCATCAAATAATAAAAACTTCTGCCAACGATATTTCCAATCTGCGAGCCATTTCAAAAGGTGATTTGATCTTATTTAACTCCTGTTTGGATGCCGTAGTTATCTGCGTAATTGTACACCAAAACAGTTTGGGGAAAAAGAAAAAATCGAAGGCTGCTGGGTCTGGTTAATGCGGTAGCTGCGGCATCATTATTGTCTTTATGTAGGCCAAAGATGGGATACATATTCTTAGCTCTATTTTCTGTAAAAGTCAAAAGTCGAAGTAGAGGCAAAACATGCCCAAGCGAGACAGCTTGGCATAACTGAAGGTTATTAGTGGCAACATAATGCCACAAAAGTATCGAAAATCGAGTATTCGTAAATCGCTTAAGCAAAAATTATAATTAGCGATGCGTTTTGAACAGACTGGACTACTAAATTTGAGATAATATGTGGGCTGTTACTAATTAAACAAAGACTAAATTAAGTCTGAGAAATTGTGTGTTAATGCTACCCCAAAGGCTAAAGGTCTAGCGGGTGTATTTCCTTTCTGAATTGGGTTGACAGCCAAGTCAAGTTCTAGCCTACTTAAGTGTCCTTTACTCAGTTTAGAGACTTCTTGGAGAACTGCTGCTGTGTTCAAGTCTACATGTACGAGTTGTATACGAATTGAGTTATTCATAAAACATTGATTAATTTGATATAAATAAGCGCAAAGAGTAGCGCAAAAGCTTGAAAGAATATTGTTTATATATAAACATATATAAAGGTAAAAAAAAATATATAATGATCCATATATAACTCTTTGCAGATAGATAGATTACGCAGACAATTTGAAGCTCTTCCATTAAACTGAGCTTAATTAATTGCTTTTTTATAATGTTTAATCCAGGCATTTTGTGGAAGTAGTATATATTGTTGCAATAAATTTAATCGCAATTATCATTAATTCAAGCAATATTCTCTCTCTCTCTCTCTCTCTCTCTCTCTCTCTCTCTCTCTCTGTCTCTCTCAATATTCTCAATCTGCAGCTGCATTAATTTTGCATTTTAACCGTTTAATGCACTTTGCGGTTATGAGCGCCACCAAATGCCTTTGTTATTAAATTGTTTATAGTTTTTTCGTTTTTCGCCTTTTTTCCTCTTTGCTCTTATTATTTTTTAACTTCGCTGTGACATTGCGGTTGCTATATGTCCCGTTAAATTGGCCGTTGGCCACAATACACGTTCGCCATTTTTATTGAGCTTCCTGAATTGTTTATTATAGGGCGATTTTAATGGATTCTCAATTGGAATCAATGCCTTTGAGATATAGCGTGTGGGAACAGAGTGGAATACTCTTCCCATTTGAGTGGAGTGCAAGAGATTTGATTTAAACTAAAGCAGTGCGTAGATGTTAATTTTACAAAAATAAAAAAAAAATAATAAAAAATTGTTATAAATATATAAAAACATATATATATGTTAACATTTATAGTCAATTAAATTTTTTAACTTTAATTCTTTTCTGTGCTAAGCGACAGCTTCTGCTTCACAATCCACTCATTCCAGAGTCTTCGTCGAATTCCCTTAAAGACAATTTTAAGAAATTATTTCAAGACTTTGTATAGTATTTAAAGGATTGCCTATATTGATAGGTCAAAGAATAGTAGTAGTAGAATAGTAATAAAACATTTTGTAATATTGAATTTGTAGACTATTCTAGGCTGTTATGAATATTTATTGTTTCGTTAAAAAGTTTGGGAACTATTTCTTCTGATATTTTTAAATTTGTGGTGTGCAAATCGCCTTATTTGTATTGCTTTCTTTTGATTTGATTTGAGTGTTTTCTGCCTATTTTAATATATATACACAAAAGAGTAGTTTTCTAGTTACTTTAATTGTTTTCTTCTGCCCCTTCTGAAACTGAGATATGAGCAAAATTTAAAAATTTAAATTTAAATTTAATTTAAGAATTCAAAAATGCTTAAATACAACTAAATTTTTTATCAAAATTTCTATATATGTATATATTTACTAGATTGAATTTGCTGTGTACTTGATGGGCTAGAATCACACACAGCACAAATTCAGATATTCCTGACAATATTTGTTAAGCAACAGGCTTTCCTTTATGTTGTTTTCATTTATTACTTTTATTACAAATATTTTAGGACTTTTTGAATAATAAATATATACAACATATCATATTATTATATATTATATTATATTATATTGTATTATACCTTCATGCACCGAATTTTCAAGTCGCCAGACTCCAGTATTAAATTGGTATTAAATAAAAGTTTTTGTTTTTTACACAAATTTATTTTTTATATGTATTTTTCATTTCTTTACAAAATAAAAGAGAAATTTCTTTGGAACAGCGACATTATCTTTGTATTAGAGATATTTCGTTTTTATAAGGACGTTTTCTGATTTACATGCATTAACAAATTTTATTACATTCTTAATAAAATTCTAAATTATATAAACTAATGATAGCTTCCACTGTAAAAGTTTCTGTTGAAACTGTGCCAATATATAAATATATAAAATATATAAAAAATATATATTTTTAATATATATATTATCTTAATCTTTAGTGACACTTTTGCTCAGGCAGTTCATCCAGAAGTGATCGATGGTATTATATAAATGCGGCAAGGCATTGCCAATGCTGTGATTCTCATCAGTGTAGGTCTAGGTATATGAAAATGAAATATAATTACTCTAACAAAATAAAGAACACATTGGTTTATCCTACGCACCTGCTCCTCAAAGGGTATATCAGCACGCTGCAGCAGTTTGGCCAACAGCAACGAATGTTGGTAGTGCACATTGTCATCGCCCGAGCCATGAATTAGCAAAAACCTATGAGTTCTAAAGCTATCCAAATTTCTAAAGGCATTGCTCTCATTGTACTTGAGCTCATTGTCGTTCGCGGTGGGCAAACCCATAAAGCGTTCCGTATAAATCGTGTCTAAATCAAGGAAAGTAATTAAAATAGATTTACACTATAAGTTCTAGATGTCCTTGTTACCATAGAACAGCCAGGAGGTAACTGGCGCCACGGACACACCGCATTTGAACACGTGATTGTTATCCATTTCGAGTGTTTTGGCTGTCATATAGCCGCCATAGCTCCAGCCCCAAATGCCTGTACGATTGGCATCGATAAATTTGAGATTTTGTTGCAGCGATTTGGTGACAAAGATCTGATCCTCCACCTCATGGTCACCCAAATCATTGTTAACAGAGAACAAGAGTCGTTTGCCTTTATTTCCCGTGCCACGCCCATCAATGTAGGCGTAAATGGTATTCCTTGCGGTGGTTACAAATGCCTCGTAGCCCACAGTGAACGCATTTGTCACGCGCACCGAATTGGGTCCACCGTAGACAACAACAATCAAGGGATACTTTTTGGTCTCATCGAAATTAGGTGGCAGCGCCAATTTGGCAATGCCAATGCTGCCATCCGCCAGAGAGACATTCATAAAGCGATATGTAGGTCGCAGCTTATTGGCCAACTGTTCACGATAAAGGCTATTCAGTTCCCAGTCCAGAACTTTTGTGTGCGTGGCCGATTCATAGATTTGGGTATAGGAGGGATTGGGACCTGTACAGCTGAGTGTATAGTAGGAGAAATCTTTGCTAAATGTGGCACTAGCTGAACGACAAGTGGCACCATCCACATCCACTTTGTTGCAGCTCAGGCAATCGTCGTTGCTATACACATGATACTGAGCCGGATCGCCCACCTGAGTGGCCTGATAATAGCTGGATGCGGCAGAGAGAGAGGCAGAGAGAGAGAGAGAGAGAGAAGTTTTTTACATTTATATAGTATGAGAGGTATATGATTTTTAAGTCTAACAGAAATAAACTTCTCTTTTCTGACAACTTCTCACATCCAACACTACTATTTCTATGAACAGCCGATTTACATTGCATCTCCTTAAAATCTAAAAAACAAATAATTTCTGACGGAAAGTAACTGAATTTTTCTTTGTAATTCTCTTCTCTGTATTCTACTCTAATCAGAACGTGGATATCCTTTACTTTTTCAACATAAAAATTCCTAAGTTTTAGTTTTGTGTAGTGCAGCACTACTATTTTCATGAACAGAGCTGTAGAGTGAAAGATATGAAAGTAAATAAACACTGTCTTCAGATACAGTGAAAGGTCGTTAGAAACCACTTAAAGCTCATTGACAATACGATCGACAGATATAAATACTATATAATATATATATAGACAGAAGTACTTCAGACCCTATACTATTTAATTAGAAAAAGCATATAACCAAGTACTTACAGCTTGTCGTTGACCTCATCATAGCCATAGACATTGAGCACGGTGAATTCGCCACGTGATTTCCAGCTGTTGACGCCCGTTTGCAAATTGAGGTTCCACACCTGATACCAGTTATCGATGAAGTAGGCAAAGATGCAGTTCAGGCCACTTTTCGAGCATTTGGGCGTGCTTAGGTCTACCCAGCCATCGGGTTCCTCAATTCTTATCACCTCCTTGCACACGCCCTGATGACTGCAGCTCTGTAGCGTCGATAGATTCTGACGACGATTCAACCAGGTGATGAGCAAATGACTATTATTTGACCAGACCACATTCTGAAGTATATGATCGGAGCTGACAATATCTATGGGCGCTGCGATGCGTTGCACAATGGGATCGTTGTTGGTCAGATCATAGATACGCAAGTAGACAATCGGATTAGCTGTGCCGCTCTTCGGATACTTTAGATTCTCTTCATGTGGATACTGATGGTATTCATTTTCTGCATCGCCATACAGGAAATATCTATAGGTCTGCACGTCGGTATCATTGAAGAAACCGACGGCCAGTTTAGTGCCATCCGGCGACCACCAAAGGGCGCTTCCACTGCTCAAGACCTCCTCCTCATAGACCCAATCGGGCACACCATTATACACAATGCCATCTCTGCCGTCTTCGGTGATGGCTACCTCCAGATTCTCATTGAAATGGATATGCACATTGTTCAGATAAACATAGGCCAGACGATCCTTGAGCGGCGACCAACCGCAATATTGTAGCTTCTCGCCCTTGTGTATCTTGATCGCTGTGTTCGTTGCTATATCGTAGACATCGTATTGGGCCACATACGAATGACGGAATTTCTCTGTCAAATTGTGACGTACCAAAATTTTGGTATTATCCGCAGAGAGCGTAAATGTTGCGCCACTGTATGTGTTCTAAGAGCATATATACAGTTATATATATATATATTCATAAATTTATTTAGTTAATTTATTTAATTCATAATAAATACCAAAAATGTTGATTCCAAAAATATGGTGTTTTCCTTCGTAGCTGCATTGTATTTGTGTATGGATCGATCACTGGCCGTATAATAGAATTCCTCATCTGTAAATAGTTTGAAGCTGTAGTACAATATTGTAGTACAAATATTTTATAATAAACAAAAATGCGTAGTAGATATATTCAACTAATAAATACTTAAACTATTCTTGTTTCTAAAACTTTTAAGTTTATAAACAAGTTAAAAATAGCTAAAGGTAGTTTAGGTTTGGAACTTGCTTGAAAAGCAATTCAACTTTTTTTTTTAAACAACAAAAAACTTCATCTGAATTAACGTAAATAAAAAAAAATTACCTAGAAACACCTGAACAACCTCTTTATTTTGTTCACAATTGGGCAGCTGCCGTGATTCAATAAATGATTCGAAAATCGTATTACACGCATCTTAAGTCAGTCTCGAATCGTGAATACTTAGCGCAAATTGGCGTTCAATTTGAAACTTTCGCAACTCTTCGTTATCATCAGCCTTGCTAATAAGAATTTCGTTAACAATGCAATCGAACAATGGACGAAGCAGCAGCTTTCAATTGCGTAATACTTTGATATACTTTAAGCTCAAGAACAGTTTCTAAGTGCTTTACTTGAGTTAAGTTTTTTAACTATAAATATCTGTGTCATTTCTTGCATTATTTTTAATTTACTTTAAAGTTGGAGTGAAATTTTAAAACTTCTGAACTTGTTGCCCTTAAAGTTGTTCTTTTTTAATTTTACCAACAATATATTTGCTAACCCATTATATAATAGTTAAAATAATGTTTAAATTAAACTGATTATTTATTCGTCGTTTTGCAATAAGTTTTTTATTTATATATAAATTTGTTTACTTATTTTTATTAAAAAATATTTAAAAACGAAAACAATATACCAAATATAAATTTAATAAATATTAAATATTTGAAATTTATTTACCGAAAATTTTTTTAAATACTTGCAAAAAATTATTTGAAGATACTTGAAATATAATAATCTTTTTCAAAAAGTTATCTCTAAATACAAATTTTTTATTAATAATTATTCATATTATTTTTTTTAATCAAAAAAAAGAAAATGTGTTGGAACTAAAAATATATAAATATTTATTTTAACCACTAAACAAGCTAACAAAATACAAATTTAAAATTTAAATCCTTAAAATATTTTAATAATAATATTTAACTTTTAATAATATATTATATTTAATAATATTTTAAGTTTAAATTTTGTGCATAAATTTAATATTTTAAATTTACATTTTGTGCACAAATATAAAATATAAATATTTCGACATTTAAAATTATATTTTGTCAAATGTTTCATTAAAATATTTAACAAAAAATAAATTAAAATTGCCTTAAAAACTTATGTTTTAAATTTATGTACAAAATATAATGAAATTTTTAAATTATTTAAGCAACTATATTTTAAATTTATATTTTGCTAACTTGTTGAGGTTCTCACTTTTTTTGTTAAACAAATATTTTAAATATTTTCTTATAATTTTAAAAGCTCTTATAGCTGATTTACATTCTCATAGTAAACAAATAAATAATTTAATTTTAAAGTGTTTTTTTTTTAATCTCAAAATTAAAATAGGCATTTAATATTCCCTATAAATAAACAAAATAAAAAATTAACAACTAAACAGAAATCAAAGTTCTCTCTTCCTCTCTCTCTCTCTCTCTCTAATATATATATATATATATATATATATATATATATATATATATATATATATATATATATATATATATATATATATATATATATATATATATATATATATATATATATATATGTATATATATAGCGATCTCTGTCTCTCTCTCTCTCAGCGATCATTTTGCAATAAATATTTTGTATCATCTAAATAAATTAATAATTAATAAATATAAAAAAAAATTATTATATTTTCACTCTTCAGTTCAGCAAACAAATAACCAAGTATATAAACAAACGTGCTGAATAATCAAAGTCAAAAATACTTGAAAAACTTGTTCAAATGACTTGCATAAATGTGCTGTGTATACCCTGTATAAGTCAACTAAGTTGTAACGCATATTATCACTGGCATCATTATTAAGAGCAGCTGATCTATCTTTGATCTGTCATTTTTTTTTTAGATTTTTTATGCTACTTCTATACAACAATAAACAATGAGATCACTAGGAAAAGCTGCTTGCAATCGTGTAGAGGCTATCTAATGGTCGAAACCGCGATTGCTCAACTAAATATAGCACAAATATAGCATTAAAGTTGCAAAACCGGACTTGAATCAATACTAACTACCGCCAATTCAAGTGCTCTTCGTGAGCAATTTTTTGGCCAGAGAAGCTGGCACATGCTATGCATCCAAGGGCTAAACAAACAGTTATAATTTGATAATAAACAATAATTCGATTGCTTGAGTCAAGATAAGCAAAGATAAGATAAGTTTGAAAGAGCGTAGAGCGCGTGTTAAACAAAAGTAGTTCGGCTAGATTATTATTATTTAGGGTCTACAGCTATAGCACTTTGATAGGGTGTAGCTCGTGATTAAAGGTGACTAAGCTAATTGGAAATAGTAGGTAAGAAAAACAAAGAAATGGAGAAATACATCTTAAAATAATCTCAAAGTACATTAAGTTAGTTCAGATATTTATAACTTTTTATATACATATATATCATAATGAACCATGTCATTATAGCCTAGTTTAGTTAATTGAATTTTTTTTTTTTTTATTTATTTATTTATTTTATAATTTACTTTATAATCTTGAATATTATTTCCTTTTTCCCAGTTTTTAAATAATCACAAAGCATATAAATTGAATTTAGATGATTTATAACGTATTTCTTTATATACATATGAATGAATAAATTTTTTTTATTTAATTATGATTTAGTTTTTTTTTCTCTTTCCCTGAATAATTTGTCTGAAATAATCACAAAGAATATAAATTTAGTTCAGATTTTTAAAACTTTATACTTTCCTTTTTTAATCTTATTTTGATTTAAATTTAATATAATTTTTATATTTTTATTATTTATTTATTTTTGTAATCATTTTTTTCAATTTCAAATTTTTTTGTTTCCTCTTTCCCTGCATAATTTTAGATTGAATGGAAGTAGATTTAAGATCAACATTTTGATTCATTCAACTTGAATAAATATAAACTCCAGATCAATGTATGCGTAAATCCCAATATAGCCTTTATATAGCGACATTAATCAATGCTATAGCATAACAGGGAAATGACCTCAACGGGAATGAGTCTATTCAGCTCACGCGTCATTGTCATTGCGGGGAGTCACCCTACACAAATGCCTTGGCGATAAGCTACGCTTGAGTTGCTTTTTGGGTTAAACCAGCAGCATAAGTAATTCCCAGCACGCTGATAAGAAGATCAAGAACTGCAGCAGTAGCTCACCTGTTATCCACGTGCCATTGAACCCGCGCAGGCCAGAGGTGCCATAGATGGCAGCGATGAGCTCCCACGGTGTCTTCTCATCAGCTGTTGGTAATTTGATGATCGCGGCGTGCGACAAGCCCAACGCGCATAGCAAAAGCAGCGCAACAGCATTCATCATTTAACAGCACAATACAAACAACTACAACAACAATAACAACAGCAACAGCAACAGCAATGAGAAACGCAAAGCAGAAACACGCAAAAACGAAAGTGAGAAAAACGCGATCAAAAACGACGACGACAACAAGCCCCAGGCGCAGCAGCTCGCTGCGACGCAACAACAGAACTTGAACTGAAGCCGAAAGCGATGTTAACATCCATTTAAATCAAAATGTTAACTAACATTCGCTGTCGCGACTCAATTAATCGGCGTTGCGTTAAGCGTTGCAAAAACCACCCGCATTCGATTTTATTTGATTTGTTCCACAAATCATACAGAGTTATTTATCAATTAATTTTGGCAATGAATTTCATGTTGAATTGCTGTCGGTTAGTCGACTCAGAAATACCCTGTAATGGGTTTTATTCCAAGAAGAAAATCAAATTGGTTGCAGTTGAATTGATTGAATCTATTGCTGTAAAATTTTACAATTTACACGCTGTAGACTGGCATACTCATTACCTATGCTTATTATCAGTAATTCATAGGTTTAGGCACATCATGCCTTCACTTGATTTAACCTTATGTATAGGGTATTATCGGCAATAAACTTGAATGTGAATGTTAACGATTCCATTATGTTATCAAATGTTGTATGTTATTATGATCTTATCATAAAGTACTTAGTTTATGTGGAATACCAGTAGGATAGTCGACCCAAAAATACCCTACATATATATAAATATATTTATATACTTACATATATAATATATGTATATACATACAGCTGTGGTCAGAAAAATAGTAGTGCGACTAAAATGTTGGACAACATATAATTTATATAATTTCTTAAATATTTATATTAAACATTTTTTTTTTTTTTTTTTTTTGTAATGAGCAATAATTGAGAAAATGCATTTCAATGTGATTTTCATAGCCTTGACATTTATGTGCCCAGGCGCAATCGCTGCTAAATTGCAAAAATGTGGAGTGAAGAGGTCGTGGGGCGTGACTGAAGCGTTGTATAGCGGAACAGCTGCTATCAATTTCACTTTGTTAACAGGTGAGTTTTCAAGATATCAATTAAAGTGCAAGAGCTGTTATTGATAACGATGGCAATAAAAGCAAAAGCACGGCAACACTGACGCAAAAAAGGAGTAGTTCCCTCGTGGCCTTTAAAACGTTTTGCAGGTGAACAGATAAGGAATTTGCCAGATTCTCTCTTTGTCTCTCTCTCTCTCTCTCTCTCTCTCTCTATCTTTTACTTTGCATTTGCATTTTACAATTTGCACGCACTGGTGCAGCACGGCAACACTGGCTGTAAAATTCACCAAATAAATAAAATTTAATGTCTTAAGTAAACCTTTGTACTGGCCGTGTCAAAACTAACTAAAACGTATTTAAGTGTTTAATAAGAATGTGTAAAACTAAGTTTTAACAGCGTAAGATTTTGATATTTAAATATTATAACAAGCAAATTGTTTAATAGCATTAAAGCATGTCAAAACAATAAAAAAATAAAAATAAATAAAAAAGGCCTTCAAAATGTTAGTGATTTCGAAAGACCCTGTAATTACTTGGAGTATAAAAACAACCGTTAGGCTGTGTAAAATATATATAAATATATATATAATATATAATATATATAATATAATAAATATATATAGTTGAGGGGGCTATCCTAAAATAATTTATTTATTTAATTGATTTTTGTTATTATTATTATTATTATTATTATTATTATTATTATTATTATTATTATTATTATTATTATTATTATTATTATTATTATTATTATTATTATTATTATTATTATTATTATTATTATTATTATTATTATTATTATTATTATTATTATTATTATTATTATTATTATTATTATTATTATTATTATTATTATTATTATTATTATTATTATTATTATTATTATTATTATTATTATTATTATTATTATTATTATTATTATTATTATTATTATTATTATTATTATTATTATTATTATTATTATTATTATTATTATTATTATTATTATTATTATTATTATTATTATTATTATTATTATTATTATTATTATTATTATTATTATTATTATTATTATTATTATTATTATTATTATTATTATTATTATTATTATTATTATTATTATTATTATTATTATTATTATTATTATTATTATTATTATTATTATTATTATTATTATTATTATTATTATTATTATTATTATTATTATTATTATTATTATTATTATTATTATTATTATTATTATTATTATTATTATTATTATTATTATTATTATTATTATTATTATTATTATTATTATTATTATTATTATTATTATTATTATTATTATTATTATTATTATTATTATTATTATTATTATTATTATTATTATTATTATTATTATTATTATTATTATTATTATTATTATTATTATTATTATTATTATTATTATTATTAGTATTATTATTATTATTATTATTATTATTATTTATATAATTTTTTTTGTTTTTAATAAAATGTTAATATATTAATATATTATATAGTTTTTATTTTTATTTATTTTATTTTAATTTTATTTTTTAATATGTCCAATTTTACTTTATCTTCAAGTCAAGTTGGTATATTTTTTAGACTACCCTCGCAAATATACAATGAGCGTTATCGTCATGACGCCACCTTCATCTTCTCCGTTAATATTAATTAGTTGAATGAAAATTTAAAGTCCTAAAATTACTTTCGATTTCATTCTGTTCTTTTACTTACCAATCCAGCAAATACTTTTCATATTCGAACAGTTTAGAGCTCTGTTCGCACTGTATACAATTATGCAGACTATTGCAGCCTAAGAATTGTAATACATCAATGATCCAAATAAATTTCATCCTTCAATATCCACAATTAAAATAATTTAAATCAAATACAATTAATATAGAAAAATATCTATTTTTATTTGCTTACAGAAATGCAGAAATAGAAATTCGTAAATTATTCCAAAAATATTATGAATTGTTCCATTTTCGGTGAATATTTCAACTTAGAGAGTCTTCACTGTATCTTCTTTATAGGTAAGTTGCTAAAGTGCTTTAATATTTGGTACTCTACATTAATAGAACTTTAGAATAATTAAAGCTAGTCGAATCGTTGCTCTGTATCAAAACGCTAGACTAGAGGTGTTACGAAAGAAGAGAATTATCTGTAGAAATGCTAAGCTATGTAAAGAAGAAATCTTATCTGTATGAGCTTATCTATTAGTATCTATTATCTTGCAGCCTACATTTAGCAGTGGGTTGAGCGATAGCTGACTAAATTGTTGAGGCTCAGAGCTCGAAGCCTAAAACTGAAAATTAAAATTATTTTTTATTTAATATATATATGTATATATAATATAGCATATATATAGATCATATGAATATTCATATTCAATTATAATATCAAACTAAATCACTGCTTTAGATAGATGAACTCTATATACTCTATATATTTGATTGATTTTTGAATATGAATAGAAATTATTTTTGTTTTTCTTTTCTTTTCTTTTTTAATTATAAATTCCTTTTTAATATTGTTTTGTTTTTTTTTTACAATCTTTATTTAGAGTTATTCTTAGTGTTAGAAACAGAGTTATTTAGTTTCTTTTAAGAGAGAGTACTGATTAAAACATATAGTACGGACATTGAAGCAATTTGAATTGCAATCGATTGCGATCGAAACGACATTAATGCGCAATGAAGGGATTTTTATCATTTTGTCGCCTTAGCAGCTACAAATTTCAATTCGATCTTAAATTTGTATTATATTAGATATTATTATTATTAATTATTTTTTTTTTTTTTTTATGACTTATGACAACTAGTTTAAGTGGTAAACATAGAACGCTACCGGGGCTCGGGCTATATTGAATTAAAAGTTTTTTTTTTATTTCTGCTTTTCTCTTCTTGCTTTACTGTGGCGGCGGCTGCTGCTGCTGTTGCTGGTGTGGCAATTGCATGACACGCGCCAAGATGTGCGCCTGCTGCTCCAAGCATTTGGGAAAGAATGTCTGCAGCAGCTCCAGCTTGCGCTCCTCCAGCTCCAAACGTTGTCGCGAGATCTTCGTTTGCTCAGCCAGCAATTGATTCTTGCGACGCACTTCCTCCATGTACATGGACTCCAATGAATCGGCAGCTGGCGGATTGCTGGAGCCAAAGGGTCTGCCACGTTTACGTGGCGTTGGTATTGGTGTTGCCAGCGCATTGCTGTTGCAACTGTTGCTGTTGCTATTGCTGCTGCTGCTGCTGCTGCTGGCCGCAGTCAGTGCTGGCGGCTGCATATGGCCGCCATTGCTGTTGTTCGTGGCCACGCTTATAGTGTTGTTGGTGCTATTGATGTAGGCAACTGCTGTAATGGCCTGATGATTGATACTGGATGTTGCTGCCACATTGTTGCTGCCACTAGTGTTGCTGACGCTATTGTTATAGCTGCCTGCATAGTTGGCTGACTCATAGCCAGACTGAAATTGTTGTTGATGCTGCTGCTGCTGTTGTTGTTGCTGCTGCTGCTGCTGCTGTTGCTGCTGCTGCTGTTGCTGCTGTTGCTGCTGCTGCTGTTGCTGCTGTTGCTGCTGCAGCTGCTGTGGCGTTTGCAGCTCCAGCAGCTGTGCGGGCTCCGCTGGTGAATACTGTTGCATTCGCTCCTGAAATGGCATCGAGCGATAGTCCTCATCGTCGTATTCCTGTTTGATCTCATCATATTGATCCGTAAACAGTTCCGTATTGAAGCTCATAGAATTGTTGTTGTTGCTGTTGTTATTGTTGTTGTTGTTATTGTTACTGCTGCTGTTGCTATTATTGTTGCTATAATAATTATTAGCCGTTGGCTCCGCTGTTAAATTAAGCACCGACTGTTGCTGCGGGTGTGTTTGCTGCGGCTGTTGCTGTGGCTGTTGCTGTGGCTGTTGCTGTTGCTCGTCGTCGCGTGGCGGCGAAACATCGCGATTGTTGAGCAACACCTCCGGCGGCAATGGCTCTGCACTCTTCGGCCTGTGTATGTTCTTCAGTATGCGATTGATTAAATCGTATTTCTTCCAGCGCAAAGGATAGCTCGATGGATCGCTCTGCAGCTGTTTCTTCACCTGACTGTAATACAGAATTTACAGTTAAATCAATAAAATACAATAAAAATTTCGCATATGAAAGACCTACCGAAATTTAGCTCTGGTTTGATTAACCTTCATTTGAATCTCCTCTGGCTTCACGTCCACAGAGAAACGTTCGCGCAGCTCCTCGGACCATTGGCCAAAGTAAACGGTATTTTTACCGTTGCGCGTGAGACGCCAATTGTCCCGGCCCCAGATCTCATAGAGGCGCTCCTCCTCACTGGGCGTCCAATACCGGCGCGCCTTCTCCTTGGACTTCACCTCCAACAGCTCCTGGCTGCCGCACATCGCTGCCTCCGTTTCGACGTCTGTGCCGCTCGGATTCAGATTCGGATTTGTGCTCGCAATCACGTTCGCATTTGCAGCGCCGGCCGCAGCGCTCCCTCCACCAAGATTGACGGACAAATTTTCGTAGTCCATGCGAACGCCAGGCGTTAGTTTTTGCCGTTTTCGAATTGATATCGAAACAGTTAATAGTTAGCTATGCGCTGCATTACTTTAATGCATTTCTGCAATGTTGTGACACATTTATTCAACACCAGCTTCACTTTTTCGCATAGAAAATCAACAACTAGGGATGGCTGCATCTATCGATTGGCATACACAATAAAAGGCGATAGGTGTCATTTTCGATAACTTGCTGGCCATGGGTGGACAGCATTTCTTATAATTTGACTGCAAGGATTGAATCAATTTAAAAAATAAATGCTTAATATGCAATAGGAATAAAGTTGTTGAAGTTTCATTTAAAAATTTTATATATTCCATAAATAAATATCGGTATTTCTTCTTGAGTGTTGTTAAACTCCCATCTATAGCAATGCAGTGTACACATAAGAGTGAGACCCTTGACATGCAAGCTATTAAATACCAGAAATAAATATATACTAAGATACTAGAAGCAAAATATTTGCGAATAAAAATGGTTCGATGTATGAAAACGAAAAATGAAATTTGAAATTAAGAATGTAAATTATCTACTTAAAAAATACATAAAAATAAATGTAATATAAATTCAATAAAAACAAATGCAATAAATATAAAAACTAAACAATCTTAGGTGAAATTGATATATAATATCTTAAATAATAAATAATATTTATTTAATAAAATATTTAAATTATAGTGAATTAAATTTTAAAGAAATATGTCTTATTATTAATAATAATTTTAAAATATTATCATATATAAAACATGAATTTTTTTAAATAGACTAACAATTCGATATATCGAACCTATTTCAATTTACACTTGTCTCGTCTCTAGCCAACCGAAATACACATCTCTATTAAACTTTAGGAAGATCTCGATTTGATGGATTCTGGAACAGAAAATACCGCATAAAGCACATGAGAATTACTTAAGTTGATTAATATGAGTGATCCGGAAAATGAGTCGAAGCCGAACAAGCGCGGACCCAAACATATGCGCCTGCGCTACTACACCTCCTACGAGGAGGCAATGATTGTGAAATTGTGGCGCGAGCATTTCCACGAGATAACTTCGTATACAGAGAACTTGACAGTATTTCGGGAGATTGCCTTTGGCTTGCAGCAGCATCGCATAAGGCTGAACAAGCAGGAGGTGCGACGCCGCATTTGCAGCTATCGCAATAAGTATTTGTGAGTTAATACAAATGGTTTGTTTAGATATAAGCTATGGAAGCCAAGCTAATATCCTAATCCTCCTTGCAGAGTCGAACGCAGTCGCTTTGATAGCGATCCACAGTACAAATCGGATTGGCGCTTGTATCAGCTCGTCGACTGTCTCTTTCAGTCAGCCGCGGCTGATGCGACTACGCCACTCGCTCCAACGGAACGCAAATTGATCGAGGATTTGGAAACGAAAATACGCAGCGAAGTGCCGACTTTGCCGCGTTTCAATCGTCACGATTGTCGCACAATGAAATTCGAAATGGATCCGAATGGCTGTCCCTTCTTCGAGGGTCAGGCAGCAGCGGTGCAGGTGAAGGCGGAGCTGCCAGCAAAGCTGGACTCGCCCAAGCCACTCATAAAGACTGAACCGAAGACGGAAGTGGAGCCGCAGCCAGTGCCAAATGAGAAACGTTCGCCTTTGATGCCCGCCAATCGCACTCTGGAGCCGCAGCTGCAGCCACAGCCACAGAATTCGCCCGCTCTGGAGCCTGGCCAGTCCACGGTGCGTCGTTCGCGTCGTCGCAATATAATGCCACGCTCGGGCCAGATAACCTGGGCCCAGATCGAGAGACTACGCAGAGAGAATGAAAGGCTGGCCAAGCAGCGGGATGAGCATCTGGCGGCTTTGGCTTTGAAGGAGCGCGAATATCAGCAGTTGGAGCAAACGTTCGACTTCTGGCTGCATCAGCAGGAAACATGGATGGAATACCTGGACACACGTGGTATTAAGTAAGCTTGAAAGCTTCCCCCTCTAGTTCGTAAGTTGACACTTAACTAAGTTAAAGTTGAATTGAACCGTTAGCATTAATTTCGTATTTTATAATTTTGATCTCCTTTGGTTTTTCATTTATTGTTTAAGATAGTGATTAAGCTGCTAAAGAAAAGTTGCCCACTTTATAATTTTATTTTTGTATTAAAATTAAGAAATGATGGAATGAAAAGTGAATTAAAAACATTCATCAAAATAAAATAAATAAATTCGAAACTCGTGCTTTAACCAATGTGCAATGTTCAGCTCTAATCTTATCGATATTGTGCATAAGCCGATAGCTGGTATTAATAAGTATCTTTGAGTGTGGTCTTTTAAAGTTGCTTAAGAAAAGCTGGCAAACTTATATTTTTATTTTAGTAATAAGACTAAGATATGGTGGATATCAAGCGAATTACAAATATTCATCAAATTATAATTAAATGCGAGCATTCCGTGCTTTAAGCAATTTTGCAGGTCAGCTCTAATCTTATCGATACTATGCTCCTAACAATAGCTAGTATTTATTAGTATTTTGGAATATGGTATTTTAATGCTTACCTAACTATAGTCACACTGCAGCAGATTCGCACATTGCGTTTAGCTTCAAGTATTTTGTTTAATTAAAATGAATAAACAATTAATAACAAATACAATACGCTTGTTGCGCATAGGTAGCGGTATTAAATGGCAAGCGCCTGCCCTAACAGCAGTGCGTCAATATGGTGAGTGAACAGTGAGCAAGACAGCAAGAAACAGATCAACAACAATTGCATGGATTTCATAACAGCCGGCAACAAAAAAAAAACATCATATCGATAACTCTTGCTCTTCCATTAGCCACACCGCCGAAGCGTTTCTATAAGACGACGAATGTGATCAGCACAGATGCTGGCTATGAGGTGACATTGGATCATCGTAAGCTAAAGACACCTAACGGCACATTGTTCACAGTGAAGAGTGAACCGTTAGCCATTGCTGTAGCCACCGAATTCGATGCCCAAAAGGAACATATCGAACGCTCCCGCATGCACATCTCAGCGCTTTGCTTTACGGCTCTCGATAATCCCAATAAGCTGACGAAAACCGATATGGTGAATTATCTGCTGAATTTCGTACCCACCGATACGGTGCTATTCCAATACGATGTAAGTAGATCGATAACCGATCGATAACTATTTTTAATTCTGTTAAATTTCCCGTACAGAATGAACAGGATCTGCAGGAGCTGCAGCACAATGAATGGGATCCAGTCATCGATTGGTTCAATCAGCGCTTCGAAACGAATCTGCAGAAAACTATGGACATAACGCCACCTCAAGTCAGCGCCGATGATAAAATGAAAATTGCCAAGCATTTTCACTCGTATAGCTTGGAAACACTCCATGGTAGATCGAAAAATTTCCTTAGTTTATTTTCTTTTTATGAACAATTATAACTTTTAGGCTACATTTTCGCTGTGGACACGCTGAAATCTATTGTGCTGGCCTGCGCTGTAATCGAGCAGAAGATTGCAGTGGAAAAAGCTGTGGCTCTTTCGCGTCTTGAGGAGGAATATCAGCTGAAATTTTGGGGTCGCGTTGAATGGGCTCACGATTTCAGTCAACAGGAGCTACAGGCGCGCTTGGCTGCCGCCGTGCTCTATGTGCACTTAAATTGTTCCGAAAACTTTATTAAGCAAAAGTCGATATTATAGGATGTTGATATTTAGGTAGTAAACTAGCTTTATTGACCACTGTTAAAAGTAATTGGAAAACTATCGCTTAACTGTTAATTTCCAGCTATCTGGCAATATGAGTGCGTAAGGTAAGCAGTGAAAATAGGTGGTGCACTGCTTGCGCATAACTGGTGTCATTTGTATGCCTGTGAAAGCAGTGCACGCGAGTGGTATAGCTATCTCGCTTGCACAACTTTGGCTCCAATTGGAATTTCTTTCAAATGGTCTTATTTGATTTACACTGTCATAAAGTATTTCCAGTTACTTATCAGAGAACTAATCAAGTGCCATCTCGCTTACACTTTTATCTGGCGCCAACTTGCATTCCATTTGAATGGAAGCTATAAAAGCTATGACGCAGCTTTAACTGTGCTATTAAAACGTAAACAAGCCAAGGCGCAGGCATAGCGCACGTTACCATCGAAGCGCAAACGATGTGCAAACCGTGTGCTTTGGCTTTATTGAAGTTAGCGCTCGCGTATCTCCTTTTGCGCCCCTTTCGATTTGCATGTGTGTGTGTGTGTGTGAGCGAGTGTTTATATGTATGCATGTTTATGTATGCACACGGCTTTCTCAATGCAGAGTTGTACAGTTACTTTGCTATGCCTTTTTTTTCGTTCTTATATTTTAGGCTGCCACTCTTATCACGCTATCCGTTGCTTATCTGGTATTTGCTTTTCACTCTTATCGCTGCTGATCTCTGGCTGTCTCTTCGCAGCTTCGCTTTCGACATATCCACTTGACCCATAGGCAACGTCGACAGTTGATTGAGAGCGTTACCATTGTGAAGTTGCATTTAAAAAGTTCTTTTCGTGTGTGTTGTTTCTACATCTTTTTCTTCTTCTTTTTTTGTATATTTTGTTTTTGTATAATAATGTCGCAGAGTGAAGGCACGCCGATTGTGACGTAAGTAGTTGAAGGGCTGCAAAGTGCAGGCGCAAAAGTTTTTGCATTAAGCGAGCGAAAAATTCAAGTAGAAAATCTTAGCAAATTAACATAAAGAGCAGCAAAGTCGCCAAATGAGCTGCTGATTTGTTAAATAGCCGTAAAAGCGCCCGACCGTGGGATCCTCGACAACTGTCAGAGGTTTGAAAAGGCCTCGAAAAAGTTCGCTAGCCAAAGAGCAAGACTTTCCCCAACTAGAAGAGAAGTAGAGGAGTGGCAGAGTTGTAGCTGCGGCTGCAGTAGTAGTAGTCGAAGTAGTAGTAGTAGCCAGTGTTGTCAATTTAGCTACTTTCCAGTCAACTCACAGAATAGTCATATAGAGTATAGCGGGAGCTATAGCTATTTAAAATTATTGAATGGCTTCTCTTTTTCAATTTCAATTTCTATGTATAACAGTCAAGGAGTGAGGAGTGGCTGAGCTGTAGCTGCAGTAGTAGTAGTAGTAGTAGTAGTAGTAGTAGTGGCCAGTGTTGTCCATTTAGCTATTTTCCCGCTAGTTCAAACAGTGCATATAGCTTCTGGCGGAAATTATAGCTTTTTTGAATGGCTTCTTTTATTCAATTTATATTTAGCTTTTTCTGGATTTTTTGACTGCTTAATCTTCAGAGTTGGGCAACACTGGCAGTAGCTGTAGCTGTACATAGCTGCTAAGAAAATACTCCACTTCGGTTTTTTTACTGTTTTTTTTTGCTGCTGCTGATTCTTTCTACTCCTTTTTGTTGTTGCGGCAATTGCGTTGCAAACTTGCAGAGCAAGTAGTTTAGCGCCATTTGCACTTTTCGTAGTAAAAATTACGCGCGCGCACACACACACACACATACACAAATATACAGCAAACTTATCAACGGCCACATCACACAGACAGACACACACATGCACATGTGTGATGAAGTTGGGCGCGAAGGCGTGGCATTAAGTAGTCGCCCGTAGTTTGGGTTAAGTAACAAAACTTCAAATTGAATTTTTCGCTGCAGTTTTCATTTTAGCACCTATCACAACAACAAAAATAACTCCCTCTCTTCTACTCACACCCGCGCTCTTTGCCTTTTTATACACGCTGCTCATTACGCGCTTTGCTGTGGGGGAGAGCGGGTCGCCAATGCTGTGAGTGTGTGTGTGCATAGCCAAGCGTTTACATTGTGTTGGCAAAAGTACCGTACTTTGGCAGCCGATTTAATGCTCTATTGTTGTTCTATTTCTTTTGCGCTCTCTTATGCTAAAAACAAACAAAGAAATCAATGAAGAGCACAAGTAAATCGTGAAGTGCGAGCGATCTGTCTCCTGCGAACTCACACACACATACATATGTACATATGCCTGCATAGTGTACTCTATTGCTATCTCATACTATTGCATTTGTGCGTGTTATGCTAAAAATAAACAATGCAGATCAAGTCGTCTGCACATACACACACACACACATACATACATTTACCGACATAATGTACTCTATTGCTATCTCATTCTATTGCACTGTTGCAGGCGCTCGAATAATTACGGCACAACACCAACACTGCCGAGCATGGAATCAGGCATTGGCAATGGCAACAACAACAATGCACCGGCGACACCTTCGCAGATTTTCTGTTTGCATGGCCGCTCCAACAACATTGAAGTTGAAGGTGAGTACAAAATCAAGGGGCTGAGCAGGTGGGTGGGTTGCGCTGATAAACTGCGGCACTTTTCGTGTCGCTTTCAATCAGCGCGCAAAGCAATTTGCAGTCATTCATAAATTATCAAGAAATCGCAGCATAGCAAATGCCAAACAAACAACAAACATTGCAAAAAAAAAAAAAAATGAAAACGAAAACAGGGGGAGAGCGGAGAAAAACAACTGTAGAAAATTAGTTTTCACAGCATTTGCTGTCAAGTTGAACTGTGTTTGTTGATTGTTGTTCAGTTGAGTTTGAAAATCGAAAATTTTGCACAATTTGTGTGTTATTACACGGTAATGCGCGCTAATTGGCTGACGGCATGGAAATGGAAATGAACGACGAACGTGTTTATCGACAGACGACAACGACTCTGATGACAACAACAACAACGAAAATGTTGATGACGAAGTCATCGCCGTGTCTCGAGAAGGTCCTCTTGCCTGGCTTCGGTAAGCAAATATCTCACACTCTCTTACACACACACACACACACACACACACACACACACACACACACAGAGGGAGGAAGAGGGAGACAGCGGCTGTGGCCAACGCCTTGTCATCAATCAGTTGATGATTTTTCAACGATTGCAAACTTTGGTCGCAATTTTGCTGGCAAACAGCAGAAGCAGCACCAGCAGCAGCACCAGCCGCAGCCAAAGGAGCTGAAGGAGCTAAAGGAGCAACAGCTGCAGCAGCAGCTGCGTCTGCGGGTTATAATCAAAATTTATGCTTGGATCGCCGCTTGACTATTGTCATATGCCATAAATTGCGAGAGCTGTGAACATAATTTACGTATGACAACGAGGCCAAAATAAATGAATGGCTCATTTTAAATACCCTGTAATAGCAATGACCATGTCCGAAGGTCTTTAGGGTATATTACTTACTTGACAATTTATGTAGGCACGAAAAGTTACGTATGTCCGGCATACTTTGATAACCTGTAATATTTCCGAAAGAGCCACATTGCATTAGGGCAGATAAAAACAGGCAAGGTAGTCATAAAGGGATTAGCTGGGATTTATACCCTGTAAGAATAACACAAATTTGTGTGGGTTGCAGGATATATTAACTTGTGAAAAACTTAGAAAGCAAAATTTTGCAGTTAGAAGTAAGCAAGCAGCCCAACCAATACTTAATTCCTTGTAAAATTAAAGAAATTTAAACAAATTTAAGGATTTTGATAAACGTATACCCTGTAAATCAAGTATAAGAACAAATGGTTCAATAAATGCTCGACTGTTGATATAAGCAAATAAAATTTATATAGATAGAAGAATGTGGAATATGGAAAGATTAAAGATTAAAAGAAAGCACTTAAATACTCTGTAATTTAATTAAAAATTAAAAAAATAGTCAGATAGAAGTAGAGTTTTTTCGAGGTTGACCAAAAAATACTCTAATTGAATCGAAAATTGATATTCGCATGATTGGGAGCCTGGCAAAGGCCGATTCAAGCAAGAGATCTTCGGTTCTATATAATATATGATTGTATTTTCAAAAAAATTATTTAAATACAACTAAATATGAAATGAGTATATCGTAAAGAATTTATGATGGGTTAAAACATTAATTTTTTATTTGAATATATTCTATAGTATATTCAGGTCAAAAGAAGAAAAGATAGGGGAAACAAGAGGTCATATCATGACAGCTTGTATCTTTTTACTGTTTTACTGTATTTGAAAGTAAACTAGTTTTATTTTGTACGTCAAATAGTTGAAATTATATTAGTTTCTGAGAGAAACGAAACAAGAGCTAAAATCAGTTCAACTACTTACAGGGTATTGCCTAGTCAAATATACTGTCTTATTTAGATTTTTGTTAAATCAATTAGCCCTATTTATGTTATTTTGAGCCCACGTCGAGGTGCAAAATTCGATTAGTATTCCATTTAATGAAATCCCAAAATTTTGAAGTATGTGCTCGGATCATATAATATATATATAATATATAGGGTATTTCTTTCATTAAGAATACCTGTAGGACTATGGTATCAACAGGCACTAAATAAGTTAAGCTGCTAGATCAACTGTATATTACAGGGTATTTGCTGTTATACTATGGTATTCTGTATTCTGCTTATGGCACATCAACTCTTACCCAATAAGAGGATACTTCTAGTTCGACTATCGCACTCTAAGGACTTTTTTTTCATGAAGCAAATGGCCAAAAACCATGAACTTGCTGCACCGCAGTTGTCGTCCAGTCGAGCAGTCGGGCGAGCTCCGTTCGCTGCTTCGATCAACTCTGAATTTTAATTTCCTCTGCGATAAGTCAACAGTCGATGGCGCAGTGTACAGCGCTCTTCTTCTTCTTCTTCTGATGCTGCTGCTGCTGTGCAGTGCGCTGATTGGTTTTATTGGCAGAGGAACAACCTTAAATGACATTACGTCATGTCTAGACAGAGTTCCTCGACTGTCGAGTCCTTATGCCTGTTGGCCAATATTAACAATCAGCTGGTGCAGCTGAATCTGTTGCCTAACCATGTGCAGCACCATTTGCTGCTAACAAGCGTTTGCATAACAGCTGAGCTACCTGCATTAGTCCCAATTACCTGTGTTACCTGATTGCAACTAACTAACTGGTTAAACGCGAACCAGATGCGACGTTAGCTAACGTCTTTCAATTCTATTGTTAACGGCGCTAAGTGAAATAGTAAGCTGCAAGGTGTGAAGGCGCATGACGCATGTGGGTATACCCTGTAATTTGTGCTAGTTAGTGTGTTTGTGTATTCTCACGTAACTTTGTAGGGCAGTTAGAAATGAAATGTAAGACAAGTGACAACTGTTAAGGGAATGACATTCAAAAGTTTTTTTTAACCAAATCAGATGTTTACTTTATATAAATGATAAATTAGTAATTTTATAGGGCATCAAATTCTGTAATTGCTTTAGGTATTTTAGTTGCTTTTATTTGCTTTAACATCTATCGACTCACAGTTCATTCTCTGTGCTGCTCTCTGTTTTCTTCCTTATATTCCAACCATATTTCGCCTTTCTATGCAATTCTCATAAATTTAATTTTTAATTAGAACACTTTTAACATGTAAAATAACTAATAAATTTAGTAATCATGTGGCTTTCGGATGCACCCAACTGCTTAGAAGAGCAGCTAAATCTTTTTACTAATCCGGTTTTGGCACATCCCGATGGGATAATCATATAAACTCTACAGTTATAGTATCTTCTACATTGTTTTGATATCGTATTGCGACACTTCAATGGGCGGATCATATAGCCAATGTAAGTTATATGATCAACCTATCGGGGTGTGGCAGTCCATCACTTTGGGTTGTAGCAAATCCGAAAACATAAACGATCCACAGATACTGGCTCTAAAACTGAAGTTATTATAGATAACTAGCAGATATACAATTTTTGATTAATCTGATGATAGATGAAGTCAATAATTGTAAGACTATAAAAGATGCAAACTTACCCAAATTACCACAGCCTAAAGACTTTCGACTGTAAATGATAAATATAAGTTATACTTTTAAAGTACACGCTAAAAGTCGATAAATTTAGTATATCTATAAGTAATTCCGTTAAGTAATTCCGTTAAGAGATATAGTTCCAAAAAACTCAACACTAATTGATGAGGATACCCAAGCTGTAAAAGATTTAAAATATTTCGACTATATACAGATATTTAAGCATCCAAACCAAATATGCTCTCTTGTGCCAACTCGAACGAGTATGGCAATTAGTTGAGACAAATCAACAAGCGTCAAGACACGAGCTTTGGACTTCAAGGCAAATATATATGTTTTTTTTTCTCGCAAAATAAATTCGCTGTTGAAATATTAATTTGCAGCATGATTGGAATAATGTGTGGAGGGTTGCCAGATAGTTAAATTATTTAAAAGAAGCGCCACATTGTTGGCATACGGAGAAAGACTCAAGATGAAAGGAAAGCGGTGCGAGAGGGGGTGGGCGAGGGTAGGGGAGGGTAAGGGACCAATTAAAGATGCAGATGGATTGCAGTTGTTTAAATTGCAAGTATGATGATTTTTATGCATCAGTTGCAACGCTGACGAGAAGGACGAATACGTGAACGAGAAGACGTCGAAGGAGCTGCCAGCTGAAGCGGCAAATTCACTCTGAGTGTGTGTGCTGTGCGGGTCTAATAGGTGAAATGTTCATGTGGCATTGGGAATTTCAACCTGTACGTTGTCGACTGTTCGCTGGCTGGCAGGCTGGCCCTCGCCTTGGTTATGCACTGGAATTTAATTTCGCTGCCGGCTGCATTGTTACTGTGCCATTGTGCAGTAGGAGTTGAACCAACAGAAAGTGAGAAAGAGAGAGACTCCAGGACTCTGGCAGACTCGGAAGACTTCTCGGTGACGTCCTTGTGCTGAATTCAAATGAAGAAACCGCGCAACGAGGCAGGCAGCCAGCCAGCCAGGCAGCTACAAGCATATAGCATATGCACATGCTACCCTTTCGCAGTACAGTGAACAATGGCGAAGTGAAACTGGGAGAGTGCAAAGAAAATGCAGCGGAAATGACAAAGCATGAAATACGGCTGCGACAAATGCAATAAAGTATTTAATAGACTGCTCCTGGCCAACGAGCAACGGGGTGCGAGTGTGAGTGCGCCTGTCACTGACACCAAAAAACTGGGTAACGGCTGCCCAGGCATTCCCACACACTCACACTCACACACACACATGGTAAAATCAGGACATGGGCAACAGGAGCTAGGAGCAGGCATGCAGCTGGGCAAGGCGTGGCAACCATAGCAAACAGCGTCGGTGGTCATTATTCACGTACCATGTTAAATAAATTTAAATGCCTGTTTTGTAAATATGTAAACGGCATAACAGATGGCAGAGCAGCAAGGAGACAGAGCCAGCGAGAAAAAGAGAGAGAGAGGCAGGGACAGGGGGAGGGGGCTAGAGAGTGAGTCAGGTTTCCCTTGGGTCAGCTCGTGCATCGCATACGCCGCTTGGTCCAGCTTATATGTTTTTTTTTTTATTTCTTTCTCTCATTTTTGAGTTTCTTATGAAAACGAAAGAAATAAGAAAAACAAAATTCATAGAATATGCTTTTATGTTTACCACTTAAGAAGATTTTCAGTCTTTTTTTAAATGTGCCTTAATATTTAAGAATTGTTTTCTTTTTTAATTTTTTAAATAATACAAACAAAGGTGTGGGAAATGTGTTTCATAGATACGTAGTCAAGTTGTTATATATTTTATTTTAAAGTTTATTTGCTTTGATATTCTATTTATATTTTTTATGTAGCCAATGAAAACTATTGTAGTTATTTATTATTATTTTATTATATTTTATTTTTACTAAAGTTTTCTTTCTGTTTTTTTTTTTTTGCACATTTTCTGCTTGTTTAACAAATCTGGAATATTTTATATTCTTATATTATTATATTCTTAAAAATGATAATTTTAAATATTTATTTACATTATTTCTTATTTGCTTTCAACAATCAATTTTTAAATTAAAATTCTTTCAATGTATTTTAATATATTTACATATACATTGCTATAAATACATAATTTATTAATTATTATTTATAAGTAATAAATTAATTTAAATTTATTTTAATTAAAACTTATTTTAGAATTTACATAAAAAATATATTCAACAATTCCTTTTATAAATATTCCTTCAACATTTTTATTATTTAAATAAAATAAATTGCTTTTAAACTTAAAAAAATATTTAAGATTTATTTAAGAGCTCAATTAATATTTACGTCTTCAATTAATTGAAATGATTTTACTTGACAATTATATAAATAAAAATATAAATTACATATATGTATATTATTTTTAAATTAAAAAAAATTAAAATTAAATTATAGAATTTTGGAAATTTATAAAATTATAATTTGATATATAATTCTCTTTAAAATATAAATTTAAAAACGTTTAATTCTAAATATTTATTAATTTATCAAAAATTTTAAATATATTTTATTTAAGTTCATTTGGTTCAATTAACTTTAAAAATATATATACTTTTTCATTTTTAAAATATAAAATTGTCTATTAGGCATACTTCTATTCTTATTGCACATTTTTATTTATATATAAATATTCTATATATTTGTTAAAATTTTTTGTCTTTGCAGTTCGTGATCATTGCCACAGAGCTCGCAGCGAAGGTGTGGACTTGAAAGCGCGCCGGAAGTTGATCATTGCTAGCGTTTTATGTTTGATATTCATGATTGCCGAAATTGTGGGTGAGTAGCTGGCGAAAGACGGTATTAAATTTGTCTCTGCTAAACAACCTTTTTAATACGCGTTCACGATGTGTAAGGGCTATATTGGGTTTTCTGTCTGTCTGTCTGTATGAGTTCACAGTGATTCGCAATTGGAATTGGATACTAGAAACTAGAGTCATAGACTCGTTAGTGCCTTGAGTTTGCAGAAGGATTACCATTTTTTGGATACGATTGATTAAATTTCCAAAAGTTTTGCACTCTCAATAAATTGGGCCGTGAACAAGTATTATGCAGTCGGTCTCGCCCGATTGTTACTAGTTTTAACTTGGTTTTCCTAAGAGCAACATCCATGCTGACAATTTTTTTTTCAATACTCGCTCACACAGTGAAAGAGAGTATATTAGCTTTCGTCATGATGAACAGTTAAGATGCAATTGTTGAGGTTTATGTTATCTATACATCTACAGTATATATATCTTATACATATAACGATTTCTCAGCTTCACTGCGTTGCTTGAACGAGCATTTCGCAGCTGCTTATGCTCCACTGCAACATCATTACTTTTTTAAGTCCCTTTTCCTTTTCTTAAATTTTTTCTTTGCATTTCACTTTGATTTTCCTTCGTGTTTCACTTTTTACTTTTTTTGCTCGTTGTTTACTTCAAATTCCCTCAACTAATTTCGCTCACCTCAGAGAGCTGAAAGTAGAGAAAAGCTTGGCTGAAATGTCAGTCAAACAAAAGGCGAAAAAAAGAGGAAGCAAAATGAAACGAAGTAATAAAAGGGACGACGAGACGATTAAAAACTGAGCACCGGAAGTGCAACAATATGGCGACCGGAAGGGCTTACTGTCTGCTGTCCCTGTCCCACACACACACACACACACACACACATACAAACATACAGAGCGTGTATGTGGAGTGGGCTGTTATACAATAAACATTTAATTTTCAAGCGCTGCCAATGCGACGCTGTCGTCCCCATTGTCGGCTGTTGCTGTTAATCGCTTTGCAATTACCTACAATGTGCCATCGAAGCCGTTGGCCACATTCACTGGGACAGTGCCACACCCCCTCGCCGCTACCCTCCCCTTTTCACTCTGAACTTTTACCTCATTCAGTTTGCTTTCGCCTTTGCCAGTACCAGTGCCAGTGCCAGTGCATGCGCCTGTGCCTGTGCCTTTGCCTTTAAATCGAAATTGTTGACTGGCTGAATGCGGCACCTCCTTTTTGCTGTTTTGCTAACCATTTGATGTGAGCTGACCAGGGGTGGGCAGAGGGGGGGGGGCGTGGTGACTGTCTTTATCCATTGCAGTACTCCCACAGATTGCAAGTTAATTTTTTCGTGTTCGGTTTTTTTTTAGTTCTGTTGCATTTATTTACCCCTTTACACGTACTTGTCTCTCTTTCTCTTTCTCTCTGTCTCTTACTCTTTGTCTACTGTCCGACAGGTGGCGTTTGGTCGAACAGCTTGGCCATCGCAACGGATGCCGCACACTTGCTAACGGATTTCGCCAGTTTTATGATCTCACTGTTTGCCATCTGGATAGCCGGACGTCCATCCACGCAACGGTATGTATACAGAGCAACCAGAGCAACTGCCACCCTCCCACCATACCATCCTCCCCTTCTATCAGTTAAAAGACTTTCCCTGTGCAAAGTCTAAGGCCAATCAATAAAATGTTAAACTTTTTTGTGCTCTAACAACTATTTCTTGACACGGCGCTCGGCATATGCTGGGCACTGCTGCCAGCCGGAATTTGAAACTTTAGATCTATGCGACAGCAGTGCAACAAATTATTGAATTGACTAGCACAGAAAAAGGGAAAGAACTTTAATGTGAGAACACAGACGAGTGAGAAAGAAAAAGAGCTAGTGAGAAATTCTTTAAGTTGATTCATAAAACTGACATATGAATGAAACGATAAAAATTAGTTCTCTTTCAAATGATAATTTTATAAAGCAGAAATATTTTATGAATTCTGTTTTAATTTTTCCTTAGTCATTTATTAATCATTTATTTATTCGTAATACAAACTAATAAGAATATTAAAGTAGAGAATTATATTAAAATAAATATTTTTCATATGAATTACAAATAAATAAATAATAATTTAATATTTATTTATTTTTATACTATATTTATTTATTTTCTATTTTTTATTATATTTAAATATTTATGTATATTTGGAAATTTATATAATTATTATATTTTTTTTGGTTTTTTAAAAAATATTAAAATATTCTTTTTTAATAAATAGAAATATATTTTTATATTAAATACAAATTATAATTACACACTTTTAAATATATTACTTCTCTTAACAAATTATATATTTCATAACTATAATAATATTTAATATATTTTTGATATCCCTTTTAAATATTTTGATTGACATTATATTTTAAAACAGATTATTTTAATTTTTTTTACTAACAAATTATGTGAAATAGTTTTTAGGCATTCTTCAATGAAAAAACGTCTTATATTTTTCTTAATAATATTCTAAAAAATCTTATCTGTCATTGGAAACCTTCCTTGAACAACCTTCTCAGAGCACAATATAAGCTGCAACCTTTTTTCATCAGCAATCGAGTTGAATGATTATAATTATATCAGACTTTCGTTTGGCTCTGTTCGCAAGGGTATTTAATCTTCAGCAATCCCAAGAAAACTTGGCAACATTTCTGCCGGTTGGCTGGTTACGTGTCCGCATTGAAACTCTTTGCCCCGCCTACAAATTTCCCTTACAGTCGCGTGCTCTCCTCTCGCCTTCGTCTAATTAGGCGAAAAGCCTGTTTCCAAATTTTCACTGCTGCAGCAGTTGCTGTTTGTACTTTTGCTGTTGCTGCTGCTGCTGCTGCTGCTATTGCTGCTGTTGCGTACATTTGGCCATTGCACATTTTTCAATTGGTCTTTGGGAACTGCGTAGCTGTTGCTGCCCCTTCCTCGGCTCCGTCACCTACTCAAGTCTAAGGCAAGCCCATCGAGTGGGCGCTTGGCATCCATCTTGTTCTCGTTCTGGTTGCGCTTGTGTTTTTAAGGCGGGTCGTGTATGAGGGAGGGTGGGCGGCTGTTGGGGGTGGTACAGGCACGTTCTGCTCATTCATGCAAAAATCTCACTCACTCGACGACTCGACTGCAGCCACAAAGTGAATAATGAAAAACTTTTGCAATTTCAAGCGTGTTGCATGGTAATTTTGTAAATTTTCTGCCGCTGCCTCAGACTTTGTGCCTTCTCATATTGTTGTTGTTGCTGTTGTTGCTTGTGTTGCTGCAGCATGTGCAGCGCCTGGTTGCAAGCCTCAGCCTTATGCGGTACTCATGCTTCAGCTATTGCTCCAGCTCCAACTCCAGCTCCTGCTCCTGCTGCTGCTTCTGCTCAAGCTTTTGCTTCATGCGGTTCAGAGCCGCTGCCATTGCCTTTGCCATTGCTAGTCTCCTTCTCGTTCTCGCTCTCGTTCTCGTTCTCTCGCTCTCGTTTCCATTGCCGCTGCCAAGTTGACAAGCCTAATTTATCAAAACAAAACACATTTGCACAATTGCAAAGGCAAACGCAGAAACGCTGAGCACAAAAGAACGCCAAACGCTGTTGCACAGTGGTTCACAATTACATCAAGATGTTACTAATCTATTAATTAAGCAATGATAAATACATAATCAAGATATATACGAAAGAAAATTTTGAGCAATCTAATAGCTCGGCATATACATATATATAAATTAGTTAAATTTTTTTTTTTAAATTATACATTGATAAAAATTATATATTGTAAAGGTTCTTTATTTCTTTATTATTGCTTAATATTGTAGAGATAAAATTATAAAAAATAAACTTATATTTAGAAATTAAATTATTTAAAAAATAAAATCAACAAATCAATATTTTGGAAATAAAGTTTAAATGATTCAAGAATCTAATAATATTTTAAAAAAAATTTAAATTCAATTTAAAATAAAAAAATATTTTTTAAAGGTTATTAAATTCTTGTTATGTTATACAATATCAATTTTTATGTTTTTATTTATTTTAAAATATTAAAATATAAAATATATTATATTAACAAAATATATTATATATATGTTAGTATTTAAATAATAATACAAACTTTTCAAATTATTTTAATCATTTCAAAACTGCAAAACTTTTGTTAGGAAGAAATATATATCTAATATTATCATATTATAATATATTATATTATCTATAGTATTTAAAACTTGCGTATCTCTTTTTTATATATATACACATGAAAAAAAGAAACACTTATTCTATTCAAATTTCCTATCAAACTTTGTTAATAAATTAATATGAATTCAGCTAACAATTAGAAAATTTAGTACTCGATGGCAATATCTAACAGAAGCCCTTAAAAATCTAAATTTAACTGAGATATTCTTCATATTTTCAAAGCCTATAAATCTGAGAAATTCTTTCATTGTTTTCTATTAAAAAGTTCTTTTTCCTCATTCAATTATGATTTTATTAGTGACAATTGCAATAAAGTTAAATAATCCATAATATGTCCTCGCTGATAGCTCAGCGAAACTTCATAATTGTTCATAATTTCTATAATTACATGAATGCTGTACGTGATGCCGCCTTTTTTATGCTCTTGTTGACCGTGAACGTTTTTATCAGTTGAAAAGTGTAATACAATGAACTGCATGATGATAACTGCTGCACACGCGCTCAACCTATAATATATCAGGGGCAGTTCTATATATTTCTATTAATACTCTGTCTGTATTTAGAAAGGGGTACTTTGGACATTGAGGCAGAAGTAGATATATAGTTATTGCAGCCAAGTTTCTCTAATGGAAAGCAGAAGCGAAAGAGTTAATAACATATCTCAGTTCTTATTATCGATATCATTATTTATCGATATACATATTTTTTAATATCAAGGTCTGGCTTGAACTTTTGTGTACTGGCTAGCTAATGACTGTGTAATACAGGGCAACTGCTAGTTGTTCATACTCGCTTATGCCTCTTGCCTGTTTTTTTTTGACAACTTTCTGTTAGTTTTTGGCCAGCATCCAGCCCAATGTGCCCAGTGCATACGGTGGTTAGCAACGCTCCCAGCAGCATTAACAACAGCAGCCAAACCTCCAGTCGCGCCTTTGGCGCCTTCAGCAGCAGCAACATCAGCAGCAGCAGCAACGGCAGCAACAACAACAATAAGAAGAGACCGTAACCAGAGAGGCGGCAGGCGGTCATTAAGCAAATGGCTGCACTTGCAATTGCAAGGGGCTACCAAACACACACATACATATATACAAATATATATATATATATATATATATAGGGAACTATATTATATATATATATATATATATATATATATATATATATATATATATATATATATATATATATATATATATATATATATATATATATATATATATATATATATATATATATATATATATATATATATATATATATATATATATATATATATATATATATATATATATATATAGTGGCCATACACATTGACACAATCTGTGGAGGGCTCTGGAGGGGTCGGGGGTTCTGGGGGCTCTTGCGACGGATGTTTGCTGGAAATTAAATTGTATTATTATGGCGAGACATTCGTTGCTTGCATTGTTGCTGCTGTTGTTGTTGTTGCTGTTGTAGTTGGCTGCCGGTGTGTGTCGCATTAGTTAGCAGCTTCAGAAAAAAAAAACAAAAACTAAAAAAAAAATAGCAACGACACAGCGAGTTGGCAGGCTGGCAAAATTGTTGGCATTGCCATTATTTCAATTTTATAACGAGCTTGGCGTCGTCCC
Source organism: Drosophila anceps (assembly GCA_035045945.1). NCBI lineage: Eukaryota > Metazoa > Arthropoda > Insecta > Diptera > Drosophilidae > Drosophila > Drosophila anceps. The sequence goes on from JAWNON010000196.1 coordinate 3,696,198, forward strand.
CTCAGCGTGGACGTTGCTTTAATTGAACGAACGTCGCCCTCGACCAGGTGTTGACTTTGAACCCACCAAAAATACAAAAAAAGTAACGTTACGAAAAATGAGAAAACACACATGCAATGCGCTCATTACATTAGGGAATACCAACAACAGCCGAGCACACAGACCCAGCCCAGTCCAGCCCAGCCCAGCCCAACTCAGTCGCTCCGCTCTGCTCCCTGTCTGCAGTTGGACGCGTGGCGCGCCCCTAAAAAGCCGAGACACTCAAATTAAAATGGCATTTGACATATTTTTGGGGCGCATTTATCAACTTATGTTAATTTTATGCCGCCCAGCGCTTCACACTAGCTAGCTTAACTTACCTGAGTTTACCTTACCTAACCTTGCCCATTATCAGCCAAGCGAACTGTGTGAAGCATGTTTATGAAAATTGCTTTCTCATTTGATTTAATGTTATGATTTTCACAAAACTATCTAGTATCTGTTTTTGTCATTTTTAATTAGTTTTTCATTTGAAAAAAAAAAACTTTTATATGAGATTTCAAAACTCTCCGATAATTAAGCTTAGTTTTTCGCTTTGATTTATTGTTTATTGTTTATTGATATCAAATATTACTTGGAATTTGTTACCGCAAAGCTAATATAGATTTTATAGATAGAATAAGAAACCTAAGAAATCTTCTAAGCTAAAAATACCCAAATATATATTTAGTAATATCGCAATGCATTTTTCATCAGGGTATTCTTATTATATTTATATATAAGACATAGAATTCAATTTCCTATTTTGGTGTATTTTTTATCAATTTAGAACGCAAAATAATAATAAAAATTGAGGTAAAAAACATTTTTCTAATCTGAAGCCATTGAACATAGAAATGTTTTATCCCATCAAATATGTTCTTCATTAGGAAACGCTGAGTCAATGTCCGTCTGTCCATCCGTCCGTCTGTCCATCCGTCTGTTCCTCTGTCCGTCTAAGAGCTTACATTTTGTTCTCGATAACTCATCCGGTTTTCTTATCGTTAAATATCGATAAGAAACTTTTTCTGCTGGCGTTTACGAAATACGAATATAGTTCAGATAGACTTTCATGTAGAAATGCATTAATATTTGCTTTCTGTTTCTTGTTTAAGGCCTTCAAATTCCGTAGATGATATTTGTTATATGCATGTAGTTGGGATAGCGCTATTTGTAGAAATTCTGTCAGATCTTCGTCCTGTTCCTTGCTCAACAAATCTGAATTTTGAGCATTTCTTGCAGGTCGTTCAACTAGTAACAGTTTTATATATTCTACCATGAAGTTTGGTTCAAAAGACAACAAATTCCCAAACAGTCCATCTATTTCGTCGTTTGTGTTTCCTCTTGCAAGATTAACATTCGTTGAGTTAATGGCAGAGCAAATAGAGTAGGCTAATTCGAATATTATTGTTGAATATATGTGGTTATTAAACTGAAACTGAGTTTATTATATTGGAATTATTTTCAAGTCTGTTACAGAAGATTTGGCAGAGTAATAACTTGTATAACAGCATCATTGTCACCTTTGGAAATTGGATTCTGCTTAGTTCATTTGATATTTTTGGTTTTGTAGCTGCTAGATTAAAGCGTATAAATTGTATATTTGTCATGGCTATTTAGATGATATTTGAGATGGATGCAGTTGGAATTAGCATATTTGCAATGCCTACCACAAATTCGTTATGAATATCTAATATAACTTTTCTTATTTTCAAGTGTTCTTGACAGACACTTTAAGTTACACAATTGCTTCAAACTAGGCTGGTGACTAATATCATAAATCCTAATATCAATCGATTAAGAATGTTAACAATAACTTAACTGCCGAATTTGATGCTCAATCTGTAAAGGAGTTGCAGCTATTTCCAGCCTGAAGCTTTAATAGCATTCAAAATACTATATAATTTGAACTATTATTACTCGATTCGCCACGCCCCCATTGGGCGTATTCGAATAATATAATCATTGGAGTACACATGAACATAAATTCAGGCAGACGTCCTTCTAATCGGACGGACGGATGGACGGACGAACGGACTGATGGACGGACGAACGGACGGACGGACGGGCAAACAGACAGATACCACATAGAACCTATATGCTCTTCTCAGTTTGTGAACGTCTGAGTCACACAAGGTTTTGCTTTGGCTTTTGTAGCATTTGTATTTGATTTGAGATTCATTTGGATATAGGAATTCAGAATACAATGGTTTTGTTGAAATATGGGAAAATTAATTGTTTAACTTAGACCTAATGAAGAAACAAAATTTCATAAAGCTGAAATATTAACTGAGGCAGGCAAATAAACGAAAGCATTTTAAATAGAAGCAATTTTAAATAGAGGGCGGGAAGTTCGTAAAAGTTTATTCATTAGTGTATAAGACGGATGGGTTCTTTGAATATTTAAATAAATACATTTATGCTGTTTATAGCTTTTTGTTTCGATAACTCAGTTAATTTACCTATTGTCGAGAGGCACAACTTGAACACCATAAAAGCCTCATGTGATCTAATTATAATTAATTTAATTTTGGGTAATCAGACCCATTTTCCCCCTTCCCGAAAGTTATAAAGACTATTGTTTTACACAAATACATTCATTTTGATGGCATTATTACGCTCTGAAAATTTTATATTCGCTCGATTGATGCCTACTTAAATTACCTTCAATTCGTCCTGCCTAAATAATTATTTGAAATTCTTTGGAAATTTTTATTACTTTTAGCTAAAACTTTGTTGTTTATCTTTGACAGCATGTCGTTCGGCTGGTATCGGGCGGAGGTAATTGGCGCCATGGCCTCCGTCTTTATGATCTGGGTGATAACTGGCATACTCGTTTGGCTGGCAATTGGACGACTCATTAGCGGCGACTATGATGTGGATGCCAAGATCATGTTGATCACATCGGGTCTGGCAATTTTGGTGAATGTCATGTAAGTAGCATACTATGAAGTGGCCTGTCTAAACTGTCTGCCCCGCAACTCTTGCCTCTGTCTCTCTGTCTATTTGTCTATTTGTCTGCCTGCATTTTGGCTGTGGCTCTCTTGGGCAGTTTTCCAATTGCAATTGCCGCAATCAACTTGTCCTGGGCCCGGTCATGGGCCAGCAAATGGGTCAACAATGCAACTCTGTCCTGGCAATGGCATTCCTCTCGATGCCATATCTTCTTAGCCATGCCATGGCATGGCAGGCCACGGCAGGCCCTGCCTGCCTGCCTGCCTGCCTGGTCGACCGGCCGGCCGACTCTTCGAGTCGTGCCAGTTGTTGCGGTAACTTTCTCCACATTTTAGCGACAACTTTTCCATCCGCAAGTTTCGAATTTTTTGCGTCAACAAAAGGCAAAAGCGACGCCAACGATGACTGCGACGACGGCGACGAAATTTTTGCTTTTGCCTGTGTTTGTGTTGGGCCAGTCCCAAGGTGCAGCAGAAGCACTTCTCATACTTTTTCCATGCTTTTTCCCTTCTATTTTCTTTTCTGTTTTGGTAGAGCATAATAACTTTGCGATGTGATTTACCTGCCTTAAAAGTTCAACTTAATTGAATTGACAGGAATTTGAAGAATTCCGGCATTTCAATTCGTTTAGTTGCAATTTTATTGATTGCCAACAATATTTTATTAAACTATCCAATTTTTTTTTAAAAATGAATTATTAATTAAATAAAATATAAATTTGATTTTAAGTTTATAAATAATTTTTTATTTTTTAAATATTTTGTTAATAGTTCAACTGAATGAATTTATTATTTATTTCAAAAAAAATTGTGATAGTTTATATTTAAATATATATATTTTTAAATTATTATATTTCTTTAATAAGTCTTTAGTGCTCTTATTATTATTCTATTAATATATAGATACATATATATTTTTAAATTTATATGTTTTTTTATTCACAAAAAAATAAATATTTATTTTTGTATTTTATTTATGTATTTAACATAAATTTCCATTTATCTAAAATATTTATTTATTTTATTTATTTAATAATTGTGTAATTATTATTTAATTATAAATGTTTTTTTAATTTAATTATTAATTAATTTAAAGTTCTATTAACATTCCATTTATTTTCACTTTTAGACTTTTGGCTGAAATCATTTGTCTTATTTTCTGCACAAATATTATTTTCCAATGGCCATTGAATTTTAAACTCTAATTTTTTCAATTCATGAATATTTTAAAATAATTTTCTTGATTCATCGATATATAATTTTCTTATACAAATGATATACATATGAAGTAACTGTATCTATAGACTTTACTATTTATTTAGTCTTAATATTTTTATAAATTGTTAAAAAAAAAATGCTTAGCCTTAGCTCTCTCATTTTGGACAACCATTTGGTGTTCCTCGATCGATTGCATTTGCTTAAGCAGAGTATTTGTGCTTCGTCTGCTCTCTTAGGGGCTTTACGCTTTGTTTTGATTGCATCGTATGCACCACCTGCAACTGTAGCTGCCATAGTTGCAGAGTCCCCTCAATCCCCTCATAGAGAACGTCTTTATGCTGCTTGGCCGCCCTCTGCTTGCAGCTCGTTCATGTGGCTGTCGAAGCATAGTTTTTGGCGCATAAATCGAAACGTTTCAATGCTCAGCACATGCTCTCGCTCCCGCGCGTGTATGTGTGTGTGTGCACGAGTGTGTGAGTGTTTGTGTTTATGTATGTGTTTTTGTGTGCGCGGCGACCCGCCGCTGTATGCCCTTTCGCTTCTGCTTGTTGTTGCTGCTGCTGCTACCGCTGCTGCTGGTAGTAGCGCAAATTTTCCAGTTGACGTTGGCATTTTCAGTGTTTGCCACTTGAATTGTTTGATTACGTGAATTGATTGTGAAAAACGTGCAGCGGCAGCAACAGAAACTTTTGCCCAACTCCTCCTCTCTAGCTTTGCCTCTTCCCATTTCTTTTTTTTCAACTGAGGGGCGTGGCAAGAGTCCAGCAACGGTCCAGCTTCGAAGGTGGTGGGGGCCAAGGGGAGGTCATCAGCAAAGAAAGTCAAGTCAAGTCAAGCTGAGGCTTGACTTGTCGCAACGTGTTTGGCTGCACGTCGAACAGCGAAATTAAATGGTCACCTTTTACTGTTATGCGATCTCGAAAGCTCCTTTTGTTGTTTTTGTTGTAAATGTTTTTGCTTTGTTGTTACATAGTGAGTACCTCATGCGAATAGCTAGAATATAGGGTATGCTAGTTGATGTTATTGTTATTATACCTATAAATACTTGAGCTCTCTGAGTAATGCAATTGTCGAGCAATAGAAAAATAGTCATACAAACACTGAAGTGACTGGTAAAGATGATAGAATATAGTTGGTTGTACTAGTTGCGATTATGCTAAAGATATTTTGCATCTTCCATGTCCATGTTTAATGTTCCATGTTCCATGTTCCATGTTCCATGTTCCATGTTCCATGTTCCATGTTCCATGTTCCGTGTTCCATGTTCCATGTTCCATGTTCCATGTTCCATGTTCCATGTTCCATGTTCCATGTTCCATGTTCCATGTCCCATGTTCCGTGTTCCATGTTCTGGGTTCTATGTTCCGTGTTCCATATTCCATGTTCTATTTTTTCATGTGCTATATTCCGTGTTCCATGTTCCGTGTTGCATGTTTGTTGTTCCATGTTCCATATTCCACTTTCCATGTTCCATAGTCCATGATCTGTGTTCCATGTGTGATGGTCCATGTTCCACGTTCCAACTTTTATCTTCTATATTCCACATTGTATCTTCTATAGTTTGTCTTATATCTTCAATCTTCTATCTATCTTTCATCTGTGTTCTATCTTCTATCTCCTATCTTCTATCTTCCATCTTCTATCTTCCATCTTTCATCTTCTATATTCTATATTCTACATTCTAAATTCTACATTCTACATTCTCCATTCTACATTATATTCTCACTTCTATCTTCTATCTTGTATCGTGTATCTTGTATCTTGTATCTTCTATCGTCCATCTTCTATCTTGCATCTTGCATCTTCTATCTTCTATCCTCCATGTTTTATCTTCAATCTGCCATTTATACTTGATTATAGGATATCTCATAGTCAATTCATAGTTTCCAGCACACATAATGTAGTTATGGCTGTAGCATATAGTGCCATTGGCTATTCTTTGAAGGTTTCTTAAGTTTCATTCCGAGAGTTAGTCGAGTTTTAAGTTCAATTAGCAAATGCTGGGAATGTAGGCAACAACTTTTGCGTTGAGCTTTGTTGGATTTAGCTGCAGCCAGCAGCTATGCGTGGCAGCTTAAAGTGCCACTGTCGACGATTCCACATCGTTAAAAACGGCCATTAGGAACGCACCCACACACACACACATACATACACTTACTCAAACACACACACAAACACACACGCACACATGCAAACAAAAGCGTGGCTAGATCCGTAAATGGCAGGTGGGACATTAGCGAAAATAGCTGAAATATGAGACGGATGGGTAGGAGTTGGGGCTAGTGCGCCACATAGAGAAAGAGTGAGAGAGAGAGAGAGAGAGAGAGAGAGAGCGAGAGGAGAGAGAAAAGAGAGATAGCTGCTGCAATTTAGCACTTAGCGTTTGCTATAGCAGTGTGGCATACTTTGAATCTCAATTTGATTAAATGCTGCATACATTTTGTAGTTGGGTTTTCATAATTGATAAAGACTTCAAATCAGTTAAACGAGAATAGAATCTTATGAAGCTCTTGCGAAAAGGTGTTCCAGCACAGAATAAAGTTAATAAACTATCTTTATATATTAAATAATACACAAAAGAAGTCAAATTGATTGGCTAACTGAGGTTTGACGGCTTAGTATGCGCAGTGAATTAAACTATAGAAGATTCACTAAGGTTGCAGATATTTAACATATGAAAAACTGCTTGAAAGCTTCGATAGCTTATTTAAATGTAAACTTGAACGATGAGTGCGAACTTACTTAGACTGTTATAAATCTGATTTACTGAAATGAAACAAAATTGGAAGCTTTATTATTTCAGCAAGTATTTAGAATAGGTAGAATAAGCTAGAATAATAATGATAAATTTATTTTAATTAATACTGAAATGTTATAGTAGGTATAATAAGTAATATTAAAAATATTTCAAAAGTGATTCAAACCCAAAAACTTCTTTATAGGCTCTTAAAATGTGGACTTGTTAAACTTTAAAGTTAGCTATGTTTTAACCTGTATACTTTCACAGCTCAAACCGATTAATTTTTCCAAATATTTTCTGCTTATCTATTTATGATACATTGATACTTATACTTATTCAAAGTGGACCAATTGATGCGTTGCGACGCATTTTGATCACGTTTGCCTATAGACTTTGATGCTGCACCTCAATTTATTTTATAAATAAATAAATCTTCTTCTACATGCAAGCAGAGAACAATTTTGCCGCCCAATGAACTTTTTCAATTCAATTTGCAAATCGATAAAAGTTTATTTTTCAACTGCAGCGTTTTAAGTTTAACTTTTTTGTTTGTAATTTATGCGGTAAATGAAAGTAATTAACTGGCATTTAAAATAAATGACTCGGGCCTTAAGTGCATTTACATATATATACATATATATATATATATAGAGAGAGAGAGAGAAAGGGAGAGAGGTGGGAAGAGAGTCAATGAGATTGTTTTTGATTCTCGCCAATGAATCTCTTTGGCTGTTTTGCTAGCCTGGTTTCAGTATGTGGCATACAGTCCGGGGCGCATAAATAACAACACACTCGGTTGTAAAATGCGCGCATTAAGAGTAGCGTAATAAACGTGGATGCCACATGGTGGGGCGACAGCTTAACGAGCTGCTCAGTCGGTTTGACATGGACACACACACACACACACATACACATACACCAACAGGTCACATACGAGACGACGGCATCCTGTGTAGAGGTGGGAGGGAATGGAGGAGGGTATGGGCGTGTTGCGCTGTGCCATCCAGCCAAGATATGCGCTAATATTTATGTTCCTGTCAATTAAATCAGGACATGTTGCCAGGCGCTGGCATTGCGAGCGCCAGCAGCTAGCTACATAGCTAGCTGCCCTGTTAGTCCCGTTGTTGGCGCTGGTCTTTGGTCGTGGTCGTAGTCGTGGTCCCAGTGTTGGCGTTGTCATGGCTGCTGTCGTTTGTTGGCCACTAACGAGGCGAGTAAAGATGCCGCAAAATCAAGGGAAATGCTTCATTGCGCACTACAAATTACGGCGACGCAGTTGGAACAACAATGGGGCGCCAAATGGTTAGAGCGAGACAGATGACTGGCAATCCTGCAGCAGCAGCAGCAGCAGCAGCAGCAGCAACACAAGCAGCACAAGCAACAGCATTGACATTTTTTGCGCTCGAGGACACACACGCTGCTCGCAGCGCTTTTTGGCGCGTTGAAAATGCCTTGGCAATCGGATGTTCAAAGTCAAAAAGCGTATGTGCTCGGCATTGAATACAGCTTGCAGCAGCTACAGTCAAGCCTCGCTTTTGCTCGTGCTCCTGCTCCTGCTCCTGCTGACCGTGACGGGTGGTAGCCACAGGCAGCACCAGCCGCAACATCTGTGCCAGCAATAGCAACAGTAACTAAAGACCTGCCCTATACAATTTATTTAGTAGCCATCAACGCGCCAAGCTGTGACCAAGCTCTGCTCCAAGTAGAAGTAAAGTCTTTGTTTTTGTGCTTGTTTTTCTTTTTTCCACTTTTCTTCTTTTTTTTTGACAAATTATGGCCGCAGCGTTGCCGCGTCTTAGAAATTGAAAATGAAATTGACTTGTCAGGCTAACAAGCTCAGGTTCAACAGCCACTCGCAACTCTCAAGTGGCATACGATGGCAGGCGCACGAATTGAAATCATACAGAAGCAAATACAAAAACTGAAAAGAAATTAAATGAAATATTTTTACCAAATTTCTACATAAAAAACTTAAGAAATTAAAGTTACTTAGATTATTGGGAACGCATCGATTAAGCTAGAACAAACGCTGCACTGTGACCACAAATAATTTCACATTTTCAGAGAATTTAGCTGACTGTGTCTAATTCTGTTCTTGAAATATATAACTTTATCAATGTAATATATCCAAATTTTACTGATAATGAAAAAGCTTAAGTATAGAATAGGCTTGTTGGTATCTTAAGATTAGGATTATATTTATTATTAGACATATAATTAGTATTGTCAAAGATTGAATATTTATTTTTTGTATTTATTGATTTTTTTATTTTAAATATTCTTTTTTTATTTAGAAATCCCTAAGATTATATAGTATAATAATATTAAGTCTAGAAAAACTAATTTAAAACTTATTTTTTTAGACGCACTCAAAATACTTTTATTTTGTACACAAAGTATATATCTATATTTCGACTTATTTGTTAGGATAAAATTTTTTTTTTTTTTTAAATCGAATTTAAGCGTTTTACCAATCCAGTTTTATCAGACGTTACTATACTAGTTTGAAAATAATGTTATAAGCTGTAGCAGCGTTTGTAGAGCTTTCAGATTAAAAGTGCATTACGGCTGAACTCTAAAAGACTATAGACTTTATTGCCTTTTATGTTTTGTCAAATGTTTAGATTTGTTCATTCCTTATACATATGTACATATATTTGATTGAGCATTTAATAATAGGTATTACGAGAAATACATATATAGATAGGAGAGCAGAATATGCTGAAAAAAGTCTTTAACATTATAGAAATTTTTTTACAATAAATGTTTCTCCGTACATAAACATTTATCTTTAAACTTAGCATTCAGATCGAAGTTGAACTAATTTTCTTCAGACCAACTTTTATTAGGCCAGCAACTGTCTTTATGGCCCACCCTCAACATATCTGTTCGTGATGTGTTCTATATTCTGTTTGCTTGTTTTGAAGTTTCGTTATTCACTTTCGAATCCCAAAAGTCATTTATTTTGATTGTGAAATGGAATATCTTTGGGTCAACTGTGACGTCACGTCAATTAGCCGCAAACAACATTGTTCACGCTGTTCAATGTGTGGGTGTTTCTGTATGTTTGTGTGTGTTTCTGTATATGTGTTTGTGTGTGTGTCATTGGCCTGTGCGTAATTTATGCCAGTTTATTTATTGATGCCCGGCACTGGAGTTGTATTGTTTCCAAAAAGCCGGCTAAGTGCAGCTATAGACACGCTGCGCAGAGGCCGGGAGTTGCTAAGGGGCAGGCAATTTTGTCGTTTGGGTTTCTTTTTTTTTTGGCGGGCAGGGCAGGGCAGGGTGTAGGGCAACAATCGGCCACGCCTCCAGGCCCTGGCTCCTGCCCCAAATAGAAAACCCATAAATCTGCAATGTCGGAGCATTTAAAATGAATAAAAAGTCAATGTGCCGAGCTATTAACTGCCTGATGCATGCCGGCCAACCAGCCAAACAACCAACTGGGACTGAGAGAGCGAGAGAGTGTATGCGGGTATGTGTGTGGTGTGTATGTGGTAGTGTCTGTGTGTGTGTATGTGTGGGTGGCTGCTAGTCAACCGGTTGCCATTTTCGACAATACATTTGTATTTGCATGCAGCGGTGCATCCGGATCCCACAGCAGCGGGTCGAACGGACGGAGCTAGTTGAATGGGCGGTCGAGCGACTCGCACACCTTCCGGTACACAGAACACCAATATTACGGCATTACAGTGGCACACGCAATTCATGCAATTATACAAAACCCCAAAATACGTGTAAGAGAAGTTAGAGAAGTTTTTCGGGGACTTTATTAATAGTCAGTAAAATATATTTTGGAACATTTTAGTTTCTCAGCAAAACAGATTAAAACTGAAATAAATTGTATTCATCTAAAGGAATCTTGGTTTAGTATCAAAAGTGCTTCAACCACATTGTTTGTTTGAGTTGTATAAAATATTGAAATTATTTGTTCTTTTTTAGGTATTTTAGGTAAAAAAATTTATAGATTTTTGGTCAAAAGAACATTTTAAACGTAGTTTCTAAACCATACAAATTTCTCATTTTGTAGTTCACATAGAAAACGAGCATTAGCTCTAGCTACGAACTAGTTCATGAGCACAACATAATCTTTAATTAATCAGTTAAACAGATTAACATATATAGATTCTTAATTATAAACATTTTAAATTCTGCACTTATATTTGTACTTATGTATAAATCTTGTTCCGACTGCGAGCTAGTTCGTTTTTTTTTTAAATATTCAAATTTCCAGATTCCACAGTTCTGTTCGATCGGCATTTTGAAAATGAATTTAAATTAAAAAAAAACCGATCGACTTAAAATATTAACTGAAACTTTCCATCAAAACTTATATTCAGAAACATTTGATATACCAAACTGTACCATATCAGCTACGAACTAGTTCATTTTTGAAAATTACTAAGTCCAAACTGAATTTCTATTCACTAGAACCAGTTTGCTAAGTTACTTAAATGTAATTGGTGAACTTGACATTTCACATTTGCGATTTCACAGTAAACACTCTTTTTGGTCCACTTGGCACCACTGTGCACAGTGTGTTTGCTGGCTGCAGTAGCATTAAAATGCTGAAATAAAATGCCAAACAATGCAAAAGCCTCGGCCGCATACCCAAATAAAGTTTTTTTTTTGGTTGTTTTGTGTGGAAGGTTTTTGTTTTTGCGGCCGGAGTCCCGTGGCCGTATAGCTGGCAGGCAGTTTGCCCCACCTGCCGGTAGAACGGGCTTCTGAGGGGTGCCACGGGCCATCGGTCTGCAACATTTTCAAGTATATTAAATATTTGTGATAACGTTTTCAATTTCTCTTACCATTTCCTGTCTCGCTCTCTGGTGTCTCTTTTTAGCATGGGTGTGCAGCTGCAGCATGGGCACTCGCACGGTCTGGGCGGTGGGCATGGTCACAGCCATGGTAGCTCAAAGGCCAGCAAGAAGAAGGCGAAGAAGCATAAGAGATCCGTTTCACATGCAAATGCCACATCGACACCGTGTGCCGCCTCGCCCACCAAACGCATCGAAGGCGGCGTCGCCTTTGAGCCAGAGGATGCGGAGCTGCCAGGCGCTGGCCTTCCCACCTACTCATATCAGAATGCCAAGCTTGTGGATCCCAACTTGGATCTGGAAATAGCTGCCGTATTGGCGGAAACGGCGCCCGGGTCCCATCATCATGGCGGTCAGGTGGGACGCGAAGCCGTGAATATGAATGTGCGGGCGGCTCTCATTCACGTAATTGGCGATGTTATCCAAAGTGTCGGCGTCTTTGTGGCCGCCGGCGTCATCTACTTTTGGCCACAGTACTCCATTGTCGATCCGATTTGTACATTTGTCTTCTCCATCATTGTCCTGTTCACCACATTTACCATTATGAAGGATGCGCTGCTGGTGAGTACATTTTGTCCACGGATAATTAAATTAGAGCTTGACAGCTGTCGCTTTGAAAAAGTTTGTCAAAACAGAGTTGAGACAAGGTTTTGAACATATATTTGAATCTGAATTTCAATTTTTTTTTTTTAAATCATAAATTAAAATACAATTTTAGATACTACTTTCAATTTTAATTACAAAGAACAAACAAATATATTGAATTTCAGAAATTTTTAAGGCTTTTCGCTAATTTAATACAAATTTTAATAGTTTCTTTCAATTCAATCAACTTCGAATTGAAATTGAAGAGGTTAATAATTGAAACTGTGTTGAAAGCAAACTTTTAATATTTATATTCAATCACATAGACCTAAGGAGTAAAAATTAAATACGAAATTTAATACTTAGGCGAAAACTTAATTTTCAATAATTTTTTTTTTAAATTTCACTATGAGCAAAAAAATTGTTCACTAATTTATAAAAAAAAATTCAGCAAATGTGAAATTTAAAAAAAAATGATATTTCCAAAAGAATAGAAAAAAGAAAATGTTAAAAATAAATGTTAAAGGGGCAAAACATTTATCAAATTTATAAAACAAAAAAAATATTTATTTACTAAATATCTTTTTAATATATTAATGAATATATTTATTTATTTATATTATTTTATTGATATTATTTGATAATGATATACAAAGTGAGAAAGTATATAACTATTAAATATATAAATATTCTAAATTAAACAAAGTCATTAGAAATGTTTTAGAATATTTGACAACTAAAAATAAACACACAAAATTTCTACTTTCTTCTATTTCTATTTATTAAACTTAAAAAAGTTTTATAATTAAATATTCATTTATTTGAAGTAAAATTAAAATCATTTCATATTTTTGATTAAAACTTTTTTTTATTTTTGTTTTTAGGTTCTCATGGAGGGTACTCCAAATTATATGCATTATGCTGAGGTCTTGCAAATATTCCAAAGCATTGAAGGCGTTGAGCGCGTTCACAATTTGCGCATCTGGGCGCTGAGCATTAATAAAGTAGCGCTATCTGCGCATTTGGCAATTGGTGAGTAGCCCCAGGGACTCGAAATGTACAAACCACTGGGCGCTGTACAAAGTATACAGTGAGGCGGGGGTAGGGGCGGCATACTGTGAGCAGAGAGTGGAGATGCGAGCGGGTGTCGGACTGGTAACTACATGTGTTTCTAACGGGGTGTTGTGAGAGTTTGAGTGTGTGTGTGTAAGTGTGAGTGTGTGAGTGTGTGAGTGTGTATGGGGTGTTTGTGTATGTGTGCTCTGCATGGTAATTATCCCAATGGATTCGCTACTGTTGTTGTTGTTGTTGTTGCTGCTGCTGCTGCTGCTGCTGTCCGTTGGGTTAGGCGCATCGCTTCATGTCCATGGCAAACGCGCGCAATTAGCTTAATTATTTTTGAAATGGCTTTTTAAGCGTGGCCAATTTCGACGTGGCACCCATCAATGTTATCAACAAACGTTACTCTCTCTCCCCAACTCTTCCTCTCTTTGTCTGTCTACTCACTCTTAATTTCCTCTCTCTGTCTCTCTCTCTCTCTTTCTTTCCCTCTGCCCAATAGGTGCCAATGCGAACCCGAAGCAGATATTAGACGCAGCCACTTCAGCGGTTCATTTGCGTTACAATTTCTTTGAGACAACCATACAGATCGAGGAATATACGGCCCAAATGGAGAATTGCATACAGTGCACGGTGCCAGAGAAGTAAAAACGGAATAACCAAATTTCTTTCTTTTTTTGTGGAAAAGTTCATCATTCTATTACAACAAAACATGATTGTAAAGCTGTTAAACGAAAGAAACAAAAACCAGATAACTGTGTACATTCGCTTATAAAATGTATCTGTATCTATGAGATAAGCCATAAATGCATTTACCTCATTCACCTTCACTCACAATGCAAACAGACAGACAGACAGTCAGAGAGACTGACGGACAGACAAACAGACAGGAGTGCCCATCATTTGGCCAGATAATACACCTAAATATAATGCGCTGAATTTTCCATCACGTCACATAATATTAACATTATAAACATAGCACAGTGGTGCAAAAACATAAGCATTACTTCAACTTTGAATCTTCAATTTATCTGCCAAATAAATAAAATTTAAAGAAAACTGCTATAAAATGTTATTAATTAATCGAATGTGCAGCGTTGGAGTTGGTTTACTTTTTTTTAAGTGTTGTTTAAAAAAGTGCTTGGTATATTTTTAAAATTTTTCTTTGAAGTGCAAAAAGTATCGAAAAATATGGAAAAGTTTTGTAAAGAAGTATTCAGTAATTGATTAAGAATATTAAATAATTATATAAAATAAAACGAAAATAAATATAAATGTATAAAATGTAAAGTATATCAATATAAAATATACATATATATGAAATATATGATATAAAATATATAATATAAAATAAATAATTTAAAATATATTATATAAAATATATAAATAGCATATATAAAATAAAATATATAATATAAAATATATAAATATATAAATAAATTATTAAATATAGAAAATAATCAGTATCGAATATAATTTTATTGACAATAAATCGGGTAAGTAATTTGTGTTTCAATATATATATTATATACCAATATATAAAAATATACCATCAATTAGAATTTAAGAATGACGAAATCTTTTGATTGCAAGTAAAAAATCAGAAATTCTTTTACATGTCAAGTTTTTTTTATATATGATAAACTAAAAGTGCATGAAAATTATTGTTTGTTTTTGTTTTAGATAATTAATCTCCGTTTTCTTTCCTTAATGAACATTCTATTACAATATATCGAACACTATACCTATCCTCCGAAACCCAATAAAATGTGTTAATTATTTAGTGTTGAGGAAGTATTATTATAATTTGACAGATGAACACTCTATATGATATAAAATTTTTATTAAATAATTTTCAAACTATCAATAAAGTCAATTTAATTTATTTAAAAAATCTCGTTTTAAGTTTGAGAATATATTTATTATATTTATTTAATATTTGTTCTAAACGCCCTTTATTTTATAAAACTTTTTTCAAATTTAAAAAAAGTTTTTTTCTGCCACTGACACATTGCTCCCTTTTGGATTGGTCTAGTCTGATTCTTTTGGCTATGAAGTTTTTATTAAATTTTGTTCGTCTCATAAATGTAATTTTGTGTACAATTTTGTATAAATTTGGATATATCATTTTTGTAGCACATATTCTATATTTCAATGGACTAAATATATCTATTAGATACTATTGGCTTCATAGGTCTTTGATTTGTTGCTCTTCCGTTTTTGTCTTCGCTATAATACTGCGCAATGTCATCTCGCCTCACGTACTTATATTTTGTGTTATATTACTGATTTGGTTAACTAAAACAGTTATGAATTATAGTTAATGCTTGAAGAGCATTACTTTTAGCATTTTAATATGTCAGTTAATAAATCATCATATTCGAGATATATATAAATATTATATATATTCATATATTTCTCTAAAGCCCACAGATAATTTAAAGAGTTTTTTCTTCTATAGAAACTTTGAAGTCATTTATGATTCTAAAAAGAAAATTTATTCTATATAAATATAGATGTCTATATAAATATGGCAATATATACATATAATATATATCACAAAGATCAAAGTCTGCTTTAAATTTCTATATTTTTTATATCCAAACTAATTTGCTAGCCAAAAAATTTACCTCATTAAACTGTAGTTTGCGCTTAAGTGCATCAGTTTTAAAATGCCAATCTCTCGCTTTCTCATCATATACATATATTTATGTAAAGTTTTTTGTGCTCATATACATTTTATTATATATAGAGGCTGACCCAGTATTCGCATAGCGACTAGCCACACTGTACACACAAATTGTCTGCTCGAAAAATGTTGCATCAGTTCGATGCATTTGGCGATATGCAAACACGCATAAAAGTTATTAAGCTGCCGCCGGCCGTTGCACAAAAATTGCATCAGACAGGAGCCATATAGCTGTAGCAGTAGTCGTAGCCTCCAAATGCCTCTACTCCTACTACGGCTACGACTATTACAACTACAAACACATACATATAGTGTATATGCATACATAGTAGAGCCGGTAGAGCGCCCCCAGCTCTGCTAATGCCAATTTATGAAGCGGGCAGTGGGCAGCTAACGCCACAAGCTGCAGTAAGCTGGCCTCAGCATGGGCGCTCACCTGCGCCCAGCTAACAAAAAAGCCCATGCATAATTTGATATGCGGCCATTGCGTAAGCGACAGATGCCGCTACCATTGATGCTGACTGCGACGTCAACGCTGCCGGTGGCGTTTCCAAATTATGTTTGAATTCGTGGCGCTGTGCGACGTTTGCGTGGGCGTTGAACGTCTAATCGGCGTCAATTTGTTGACAGCTTTTGCATGGCTGGAAGCATGGCCGGCGGTGGTCGCAAATCTTAGCCGAAACCCACCTGAGCGGCCGCCTCATGACTTAGCTTAACTAACTTGTTGTCTTGGCCAGTACAACAACAACAGCAACAAAAAGCAGCTGCAATCATACATTCAGTAGAGTTTGATGAGGGAACACAGTTGGCGCAGGCGCAGCTCCAACAGTGCTAAAAAATAGCCAGAGAGAGAGAGAGAGAGAGACAGCGAGAGAGAGAGCGCGCGCCAAAGGAATTTAGCTCATGGGAGCAAATGTTGCGGCTTTTTGTTGTTGTTGTTATTGTTTTTGTTGTGCTTCTTTATGCCACTTACCACTTGACCTGCAGTCGGCAATTGATGCACATGGCATGCCATAAATGTAAGCTAAGCTTTAAGTTATTAAACCAAACAGACACGCACTCGCACACGCTCATGTGCTGAGGCACTCCTTAATTCTCAGTTTAACTAACCTTGACCTGGCCTACGTTAAGTGCTTTTTATATTAACTACTTTGCAGTTGGCTTCCACTCAATGACATTTCATTTGCTTTAACCTCTAGCAAATGCTTTGAATTAGCTGCTGTAGTTAAAAGTAATTAGCATTAGCCAACGTCATTATTACTAGACTGTTTGAGCATCCTTTACACGCAGTGCAGCAGCTCGAAAGCTAAACAAACACAAATTGCAAACGACTTGAAAGTAACTTCTGCTGGCTTATGCTTGTCTTTGGATATAGACATATAGCATAGATTATAGAGAGTACATAAAGTCTAGAGCGTATGTGGAGTAAAGAGTATATAGAGTAGAGATTATCTTGAGAACATATAGATTATAGAGTAAAGAGAGAGTGTTTTGAGTATAGGTATCTCTGGATTACATTCATATATATCAACACGTTGCTAAAGGTATCTTTTGGTCAGATACCTTCACTACTAAATATCTCAAGTGCCTTAAGGCTCACAAGGCCTCAATTATTCTTTCTATCACAAATATTCTTCTTACCAGGGCAAAGGCTAGAAGGTTAAGCACTACTGAAGTGAGAGTACTAACTAGCTAATAAGATTGCGACTCTTCCTTTTGCATAATTAAGGTATACCTAACACAATTTTTTCTTTTGCCCAGACCTAACTTCTTTTAATAATATTGATTTTTTATTAATATATTTATTATTACTTGTATAAATCTCTGTTATAATTATATTTATACAATTATTATAGCATACTTTTTGGGGCAAAAGTTAATAAATATAATTCTATATATTTTATGTAAAATTATGAATCTAATTATTAATTAAAATAGGTAAATAATCCATTATTCATACAGTAAACGAAGATGAAAACTTAGTCATTAAAAACATTTTCAATTTCCACGAAATCAATTGAAATTCATATTTAACATATTGAACATTCCTCGCAAGGTGAAACAGTCAAAGTCTAAATTTAGTTTACAATTTTAATTTAGTTTATGGATGGTCTAAGGCTGCACACAAGTAGTAATCGAAATGTCAAATAAAAATAATCAAATTGTCTCCAAAAGCAAAAAACATTAAATGCTTCAGGCTATATTTTAGTTGCATATTTTTACTAGTGCAGCTTTACATGTTTTTACAAAGTGCTGGCAAAAAGGGCTTTTGGCGAAAATAACATTACATTCAAATAGGAGCCTCAAAGTAAAACCAATTTTATTCAGGCTCAATAGACACGGCACACACCAAGAGCTGTTCCTATACTTTTACTCATAGCTAAACCCAAAACAGATATCATAAAATGGTTTAAAATTTAGCTAAAATGTGAGCAAATCTTAAGTTGCTACTATGATTTATAATTTTCGGTTGACCTAATCAAAGCTTGAAGTAAGCTTACTAGAATTTCGAACACTCAGTGTCAAGCTGGCACTAATACTAAACGAGCACCATAAACGTTTACAAATTATAAGTTGATCAAAAGAAAGTTTCAAGTAAGTTACTAGAAGTAACAATACTATCTTCAGTCTAATGATAGAGGATTAAGAGAATATGGATTACTAGACATTTGCCCCATTATATCTAACACTCTGTAATGTGATATATGATATTTATAAGACTTTCAATTGAATGGAAAACTTTCGCAATTGAAACATATGTAGTTGTAATTTGTAGACGACATACGCATAAATACTCAACTTTTGAGATTAATTTTTATGGCTTTCAATTATAAGGCCCCGTGGGTTGTGCATTAATGATTAACGATGTTGTTAACAGCGAGTCGCAGTTTAAGATTTTTGCGAATTTTCGTTTACTTTATGCATTTATAATTTTCGGCGATTTTGTTGTCATTTGTTGTTGTTGTTTTCGTTGTTGTTGCTTAACTGATGCAAAGTTCGAACTGGCGCAAAGTTTTTAATGAGCAGCGACGACAGTGGACGTCAACAGAGCAGTCAACAGCGACGTCGACTGCGCTGCGCTGCTCTGCTTGTTAGCAAGTTGTGGAATAAAAGTCTCGCTTAAATTGTTGCTAAGATGCAAAGCAAGCGGATAAGAACATTTTGCAAAGTGGAAAATACGCAAAACGCGAACTGCGAAATGCTGCCAAAATGGGCAAAAAGCTGAAGAGAAACGCAAGAAAACAGAAAAAAAACACAAAATAAAATATAAAAAATGGCAAACAGAAACGTTTCAAAGTTTTTGGCGCATTGTTTTCACAGTTAAATTTTCCATGTAATTGTATCTTGCGTTGATACCAGGTTGAGTTGCTGTGACCTTGCCCGCCTCAGCATCGATTTGTTGAATATCCATGTAAGACCATGTGGAGTGGGAATCAGCTTTATATGAGTTTATAGAAGTTTTCGTTTGTGAGATTTATTAAGATTTATATATATTTTTATTTCTTTTTAGTTTGTTAGTCTTATGACAGGCAATCATAGTCTTGGGGCTTACACTTGATTGAGGTGTGACAATAATGATATTAGGTATACGAAACAAGTGAGAGCGTAAGTGAATAAGAGAATTTGTTGGGAGTGCTCGACTAGGAAATACCCAAATCATTGCGCAGATCTTTCATATCAGGAGTGCTCGACTAGGAAATACCCTGAACACTAATCATAGCTGCTATTTCCATAAGTCTTCACTATTTAATACCTTTAATCTTAATGCCAATAATGGTAATGCGTAAGTGAATAAGAGAATAAGCTGGGAGTGCTTGACTACGATAATACCCTGAACACTGCGCAGAGCTGTTCTTTCAAGTCGGAAGTGCTCGACTAGGAGATACCCTGAACCCTTTAATCTTAATGATATATTCACAGCGGAAAAATTGCAGCCAAAATGTTTATGTGCCAATGACCCCAAAAAAGTCATTGGAGATTTAACTTTTAAGACATCACAAGACTTGGTGTCTTTGCAGACGACATCACAAAATATTGCTTTATTTTCAGTTTCAGAAGTTTGGCCATCGATTTCTTAGAAAATTATTTTTAATCAGCTTAAAACTTTCGTTATTAATACTCTCTATAGATGCTCATAGCATATTAATCAGAATGTAAATCTGTAATTTATATATTAGCCTTATCAATAGAGAGGTGTCAAGGAAGATAATGTCGCTAAGCGAGTGCATAAAGCGCCAATTCAATAGATTTAAAATACCTAAGATATATAGTGCACTTGAAGTAGAGAGTATTATAAACAGCATAAATTGGGTTTACGAAATGGCTTTTATTTATTTCAGAATGTCTAAATATATTCAAAAATATGGAGTCGATTCATGCTGGCTCGCTGCCTTGACTATGGCCTTGAGATGCTGAAGAAACGAATTGCAAGTTGCCTGTAAATTGTCAGTACTTTGGCTTGACTTCCTTTAGTGTCCATACATTACCCTGATATATATATATATATATATATATATATATATATATATATATATATATATATATATATATATATATATATATATATATATATATATATATATATATATATATATATATATATATATATATATATATATATATATATATATATATATATATATATATATATATATATATATATATATATATATATATATATATATATGCATATGTATATCATATTTTATATACACAACACGCATTTTCCATTTTCTCCTAGCCAAACATAACTTGTCTTCCTGCTTCATTTATATCCAGAGATATTTGCATTGCCAAATCTCTCTAATATGCAAGAAAATCTTGCTCAAGCCTTGATGAGTTTATAAGAACCGCACTTAAAGCAACAAATACATATATGTGTGTGTGTATGTGTGTGTATGTGTGTGTATGAGTGTGCATGCGTGTGTTATATGTGTATGTGTGCTTGTGTGTATAAAGCAGCTGCAACGCGTGCATTGCATTTGTGTTGCACATTCCCAGTGCCCTTTGCTCGCTGCTGCACACAGAAACACACACGCGCGCACACACGTACACACACACACACACACACACACTCACACACACACACACACACACACATAGCGCATACACTGATACCCAGGCGTCCTTTACAGTTGTCACGGCTTTCTTTTATAGACAAATATTGCGCTGGCATGTGCCTGGCGGCCAAACAGAACACGCTTGTGACTGTATCTGTGTATCTGTGTGTGCGTGTGTGTGTGTGTTTGAGTGTATATCTGTGTTTGTGTGTTATCTTTTTTTTTTTGTTTTTGAATGCCACTCGTTGCCTTTGGACGTTCTGGGCGCATTTCGCCCTGTGGCGCTCTTTACACTGCATGGAAATGTCGCGGCTTTGCTTCTTTTGCTTTTTATTTGTGCTGCCCGTTGGATGTTGTCTGCACTGCTGGTGCTGCTGCTGTTGTTGCTATTGTTGTTGTTGCTATTGTTGTTGCTGCTGTTGTTGCTGCTGTTATATTTCATGCCAGTGGTCAGTTACGGGTCTGGTCCATGGGCTATTGGCATTCGGTTATATTGAAAAATTTGAATGCTAGTAAAAACTTTTAATTGTCGCTGGTCAACGACGTCGACGGCGACGTCGACGTCAGCAGCGCGCGCCACAGTTGCACATGGTGTTGCTGTTGTTGTTGCTGCTGTTGGGCCGGGACATTTAAATGCCGCCGTTGCTTGTTATTGTTAACAATATTTTTCAATGCAATTTTCCCTTGATTAAAATATGCAATGCAATGTTTTCCGGCTCTGCTTGCCCACGCCTCCAACTTCTATCTCACAATTCGAGAGCTGCCTTTCTCCCTCTCTCCTTCACTCTTTCATCCTCAAATTATGTGCAAAAATTTAATTCTTACGGTTTATAAACTTGGCCGAAAGCGGCTTAAAAAGTTGCCAATTTTATTTAATCAGTCGCCACGAACTGACAGCTGCCCACCGCTTGCTATTTTAAGTTGGCATTCGAATTAAAGAATTTATTTTTTATTTCGCAATGAAAATCCTTAAGCTCGAATGAGGTCAGCTTTGAATTGGGGCTGTGTCATTCGTGTCAAAATTTTCTATGATTGTGTCTGTCGATAAATTGTGTTAAATTTGTTTTGCTTTCGCATTGATTGCTTAAACAAGATACCAAACTTCGATCGAGTTGTATTTGGCTAACACGCCTTGAGTGAGTGTTTACCTGTTTGGAAAGGATAATCGACGCTTTGAACTATTGCTTCAGCTAAATTTCTTAAGGATTACGTGGCAGTGATACAAACAGTTCTGGCTAACCAAAGCTTTAATTTTATTGCATTTCTTTACGAAATAAAACAATTTTCTCCAATCAAATAGAAATCAAAAATCATGTATAAATATTAAAGTCTTATATGATATTCAAGAATTTCATTATAAGTTGGTTAGCTGGCACAAAACTTCGCTGTCATATTCCAGTCCTGGATCTGAATTGCAAATTAAATTTATTCATATGTATATTTATGAAGAACAAATTGAATAAACAGCGTTAGGTGGATAGATAGATAGATAGATGATGAAGCTAAATATAATATCTTTAAAGTCTACAACATTTTTTTGTCTATTTTTGTTACTGAAGTTTTAACGGAGTTTTATAGCAGAATGTTCTTAACGTTGCAATGCAGACTTAAACTGAAGAGAACAAATTCTTTATAAAATAATTGCAAAAACATATTTATTTATTAGTTCCTGTATAAGTTTACCTTTATTATATTTTTTTATATTTAAAAAATATATATATATTTATATTTTTTATTATTTGATATATTATTAAATTTTATAACACTTATTTTTTTATTGAAATGGAATGAATTTTTATTTATTTATTTTTTGATAATTCATTCATATATTTAATAATTTGATAATATTATTTTGATCAATATTTATTCATTTTATTTTGTATATTTAATTTAATAAATAAAAGTTTTTAATTTATATACATATATATATATATTTTATTATAATTTTAGCATTTATTTATTTTGTCTATATTTATATCATAATTTTTTTTTACCAAGCGAAGAATAATACATAATAAATAAATGTATATATATACAAAATAAATTAAAAATACATTTTCTCTATTTTGATTTTGTATATAATTTTTTATTTCGATATCTTTCGTGTCTAGCTAGCTGTATTACTCTGCATATCGTGCAGCTTTATGTCAGCTTTGGTATTTTCATAGCAATCAGCTGGTGTAGCGCGTATTTCGATATGAAATTAAAGTTCGTTTTCACAAGGGCAGCGACATGCCTATGGCAATGAATTATTTAGACTTTAATCCAAGTGCTTTTTCGGCGAGGATCGATGGCCAGCGCAGCGGGCACAGCGAGGCGTTCAAGACGTTGCCAGCCAACTGCAACTGCAGCAGCAACGGCAACAACAACAACAACAACATGAATTTCGGCCAAGTTTTCTAGTTGTGCTTAGGAAATGGCACAATAAACACTGAACGCATATAAAAGGACATTCGAGTTCATTTGTTCGGCGCGTTGCGGTGCTGCTTGTTGGGCGGTGGGCGTGGTTGAAGTTGAATTGCTGCATTGTTTGTTGCTGTTGCTGCTTTTGTTGTTGTTAAAAACAATGCCACAACGCCGTCGTCGTCGCCATCGTCGTCGGCGGCACCGAAAAATAGCTGCAACAAACTTTTGCAAAACTATACAATTGCATAAAATTGTAAAAAATTTATAGGGAATACATGCGCTCCGGGGATATATACTATATACATATATATACGTAGGCAACTGGCCTGCGCCAGAAAAAAGAAGAAGAAAATGTAGCGCACTGTGCGGGGATTGAAAGTGAATAAAAAATAGAAAAGGACAGATATGATGCCACATAGCCGACTAAAGTAGAGTGCTGTAAAAACTTTATAAAAAGTACCAGTTCCATTTCTTATCATGCTCCACATTTTATTGCATCTGGAAGGGTATCAGTTGAGAGAATCCAAATGAAGGCATATTGTATTTTGAGCAAATTTATTTGTTTATTTACATAATTTTAAAAATTTTTGGGAAAATTTGTTGGACACTTTTTACAGCAATCAAATGTATTCCAGATTGATAGTGAAGATTTTCTTGTTTTCTTTTTTTTTTATTTATACTTGATCATGAAACCATAAAGCTGAAATAAAAGTATTCCAAACATACGAATAAGTATTTATTTGTTTGATAATTTTTTAAATTCTGAATATTTTTGTAAAATGGAGTTCCTCTTAAGAAATAAAAATGAATTTTTAATTTACCAACGTTTGCTAAAAGCTTTTATAATTTAATTTTTAACAATCATATTTTTATGATATAAATTACTCATTGCTTTGGCTTTCATGTGATCAGTATCTAAATTACTTTTATTTTCATTTAATTTTTATTATATTTTATTTAATTTTTAATTATTTAAAATGTTATTTTCATTTTTATTTGACTTCATTATTTATTATATAGTACATTTTTTTTTTACTAAATATATATTTAAAAAACATTTTTTAACACAATATTTCTTGAAAAAATTAAGCTAATTTATTTTTCCTCAAAATATTTTTTTCCAAATGTTTTCTGTTTTTATTATTTTATTTTTTTTTTCAATGAAAAGAATAAAAAGTTTATTTTTCAAAATGATCCGATTACTGATTTTATTTTTTGATTGTTTTTAATAGATCAATGCCTATCAGTTCTTGTAAAAATTCAAATATATTTCAAAATATTGTTATATTATTAAATATTTAAATTTTAATTTTAAAAAAATAACAAATTTTTCCCACAAAATATTTTAATAATATAAAGAGAAATTTCAGTTTAAAACTAATCCTAACCAATGCTTTTCAGATTCTATAAACTCTTTACTTCTTAAGACCTATCTACTTTATAGATGCACAATCAATTCGCATTTCCTTTAAAGTACTTACCAAATAAACTTTATTTTTATTTTCATGTAAACATTTCAAGACATTTTGAAGGTTGTTCATCTCGAATTACCTCAATGTTCGTGACTACCTCGATTCGAAAAACTTTTTGCCCTTTGTTTTTTCTTTATTTTTATTTTTTTTTTTTGTTTCTTGCATGGTGTAGAGCACATGCGAAAAACTGCAAATGAACTTGGACGCCGACGGCTGCAACGGTTCACGTGCTGGTTTTATAGACCCCACCACCGAGCCCCAATTCCTGCTGCTGTTTCTTTCTGCTTCTGCTGCTCCCATTGCCCAAGCTTAGTCTTAGCCACCGCATATTGTCGCTTAGCTGGCACTTGGAGTGGGCACATTGCAGCTGAGAACGTCTGCTTTGCATGGCAAAATTCTGAACCAAAAAAAAAAGGAAAGAATGGAAGTACTATATATAACGCCTCGCACGTTAAGCCAATATTTTGTGGGCAGTCCCGAGGCTACGCTGCTTAAAGTTATTCAAAGCTTTGCGTGGTTTTTTTCATTTTATTTTTATTTCATTTCGGTTAGCGCATTTTTTTATGCTTTTGCTAAGTCCACTGTGGACAGTCAGCAAAAAACAATTAACCCGCTCAACCTGAACTCGAACCATCCCACTCCAACCCACACTGCATATGCTTCTCCAGCAGCAAGGCATGGAACCTTAGAGCTGACCGTTCACTTGCTGCTGCCGCATTGACTGGCCACAGATTTTCTAGTTTTTATTCCACATTCCCCTCAAGGGCATAGAGAAGCTGGTGGTGGAATGGTGGCAACCCGCTTAGTCCGCGAGCACTTTACAAAGCGCTTTCGCTTTTATCCCGTTCCTACTTTTTTCTTCCTATTTTTTTCAGTGCACAACATGCGGGCGATTCGTGGTTCGCTGCAACTTAGCCCTTTGCACTGTTTAACACCCAGTCAACCACCCGCCCACACACAGTGCTCGCCCTCATGCAATACACGCACATAAATTGTGCACCGCTGACGTGGTGTCAACCATACGGCCGCTGCCAGCCACAGGGCTAGATACAAGAAAAGTGCAACTGCAGCCACCGGATGCACAGGCAGCTCCTCGTGACTGCTTCTGGTCCTTTACTGCCAGTCAGCGGGGGCAATGGAGTGGGGTAGTTGGGTTTACTATAATGACTTTGTCATAGAGTTGACAGTGTGGAGCGTAAAACGTATGTGTGCATCAAGACAATATATAACATGTCCAAATTGTCTTTTAAAAACTAGTTACGGCTCAGCCTGTTGAAAAACTGACTTAAGCCAGTTTATAAAGATTGGTAGATAAGTTTAAGTATAAGTATAAGTATAAGTATAAGTATAAGTATAAGTATAAGTATAAGTATAAGTATAAGTATAAGTATAAGTATAAGTATAAGTATAAGTATAAGTATAAGTATAAGTATAAGTATAAGTATAAGTATAAGTATAAGTATAAGTATAAGTATAAATATAAGTATAAGTATAAGTATAAGTATAAGTATAAGTATAAATATAAGTATAAGTATAAGTATAAGTATAAGTATAAGTATAAGTATAAGTATAAGTATAAGTATAAGTATAAGTATAAATATAAGTATAAATATAAGTATAAATATAAGTATAAGTATAAGTATAAGTATAAGTATAAGTATAAGTATAAGTATAAGTATAAGTATAAGTATAAGTATAAGGATAAGTATAAGTATAAGTATAAGTATAAGTATAAGTATAAGTATAAGTATAAGTATAAGTATAAGTATAAGTATAAGTATAAGTATAAATATAAGTATAAATATAAGTATAAGTATAAATATAAGTATAAGTATAAGTATAAGTATAAGTATAAGTATAAGTATAAGTATAAGTATAAGTATAAGTATAAGTATAAGTATAAGTATAAGTATAAGTATAAGTATAAGTATAAGTATAAGTATAAGTATAAGTATAAGTATAAGTATAAGTATAAATATAAATATAAGTATAAGTATAAGTATAAGTATAAGTATAAGTATAAGTATAAGTATAAGTATAAGTATAAGTATAAATATAAGTATAAGTATAAGTATAAGTATAAATATAAGTATAAGTATAAGTATAAGTATAAGTATAAGTATAAGTATAAGTATAAGTATAATATAAGTATAAGTATAAGTATAAGTATAAGTATAAGTATAAGTATAAATATAAGTATAAGTATAAGTATAAGTATAAATATAAGTATAAGTATAAGTATAAGTATAAGTATAAGTATAAGTATAAATATAAGTATAAATATAAGTATAAGTATAAGTATAAGTATAAGTATAAGTATAAGTATAAGTATAAGTATAAGTATAAGTATAAGTATAAGTATAAGTATAAGTATAAGTATAAATATAAGTATAATATAAGTATAAATATAAGTATAAATATAAGTATAAGTATAAGTATAAATATAAGTATAAGTATAAGTATAAGTATAAATATAAGTATAAGTATAAGTATAAGTATAAGTATAAAGTATAAGTATAAGTATAAGTATAAGTATAAGTATAAGTATAAGTATAAGTATAAATATAAGTATAAGTATAAAAGTATAAGTATAAGTATAATATAAGTATAAATATAAGTATAAGTATAAGTATAAATATAAGTATAAATATAAGTATAAGTATAAATATAAGTATAAATATAAATATAAATATAAGTATAAGTATAAGTATAAGTATAAGTATAAATATAAATATAAATATAAGTATAAGTATAAGTATAAATATAAGTATAAGTATAAATATAAGTATAAATATAAGTATAAGATATAAGTATAAATATAAGTATAAGTATAAGTATAAGTATAAGTATAAGTATAAGTATAAGTATAAGTATAAGTATAAATATAAGTATAAATATAAGTATAAGTATAAGTATAAGTATAAGTATAAGTATAAATATAAGTATAAATATAAATATAAGTATAAATATAAATATAAATATAAATATAAATATAAATAAAAATAATAAAAAAAAAATAATAAAAATAAAAAAATAATAAAAAAATATATAAATATAATAATAAAAAATAAAATAATAAAAAATAAAAAAAAAAGAAAAAATAAAATAAATAAGTATAATATATATAAAAAATAAATAAATAAATAAGATAGTATAGATAGTATAATATAAAAAGATAAAATAGAAAATATAAGTATAAGAAAAGATAAAAAATAAAAGAAAAGTAATATAAAAAATAAAATAAGATAAAGTATAAAATAAAAAAAAATAAATATAAAAAAATGATAAATAAAAAAAAATATATAAATAAAAGTAAATAAAAATAAAAGTATAATATAGTAAAATAAAAGAAAAGTAATAAGATAAATATATATATAGTAAAAATAAATAAGAAAGTATAAGATAATATAAAAAATAAAAGAAAAAAGATTAAAAAGATAATATAGATAATAAAAAAATAAAAAAAAAATATATAAAAATATAAAAAGTATAATATAATATAAGTATAATATATATAATAATAATATATAATATATAATATAAATATAGATAAATAATAATATAATTATAATAAAATATATAATATAAATAGTAATATATAAAATAATATAATATAAATATAAATAAATAATAATAATATAATAATAAATAGATAATATATAAAAAATATATAAAATAAAAAAATAAAATAAAAAAAGAAATATATAATATAAAATATAAAAGATAAAAAGAATAATAAAAAAATAATATAAATATATAAATAATAAATAAATAAGAAATAGATA